>CANIUD010000278.1:0-624529 GCA_947470075.1 Closterium sp. Yama58-4 | reverse complement strand
CCTAAACCCTAAACCCTAAACCCTAAACCCTAAACCCTAACCCTAAACCCTAAACCCTAAACCCTAAACCCCTAAACCCTAAACCCTAAACCCTAAACCCTAAACCCTAAACCCTAAACCCTAAACCCTAAACCCTAAACCCTAAACCCTAAACCCTAAACCCTAAACCCTAAACCCTAAACCCTAAACCCTAAACCCTAAACCCTAAACCCTAAACCCTAAACCCTAAACCCTAAACCCTAAACCCTGGTTATCGGCACTCGCGAATGAAAAGCGCACACTGCACTTCCTGCACATGTGCGGATCCTTCCGCGTTTTGGGGGTAGAAGCGCTCATTCCGAGCGTTTTTCTTCCGCCAAGTCACGTGGGTGCGCTTTTCTGGTCCTATTGCCAAGCCAGCAAGGGCGTGGGAGGGTTGCGAGCATAATCGGTCATCGGTGCTCGCGAGCGCCCGTTGCACTTCCTGCACATGTGCGGATCCTTCCGCGTTTTGGGGGTGGAAGCGCTCGTTCCGAGCATTTTTCTTCCACCGGGTCACGTGGCTGCGCTTGTCTGGTCCTCTTGCAAAGCCAGCAAGGGCGTGGGAGAATTTCGAGCATCATCGGTTATCGGCGCTCGCGAATGAAGAGCGTCCGCTGCACTTCCTGCACATGTGTGGATCCTTCCGCGTTTTGTGTGTGGAAGCGCTCATTCCGAGCGTTTTTCTTGCGCCGGGTCAAGTGGTTGCGCTTGTTTGGGCCTATTGCCAAGCTAGCAAAAGCGTGGGATGGTTGCGAGCATCATCGGTCATCGGCGCTCGCGAATGAAGAGCGCTCGCTGCACATATTGCACGCGTGCGGATCTATCTGCGTTTTGGGGGTGGAAGCGCTCGTTCCGAGCGTTTTTCTTCCGCCAAGTCACGTGGCTGCGCTTGTCTGGTCCTCTTGCCAAACCAGCAAGGGCGTGGGAGGGTTGCGAGCATCATCGGTCATCGGCGTTAGCGAATGAAGATCGCCCGGTCCACTTCCTGCACACGTGCGGATCCTTCCGCGTTTGGATGTGGAAGCGCTCGTTCCGAGCGTTTTTCTTCCGCCAAGTCACGTGGCTGCGCTTGTCTGGACCTATTGCCAAGCTCTCAAGAGCGTGGGAGGGTTGTGAGCATCATCGGTCGTTGGCCCTCACGAATGAAGAGCGCCCGCTGCACTTCGTGCACATGTACGGATCCTTCCGTATTTTGGGGGTGGAAGCGCTCGTTCCGAGCGTTTTTCTTCCGCCAAGTCACGTCGCTTCGCTTGTCTGGTCCTCTTTCCAAGCCAGCAAGGGCGTGGGAGGGTTGCGAGCATCATCGGTCATCGGCGCTCACGAATGAGGAGCGCCCGCTGCACTTCCTGCACGTGTGCGGATCACTCCGCGTTTTGGGGGTGGAAGCTCTCGTTCGGAGCATTTTTCTTCCGCCGAGTCACGTGGCTGCGCTTGTCTGGGCCTATTGCCAAGCCAACAAGGGCGTGGGAGGGTTGCGAGCATTATCGGTCATCGGCGCTCGCGAATGAAGAGCGCCCGCTGTATTCCTGCACGTGTGTGGATCCTTTCATGTTTTGGGGGTGGAAGCGCTCGTTCCGAGCGTTTTTCCTTCCGCTGGGTCACGTGGTTGCGTTTTTTGGGCCTATTGCCAAGCCAGCAAGGGCGTGGGAGGGTTGCGAGCATCATCGATCATCGGCGCTCGCGAATGAAGAGCGCCCGTTACACTTACTGCACATGTGCGGACCCATGCGCGTTTTGGGAGTGGAAGCGCTCGTTCCAAGCGTTTTTCTTCCATCGCGTCACGTGGCTACAATTGTCAGGTCCTATTGCGAAGCCAGCAAGGGTGTGGGAAGGTTGAGAGTATCATCAATCATCGGCGCTCGCGAATGAAGAGCGCCTGCTGCACTTCCTACACGAATGCGGGTCTTACGCCCTTGCTGGCTTGGCAATAGGCCTAGACAAGCGCAGCCACATGACCCGGCGGAAGAAAAAAGCTCGAAAGGGCCGTTTGTAGCCCAAAAACATGGAAGGATCCGCACATGTGTAGGAAGTGCAGCGGGCGCTCTTCATTCGCAAGCGCCGATGACCGATGATGCTCGCAACCCTCCCACGCCATTGCTAGCTTGGTAATTGGACGAGACAAGCGCAGCCACATGACTCGGCTAGATAAAAACGCTCGGAACGAGCGCTCCCCCCAAAATGCGGAAGGATTCGCACATGTGTAGGAATGTAGTGGGCGCTCTTCATCCGCGAGCGCAAATGACCGATGATGTTCGCAAACAAGCGCAATAACGTGACCGGACGGAATATAAACGCTCGAAACGAGCCGTTCCACCCCGGAAACTCGGAAGAAATCCGCACATGTGCAAGAAGTGCAGCGGGCGCTCTTCATTCGCAAGCGCTATTGACCGATGATGCTCGCAACCCTCCGACGCCCTTGCTGGCTTAACAATAGGCCCAGGCAAGCGCAGCCTCATGATAAGGCAGAAGAAAATCGCCCGTAACGAGCGCTCCCATCTCCAAAATGAGGAAGGGTCCGCACGTGTGCAGGGAGTGCATCGGACGCTCTTCATTCTTGAGCGCCGATGACCGATAATGCTTGCAACCCTCCCACACCCTTGCTGACTTGGTAATAAGTACAGACAAGCGCAGCCACGTGACCCGGCAGAAGAAAAACGCTCGGTACGAGCGCTTCCAGCCTCAAAAGGCGGAAAGATCCGCACATGTGCAGGAAATGCAGCGCGCTCTTGTCGCAAGCGCCGATGACCGATGATGCGCGCACCCCCTTCATTCCTTTCATGACCGATGATGTTTGTGGAAGCAAAACTTAGAGCGTGCTACTCAGGCGGCCCAGCCCGTAGACCATGACAGACGAGCTGTGAGCTAGCTCGCGGACCAGAAAGTACAGAAACAGGTTACCAAGTAACACTATCTTGGTTCGCTTCGGTCCGAGTCAATTTGCTGGTCCACAAGGCAAAATTTCATGGATTGATTTGGTCCGTCAGATCAGTCCCCAAGATTCGTGTGGGACATGGTTCGGGCCTGATCCGTCGGACTAGCCCTGACTTAGCAGACCAGGGTGTCAGAATCCCAGCCACTAACCACTAGGATAAAAGGGCTTGTTTGTATAGCGGGTGAGTGCACCCATAACCCCCCAGGCCAACATGCCTGTAACCCTTCTTTAGGATCAATCGAGGATCACCAGTGGACCTCTGACACCCCCCCGCACTGGGATGCCCGAGGTGCACACACCGGGATTCGAACCCGAGACCTTTGCTCTGAAACCATGTCAGAATCCCAGCCACTAACCACTGGGATAAAAGGGCTTGTTTGTGTAGCGGATGAGTGCGCCCATAACCCCCCAGGCCGACATGCCTGTAACCCTTCCTTAGGATCAATCGGGGATCACCAGTGGACCTCTGACACAGGGGCACACGGACCCTGAGTAGCACGCCCTTAGTTTGGAGCTCTGGTTTCTGCATTCCAGGTTGTAAAACATTCATAGGAATGGTTTTTACTGTAGCACCAGAATCTGCCACGGTTTTGATGTACTTTACTTATGTAATAATTAATATAATATATTTCGAACCCGAGTCCTCGAAATTTGCAAGTCAAAATTAGCTTTTGTCAATTGCAATTTAGCGTCTTGCTTGGAGTCACTGGTATACGTTCAAATGGAGCAGTGTGCGATTGGCATGAAGGTATCGTTTCATATTAATGCTGTACATTCACGTAACACAATTGGAGAAGCAATTTACATCTTGTCCAGTCCATCAGCACGGGCCTTGAAGCCGATCTGGCCCCACCAGAGGCAGGCGAACAGACCGAAGTGCCACAAGATCATCCACAGCCTGAGATTGGCAACAACCGACAAATTAGACAGCCGCAAAATATAACGGTAAAACGCGGAAGGGGGGGCAAATATTAAGGGCTTACCAGATGGGGGAGTCGATGCTGGGGCCAGTGGGCCAGTGAGCCAGCTCGGGGCCAATGCTCTCAAAGAAGAGGCCGGTGAGGGACTTGCCGTTGATGGCGGGGATGCTGGAAGGAGCGAGCCACCCGACGAAGCCGAAGCCGA
The DNA here is from genome assembly GCA_947470075.1 of Closterium sp. Yama58-4. Lineage (NCBI taxonomy): Eukaryota > Viridiplantae > Streptophyta > Zygnematophyceae > Desmidiales > Closteriaceae > Closterium > Closterium sp. Yama58-4. The sequence goes on along the minus strand of CANIUD010000278.1, from coordinate 620,451 downwards.
TCACCGACAGGTCGGTGCGGAGCCAGTCGCGCACGAAGCTGTCACAGTGCAAAAGACATGAAGCAGAACAATTTGTCAATTATGGCCGGAGCTGGAACATTGTTAGGAAACGAAACCACTGGTACGGATGTTTCACATACCAGGTGACGCGAGCCTCGGCGCGAGGAGCCTGCACCACGGCGCGCTGCCCAACGAATGCTGCAACACGACACGAGCCGTCAGTCATCGTCAAGGTTCTCATTGAAGGAACACTGTGGAACCAATCGTAAAAACCTACCTGACTTGAGCTGGACGCGGGCGGTCTTGCGGGCAGCGAGGGAGGAGCCCGCGAGGCCAGCGGCGGGGGCAGCAAGGGAGCAAGCAGCGACGCAAGCCATGGTGACGGGTTGTGGGGAGCAAAGATTCAGTGCGGTGGCTGCGGTGCTAAACTCCAGATCTGCATCCCAGCTAGTCTTTGTTGGTTGCAATGCAAGGCGCCTGCCTTGCAAAAGCTTGTGTGGGAGCCCTGCCACGTGGAGGCGTGAATCGCAATGGATCGAAATTTGCCCATTCTATTGGCTTGTGACGTGGGAATTGGATAAGGGCGATACCAAGCGAAGTCGTCGACTTCACTCAACTTGTAACCAATTTGTCACTAGTGGCGGCGCACAAGCCAGGAGAAATTAACTTCTGATTACACTTATCACTGGACTTGGTATGATATGAATAAATGTCAAACAGGGAAAAATATTGCAGCACAATCACATAAATTGTTAAAATTGAACAATTGACGAGGTTGATCCCGTTGGATTTTCAGGATATATGAGTAATTAACTTGAAAAAAAATACCGAATGTTACTGGCAGTATCTACATATTGCCCCCTCCAACATTCATCAACTTTTCGGATTCAAATCTTGCTGGAAAACTATATCAAAACGTTCTCCCGATAAACATTAGCATGTAGTTCTCTCTCAATCAGGGCTGACGTTTCAAAAAAAGCCACTCTGAGGCAGTGGAGAAAAAAAAAATCGTTTAGTCTGAGGGTCATTTCCCAAGGTTTGAGTACTCTGAAATGTCAGGTTTGAAAAAAACAATAGTCTGAAAATTATTAAGTTTGAAAAACCGCATTCGAGTTGGTTAATAGCGAATATCTGTCAAGCGAGTTTGGCCTAGGGAAAACGTTGCGGAGTTGGCGAGAAGCAGGAGTAAGAGGGGGCGGGGGAAGGGGGAGGGGGGAGGGGGGCAGGGGGGGAATTGAATGTAATTCGAGAGAGGGGGAGGGGGGAGGACTGAAATTCGGCAATTTCAAGGGCCATACTCCCTGTAGTCTCGAGTCTCAGTATCGCACAATGAAGTACCCTGATTTTTTCAGAGTTGAAAAACTAACAGGTCTGAGGCCTTCAGAGTTCAAAATACAGGAATACTGAAATTTCAGGAAAGGCGAAAAAAAGAGTCTGAGATTTCAGACAATGAGACTAAAACAGTCTGATAAAATCAGCCCTGCTCTCAATAGAGATTTTCTACTCGGTGCGTCCACCCTCGCGATCCAAACCTGTGCTGCCTTCTCCCCGTCGAAGATCTCCCACCTTCTCTTGCCATCGCCGATGGCAAACAAACCAGATCTGGATCTGGATCTGACTAAGCACTCCCCAACCCAGCTTCGCCAAACCCTCCGGGAACACACAACGTCAACTTCCCAAGTCACCCGGGCCTGCACATGTCAAGCCAACGCTAAATCCAGCTGGCTCCCGTCGTCGTCCCAAGGTAAGTTCGTTTCCCGCTTTTTTCCTTTGGTCGTTTGGTTGGCGTTTCTGGTGGCTTCCCTACTTCCCGCTCCTTTCAGGTCACATTTCGCATCGATCTGCCTTCCACGCCCTGAGGACGTCCGCGCTCCTCTGCCCTGCTGCTCGCCTTGTCAAACATATATGCTGCATATTGTCTAGGCTGTAGTGGGGTAGCCCATATGGGGTACAGCCCAATTAGGGTTTACTACTTGTACTCCTGCATGTTGCTAGTTCATCCATTCCTGCTGCTAGATTCTGACATGGTATCAGAGCACTAAGGTCCGTAGGACCGTTTTTTTTTCGGGCCCACCTACCGCTGCGGTTACCGCGCTACCCCACGTACCTGCCTGCCTTGCCTTGCCTTGTGACGTGCTGCACTATGTGCGCCGTCCAGCAGCCCTAGCGCTGCCTCCTGCTGCCCTAGGCCAGCGCGCTGCCCCTAGAGGCCCGTAAGGCCCACGCGCCGCCCCTAGAGGCCCGTAAGGCCCGCGCAGCCCGCTGCAGCCGCGCGCAGCCCGCACAGAGCCCGCGCAGCCCGCGCCGAGCCGCGCGCAGCCCGCTGCAGCCGCGCGCAGCCCGCACAGAGCCCACGCAGCCCGCGCCGAGCCGCGCACAGCCCGCTGCAGCCGCGCGCAGCCCGCACCGAGCCGCGCGCAGCCCGCTGCAGCCGCGCGCAGCCCGCAGCTGCCGCGCGCAGCCCGCGCCGAGCCCACGCAGCCCGCGTCGAGCCGCGCGCGGCCTGCTACGGCCTCGCGAGGCCCGCGCGCGGCCCGCAGCAGCCCGCGCCGAGCCGCGCGCGGCCTGCTACTGCCTCGCGCGGCCCGCAACAGCCCGCGCCGAGCCGCGCGCGGCCCGCTACTGCCTAGCGCGGCCGCGCGCGGCCTGCAGCAGCTCAGCGCGCTGTCAGCGCAGCCCGCGCCGAGCCGCGCGCGGCCCTCTGCCTCGGCCACGACCTGCCGCTGATGCGGACCCGCCCTGCAGCTACCACGGCCCCGACCTGCCGCTGATGCGGCCCCGCCCTGCAGCTGCCACGGCCCCGACCTGCCGCTGACGCGGCCCCACCCTGCTACTGCCGCTGAAGCGGCCCCGCCCTGCAGCTGCTTCGGCCCTGCTCTGCAGCCGGTTTTGCGGCCCCGACGCCGCCGCTGTCGTGCGCCTACTCGGCCGCCGCCCGTCGAGCGCCGGCCCTGCTCGCCCGGTGAGCGCCTGCTCTTCCAGCCTTTGGTGAGCGCCTGCCTGCCTGCCTGCGCGACTGCCTGCCTGCCTGCCGGCCTGCCGGCCTGCCTGTCTGTCTGCTTGCCTGCCTGCCTGCCTGCCTGTCTGCCTGCCTGCCTGGCTGCCTGCCTGCCTGCCGGCCTGCCTGCCTGCCTGCTTGCCTGCCTGCCTGCCGCGCCTGCCTTGCCCGCGCTACTGCTGCTACTGCTACTGGCAGGTGGCCAGATGCAGCTCCAGCGACGTTCACGCGAGCCTCTGACGCCCCAGCAGCTTAGTGAGTGGTATACTAGCTGGGGTTGTCGCAGTAGCCGTCGTAGCTGTCGCCCTGGAGCTGGTCAGTTGGGAGCGTCTGGCAGTGGCCAGCTGCAGCTGCAGGGGCGTCCACGTGAGACACTTACGCCCCGGCAGCTCCAGGAGTGGTACGCTCAGTGTAGCAGGTCTACGCGTACAGTTCGCTGCCCGTACGTCATTCGCACAGGTGCTAGGACTGGTCAGCCTTGTGGGACGCTTGGTCACACACAGTCCCGCTGCTTCGCCCGTCTGAGCGACGACTGGCGCACAGTGTTTGGCGACGAGGCTGAGCTCCCCACCTGGCTGGAGCTGCATGGACAGAGGGTAGATATCTTTGCGCTTGACTATGATGCTATTCTCACTGCCATGTATGCATTGCCTACTAGTGCTGATCGTGCCTGTTATCTGTGCGTACCGCCTGACCCTGGTGAGGCTGCTGCTCTAGGTGCTAGTGCGTCTCCTGCTCTAGGTGCTGGTGAGGCTGCTGCTCTCGGTGCTAGTACGTCTACTGCTCTAGGTACTGGTGAGGCCGTGGCTTCAGGTGCTGGTGAGTCTGCTCTCTCTGGTACTGCGGCAGCGCGCCGCTCCTCACTCCTCCTCGTTTCCTCCCACAGAGGCTCCACTGCAGACGCTCCACCTGGACGTGTGGGGCCCAGCCCGCGTCCAGGGACAGGGCCGCGAGCGGTACTTCCTGCTGGTTGTCGACGACTACACGCGTTACACCACGGTCTTCCCCTTGCAGAGCAAGGGGGACGTCCCTGATGTTTTGATCCCTTGGATCCGCGCTGTTCGTCTCCAGCTCCGCGAGCGGTTCCGGCGGGACTTTCCTGTCCTACGTCTGCACTCTGACAGAGGTGGTGAGTTCTCCTCTGACCTCTTGGCAGCCTACTGTGCGGAGCACGGCATCACCCAGTCGTTCACGCTTCCGGCCTCTCCACAGCAGAATGGGGTTGCTGAGCGTCGCATTGGCTTAGTCATGGAGGTCGCTCGTACCTCCATGATCCATGCGGCTGCCCCCCATTTCCTGTGGCCGTTTGCGGTCCGGTACGCCGCGCATCAGCTCAACCTCTGGCCCCGTGTCTCCTTGCCGGAGACCTCGCCCACACTGCTGTGGACGGGGAAGGTTGGTGATGCGTCGCGTTTCCGGGTCTGGGGTGCTCGTGCCTTTGTCCGCGATACCACCGCGGACAAGCTCTCCGCCCGCGCTGTTTCCTGTGTCTTCCTTGGCTTTGTCCCTGACGCGCCTGGTTGGCAGTTTTACCATCCCACCTCGCGCCGTGTCTTTGCATCTCAGGACGTCACGTTCGACGAGTCGGTTCCCTTTTACCGTCTCTTCCCCTACCGCACTGCCCCGCTCCCCCCCCCGCCGCTCTTCCTCGCTCCGGGTGCTCCCCAGGTAGACCCCCTCCCCACTCCTGGTCCTGCTCCTTCAGGTGTTTCTCAGGTAGACCCTCCTCCCTTGACTGCGCCGGTTGAGGTCACTGGTGACTCAGGTCCTACTGAGGGTGGTCCTTCTCGGGGTGCTACTTCTAGGGGTGCTGAGCCTGGGGGTGCGGAGCCTGGGGGTGCTGAGCCTGAGGGTGCGGAGCTTGAGGGTGTGGAGCCTGGTGGTGCTGAGCCTGAGTGTGAGGGGTCTGGGGGTGCTGAGCTTGGCGGTACTGACGCTGGAGGTTCTGGAGCTACTGAGGGTGCTGGCGCTGGAGGTTCGGGAGCTGCTGGAGGGCCTAGTACTGGTGGCGCTGGAGCTGGAGGTTCTGGAGCTGCTGAGGGTGCTCGTGCTGGAGGTTCTGGAGCCGCTGGAGGTACTGGTGCTGAGGGTACTGACACCGGAGGTTCTGGAGCCGTTGGGGGTGCGGGCGCTGAGGGTTCTGAGTCTGCTGTTGCGCGGTCTCCTTGGAGTAGCCGCCTTCGTCCACGTGTGCCTCTCACACCACAGCAGCTGCAGGACTGGTACGGTCGCCGTCAGCGTCGCGCTGCTGGAGCTAGGAGTGGTGCTGGTCCTTTGTCTACTGGAGGTGCTGGAGTCGCTGGTTCTGGAGGTGCTCGTGCTGGAGACACTGAGGCTGGAGACCCTGGGACTGGAGGTGCTGGTTCTGGGGGTGCTGCTGCTGGAGACACTGAGGCTGGAGACCCTGGGACTGGAGGTGCTGGGTCTGGGGGTGCTGCTGCTGGAGACACAGAGGTTGGAGACCCTGGGACTGGGGGTGTCGACTCTGGGACTGGAGCTTCTGGAGCTGCTGGAGGTACGGGAGCTGCTGGAGGTACTGGAGCTGCTGGAGGCACTGGAGCTGCTGGAGCTGCCGGTACTGGTGCAGCTGCGCCGACACGACTGTTCTTCGCTCCGCCGTCTCCGTCGTCTCTGCCGCCGCCTGACTCTGCTCTTCGTCAGGTTGTTACTCTCCCGTCGTCTACTGGTCTTCCGTTACAGACTGGCTCACCGCTACCTGCTCCCTCTCCTTACACTGAGCAGACAGGCAGTCCTGCTACGCGTCGTGAGCCTGCGTCGCGTCCTGTCTCGCCTGTTCGTTCTGGTCGTACCGTTCGTCGTGTCGCTCGTGCGCGTCAGCCGGCTGTCCCCAGCGCACACCTTGTTGTCCGTCGTCCTTCCTCTGCTCCGCAGCCTGTTCCTCTGCCGTCTCCCCCTGCGTCCTCTCTGCCTGCCGTTCCGGACCTTGAGTCTGACCGGTTTCGTACTGAGCACCCTACTGTCACGCGTCTCCTGGCCACTGTTGTCACTGACCCGTCGTTTGAGTCTACTGCTGCGTCTGCCTTGGTCGCTGAGCTTGTTGACTTTGCTGCTGCCTGTCGTCTAGACTACGCCGCCAGTCTTGTTGCTGAGTCTGAGTCTGTCTGTCCTCCGTCCGTCGGGGGTGCGTGTGCTCTTAGCACGGACGTCCTTGAGGACAGGCAGGAGGAGTTCCAGTGTCTTGCTGCTGCTTTACCTCATCTTGTGTCCTCGCTACTTGCCCCTGAGGGAGACCCGGATGCACCAGACATCCCGACTCCGCGCTCTTACGCAGAGGCGATAGAGGGTCCCTACTCCTCTTAGTGGCAGGCAGCCATGGACGCAGAGATGGCTTCCTGGAAGTCCACAGGCACCTACGTTGACGAGGTTCCCCCACCTGGGGCGAACATCGTCAGTGGCATGTGGATTTTCAGGGTGAAGCGGCCGCCGGGTTCTCCGCCTGTCTTCAAGGCGCGTTACGTTGCTCGAGGCTTCAGTCAGCGAGAGGGAGTTGACTTCTTCCAGACCTTCTCCCCCACCCCGAAGATGACCACTCTTCGGGTGCTGCTGCATGTTGCTGCTCACCGTGACTACGAGCTTCACTCTCTTGACTTCAGCACAGCTTTCTTGCAGGGCAGCCTGCACGAGGAGATCTGGCTGCGCCGCCCCCCGGGCTTCACTGGGTCGTTCCCTCCTGGCACCCAGTGGAGCCTCCGGCGGCCGGTCTACGGTCTCCGCCAGGCGCCACATGAGTGGCACGACACACTGAGGACTACGCTTGCGGCTCTTGGGTTCGCGCCTTCTACTGCTGACCCGTCGCTGTTTCTGCGCACCGACACTTCACTGCCGCCGTTCTACATCCTCGTGTACGTCAACGACTTGGTTTTTGCCACTGCTGACACTGAGGCTCTCGCCCACGTGAATTCGGAGCTGCAGAAGAGACACACGTGCACAGACTTGGGTGAGCTGCGCAGCTACCTTGGCTTGCAGATTACCCGGGACAGAGCACGCCGCACCATCACCTTGACTCAGTCACACATGGTGCAGCAGGTCCTTCAGCGCTTCGGCTTCACCTGGTCTTCAGCACAGGCCACTCCTCTGGCTACAGGTCACACGCTCTCAGCTCCACCTTCGGACGAGTCCGTAGAGCCGAGTGGTCCTTACCCAGAGCTAGTCGGCTGCCTCATGTACCTGATGACTTGCACTCGACCTGACCTCGCGTACCCTCTTGGTCTTCTGGCTCGCTACGTGGCTCCTGGTCGGCACCGACCTGAGCACATGGCTGCTGCTAAGAGGGTACTGCGCTACTTGTGCAGCACATCAGGCATGGGGCTAGTGCTTGGAGGGACGAGCCCAGTTGTCCTCACTGGGCACTCAGACGCTTCTTGGGTTGACGACCAGGCTACTCAGCGGTCGTCACAGGGTTACACCTTCAGCCTTGGCTCTGGTTCAGTTTCGTGGCGTTCTACACGCTCGTCTTCAGTTCTCAGCTCCAGTTGTGAGGCTGAGATCTACGCCACAGCCATGGCTGCACAGGAGTTACGCTGGCTCACCTACCTGCTGACTGACTTGGGAGAGCAGCCTCGTTCTCCTCCAGTGCTGTACGTCGACAACAAGGCCGCCATTGCCTTGTGTGAGGAGCACAGACTGGAGCACAGAACGAAGCACATTGCTCTGCGTTACTTCCTGGCTCGAGAGTTGCAGCAGCGAGGCCAGCTTCGTCTTCGTCACGTGGCCACTCGGGCCAACACTGCTGATATATTCACCAAGGCACTTCCGTCTGGTGATCATCAGCGCTTTTGTACCCTGTTAGGCCTTGTGCCTACGTTTCCACACTTGCTGTAGTCTCTGCTTGTACTGTGATCTATATATATACATGCATGCCTGCTCTTGCTAGGTAGTCATCACTGTACTGTTATTGTTGCATATATATCTCTGCATGTGGACTGGCCTTGTGGCCCTTTGCTTGTGCTCAGAATGTGTGGTGACGTTGAGATCCACCCTGAGCTTGCTTTGCTTCTCTTGACTGGTCGTTTGACCCCTTGTTCTCCCCCACTTTGCCTATGGGGGTGTGTCAAACATATATGATTCATATTGTCTAGGCTGTAGTGGGGTAGCCCATATGGGGTACAGCCCAATTAAGGTTTACTACTTGTACTCCTGCATGTTGCTAGTTCATCCATTCCTGCTGCTAGATTCTGACACGCCCACGTTTTTTCCCCTTGCGACGCCCTGCCCGATTTTTTGGCTCCGCTCCCTTCTCGACCCTTCGATTCCCGCGCCTCCGACTCTCCTACACGTCAGCTTATCCCTCGCCCCGCTTCCCTTCCGTTTCGTGCTCCCTGCCAATTTGCTGGTTGCCCTCGCGTCTGGGTTTCTCCACGCCTCTGCTACCACTTGCCGCACGATTGTTTCCCTCAATTGCTCCACGTCACCACTCCTTCTTCTGGTTTCCAGGCCATCCGAAACCCGATGCTATCTCTTCCCTTCGCTGTGATGGCTGGTCGTGGATCCACCCGCCACCCACCGAGCCTTCAGCTCTTACCTCGCTCTGATTACTCTGCCTCCCTGACGCCGTGGATGTTGGTGCTGCGCAGGCGTTCCCCCTTTCGTAAGACCCATCTCCTCCGTTGCCCTCGTCGCTCCCCTTCTCGACCAACATCTATTTCCTCTGCCACCCATTTCGCCTCATTTTCGAGAAACTTCTACCTCGTGGACTCAGGCCGCCGCCTAGGCTCCTGGTCCTTTTTTTGGGGAAGCTGTGGCCGCTGCCTATGCCCCCTCGCCAATACTTATGGCTTGCGTTTACCCAATCGCACCTGGTCCGCACTACTAACCTCTCGCAGCTACGTTGCTGCTCCCGTTCGTTCTTTCCTCCCATGTTTCGCACGTTTTAGCCCACATACGAAGCGCCATCTGCTATTCCTCGCTCTTCCTCGCTCATCTCCCCCTCTTTCCCGACGTTTTAGCCCAGATCCGACCCGCCATCTGTTTCTCCTTGCTCTGCCATTCTCTTCCCTCCCTCAATGCGTACGTCTCTGCCACCTCCGCAGCGCCACTCATTCCTCCTCCCTATTCCACGGTCTCCCCTCCCATTTTTCAGGCGTTCCAACCCAGATCCGTACCGCCATGAGTTTCCCTCCGCTCTTCCCCGCTCTCCGCTTCCACTTTTCGGAGTTCTCAGCCCAGATCCGCATCGCCAATTTTTCTTTCCTCACTCTTCCCCGCTTTTCCATCCCACATTTCAGGCGCTTCGGCTCAAATCCGAACCGCCAAAAGTCACCCCTCGGTTTTCCCCGCTCTTCCCACCCTCCTTTAGGACTTTTCAGCCCAGATCCGCACCGCCAAGCGTCCCTCCTCGCTCTTCCCCGCCTTTCCCTCCCTTTCTCCAGGCGTTTAAGCCCAGATCCGAACCGCCTGGAGTTTCCCCTCACCCCCCCCCGTTCTTCCCTCCCACTCTTCCATCCTTTCAGGCCAGATCCGCACCGCCCTCTGCTCCCCTCGGCCCTCCTCCCCTCTGCCCATCCATCCCGCCCCGTATGTCCTCTGATGTGCCGAGACGCCCCTCTCCAGATTTGGGAAGATAAAAGCGCATGTTTCCCTGTATGTTCTCATCATCTGCCCCACTTCGCTCTCGTCTCCCTTCAGCCTTCCCTCATGGCCGCCTAGACGCACAACCCGGACGACGAGATGGCTCTTGTCGACGAGGAGCTCCAGCTCGACGGAGAGGAGCTCCATTTTGATGAGCTCCCTGCCATCCCGCTCGCTCCCCCCCACGCAGCCGACGAGCCCCCTGCGGCCAAGAAGGTCTGCGTCGAAGGCCCTCCGGCGCCGGCCAGCAGTGTTATGGCGGCTATGGCTGCCCCCCGGCCCGTCAATACCTCGGGCGCCCCCTCTGGCGCCCCTCCCCTTGCAACTGCTGCTCCTGCTCCGCCCTCTGCCTTGCGCAGGACCGCCTCCCCCCCCTCCCGTCTTGGCGCCGCTCTTGGAGCTGGCAGCCCACGCTACCAGCCCCGCGGCCACCCGCATCCTTCGCCGCCCGAGGCCCGGCCCAGTCATGCCCCGCCGCCGCCTCGCTGTGGTCTCGCTCCTTATGCCCGAAACCGGCGCGGATGCTATTCGCGCAGATCTCATCGCCCGCATCACCGCCATGCTGAAGCCGCACTTCTTCCGCCGCGGCTCCGTTCCGGAGTTTGAAGTCGCCACCAGCGAGGCGCTCCGGGTTCCGCGCCGTTCCTATGCTCGGCTCTGCTTTTCGTGGCCTACGGAGGAAGAGGCTGAGGACTTTAAGCGCCTCTTCCCCCGTTCCATCCCCCTTAATGCCTCCCGCTCCGTGCTTCTTAAGGTCTTCGAAGACCGTAACCCTGGCTTCACGGCTGCCAAGGCCGGGGGCGCCGCCACACTTTCGCTCCGCAACATCCGCCCTGGGTATACCCCGGAGGATGTCCGCGAGTTTCTGCTACAAGGCGCGGATCCGGCTGAGCCTGCGTGGCTTGCGGACCTGCAGTTCTTCCATCGCACCACCGACCCGTACGAGGAGGTTTTCCTCCCTGTTTTCACCGGCATCCCTCTCCCCTCCCCCCGGATGACCCGACCTTCTCTCGCATCCCTGCTGTCATCCCGTTTGCGGATGACTCCCCCCCTGCCCTCCTCAACATCTCCACCCACGTGTGTGCTCACCGTGGGAACAACCATCGTGGCTCTGACCACGAGACCTTCGCCTTCAAGAGCAAGCAGCGCCTGAACAACAAGATTCAGATTTCTGTTGCCCAGTTGCAGCAGACTAATGGTACGTTCACCCCCCCTTTCCCCCTCGCTCACAACCCCCCAATAACGCTTTTCGCCCGCTGCCGCCCTTTTCTCATGCGCCCCTCTTCGTCCAACTTTGCAATTGTACCCCTCTCCTGGTCCCTCTGCCTTGCACTGTCATCCCTCTGCTCAATTTCGCTGTGGCATGCTCCCGTTTTCCTCTCGAACCAATCCCCCCCCCTCTCCTCCCCCGTCTCTCTAGTCTACTCACCCCTTGACACTTGTAGGCCGTCTCTCCTCGTGATTGCATCAACCAGATTCTATGCTCCCGGCCCCCTGGCCCGCCCCCCTACACGTCCCCACCTGCCCTTCCCTTCCGCTGCATTTCCCCCCATCTGGCGCCATGCCTCGCTAGTGTGGAAGAATTCTGCGTCACTTTCCCCTCTCCCTTGCACTCGTCTCCCATTTTTTCTCTCACTTTGCTTGCTCCCTTCTCTTTTCGCTCCTCTCACCCCTTCCCTCAGGTCAAATTCTCGGGGCACGTCCTGCTCCCGATGCTTTCCGCAAGGACCCAGGCCTCCTCTACATTGGGCTCGACACCGAAGTCGAGCCCTGGACCTGTGTCCTCTGCAACTTCGCCTGTGGCCCTGCCCTCGACTCAGCCATGGAGCACATGGCCTCCGAGGCTCATGCCTCCAACGTGCGCGCTGCTGCCAAGGGCCCTGCTGCGAAGGAAAAGTACAGCAACTAGAGGGCCCTTACCTTCCTGGCTACCCCCCAGATTGCGGCATTTCTCTCCCAGTGATTCCACCCTGCTTATGTGATCTTGGTTCACCTCCTACTGTTTTCCATTTATGCCATTGGAATGTACCTGCCATGTACTTTCACGATTATCTAATATATGTGCTAGGAACATTCAATCACGTGTGCCGCCTTGCCCATACTCGTTTTAATGATCCGCTCGCTCTGAACACATGCGTACAGTGGTTGCATTCCTTCCTGCCTCATTCATTGAGCTTTTTTACATGCACAAATATTTTCTCCCTATCGTGTCGTATGGCCCGTGGATGCGTGTACCTTGGTGCATGTCGGGCTCCATTTCCGTTACCATGATTGCTCAGCTGAAAATATTATGCCTCAATATCAATGGTCTCAACGCACCCTATAAAATGAATGCGCTTAAGAATTGGATCTCAACTCAAGGCAACAAACCTGACATCCTTGTCTTGATCGACACACGTCTCATCCTTAACCTCTCAAAACTGTCCCTACGCTTCCGGCCACATGCTTCTGCTACCTACCCTCCCGGTAATGCCTTGAGGTCTCGTCCCCCCCCCGGTGGAATCTCTGTCCTCTCTTTTAACAAGGCTGTCTCCTTCTCGTCTTCCTCCCCATCTATAGATGGTCGACTCCTTTCTGTCGACATCAACTTCCTGCATCCTTCTCGTCTTCCTCCCCATCTATAGATGGTCGACTCATTTCTGTCGACATCAACTTCCTGCATGAAAAAATCCGATTAATCGCCATATATGCCCCTCCGCATGCTACGACCCACCGCGTCTGGTGGCGAAGCATCCTCACCCCGGCTCTCGAAGCCCCCTCTGCCGCTGCATGCACAGTTCTTGCTGGCGACTTCAACTCGGTCGTCCTCCCCGAGGACCGCAACCGCACTCTGCACGATCATGAGCAGAGTGAAGCCGCCTCATTCTCGAACCTCCTGTCCTCCCAGTCCCTCCTTGACTCGTTCCGCGCCCTCCACCCCGCCTCCCCCCTTCTCCTATATTGGCCGGCAGCGACTCACTGTACTTCCGCCTCCCCCCCCTCCGGCCGCTCGTCTGGACCGCATCTACGTGTCCACCACCTTCCTCTCTCGCCTCCGTGCAGCACACTACCTCCTCACCCCTAACCTCATCTCGGACCACCTATTCGCCCCATTTTGCTCTCTTAGTTTTGACAACCCCATCATGGCCCCCCGGCCGTGGAGGCTCAGTGCCTCCTTGCTGCGCCGCCCACACATAACCCACATCCTAGATACGCAGCTCCTTCGCCTCCCCCCCCTGCCGACTCCAAATGACTGGGACCACTGGAAACAGCAGCTCTCCCTCCGTCTCAAATGCTTCTCTAACCAGGAGCGGCGTCGTGTCTCAGGAACCATGGACCACCTACGCCACCTTATTGGTCGCCTCCAAACCCAAGCTGCCTGTTCCGCACTGAACATGGAAGAAAACGCCCTCCTCAGCAAAGCTCGACTACAACTCATGAAATATGAAGCTTCCAAAACCGCAGAGCTAGCCCTCAAAACCAAGCTCAAGGTCGACGGCCATCGCGAAATTGGCCTCTCTTCGCTACTTGCTGGCCTCAATGCTCGCATCAAAGCCTCGCTCATCTCGTCTCTTACTCTGTCGACTGGTGAAATCTCCTCCCACCTCCCGTCAATGTCCGCGGAATGCACCAGCTACTTTCAACACTTATACTCCGGCTCCTCGCCTGTCGTCCCTAACCCCTCCTTCTGGAGACATATCCCCCGCTCCACCCTGCCCGACTCGCTTGCCCGTCTCTTGCATTCTCCCTTCTCCCTCTCTGAAATCGGGAAAGCTCTTTGACAACTATCTCGAGGAAGAACTCCTGGCCCGGATGGTCTCCCTGGTGAACTCTTCCAATCGTTCGCTCCTCGATTTGCCCCAGCCTTCCACTCCTTGATTGGCTCATAACCCCCCCCCCCCCCCCCCCCCCGCGCTACCTCCGTCCATGCTCTCCGGTCGTACTGTTCTTATTCCCAAGAAGGGCGACTCTACACTCGTAGAAAACCTCCGACCCATCACGCTCATGAACTCCGACTACAAGGTGCTTGCCTTATGCCTCGCCAATCACCTTCAACGCGTGCTTCCGCACATTATTCACCCATCCCAGACTGCCTTTATTAAACGTCGTAAAATCGGCGACACTATCAACGATACTCTTGATATTATGGATTGGGCTTCGTACTCCCGCACCCCCCTCCTCGCTCTCACTGTCGACTTTCGTAAAGCATACGATCTCGTTGACCGAGATTTTCTCCTGCAGTCTCTTTCCCACCTGGGCCTGCCCTCACCATTTGTCCACTGGGTGCGCCTCATGCATTCCGGCACCTCCACTTGCTTTGCCGTCAACAACCTTGCGGGCCCGCTCTTTCCCGTCCACACTGGTGTTCGCCAGGGCTGCCCACTGGCTCCCCTCCTCTTTGTCTGTGTCATTGAGATTTTCCATCGGTATATGTCCCTATACCTTCCAGGTTTTCCCTTGTCTCCTGTATCTCGCCGTCTCATGGCCTGATATGCGGACGATGTGACCATCTTCCTCTCGTCGAACGATGAACTCGGTTCCGCTGTCTCTCACCTCCTGACTTTCGCTTTAGTTTCTGGGGAATCCCCAAATTGGAACAAATGCTCCATTATCCCCTTCAACATCTCCTCGTCGCTACTCACGAATGCAGGGCCCATCCCCATTCGTGCTCCTGATGAGGCTGACGCATCCTCGGAATCTTCGTTGAAAAAGATAACCCCGGCGCCACAACCTGGGCGACAACCCTCGCGAGAGTCCAACGCTCCTCCAGGTACCTTGGGTCCCTGCGGGCTACTGCCACGTGCCGCAAAACCCTTGCGTCAGTTTTCCTCAACTCTACCCTATCCTTCCCCGGCCGCTTCCAGCCTGTGCCGCCTGACACCCTTACACGCCTCGATACCACCGTCGGCAATTTCCTATCCTCCTCCCGCTACAAGGAATCTGGCCTAGCAGTTCGCCTTATCCCTCGCCGACTTCTCTTCAACTCCCTCCGAGACGGGGGTCTTGGTGCCATTGCGCCTTCCACACAGATCCGCGCCCTCTCCATCCAACGCGCGCTACGACGATTCGGGGTGTCCCCCTCTGAGGAATGTCGTCGCCCTCCCCTTCGGCACCCATGCTTTCCTTTCCCACCCAGCAATTCTTCATCCTAAGGTTCTGTCCCCGTCTATCCCCCAACGTGCTCTCGCAGAACTCCGCGCCTTTTTGTCTATGTCACCCACTGTCCTACCCCCTCGAATGTCACCTCTCTGCCTGCTTGCCGAACCCACAGCCTTCAATCGCTTCATCCTTAAACCCAACGGAAAGCCCTTCGGCCTTATCCGCCGTGAAAAGTTCCTACTTACACAGCAGGTCCGCCTTGGCGACATTTGCAATGCCACGATCAATGGCTTGGAACCCATCCCTCCGGAAGTCTTCTCTGTCAAGTTCCCACCCTCCCGTTTTCAATCTGGTCGTCGTGTCCTACGCGAACTCGTTGCGGCTATCCCCCCTTCTTGGTCGTCAGCGCTCCGTGCCCCCACCAGTGCTGCGGCATCGCCTGGGGATTGGCTCATCCTTTCTCAGGAACTCCACTCCAACCCTACCCTTGCATTGCAGGTCTCCTCCTTCACCCCGCCGCACACTCTCTCTGTGACCTTCTTCCGGATCCTTCCACACAGTCTCATCGATCGGACCCCCATCGGCTCCGGCATTGTTCACATTAAGAACGTTGCGGCCATGCATACCCTGGATCGCTGGGTGGCAGGGCCGTTCCATACAGGTGCAGGGCTAGGCGCGCGCTTGGAGCTTCTTCACGACGGCTTCCCAGATCTCGCATCCATCCGTCGTCTTCTCTACTCGCAGCAGCAGCTGGACCACGAGCTTCGTTGGACACGCGCACTCACATCCTCTCCTCCTTTTTTTCCTAACCTCACCCACTACTTTCTTCGGGAGCAACCCAGCCTGCAACTTGACCTCCTTTTCCGCCTCTATACCCGAACCCTCCCTTCAGGCGTGCGGTTCCAGTTCGCCAATGACAGTGGTCGCTGCTCTCTTTGTGCATCTGGAGAACTTGAGACCATCCCTCACATCTTCCTCACCTGTGGTATTGCTCCAGCTGTTATATCCTCGCTTGGCTCGGCTGCTCGACGTCACCTCGGCTGTTCGCCCCCGGATGAGCTTCTCCTTTTTCCTCTCCGTGAGAAAGTTGGACAATCCGCTCCCTGGAGTCTTCTCGTCGGCGCGGCTGCCAAGGGAATCTGGAATGCACGGTGTGAAAGAAAGTTCCACGAGTCATCTTCCACCAAGTTTGAAGCACTTCAATTAATCCTCGCTCAGTTCCTCCTTGCCTTCAAGATCTTTCTATGGAGAAGGTCCGCTCAGTCTGCTAAGAAACAACAACGTTCTGCCTCCCGCATCAGGACCGCCATACGCCTCCGTTTCATTTGTTTTGACGCCTCATCATAGAGCGCTCTCCCACGACGGCTGGGGGATATCCCTTCGGGGGTAGGGGAATAACGTGTTGTAACGTACTCCTTATAGGTAGTTGGTCCTTTGACCATATTCCCTGCTTGCTCTATGCATGTTTGTAACAGGTCACGACCTTAATATAACCTTAACCTTAACCTGCTCTCAATAGAAATCTACCATTATTATGTACAGGCTACACCTCTTAAGTAATTAACAAATCAATGTTTCCAGCGTGGCTCCTATTCATGACACCCAGATCAGATGTCAACACTGTCCACCATGTCCCCTGACGTGGCGAGGCGGCCATTGCTGCAGCTCGGCACTCATGTGGTCCCCCATTCCGTCCTTGCCGCCGCTTGCGTAGCGATTTGCGCTGCGGGCACACGACACAGCATTCGCAATAATCTCCGAGCAGCTACGAACACATCGAATCCTCGCACGCACTGCCCCGCCACATCGCCTAAATGTCCCCCACCTGCCTTGCCGCTGCCGCTGCGGTCCTTCGTCGGAGCTCTCGGAGTCGCCATGCGCGTGCACGCTTTGCGCTTCCCCCGGGAATACTTCCCCCGAGCAGCGACGGGCCTCTCGCCCCCACTCGCCCCGAGAGTGCCGCTAGTGGCGCTCAGACCGACGGACCCGTCGCATCCCCTTCGCTTCTCCGCGCGCTTCATTCGACGGTTGAGTCCACTCAGCTTTCCGCCCCTCATGCCTCCGCCCCTCATCCCTCCGGCTCCGCCCCTCATGTCTCGCGTTCCTTCTCAACTGCCGCGCTGTCGCCCCTCGCCGCGGGGTTGAGCACGAGCGCCGCCAGCAGCGTTCCCCTGCCCGTGCAGCACGGAGCGTCAACGATGCGCGCCGCCGTGATGCGCGAGGTGGGCGCGCCGCTGCGCGTGGAGCTGCTGCGCATCCCGCGCCCCCAGGCGGGCGAGGTGCTCATCAAGACGCGCGGTGAGCCCTTCCGCCCTGCGCGACACGCTCATGTGGGGAGGGGGCGGAAGGCGGGTGGAGGCGATATGACGTCGTGGCGTTCGAGCTTCAACCGCCCATTGCGCTTCCCCCATTCACTACCTCTTTCCCAAACCCACTCCCCCGCTTAACACAATTCTGCCGCTCCCCTTTTCCTTTTCGCTTCCCCCCACGTCGTCGCCCGCAGCGTGCGGCGTGTGCCACACGGACCTGCATGTGATGCGCGGGCACGTGGCGTTCCCCGCGCCCTGTGTGCTGGGCCACGAGGTCAGCGGGGAGGTCGTGGACCATGGCGCTGGCACTGATGCCGCCACCATCGCCAGGTGCGCCTCAACGCATGGCATGGCCTGGGAGGGTGCGAGGAGGGTGCAGCACAGTGAGCAAGCACGCCGGATGACTGTGCTCGCGACTTGAGGTTCCCGCACTCGCCTGCTCTTATTGTGCCCAGAGCGAGTACCACTGCTGTACCACGGTGATGCCTGCTGCACTCGCCCTCCATGTGCCGCTTACCATGCTCCCTCCTCTCATTCCTGCCCCACGCCACACGTCTATGCCCCTTGCTCCCTGCTCCCTGCCCCCCCCTAACCCCGTGCCTGTCATGACCACGTGCACGCACGGGGCGAGCAGGCTGCCAGTGGGGTCACGAGTGGTGGCGGCCTTCATCATGCCCTGCGGCTCCTGCTTCTTCTGCACCCATGTCAGTCACCCATGCCATGCCACGCCATGCCACGCCATGCCATTCCTGCTGCATGCATGCGCCCCACCCATGCCACACTCCATCCTCCCCTCACGGCCTTCCTCCCCACGCCTCTCATCCCGTGTGCGCACATGGCAGGGGCAGGAGGACATATGCTCCACCTTCTTTGCATTCAACCGCCTGCACGGCACGCTCTACGATGGCCACACACGCCTCTTCTCCGCCCACCCCTCTGGTGACCGCATGCCTGCCTACCTGCCAGGGACGCTCCTCTTGTGGTGCTAGTCAGCCAGGGCTGAAGCAGGCCAGGTCGTAGGGGAGCAGGCCAGGTCGTAGGGGAGCAGGTCATGGTCGTAGGGGAGCAGGCCAGGTCGTAGGGGAGCAGGCCATGGTCGTAGGGGAGCAGGCCATGGTCGTAGGCGAGCAGGCCAGGTCGTAGGGGAGCAGGCCATGGTCGTAGGGGAGCAGGCCAGGTCGTAGGGGAGCAGGCCAGGTCGTAGGGGAGCAGGCCAGGTCGTAGGGGAGCAGGCCAGGTCGTAGGGGAGCAGGCCAGGTCGTAGGGGAGCAGGTCATGGTCGTAGGGGAGCAGGCCAGGTCGTAGGGGAGCAGGCCATGGTCGTAGGGGAGCAGGCCATGGTCGTAGGCGAGCAGGCCAGGTCGTAGGGGAGCAGGCCATGGTCGTAGGGGAGCAGGCCAGGTCGTAGGGGAGCAGGCCAGGTCGTAGGGGAGCAGGCCAGGTCGTAGGGGAGCAGGCCATGGTCGTAGGGGAGCAGGTCATGGTCGTAGGGGAGCAGGCCATGGTCGTAGGGGAGCAGGCCAGGTCGTAGGGGAGCAGGCCAGGTCGTAGGGGAGCAGGCCAGGTCGTAGGGGAGCAGGCCAGGTCGTAGGGGAGCAGGCCAGGTCGTAGGGGAGCAGGCCAGGTCGTAGGGGAGCAGGCCAGGTCGTAGGGGAGCAGCATTGCGCTGACAGAAACACAGCTGTGTGCGCTCGTTGTCACTCCTCGCACATTCTGCAACACACCTGCTCACACCCAACCCCGCCTATCCACCCAACCCCCCTCCCTCCTCCTCCCTACAACCCCTCTTACCCCCATCGCTCCCCTCTTCCCCCCCCCCCCCCCAGCGGCCCCCCTGGCGATGTACAGCATGGGCGGGCTGGCGGACTACTGTGTGGCGCCCGCCTCCGCCGTGGCGCCACTCCCCCCCGCGCTGCCGCTGCCCGAGGCGGCCGTCATGGGGTGTGCGCTCTTCACTGCCTTCGGAGCGCTGCGCCACGCGGGGGACGTGCGGGCAGGCGACACCGTGGCGGTGGTGGGGGCGGGTGGCGTGGGCGGCAGCTGTGTGCAGGTGGCGCGCGCCATGGGGGCCGCGAGCATCGTAGCGGTGGACGTGGCGGAGGGCAAGCTGCAGCGCTGCCGTGCGCTGGGCGCCACCCACACCGTCAATGCTGCCAAAGAGGACGTGGTGGAGGCCATCAGGGTGGGTGCACCTTGCTGCTGTCTCACGGGTGGGGTATAGTGTGTGGTGCGGCTCATGTGGTTTCCTCAGCCCCCATGGTTCACTCTCTTGCCCCTTGTGTACCTCATGTGTGTTTCACGTGTGCCCCATCTCCCCCATTCCCTCTGCCAGGCCATAACGGGCGGCATGGGGGTGGACGTGGCGGTGGAGGCGTTGGGGCGGGCGGAGACGTTTGGGCAGACGGTGCATGCAGTGAGGGACGGGGGCAGGGCGGTGATGGTGGGCATTGCTGCTGCCGGCACCACCGCTGCTGTGGACATCACCCGACTCGTGCGCCGCAATGTCCGTCCTCACCTCCACCCGCACATGGCTTTCACCCACCCGCACATGGCTTTCACCCACCCGCACATGGCTTTCACCCACCCGCACATGGCTTTCACCCACCCGCACATGGCTTTCACCCACCCGCGCATGGCTTTCACCCACCCGCACATGGCTTTCACCCACCCGCACATGGCTTTCACCCACCCGCACATGGCTTTCACCCACCCGCACATGGCTTTCACCCACCCGCACATGGCTTTCACCCACCCGCACATGGCTTTCACCCACCCGCACATGGCTTTCACCCACCCGCACATGGCTTTCACCCACCCGCACATGGCTTTCACCCACCCGCACATGGCTTTCACCCACCCGCACATGGCTTTCACCCACCCGCACATGGCTTTCACCCACCCGCACATGGCTTTCACCCACCCGCACATGGCTTTCACCCACCCGCACATGGCTTTCACCCACCCGCACATGGCTTTCACCCACCCGCACATGGCTTTCACCCACCCGCACATGGC
Organism: Closterium sp. Yama58-4; assembly: GCA_947470075.1. Lineage (NCBI taxonomy): Eukaryota > Viridiplantae > Streptophyta > Zygnematophyceae > Desmidiales > Closteriaceae > Closterium > Closterium sp. Yama58-4. The sequence continues at coordinate 600,462 of CANIUD010000278.1, read as the reverse complement.
TTTCACCCACCCGCACATGGCTTTCACCCACCCGCACATGGCTTTCACCCACCCGCACATGGCTTTCACCCACCCGCACATGGCTTTCACCCACCCGCACATGGCTTTCACCCACCCGCACATGGCTTTCACCCACCCGCACATGGCTTTCACCCACCCGCACATGGCTTTCACCCACCCGCACATGGCTTCACCCACCCGCACATGGCTTTCACCCACCCGCACATGGCTTTCACCCACCCGCACATGGCTTTCACCCACCCGCACATGGCTTTCACCCACCCGCACATGGCTTTCACCCACCCGCACATGGCTTTCACCCACCCGCACATGGCTTTCACCCACCCGCACATGGCTTTCACCCACCCGCACATGGCTTTCACCCACCCGCACATGGCTTTCACCCACCCGCACATGGCTTTCACCCACCCGCCATGGCTTTCACCCACCCGCACATGGCTTTCACCCACCCGCACATGGCTTTCACCCACCCGCACATGGCTTTCACCCACCCGCACATGGCTTTCACCCACCCGCACATGGCTTTCACCCACCCGCACATGGCTTTCACCCACCCGCACATGGCTTTCACCCACCCGCACATGGCTTTCACCCACCCGCACATGGCTTTCACCCACCCGCACATGGCTTTCACCCACCCGCACATGGCTTTCACCCACCCGCACATGGCTTTCACCCACCCGCACATGGCTTTCACCCACCCGCACATGGCTTTCACCCACCCGCACATGGCTTTCACCCACCCGCACATGGCTTTCACCCACCCGCACATGGCTTTCACCCACCCGCACATGGCTTTCACCCACCCGCACATGGCTTTCACCCACCCGCACATGGCTTTCACCCACCCGCACATGGCTTTCACCCACCCGCACATGGCTTTCACCCACCCGCACATGGCTTTCACCCACCCGCACATGGCTTTCACCCACCCGCACATGGCTTTCACCCACCCGCACATGGCTTTCACCCACCCGCACATGGCTTTCACCCACCCGCACATGGCTTTCACCCACCCGCACATGGCTTTCACCCACCCGCACATGGCTTTCACCCACCCGCACATGGCTTTCACCCACCCGCACATGGCTTTCACCCACCCGCACATGGCTTTCACCCACCCGCACATGGCTTTCACCCACCCGCACATGGCTTTCACCCACCCGCACATGGCTTTCACCCACCCGCACATGGCTTTCACCCACCCGCACATGGCTTTCACCCACCCGCACATGGCTTTCACCCACCCGCACATGGCTTTCACCCACCCGCACATGGCTTTCACCCACCCGCACATGGCTTTCACCCACCCGCACATGGCTTTCACCCACCCGCACATGGCTTTCACCCACCCGCACATGGCTTTCACCCACCCGCACATGGCTTTCACCCACCCGCACATGGCTTTCACCCACCCGCACATGGCTTTCACCCACCCGCACATGGCTTTCACCCACCCGCACATGGCTTTCACCCACCCGCACATGGCTTTCACCCACCCGCACATGGCTTTCACCCACCCGCACATGGCTTTCACCCACCCGCACATGGCTTTCACCCACCCGCACATGGCTTTCACCCACCCGCACATGGCTTTCACCCACCCGCACATGGCTTTCACCCACCCGCACATGGCTTTCACCCACCCGCACATGGCTTTCACCCACCCGCACATGGCTTTCACCCACCCGCACATGGCTTTCACCCACCCGCACATGGCTTTCACCCACCCGCACATGGCTTTCACCCACCCGCACATGGCTTTCACCCACCCGCACATGGCTTTCACCCACCCGCACATGGCTTTCACCCACCCGCACATGGCTTTCACCCACCCGCACATGGCTTTCACCCACCCGCACATGGCTTTCACCCACCCGCACATGGCTTTCACCCACCCGCACATGGCTTTCACCCACCCGCACATGGCTTTCACCCACCCGCACATGGCTTTCACCCACCCGCACATGGCTTTCACCCACCCGCACATGGCTTTCACCCACCCGCACATGGCTTTCACCCACCCGCACATGGCTTTCACCCACCCGCACATGGCTTTCACCCACCCGCACATGGCTTTCACCCACCCGCACATGGCTTTCACCCACCCGCACATGGCTTTCACCCACCCGCACATGGCTTTCACCCACCCGCACATGGCTTTCACCCACCCGCACATGGCTTTCACCCACCCGCACATGGCTTTCACCCACCCGCACATGGCTTTCACCCACCCGCACATGGCTTTCACCCACCCGCACATGGCTTTCACTCCCGCACATGGCTTTCACTCCCGCACATGGCTTTCACTCCCGCACATGGCTTTCACTCCCGCACATGGCATTCAGTCCCACACATGGCATTCAGTCCCACACATGGTATTCAGTCCCACACATGGTATTCAGTCCCACACATGGAATTCAGTCCCACACATGGTATTCAGTCCCACACATGGTATTCAGTCCCCCACATGGTATTCAGTCCCGCACATGGTATTCAGTCCCGCACATGATATTCAGTCCCGCACATGGTATTCAGTCCCACACATGATATTCAGTCCCACACATGGTCTTCAGTCCCCCACATGGTCTTCAGTCCCCCACATGGTATTCAGTCCCCCACATGGTATTCAGTCCCACACATGGTATTCAGTCCCACACATGGTATTCAGTCACACATGGTATTCAGTCCCACACATGGTATTCAGTCCCACACATGGAATTCAGTCCCACACATGGTATTCAGTCCCACACATGGTATTCAGTCCCACATGGTATTCAGTCCCACACATGGAATTCAGTCCCACACATGGAATTCAGTCCCACATGGTATTCAGTCCCCCACATGGTATTCAGTCCCGCGCATGGTATTCAGTCCCACACATGGTATTCAGTCCCACACATGGTATTCAGTCCCACACATGGAATTCAGTCCCACACATGGTATTCAGTCCCACACATGGTATTCAGTCCCACACATGGTATTCAGTCCCCCACATGGTATTCAGTCCCACACATGGTATTCAGTCCCCCACATGGTATTCAGTCCCGCACATGGTATTCAGTCCCACGCATGGTATTCAGTCCCACACATGGAATTCAGTCCCACACATGGTCTTCAGTCCCCCACATGGTATTCAGTCCCCCACATGGTATTCAGTCCCCCACATGGTATTCAGTCCCACACATGGTATTCAGTCCCACACATGGTATTCAGTCCCACATGGTATTCAGTCCCACACATGGAATTCAGTCCCACACATGGTATTCAGTCCCACACATGGTATTCAGTCCCACATGGTATTCAGTCCCCCACATGGTATTCAGTCCCGCGCATGGTATTCAGTCCCACACATGGTATTCAGTCCCACACATGGTATTCAGTCCCACACATGGAATTCAGTCCCACACATGGTATTCAGTCCCACACATGGTATTCAGTCCCACACATGGTATTCAGTCCCCCACATGGTATTCAGTCCCGCACATGGTATTCAGTCCCGCACATGGTATTCAGTCCCGCACATGGTATTCAGTCCCCCACATGGTATTCAGTCCCGCACATGGTATTCAGTCCCGCACATGGTATTCAGTCCCGCACATGGTATTCAGTCCCACACATGGTATTCAGTCCCACAAAATGGTATTCAGTCCCCCACATGGTATTCAGTCCCACACATGGTATTCAGTCCCACACATGCTTCTCTGCTGCTGCACCCCCGACTTCACTCCTGCCTGCGACTTTCCCTTCCCACCCGCATGCTTCCATCCACCCCCCTTTCCTTCCCCCCACCCTGCAGATCAAGATCATAGGGTCATACGGGGCCAAGGCACGGTCGGACCTGCCAGCGGTGGTGGCACTGGCAGCAGCGGGGAGGGTGGACGTGGTGTCCAGTGTCACGGAGCGCTACTGCCTCGAGGATGCAGACAGTGCCTACTGCAAGCTGGAGAAGGGCAACGTGCTGGGCCGGGCCATTGTAGACATGACTCTCTGATGCACTGCTGCCAACATATACAGCCTTATGGAAACATGTGTCCATCAAAGTTGCTTCCTGTTCACGCGTAGGTTTCTCTGTTCAGCGTGCAATGTTTTGGAGTGATATGAATCAAAGAGGAAGCCACTTGCCTTGGGAAACACATGCTTTTGCACTTTTTGTAAAAACCATTGCAAACAGGAGAACTGAACTGAAATGCTGCTGAAACGATGGGAGACAACTGGCCTTCTTTACATCTGTGCGGGGCATGCAGCATGCTCGCACAGCGCCAGCACCACGTGCCCTTTGGGCTGTGGCGCCTGTGGCACTTCGCCCTCCACCTCCTCACAGCACTCCATTCACAAACATATGCACAACCACACAAAACACCGACTATCCACGTCTTCAGCACCAGAAGCACAAGGTAAGAAAAAAACCCGCCTGCACTTGAGCAGATGCACCCAGGCACGGCCGCCTTGCAGCCTCCACCCAGCACGAGTGTCACGCAGCGTCCATCACCTCCCCTTCGCCCCGGGCTCATGACTCGTCCCAGTGCTCGTCTCTCTGCCCTGCCGCGCACCAGAGGGCGCTGCAGGGCTTCAGAGCATCCCGGGCTCCACACGGGCCACAGGGGTCCTCAGGGTAGGGTCGACACGCGCATCCAGACACACCTCTGCTGCTGCTGCTGCTGCTGCTGCTGCCGCCGCCGCAGTGTGTCCATGTGTCGGGGTTGGTACCTGCAGGGAGGCTCGTGGGAGCGCCTGCACCTGTGCTTTACAGGGAGTGTGGCGTGGCGCCCCCCGAGCTGCTGCCGTACAGCCCGCGCGCGCCGAAGCCAGCGGAGAGGCGCGGGCTGGTAGAGGAGGTGGTGCGCGCCCAGCTGGGCAGCTGCCACCCCACGTGCAGGCGCTTCAGCGTGTACTCGTCGTCGGGGCAGTGCGGGCGCGACACGCGGAGGGACTTAAGCGCGGGGCGGCAGCAGCGCGTGAGGCGCACGATGTCGTCGCGCATCAGCTGCTTGCACCCCGCCACGCTCGCCTCCTTCACCGCGCGCGCCTCCGCCAGCGCCGCTGCGAGCCCCGCGGCGGTCAGCTTCAGGCAGGCGGGCAGGGAGAGCGAGGCGAGCGCGGGGCAAGCGCGGACCAGCGCGAGAAGCCCCTCGTCGGTCACGCCGCACGACGGCAGCGCCACGGTCTCGAGCGCCGCGCAGGTGACGCCGTCAAACGCGGTGGCCTTGACGTCCGCGCACGCCTTCACGGAGAGCGCGCGCAGCCGCGCACACCCCGCCAGCAGCCGCTGGATGCCCTCGTCGCTGACGTGGCAGTTGCTGAGGTGTATCTCCGTGAGAGCGGGGCAGTTGGCGGCCACCGAGTGCAGCACGGCGTCCGTGACGAGCTCGCCGTTCATCCGCAGCAGCGCCAGCTGCGGCAGCCCGCCTCTGAACGTGTGCGCGCCCGCCGCGCCCACCGCCGTGCCCGTGAGCACCAACTCGCGCAGCTTCTTGCAGCCGGCGATGACGGGCGACAATCCCTCGTCGGCGACGGCGTCGCACGCGTGCATGTCCAGCACCTCCAGCGACGGGCACCCGCGCGCCAGCCCCGCCACGGCGCCGCTGTCCACCTGGCGGCTGCCGCGCAGGCTCAGCACGCGCAGCTTGCGGCAGCCCGCGGCGAGCGACGAGAAGGCCTCGCGCGAGAGCTGGTGCGTCTCCCCCGCGCCGTAGTCGAGATAGAGCTCCTCCAGCTGCCGGCTGTGACGGCCCAGCGCCGTCAGGCCGTCATCGCTGACGTCCACGACGCCCAGATGCAACAGGCGCAGCTGCGGACACCCCGCCGCCACCTGCGCGACGCCGGCGCCCGTGACGCGCTTGCAGTGCTTCACGTCGAGGTGCTGCAGCGCCTGCAGCCCCGCGCCGAGGGCGGCGAGCGCGGCGTCCGTGATGTCCGTGAAGGACAGGTCGAGCTCCTCCAGACGCCGGCAGCTCTGCGCAATGTGCGCCACCACGGCGTCCGTAAGATGCGGCACGGAGCGGAGGCGCAGCTTGAGCAGGCGAGGCAGGTGCGAGCCCAGCGCCATGAGCGAGTGGTCGGGGCCCTTGAAGGCCGGCAGGGAAAGAATGGAGAGGTTCGGACAGCCGCGAGCGAGAGCGACGAGTCCGGTGCCATCAGCGGCCTTGCAGGTCTCGGGCACGTGCAGCTCGAGCAGACGCGGACACAGACGGCCGATGCTGGCCAGGGAGTCCTCGGAGCAGTCGAAGAGGAAATTCAGGTTCAGCACCGCGAGCGACGGGAACCTCGCCAAGAGCTTCGGGAGCTTGGATGCCTGCGGAATTCAAAATGACAACGGGAGTAAGCGTACGAACAAGTGCCTGGTGTAAGGAAGAGGTGACGACAATGCGGGAGGCATGAATTACCTTGAGACCACTCAGAGAGAGGGTCGAGCAAGCCAGGCCGGAGGATGCCAGCCATTGCCGGCTAACGAGCGACGCTGCTCTCAAATGTGCTCTCCTTCCCGTATCTTGCTTCTCCAAATTCTGTAACGCGTTAACAGAAACGACGTCAGAAGGTTGAGATTAAAAACGACGATAATTGACAGAAACGCCTGAAACAACATGTATATACCTTGAGAATTTCGACGAGAAGCTCGCCAGGCAAGTCGTCGATGCGACATGAACTGGACGGAGGGGACGCCGCTGATGGCGAGGAAAAGGCGTCAACCTCGAAAATCATGCCGATTAGTAGGAGAAGAAAAGCTGTAGAGCGAAGCGTCGACCAGAGCGTCACTAGATTCTACGAAAAATAACGGGCCAATCCGTAAATCCTTCACACACTCATCTGGTCAGGCTGGCTTTAGGTGACAAATTAGGAGAAACTAACCAGGGAACGTTGGAGGCGGAATGTGTGAATGCATTAGCTGAGAGGGCGAGCAGCCAAATACGCGTGGGGGGGAGACGAATGCTGCAGCTGCGCTCTGCTGCGTTGGCCCGCCAGGCAGGGGGGACGAACAGCACAACCCTGCTTCCCCAGTGGTTTGGAGCGACTACGTGTACATCCCAAGTTCAGTCAGGTTCGGTGCCGGTTCGGACAAAGCAAAGGGGGCAGCCTGGCGAAATCCAACGATCACGTGCGGGGAGCTGCCCCTTGTGGAAGCATTCCGACTCACGTGCTGGCGTCCCTGCTGGTTGGCTGAAATATCAGCATTCTCCCGAACCTTCTTGCCACGAAGGCAGGCGAGTCCAGATTCGGCCCCTTCTGTTCGCGGGCAGACAGTACGGGACGAAAAAAAAGCAGGTGCCTTATCTCATTTCCAAGTGCGAAGGGCAATCCAGCCTGGCTGATGTTACTGACATGTCATCAAGTGCCTTGTCCCGTGTCATCCTAATGTGTTGCTGGCTTTTTATTGGCCAAAATAGGTGACACTTTTTCTAGAGCACGCAGATTGGGGACACATCACCCCAAAGCACGATTAATGTGTTCATGAACAAACATTTTCCTGACCGTGCCCTCCTCAATAGACTAGACTCAATTTCTGCAGTTGCCTAACTTCGATACACCTGCTGCTTTTTATCTCAGCCACCTACAGTTCACGTCTCACACCCGTAACGCAACTGCGTGTACGAGTGATTACAGCGCACCCACATTCCTAGGTGTCAGCGAGCCAATGATCCAGTAAAATCACGAGTCGTTCGCCCATACGTATCGTGCTGCGGAGCTTTCGCGGTGGCGATGCTCCGATCAGCGGTCATTACGCGATCCCAGCAGATCAAACAAGCTGTCGGGCGCCAATTTGCGTCCGCCGCGGCAGCAGCTGCTGAAAGTGCAGGGAAGAGCAAGGCGAAAGCGAAGTCGGCGGGAGGAAGCAGCGGCGGGAAGAAGAAAGCTTTGGAAGACCAAGGGAAGGCGGCTTCCATTGTAGAGGCGGCGCTTCGCCATGCTCAAATAGAAGTGGTGAGAGTTATAGTGAGGGCATAACCGTGCAGCTGTACGAAATGGGTGAGGGAACCAGGAACGTGGCTTTGGCTGGTCGTTGAAGCGTTGTTGTTCTTCGAGCACCCGATGCATCCTTCGTCCGATGCTCTTAGGGTTATCGTTTCCTTTGAATGTTGCTTCGACCGCTGCTTCACGGATCTGAGCGATCCAATCAGCAGTCCACCCCCACTACCCACAAACCCTTAATGAATTTATGCTGCCTCCCGCTCCACCCACCCACTTCGGGCCGTCTCTCACTTCTCTCGCCCCTCACTCAATCGCTATCCATATAACGCCCTACCCTTTTCTTTGCCAAGCAGCCGAATCTGGATGAGGCTACTCAGGCGGAGGAGATGCTGATGGCGAAGGAGTACTCGAGGTTGATGATGCAGAAGCACCACCAGCAGAGAGGGGCCGAGTCAGCCAGGCTCAAGCTCAAGCTGGCAGCCATCCAAGCCCTACCTGCTGGCAAGCTTAGGGATGCTGCCATGCTTCCAGATTTCACTCCCTTTCCATCCAATCGTATTGCACCATCTCTCACCCCTCCAATTAAGGAATTGCAAGAGGAAAGAGCAAGGGCTAGCGACCAGCAGGTAGTAAGAAAAATTAGGTAGAAACATTCTGAAACTGCTCTAGCTCTCCATAGACTTCTGCTGTGATCTGTCACAAAGGTTCTGAGTACAGCAAGGGCAATCTTCAATAACAGGTGGGAAAGGGTTTATGATTACTTGTGACTCAACTGAACAAACTTTTCAGTCACGCATGAAAATGTGCATACAAGTAGGCCTCATCTGTCAAGTTATATTATATCCTGCTTACGATAGTTACTGTAGTTATTATAATGAACTGTTGGTGGTACACCTTCGCATGTTGTGTTTCCTATTTGTACCTTGCTCAATAGTGAACTTCCCCACCTTTGCCCAACTTACATCTCGTTACTCTCAACTCTCACCTAGGCTAGGGTTTCACCTAAGCCTAGGTTCCTCTTCTATTTCTAACATGCTATCAGAGCCACTACAATCTTAGGACCTAATTTTCTGTAAGATATGGGCCCGCCTATGCTACAGCGCGAAATGCGCCATTTTTTTCCCGTTCGCCCGTCTGCCCGTTCGCCGTGGCGCCTAATTCCCGTCGCCGCGGCGCCCCGCGTTCCCGTAGTCGCGGCGCCCGCTTTCCGTCGTCGCGGCGCCCGGTTCCCGTCGCCGCGGCGCCCCGTCTTCCGTCGCCGCGGCGCCCTGCGTTCCGTCGTCGGGGCGCACCCCTTCCCGTCGTCCGCGAACCCCGTTTCGTCGCCCCGCGGCCCCCGTCGCCCCGCGATCCGCCTTCACCAGCGCGGACGCCAGCGCCACGGCCAGCCACGAGCGCCAGTGCCAGCGCGAGCGCCAGCGCCGCAGCCAGCCGTGAGCGCCAGTGCCTGCGCGGACCGCCAGCGCCACCGCCAGCAGCTGCGATTGCCGCCAGCGCCAGCGCCGGCAGCTGCTCACGCTGCCCCCCCTCCCGCCCTCCCTTCCGCGGCTTCAGTCGTGGGGGGGGAGGGGAGACGTGGGGGTGGCGGGTGTGAACCTCCAGCAGGCTGTCCCTCCCTTCCCTCTTCCTCTCTCCATTGCAGCATTTGTTGCTGTAGGGGGGGGGGGGGAGGAGAGAGGTTAAGAGGGGGGAAGAAGTGGAAAAGGGTGAGGGGGTGGCGGAAGTAGAAAGGTGCGGAGGGTGTGAGGTTCAAGGGGTTGAGTGATAAGGGGGGTGAGGACTTGGGGGTTCTTAACGGGGGGGGATCGCATTGAGCGTGCGCGCTCATGCCCACCTAGCCCACCTCCTCTCCTCATCGGGACTTGGGGGTTATTAACGGGGGGGGATCGCTATGAGCTTGCGCGCTCATGCCCACCTAGCCCACCTCCTCTCCGTTTCCTCTCTCACCTCCCCTTTGTAAAAGGAGGTTCGTAAGCGGGTCCGCCGGCACTGGCCCCCCACCTCCTCTCCTCTTCTCTCCTCTCCTCTCGCCTCCTCGTCCTTCCTTACCTCTTTGCCTTCTTCCACTGCGCCAGTTCCTACCGCAAGCAGGCTAAGGGGGTGTGTCAAGTTATATTATATCCTGCTTACGATAGTTACTGTAGTTATTATAATGAACTGTTGGTGGTACACCTTCTTTGCATGCTGTGTTTCCTATTTGTACCTTGCTCAATAGTGAACTTCCCCACCTTTGCCCAACTTACATCTCGTTACTCTCAACTCTCACCTAGGCTAGGGTTTCACCTAAGCCTAGGTTCCTCTTCTATTTCTAACATCATCTAACCCAACAATGCTAAACAACACTATTGACTGCAGCCCTCAGGAGACACTGCTTTTTGTAGAGGGTTACCATGTACCATACAAACCCTAATTTTTTGTTTAGATTTCTCACAGGGTAACTGGGCACTGCTAAGCTAGAAGCATGAGATCTGGGTTGAACGTGTGGCAGAGTGAAAGATTATGTCGCCAGAATTTACGTGTCATAAAAGAAGACTACATTTTACTGATTGCGGTGTACCGCAAGTTTCAGAATCTGCGCGGTCCGCTACTTCCCGCCAGTCTGCAATTCGTGTCGTCGTGAGGCATCTGAACTGGAGCCGCGTCGCACATTCGCGTGGCTTCTGACTTCCCCTCCCCACAGCCCTGCTCTGGGAGACCCATCTCTGCACCACCGCGCACCCGTCCCGGCACGACCCACCCACGCCCATAACTGCTCTGCTGTGGGTCGCCATGCCAACCAAAGAAGTCGGTCAGGCAAAACAAGTGATGGGCCGAGCAGGTTAGCCGAACGGCGGCCATCACACAGAAGCAGAGTGATGCGCTTGCCTGCTCTACATGTGCTTAGCTGATTCGCCTAGTTGACAGAGTTCACTAGTGTTTAGGGTTTCCTAGTCCTGGCAAGTTTCCAGGTGGCTCACATAATGCTTTCACTGTACGGGTACTATCTCTCTTCAAGCTAGGCAATAGTCCACTCCATGCTAGGACCGCTTAATCCAGTCACCTTTTGCCGGCAGCCATGGCAGCGACGTCCACGCCGCTGCTCCTCGATTACCGCATAGCGCTCCTCACAGGTGCGATGTCACGTTGCGCGTCTCGATTCTTGAGCCTTCCTGCTGCGTCGCCGTACGATCCCTTAGAGCAGTCCACTCCTGCGAGTAGATCTTCGCTCTAGTCGTTTAGGCTCGCAATTTTGTGCGCCTCGCCGTCATCGTGTGCGTTCTCGTTGCTACCGCGTCGCCATCCGCGTCGCTCGTTAGCGCACTCACCTCGACCATCGTCGTAGTTCCTCACCGCGCCGCTACCGCAGCATCAAGTAGCCCTCCGATACGACATTCCTCACTTCGCGCCTCCGACTCTCTCCCCAAATCCCCTACCCCTCTGCAGCGCTCGTCATTCTAGCAGCAGCGTGTCGGCCGTGCCGCGGCGATGGATGGGATTTAAACCACGTCGCGTCCCACGTGGCGGAGCGGCCGTTCACGTGCGTGCACGACTCGCACGTGGCGGCGCGCAGCAGAGAGCACACGCGCCGGCAACTGGCGTCGTACCGCACAGGGTGGGTGGGGCCGTGCGGTACAGGGTGGGTGGGGCTGTGCGGTACAGGGTGGGTGGGGCCGTGCGGCACAGGGTTGGTAGGGCCGTACAGCCCAAGATGAGACCTGGGAGCCGACGCAAGTCAAGGAGTGTGTGAGAGTAGGGGGAGGGGTTGGAGGGGGGAAGAAGGAAAGGGGGGATGGGGAGAGACGGGGAAGCGTGAGCGACGAATTGCGTCGACGGCAGTATATCGTCATATTCAATTCCCTTCCACTCCGTAACCCCCAGGTTCGGCGTGGGAGAGTGGGCGCGTCAACGCCCCTCCGCGCCCTCGCGGCAGCTGCTGAAGTCCGCCCCTCCCGCCGCCACTGTCTCCGCCGCCTCCGCTTCCCCCCCTCGACCACTCCGCTTCCACACGGTGCGCCCGCTGCCCCAAACTCACCCCTTTTCAGCACCCCTTTCTTCCCACCCGCTCATGGTTACCCGCCCGCTCAATGCCCCAGCCAAAAGCATGCGTAGAACACCTAATCCCGCCCATCCCGTTGACCCCATTGACCACGTTGAGCAGGTGTCGTCGGTGGAGCAGGACCTACCCGACGACCCGCTGCGGGCGAAGTACATCCAAGGCACGCTCGTGCCCGACGCGCTCAGGTACGAAAGTCGCGCCTCCCGTTGGTCACCTTCGCCCACCTCTATTCCCGCCTCCCACGCTCCCCACCCACATCCTCTCACCCTATTCCCCTCTCCCCTCCGCTCCGCGCTCTTCTCCCTTTCCACGCAACCCCCCTCCCCCAGCTACCTGAGTCGGTTGCTGTCAGTGCGCGTGCTGCCGCCCGACCCGCTGCTGCTGCCCGTGACGTGCGCCGTGTTCACCGCGCTCTCCAACGGCTCCTCCGCCTGCACGCAGCTCGCGCCCGTGTGCGACGTGAGTGCCGCCCGTGTGCGACGTGAGTGCCGCCCGTGTGCGACGTGAGTGCCGCCCGTGTGCGACGTGAGACGAGGCAGAGCCTACGAATACTAAAAACCATCAATATATAAGGGGGCGACATGTGGGCGGGGGGGATGAAGGGGCGATGGGGAGAGGAAGAGGGGGGGATAGGAGTGCAAGTGCCGCAACAGCGTGCATCTAACACCCGCTTTCACGCCATGTCCACGTGGCTGTTCCTCGATGTGACGTGGCGTTCTGTGGTCCATCCGTGCAGGCTGAGGTGGACATCGACGTGGACCCATCCCTGCTGGCGGCGCATTCGCTCTGCCAATCAGAGGACCCCGCCACGTGTGGGGAGGTGGCAGCCGGGACAGGCACACCTGGTGCTGACGTCATCCTGTTTCTCTCAGCCAAAGTGAGTCGCCCCGCCTACCAGCTCCCCCCTCCGCTGCGCCTGCCGCGTGCCTCCTTCATCCAGCCCTCCCCCCACAGCTCCCGTCATCCCCTCCTGCATTCACCCTCCCAATTAACGCACCCCCCGTTCTCCCCCGTGCCCTTCTCTCTTTCCCCCGCCCTCGGCGCGGAGCAGCAAACGGCCACGTGCGGCAGCACGACAGCGGCGGCCCACGCGTCGCACTGCGCGGTGGACCCGGCGTCGAACCGCCCGCTCGCCGCGTCGCTGAACCTCTGCCCGCTGGCTTGGCGCGCCGTGGGGCAGCACTCGCCGTCGTACGACTCGCAGGTACGACACGGTACCAAGGGGGGAGAAGAATCTGTGGGGAGCTCTGCTCGTGGGGGCATGCGCATACATAACACCCGCTCCACCTGTTTTACCTCCCTTATAACTCACTTCTTCCCTTTTTACATCACGCCCGCACTCCTACCTCCCTTTTTCATTCCCCCCTACGTCCCTCCATCGCCGTCCCCCTGACCACCACGTCTCCCCCGTTGCCCCTCCCATTCCGTCCCTGCTTCCCCCCAGGTGCACGTGGTGCTGCACCAGCTCACGCACGCGCTCGCCTTCAGCTCCGCGCTCTTCCCGCTCTTCAAGGACGTAAGAGGTACGCCGCTTCCCACGCCCCGCCACTCCGCTGCTGCCCTCCGTGTGCCTTGTCTCCTCCCCTCGTCTCTCCACAGTCATGCCTCTGCGCACTTTGTTTCCTCCCGCTCTCTCTCCCTCCCTCCGCGCCCACCAGGCCAGCCGTACGCGCAGGTGGTGACGACGGCAAAGCAGGCGGACGGCAGCACTGTGTCGAAGATCGTCACGCCCGCCGTGGTGGCCGCAGCGCAGCGCCACTTCGACTGCCCCGCGCTCGACGGCGCCGAGCTGCACTCCGCCCCGCCCTCCGCCTCCGCGCCCGCCTCTCCCGCCCCCTCCGCGGCCCCCGCGGAGGCGAACAGCACGGAGTGGGGGTCGCTGGTGACCTCGGTGCAGCCGCAGAACGCGCTGACGGGGGGAGTGGCGCTGGAAGGGGGCGCGGAGGGGGGGGAGGTGGTGAGCAGCCATTGGAGCGTGCTGCGCTTCGAGCACGAGTACATGGTGAGGAGGAGAGCAGGGAGAGAGAGCGAGAAGAGTCCAGTGGCGGCGAGGAGGCATTGCAACGCACCTGCGTGCTGGAATGGGGCCCTCTGCCTCCCATCCCCTCTTTCCCTTCGCACTCGCTCATATCCCCTCCCCCCTTCCTTACCCGTTCCCTTCCTCCTCTTTCCCCCCTTTATTCCCCCCCCAGACGCCGCTATTGGACGGGGTACCAGTGGTATCGGAGCTGACACTGGCGCTATTCCAGGACAGCGGCTGGTACGCCGTGACGCCAGGCATGGCGGGCATGCTGCGCGCCGGCTACCACCGCGGCTGCTCCGCTGCCACTGCCACCCTCTCCTGCCCGCCCTCCCCCTCCGCCTCCTCCTCCGCGTCCGCGTCCGACAGCACGCCCCCCGGGTTCTGCTCTGCGGCGGACCTCAACCGCTCCGCCACCTTCTCCGCGGGGGGGGAAGTGCGCCGCGTGCTCATGGTGGGTGGGTTCGCCGTGGGAGTACTGCCATGCCATGGCTGCCTGCTGCTGCTGTGCCTCGCACTGCCCCCCATGCTCCTCTCCTGCTGTCATCGCTCTGCCATACCTCGCCTCGCCCTCTCACCGTCTCCCCTTTCCCCTCCACCCCCCCCACCCCAACCCCCATCCCTCCCCCAGCCGCTGACGTGCTCGTCTGACTTCCTCTCCGTCGCCACCTGTGACTCGGGCTGTGCGCCTTCCTCTTCCTCCTCCCCCTCGTCCTGCCTCTTCGGCACGTGCAAGCACAAGACCAGGTACGCGGCATTACTCGCTAATCACTCTCCAACCTCCACCGCCTTCCAGCTCCACTTGCCTCATGCCACCTCGCCTCCACCCTCCTCCCCCCTCTGCAGTGTGGAGTCGCAGCGCTGCCAAGCACCACGTGGGCCGGAGGAGAGCAGGGCAGCGGAGGTGCAGCAGCTGGGCATGGCGTACGGCCCGTCATCGCGCTGCTTCCTGCACGGCCCACAGTTCTTCGACTATGCCTTTGGTGCCGGTGCCGTGCCTCCCCCCGGCGCCGGCTGCTACCCCATGCGCTGCGTCCCCTCATCCGCCTCCTCCTCCGACCACTCCTCCCATGACTCGCGCTCCTCCCGCTCCGCTGACTCCGCTGATGCCCCTCCTGCTGCCGCCAGTGGCAACGGCAGTGCCTCGCTCGCCCCCACGGCGCAGGGCAGCACTGCACTGTCGTCGCGCGCCCCTTCCTCCACCCCGAAGCGCCAACTGCGGGGGAAGGGCAAGGGGAAGGGGCGGGGGAAGCACGGGGGCGGGATGGTGGTGGAGGTGCGCGTGGGCGGACAGTGGTATCCGTGTCCGTCGGGGCGCATGGTGGCTCTCGACCAGGGCGGGGGGGACTTCCACGGGGGGACCATCGGCCCCTGCCCTGACAACCGCCGCATGTGCCTCTCTGCCATGTGCCCCAACGACTGCTCGGGGAAAGGTGGGCACGGAGAGTGGGGGAAGGGGCGCACGGAGAGTGGGGGAAGGGGCGCACGGAGAGTGGGGGAAGGGGCGCACGGAGAGTGGGGGAAGGGGCGCA
Organism: Closterium sp. Yama58-4; assembly: GCA_947470075.1. Lineage (NCBI taxonomy): Eukaryota > Viridiplantae > Streptophyta > Zygnematophyceae > Desmidiales > Closteriaceae > Closterium > Closterium sp. Yama58-4. The sequence continues at coordinate 584,945 of CANIUD010000278.1, read as the reverse complement.
CGGAGAGTGGGGGAAGGGGCGCACGGAGAGTGGGGGAAGGGGCGCACGGAGAGTGGGGGAAGGGGCGCACGGAGAGTGGGGGAAGGGGCGCACGGAGAGTGGGGGAAGGGGCGCACGGAGAGTGGGGGAAGGGGCGCACGGAGAGTGGGGGAAGGGGCGCACGGAGAGTGGGGGAAGGGGCGCACGGAGAGTGGGGGAAGGGGCGCACGGAGAGTGGGGGAAGGGGCGCACGGAGAGTGGGGGAAGGGGCGCACGGAGAGTGGGGGAAGGGGCGCACGGAGAGTGGGGGAAGGGGCGCACGGAGAGTGGGGGAAGGGGCGCACGGAGAGTGGGGGAAGGGGCGCACGGAGAGTGGGGGAAGGGGCGCACGGAGAGTGGGGGAAGGGGCGCACGGAGAGTGGGGGAAGGGGCGCACGGAGAGTGGGGGAAGGGGCGCACGGAGAGTGGGGGAAGGGGCGCACGGAGAGTGGGGGAAGGGGCGCACGGAGAGTGGGGGAAGGGGCGCACGGAGAGTGGGGGAAGGGGCGCACGGAGAGTGGGGGAAGGGGCGCACGGAGAGTGGGGGAAGGGGCGCACGGAGAGTGGGGGAAGGGGCGCACGGAGAGTGGGGGAAGGGGCGCACGGAGAGTGGGGGAAGGGGCGCACGGAGAGTGGGGGAAGGGGCGCACGGAGAGTGGGGGAAGGGGCGCACGGAGAGTGGGGGAAGGGGCGCACGGAGAGTGGGGGAAGGGGCGCACGGAGAGTGGGGGAAGGGGCGCACGGAGAGTGGGGGAAGGGGCGCACGGAGAGTGGGGGAAGGGGCGCACGGAGAGTGGGGGAAGGGGCGCACGGAGAGTGGGGGAAGGGGCGCACGGAGAGTGGGGGAAGGGGCGCACGGAGAGTGGGGGAAGGGGCGCACGGAGAGTGGGGGAAGGGGCGCACGGAGAGTGGGGGAAGGGGCGCACGGAGAGTGGGGGAAGGGGCGCACGGAGAGTGGGGGAAGAGGCGGAAATTATAGGCGGTGAGCGATGAGGCAGAGCGGCTACCCTGCCTACTGCTGTGTGTGCTGCCCTCCCCTCCGCTGTCCTGTTGACCACCCTGCCCGTGCGTTCCTGTGTTCCTTCCCGCCTCCACTCCTTCCTGTGGTGCGTGTGAGCAGGCATATGCTACAACAGCACGTGCTACTGCCTGCCTGGCTACGCGGCTGCTGACTGCTCCCAGGTGAGAACCTGCCAGCTACTTCTGCAGGTGTTTCTCCAGATGCTTCCGCAGATGCTCCATCAGGTGCTTACTCAGGTGCTTCGTCAGGTGCTCCCTCAGGTGCTTCCTGTACCGTTCGTACATACCTTGTGCCTCCTCTTTATATACTGAAAGCCCCTCGCCTGTGCTCGTCTTCCTCCGCCCTCCACCATCAGGTAGCGTGCTCACCACTCGCCCTCACGCCAGCCTCCACCTGTCGTGCACCAGCCACCTGCGACCACGCCTCGGGTCTCTGCCTCCTGCCCTCCGGCCGCCCCTCGCCCCTCCCCCTCGCCGCCGCGCCCCCCTACACTCCCCCCCCGCCCCCCTCCCCGCCTGCTCCACCTGTCTTCCCCCTGCATGGCGCCCCGCCCGCCCCTGGGAGCACCGGCAACAGCAGCACCGGCAGCAACAGCAGCAGCAGCAGCAACAGCAGCATGGGGGGCGAGGCGCCGCAGTACGGGGTGTTGGTGCGCAGCGTGGTGGTGCTGGGGGGGGCCAACATCAGCGCCATCCGCGACGGTGCGCGGCTGCAGGAGTTCCAGGCGCAGTTTCAGGCGCAGATGAGCGCCGCGGCGAGGGCCACGGGGTACGAGGGGCAGGTGGACGTGGCGATCGAGGCCATCTATGCGGGCAGCATCCTCGTGCAGTCCACTGTCAACTTCTTCCAAGCCACCAGCTTTAACATGCCCGGTCAACTGCTCCACAACCTCATGTAAGTACCCTCCCTCGCCTGCTGGGGCACCTCATCGGCATCCTGGTGCAGTCCACCGTCAACTTGTTCCAGGCCACCAGCTTTAACATGCCGGGAGTGTTGCTGCACAACCTTATGTAAGTCGCTGCTCCCCTCTCGCCCCCTCACTCCCCACTCATCCACATGGGGTTGCTCACTACGCTGCCCCCTCCCTCAGCCGTCAGCCTGTGCTGCTGCCTCGTTTCACACCTTCTTATTCCACCGCCTCCCGTCCCATCCCAACCTGCTCTTCCCTCCCTTCGCGCACCAATTTCCCCTTATCCTGCCTCCACCCCCCTCCCCACTTCCCCCTCCCACCAGCACGTCCCCTGCGATGATATTCGCAGCATCATCCTACTTCCTGGCGTTGCCCTCCGGCTGCATCTCCTCTTTCAACTTCTCTTCTTATTCCATTGCCTCCCCCCCCAACAGCACGTCTCCCGCGCTCATCTTTGCAGCATCATCCTACTTCCTGGCGCTGCCCTCGGGCCGCATCTCCTCCTTCAACTGCTCCATGGCCGCTGCGCCGCCCTCCAACAGCGCGCCCCAGGGCGCGGAGGGGCCGCCTTTAGGCATCTCGTACGGCGCATGGGCCGCCATGGCTGCGGCTATCCTTGTTGCTGGCGTCGCCATCTGCACCGTGCTCAGCCGTAGGGGTGAGGGGAAGGGGGGGAGGGGGTGATGTGAGGAGAGGCGAGGGGTTACAAGGGAGGGGTGCTGCTGTTTATGATGAATGCTCGGCTATATGTGCTGGCGCTGACTTGTGCATGTGCATGTGCATGTGTGTGTTTGTGTCACAGCATCAAGAAGGCGACGGGAGGCGCTACTCTATGCACAGTAAGCCTTCCGTTTCTTTCCCATGCCCCACCAACATCCGCCCTCACGGCCATCACTTGTGGCACCAGCTTTGTTGCTTGTCCCCGGCCCTCCCTCTCCTGTCTTCATTCCCTCCCTCTCCTCTCTACACTCTCTCCCCTCGTGCCACCTGCTCAACCCGCCCCCTTCCCCGGTGCACCCCTCTGCCCCCTGCGTGTCACTGCGTGCGTCCCCTTCCCCTCCCTATTGCGAGCAGCGGGTACGACGCCACAGGAGCGCCGTGGTACATGGAGGGGGAGGAGTACGATGAGGACATGGAGGGTGACCTGGATCTCGACCTCGACCCCCTTGAGGCATATGCTCAGGTACGTACCTACCCCTCCTCTCCTGGCCCCCCAACTCTACCGCCCCCTCAACCCTGCTCACGCCATGGGGTTCACGAGCACTGGCCGCTATGTGCGTTGGGTGTGTGCACCCCATACCACCTCCACGTGCCCTTCTCTCCCTCCCTCATCACCGCTCTTTTACTTCCCCCCCCACCTCCCCTCGTTGCTCTCCCCGCGCCCTGCCAACAGCTGGTGGCGGAGGCACAGCAGCACCAGGGGGGCGACATGGGTGGAATGGGTGGGATGGGCGGGATGGGGGGGATGGGCGGGATGGGGGAGGAGGGCATGCAGGGGGGCATGGCGCAGCTGTCATCCCTGCCCTCATCGCTGCATGCAGCAGCCTTCATGGCGGCAGCAGCAGGGGGTGGAGCAGCACCCCCCCCAGGCCCGTCCCCCCCTCTCCTGCCCGCCAGTGAGCGCCTGCCTGCGCCCTCGCGCCGTCTCTTCGCTCTCCCGTCCTTTTCATCGCGCCGCCACCCTTCTTCCTTGAAGCCCTCGCGTGCCATCTCCGGTCCCATCCTCTTCCACGCCCCCAACCCCACCGCCTTCACCAGCGCTGCCATGCCCCGTCCCCCCTCTGGCCCGCTGCTGCCCCCTTCTGCTGCCGCTAGGGAGGCCGCCAGGCTGGGGGAGGGCGGTGAGGGGGACGACGCACAGGGGGAAGGGGGGTGTGAGGGGAAGGAAAAAGGGCGGGATGCGGTGGAGGAGGTGGGGGAGGAGGCGTGGGGGCGGGCGGCGTTGAGGAGGCTGGTGCGGTCGGTGTCGGGGCCGCTGGCGGTCATCTGGGCGTCTGACCCGCGCCCCCCCGCGCCCGCCACGCCACACCACGCCCTGCCCCACTCGCACTCCCTCCACCCGCACCGCCTCTCGGGCCGCCTGCGCATGGGCAGCGCCTCTGGGCGGCTGTCCGGGCGGCTGTCTGGCCGGCTGTCTGGGCGGCTGGTGGCAGGGCGGCCAGCAGGCGGGCCCAGGCGGTCGGGGGAGTTGAGGCGATCAGGGGAGTTGAGGCGGTCGGGGGAGCTGGCAGAGGGGGCGGGAGCGCGGGCAGGGGGGAGGCGGTTCCCCTCAGGCGAGCTGGGCGCGGGGATGGGCGCAGGGGGAAGGCAGAGGGGCATGTCGGGGCCTATTGACGCCATGGGGCGGCCTGCAGGGGCGGAGTTCATGGGCGTGGGCGCAGGCATGGGCAGGCATGCTGGGGGCCTGGGCGGGGGCACGTTGCCTCTGTCCCTGGCCGCAGGCAGCTATGCTGGCAGCTACGGGGGAAGCTATGGAGGCAGTCATGGGGGCAGCAATGCAGGCAGCCAGCCCGGCACACAGCCGCAGTCACCGTCCAACAGAGGGGGGGCAGGGAGGCGAGCAGGGGGCGAGCAGGAGGCGGAGGGCAGTGCGGCGGTGGGTTCGCTGAGCGGGATAGAGCCGTCGCTGCTGCACCAGATGCACCTGCATGGCATGCACCTGCCCTCCCACCTGCCCATCCATGCCTCCGCCTCCCAGCCCTCCATGCCCGGCCTTGGCCAAGCCCCCCCACAACCGGGGGCACAGGGCGCAGCAGCAGCAGGGGAGGGCGGGGCGGCGCGCATGGTGCGGGTGAGCTCTGCGGATTCCGCTGCCGCTGGTGCAGGAGGGGCAGCGGTGGGGGGGCTACCGCGAGCAAGCAGTGGGGGGCTGCCGCGGGTGGGCAGTGGCGGCCTGCCGGGCACGGGGGGCTCCACGCCCACGCTCAGGCGCGGCCTCTCTGTGTCGCCCTCCCACCGCGCTGCCCTCGTTGCTGCCCTCGCTGCCGCTGCAGGTCAGCCCACTTCCCCGCCCTGCCCGCTCTGTCCTTGCACAAGCCTCGTGCTTTGTTTCCCCCGCCTGCTCACCTGCACGCCTCTCCACCCTCACCCCAACGTCCCCTTGTACCCTTGCTCCTACGCACTCACAGAGCCTCCCTGTTGGCACCACCCAGTCCCTTCATTCTTTCCTCCCTGTCCGACCTCTTCTCCCCATGGCATGGCCATCAGACCCACAGTACCCCGTGGAGGACAGCGGTGCCGACTACGCCCCCACGCCCTCCATGCTGCGCTCCCGGGTCAGTGCCCCCTGCCCCCTGCTCCACGCTGCTACCTGCTGTTGGTTGCCGTCCTCTCCCCCACTGCTCCCTGCACCCTATGCCCTCTGCTCTGCTCTGCTGTTCCTTGTGCACTCCCCGATCCCACTCCTCGCTTATTTTTCCCTGGCTTATCCCCAACACCCTTGTCTCGCCGCCCTCCCCTCCCCCTCCCCATACCGGCCCACAGAGCATCCGCGTGGGTCGTTCGGGCCACCTCACAGCCTCCGGGCAGCTCAACCCCTCGGGGCAGCTCAGAGCTTCCGGGCAGCTGCGCACATCGGGGCAGCTGAGGCGCCTTGCGTCAGGGCAGCTGCAGGTGCCGGAGCACCTGAACCTCAACAGCACCACCACTGCCACTGCCTACCCCACCGGCAACAGCATGATGAGCAACGGCAGTGGCAGCGGCGCATGGTCTTACTCTGCCATGGGCCCTCCTCCCCATGCCCATGCTGCCCCCTCTGGCTCCACCGACACCACCGCTGCTGCGGGTGCAGCAGGGGAGCACCATGTGCGCATTTCGGGGCAACTGGTGGGTGGGGGGCTTGGGGCTGCCGAGGGTGGCGGTTCGGGCATCGCAGGGTCGGGGATGAGTTCGGGAATAGGTTCGGGGATTGCAGGTTCGGGCATGTTGTCGGCATCGGGGTCGGCATGGGGGCAGATGCCGCACTTTGGTCAGCTGAACCGGTCGGGGCAGCTGAGAATACTCAAGCAGCTCGGCACACATGGTGCCGGCACACCCCCCATGCCCATGCACGCCCAGGGGCAGGGGCACGGGCATCATGGGCATGGGCAGGGGCAGGCGAGGCAATCGTCCCCCCGTGCTGCTTCCCCACAGGCTGGAAGCCTTCCAGGCCAATCATTCCAGCAGCCAATGCAGTCAAGCCAGTCAATGCAGCAGGCAAGGCGGGCGGTGTCAGGGGTGGTGCGCTTCACCAACCCGCTCGCTGCCGCCCACCTCACCGCCTCCTCCGGGCAGCTTAACGCGCCCCAGCGTGGCCCTAACCAATGGCTGCGCAGAGCCCGCTCCAACGTGGGGCTGTCCGGGCAGGTTGAAATGTCGGGTATAGTGGCGCAATCAGCGCAGATGGTGAGAGTGCCCAGCAACGGAGAGTACTCTGCTGCCCAAGTCACCCCGTCTGGGCAGCTGAGAAAAAACTTTCCTTCTTTTGCAACTTCGGGGCAGCTTCGGAACCCATCGGGTCCATTTGCCCAGTGGGGTCGGGGAGGGTCGGGGCGGAGAGAGGAGCTGGCAGAAGCGGCAGAGATGGCGGCAGAGCAGGCAGAGATGGCGGACTTCTACACGCGCATGCGCAATAAGGCCACTTCCGGACCCATCTACTTTGGATGACAAGAGCACGTTGTGATTCATACGTCGCGAGCGTGACCACATCCATTGTATGCCGCTCCATTGATCGTCGATAGGATGTAGATCTTTTCTAACTGGGGGGAACGTGTGGAATAATCATGTATTGATATGATAGATCTAGGGTAGGAGTTGTGTAGCATGTCTAGAATTCGTAACACCTGATTATTACGTGCGATAGTCATCAACATTATTTCTATCCTTCATTCATGAGCTACATCAGAATTTAGAAGCCTGTTAGTAGAACCTAAACATGGATGTAAACTAGTACCGGTAACTAATCTGACTAAAGTTGCGGCCTATCTAGGTCAGAGAGCAAATGAAGCACCGCCACATTATTTACAGCCAAGTCACACGCAGCAATGTGGGCTGCCTCACTCCCTGCTCTCACTAGTGAGGGCCTTGAGGCGGGCGGCAAACTGTGAGGAGAAGTGGGCGGCAGCAGCAGCGATAGGGTGGGCGGCGCCGTGGAGGTGGAGGGCATTGGAGGCGATGAGGGTGGTGTCGTGCAGCAGTGCGTCCAGTGAGCGGTACCACCCCGATGCCATGCGCGCCTGCACCAGTGCCACGCTCATGGGCACTGGGATGCTGGAGAGTGCAGCGTGGGAGGAGTCGGGCGAGTAGAGCAGGTGCAGTGTGTCTTGCACCTCCTCGTCCTGCTCCACCGCGCGCAGTGCCTCCCGGGCCGCAGCGAGCAGGTGTGCGGGCATGGCGGGGCGAGTGGGCCAGAGTGCAGGGTCGGGGTCCAGCAGCTCCCATGCGCTCTGCCTCTCCACACTGCGGTCATGCGCGTAGTGCACCCGTAGCCTGATGGGGAGAGGGAGAGGGAGAGGAGGGGGGGACAGGGGTGAGATCGGAGGGGTGTGCAGCAGAGGGCATGCAGAGGGCAGTGGAGCGAGCAGTGGGGGAGAGTGGGAGAATGGGTACAAGAGGAGCAGCAAGCGGTGAGGAGCAGCAAGCGGTGAGGAGCAGCAAGCGGTGAGGGGCTGACCTGCGCCAGGGGCTGAGGGGCAGGGCGGGGTCGAAGGGGCTGTCTGTCTGGATGCGGCCGCGGAACAGCACTGCACGCGGGTGCTCTGCCACTGCCCTGCCCGATGCCGACTCCGGCAGGGGCGGTGGCTTGAGGCCCGCTGGCAGCGACTCCCTGCTCCAATACGCCTGCGGCCAGGCATAGAGGGGCGTGCATGGGGAGGGATGGAGAGGGCAGGGGTGGTGAAAAGGAGGGGAGGGCAGCGCAGCAAGTAGAGCGGTGGAAATTTTTGGTGCGTGCTGCATGAACCACCTCCCAGAATCCAGCAGACCCCTTTGTTGTGCGGGCATACCAGGCAGTGCTGTTTGGGGTGCCAGCCCTTGGCCATGGCAGCATCATAGCGCCAGCGTTCCACCACATACTCCTCGCCCTCCTCCTCCACCTCCACGCCCACCCTCTCCCCACACGCCGGGCTCTCACTCTCCACAACCCGCAGCACCGCTCTGCACCCCACTCGCCGTGCCTCCCCTGCCCCCCTGCCTCCCCCTCGCCGCCCCTGCCCCGCCCCCCTGCCACCGCTCTCCACCCAGTAGTACCCCACCTCCTCCACCACACACGGCTCCGCCGGCCGCAGCTTCCTCCGAAGCTTCTCGTCCAGCCCGCGGCTGCGGCTGCGCCCAGCACTTTCCAGGAAGCTGAGGTGGCCCTGGAAGCAGTAGATGACGTCATCACCCACCTCAGGCAGGTAAGGGTCGCCCTCCCTCCACTCTGTCGCTCCCACCCACCCCGCACCCGCTCGCACCCGGCCCGCTGCCCTCCCGCCCCCATCGCCCCTCTCTCCATCGCGACTTCCTCTCGCCTCAGCCCCCACTGTCCCAGGAGAGGGCGCCGTGGCTGTAAGACGGGGGGAAGCGCGCGGGGTAGTGGCAGCGAGGCGGGGGCCTCTGGAGGAGAGGGCCAGGGGGGAGCTGCGAGCGCCGGAGGCGGTGGGCGTGGCAGCAGGCGAGGCAGAGAGACGTGGGCGCAGACGTGGGCTCGCAGTGTGGTTCACGCGAGGCGTGGTGGGAGCAGCACGCCGAGAGGGTGGGGTCCGGTGCTGTGCGGTGCTCTGCCTGCCCCGCTGCTGTCGCCCTGCTGTTTGTGTGCGTGTGGCCCGCTTGCCCCGGCGGCGGCGAGTGCTCCTGGTTTGTGGAGGCGCTGCCCTCTTCCTCTTCCTCTGCCCCCCCATGTCCTCACTCCCCTCACTCACCTCACTTTCCTCACTTGCGTCACTCCCATCACTCCTATCACTCTCACCACCCTCATCACTCCCCTCACTTTCATCACTCCCATCACCCTCACTTGAATCACCATATGACTCACTCTCCTCCTCGTCCCCCTCTTCCTCCTCGGCCTCTTCCGCCTCCTCTTCACTCTTTGCCCCCTCTTCCTCATCTTCCTCCCCGTCCTCCTCACCATCATCGCCTGTATCATGCTCCGACTCCTCTTTCTGCAACGCAATGCTCTCAATCCCATTCCCATTCTCCCCTGTACCTTCCCCATCAGCACCCTCCCCTGCCTCTCTCTTCCCATGCTCCAGCCGCCTCCTCACATTCCTCCTCCCACTCATCCTCCCCTCTTGCTCTATTCTGAGCGCATCGTTCCCCTCACACTCCTCCTTCGCCCCATCCCCCTTGACCGCATCACCACTTGCATCTCGCTCATCCTTTCCTGCCCCCGTCGCCCCACCATCTCCCACCCTCTCGCACTCCCCATTCGCCCCACCATCCTCGCCCAGACCATCCCTCTCCTCCCCCTTCCCCCTCTCATCCCCCTGCTCTGCTTCCCCCTGTCCCTCTCCTCTCCCCACACAAGCCTCCTCCCCATCAGCTGCGCCACTCCCTCTTCTCTCGCCCTCGCTGATCCCACCACCATCGCCGCCACCATGTGCACCCTCCTCCCTCTGCTCGCCCCCGGCATTCCCTTCCGCGTCATCCCGGCCCTCCCCTTCCTCCATGGCACACCGCTGCTCCTCAGCACCCCCCTCTGCACTCCTCCCACCCTCCTCGCGAGCCTGCTCTCTAGCCTCTTCTGCACTGCCAGCCCTGACAGCAGGGGGAGCATCACAAGTCGCACCAACCGCGCATGCATGCTGTTCCTCACTGCTGCCCCGTTCACTGCATTGCGCCTTCATGCCACCATCGCTCCCTGCTTGCCCACCACCGCTGTCCCCCTCACGCCCTGGCTCCCTTTTTGCATCCCCTCGATCACACCCATTCCTCTCGCTGGTATTGCCTCCGTCTCCCTCCTCCTTGACGCCCTCCTCCCCATCGCCCTCCTCCCTACCGCCCTCCTCTCTACCAACCTCCCCCCCACCGCCCTCCTCAGTGCCCCCCGCCCCAGCACCAATCGGGCTGAGCAGGTCGTCCGCAGGCAGCCCTGCGCCGTCCTCCGCGCCCTCCTCCCCAAACAGCTCAACAAACAGCTCCTCCTTGCGCGCAATCATCTCCCCCCCTTCCTCCCCCCACTCCCCTGCGTCCCCCGCACCCCCTGCGCCCTCACTGCCCGCAATGCTCTCCGCCCCCACAACACCCGGCAGCAACCAACCTTCTGCGCCCTCTGCTGCTGCACAGCCCTCCATCGCTGCACCATCCGCGCCAGCAGCATCAGCAGCAGTCTCCGCACAAGAAGCACCACCAGCGGCACCAGCATTGGCATTTGCCATTCCCTGCTCGCCCTCACTCTCCTCGTGCCCGTCCAGCTTCATCCCATCCCTCCCATCCTTCCCTCCACTCTCCTCTGCCTCAAAATGGCCTCCCTCCTCTACCTTCCAATCCCCCTCACCCGCCGCCACACCTGCACCCGCCTCTCTCGCACCCTCGTCTGCGCTCTCGCCCTCCCCCCCTTTCCTCACATCCTCTCCCTTTCCTTCCTCCTCGCCAGTCGCTCCCTTCTCTCCAACCACTGTCTCGCACTCAACATGACTACCTGCCCCTTCACCTGCCCCTTCACCTGCCCCTTCACCTGCCCCTCCATCAACCCCTTCATCTGCCTGTGCACCATCCTGCTGTCCTGCACCGCTCCCTGCACCGCCCATGTCTGCACCACCACCCTCACACGCAGCAGCAGCGGGCGCTGCTGTGCGGGGAAGCAGCAGCGCCAGAGCACACACACCCGCCCCACCGCCGCCCTCAACCTCCTGCGCGCCCCCTCCTCCCAGTCTGTCTGTGCGGCCTGTGCGCTGCATTGCTGTCCCGCGCGCGTTCCTCTTCCTCCTCGTGCCGGCCGGCACCGCCACTGGCAGGCCCCCGTGCGCTGCTCCTGCTGCTGCCACTGCTGCCGCACCGCCACCTGCACCAGCGCCAGCAGCAGTCAGATTGTTAGCAGCGGCAGTGTCAGCAGCGCCAGCCGGCGCGGAGTCAGCAGCGGGAGCGCTTGGAGGGGCGCCAGGCGTCGTCGTCATCTGCACAGCCCACACAGCGCCCACCCCACGCACGGCTTCACGTTCGTCAGTATGGCGCGACGCACTCTGCACGACCGAATTGGAAATGCGCCCTTTCTCACTCGCTGTTCGCTCTTGTTCCTCGGCACTCTCTTGCCCCTCCTCACTCTCTTGCCCCTCCTCACTCTCTTCCTCCTCCTCACTCTCATGTCCCTCATTTCTCTTCCTCGCCTCTCCTTTCTCTTCCCCCTTCCCCTTCCCCCGGGGTGTCCTAGCCCTCAACACGTGTCCTCCCTTCACCACGTCACCCCCCTCGCCCCTCTTCCCACCCCCACTGTCCCCACCTGCATGCCCCTCTCCCTCACTCTCATCATTTTCCGCCCATTGCCTCTGCATCTACGTCCTCACTGCCCTCCCCATTCCCTGCCAAGCCCTCCCCGCTCGCCTCACCCAAAGCTCGCCTGCCCCTCTCTCCCACACCTCCCCAAGCCCTCTTTGTCCCCACCCGCGCCCTGCTCCCTTCCCCACCTGATCCTGCAATGCGTGCCTTGCTGCCTCTTCCTCTGCCGCCCGCGCCCCTCCCTTGTCCCCCCCGTCCAGATGCACTCCCAGCTCCCCTCCCCCTGCCTCTCCCTCTCCCTCTGCCCCTGCCCCTCCCCCTTCCCCTGCCCCTGCCTGCCACCACCCGCAATGACTGCCTTGCGCCCCCGCCTCCCCCCCGCACCTCCCCCCTTCCTGCGGGTAGGGCACCCGCCCCTGCTGAGCGTCTGCGTGTCTTCCTCTTTCCCCAGTTGGGCTCTACTTTCCAATTCCCCTGATCTTCCTCCTCTTCTTCCTCTTCCTCCTCTTCCTCCTCCTCTTCCTCCTCCTCTTCCTCCTCTTCCTCCTCCTCTTCCTCCTCCTCTTCCTCCTCTTCCTCCTCCTCCTCGTCCTTCCAAACCTCCTCCGCACCACCTGCCGGGGCAGAGCGATCAAAGGCAGCATCACCTCGTGCTGCACCCACGCCCATCCCAGCAGGTCTCAGCAGGGCAGGTTTTATTTGGGCAGGTCTGATCTGTGCGGGTCTTGACGGGGCGGGTCTAAGCTGGGCGGGTCTTATCTGAGCGGGTCTCAACTGAGCAGCCTGGCTCACAACATGCCGACTGTTGCTCCTCGTCCTCCTCCCTTGTGTGCTCTCCTCACCCACCTCTGTTACCACCATTTCCTCTACCTCCTCCTCTGATGCGATCTCCTCCATCACTTCCTCCTCATCTTCCTCCTCCCCCATCCCCTCCACCCCCTCCTCATCCTCCTCTGCCTCCACCACGTCCTCCTCATCATCCTCATCATCCTCCTTTGCCTCATCTTTCTCCTTCGCCTCCCCTCCCTCCTGTGCCGTGGCAAGAGCGTGCTGCTGCAGAGCCTGTGCGGCCTGGGTGCGTTGAGCCACCATGCGCTGTGCCACACACACACATACACGAGAGCAAGCACACAGCCGGAAAATATGGGCATACAGAGTTTAGCAGGTTTTCCAAACCCAATGCTTTAAAAAGTCCCATGGCCCATATCACCATACCCTATATCCCCATGCCCCATGTCCCCATTGCTCATGCCCCCATTGTCCCCTGCCCCCTGCCCCCTGCCCCCTGCCCCCTGCCCCCTGCCCCCTGCCCCCTGCCCCCTGCCCCCTGCCCCCTGCCCCATAGCACACAGGCAGCGCACCTGCTTGAGCTGCGTCTTGGTCACTCCACGCAGCGCTGCACTGGAGCTGCCAGCACTGCCGCCCCCAGCACCACACACCGCAGACGCACCAGCACCACCGGCAGCATCGGCACCAGCAGCAGTGTCGGCACCAGCAGCAGTGTCGGCACCAGCAGCAGCATCAGCAACAAGAGCACCAGCATCAGCAGCAGTAGCAGAGGGTTTTCTGAGGTTGATTCTGAGTTTGAGTGTACCTGCTCCTACAGCACTGATACCGCTCGGCCCGCCCCTCACTGCCAACATGCCCTGCTGCCCCCTCTCATGCCCACTGCCTTCCACCCCCCCATGCCCTCCCCCCGCCTGCAACCCATGCGCCCAGTGGTGGGCGTAAGGCGCAGTGGCCAGGCTTCTAGAGGCGTGCCCCACCCGCTTGTACTGCTCCACGTCCTCCTCCTCCTCCTCCTCCTCCTCCTCCCCTTCCTCCTCACCTTCCTCCTCTTCCCCTTCCTCCTCTTCCTCTTCATCCTCCTCCTCTTCCTCATCCTCCTCCCACTCATCTTCTCCTTCTCCCTCCTCCTCTTCCTCATCATACTCCTCTTCTTCTTCGCCCGCAACAAACCTTCTCTTCCCTGCACCACTCGCATCCTTCCAATGCTCTGCACCCCACTCCTCCTCCTCCTCCCCCTCAACCTCCTTCCCTGCGCGCCTCACCCGCCCTCTCCCCCTGCCTCCCCCGCCTCCACCACCGCTCGCCACCTTGCGCGCCCTGCCCCTTCCCCCCATCCCATTCCTCATCCCCCGCCCCTGTCCGCCCCGCTTCCCCTTGCCGCGTCCACTCCCCATGCCACTGCTCCCCCTGGTGATCATCCGCCTCTCCCGCCTCCCATGCCCCCGCACCTCCTCAACCCCCTCCTCGTCCTCCTCATTCCCCTCGCCCTCCCCTGCCCTCCCCCACCGCCGCCTCCTCTTCCCCAGCAGCCTTCGGGACCGCCTCGTGCCCTGCCCCTCCTCCCCCTCTCCCTCCCCCTCCCCCTGCCCACCCTCCTCTTCCTCCTCCGTCTCCCCCTCCTGCTCCTCCTCACTCCCTCCGCGCCTCTCCTCCTCCCCACCACTCACTTCATACTCTGAGTCATCCTCCCCTCTCTCCTCCTCGCCCCTATCCTCCTCCCCCCCCATGGTCACCTCAAATCCCTCATACCGCCTCACAGGCAGCCTCTCCCTTAACTCCCATCGCTGGCTCTCCCGCCGTCTCCCCTCCCCTCTCTCCCTCCCTCCATCACCCCCTCCTGCCCCACCCCCCTCTCCCCCTCCCACCCTCCCCTCCTCCCCCTCCTCGCCCCCACTCACCACCTGCACCTCCCCATCCTCTTCTCTCCTCCCCCTTCCTTCCTCCCTCCTCACCCCCTCCCTCCGCCCACCTCCCCCGCGCCCACCGCCAGCAGCAGCAGGCAGGGGCAGCAGCGGCAGGGGGGCAGAGCCGGGGCCACCCAGAGGCTCGTTGGGGACGGGCTGGAAAGCCAAGTCGTCAGCCTCTATGCGCCCCACCCTCAGCGGGGCGGTGGGCGGGTGGTAGGGGCGTTGGAGCAGGGCGAAGCGCAGCGCGGTGAAGCGCGCCTGGTAGGGGTCGGGGTAGGGCTGCATGCCCGCATCGCATATGGGGTCCATCCACGTGCGCTCCTCTGTTAGCACGTTCGTCTCCTGAAGAGGGGGGGAAGGGGGAAAGGGGGGAGATGGAGGCGCATGAGTGGCTGGGCTGGCGAAGAGGGAGAACAAGTGGGGGAGAGCAGCAGCAAGGAAGAGCGGGAGTGCGGGGATAGAAGGAATGCAGGCAAGGGCAAGAGTGGGAAGGAAGGAAAAGCAGGAGTGAAGGCGAAAGCAGGAGTGCAGAGCGGGGGGAGTGCAGCGGTGCAGGGGAGAGCGCGAGGACGCACCTCATCGAGGGCGTTGTGGAATGAGTCGAGGGCGAACCGCCGGTAGTCGCCCAGGAAGAACTGATGAGGGGGTGTGACACGGAGGGAGGGGTGGAGATGAGGGGCACATGAGGGGCACATACGGAAGGGAGCATGAGAGGAAGTTAAGGATAGTGGCCGAAGGGGAGTGGCAGAACAAACCGCAACCACAACTAAGCAGTTGACGCACAGGGGCATGGTCGAATGGCATGGGGGCGTGGGAGAGAGGCATGGGGGCATGACACAGAGGCATCATGGAAGCATGGCATGGGGGGACACGGTACCTGGTCCATGTGGATGTGCGCCCATTGTTTCTTGTCCCCCGTGGCAAACACATACACCTGCCCCACCTCATCCGCCACCACCAACCCCGTGCCGTCCCTGTCATGGGCATGGGGGTGGGAGGGACGCGCATGGGCATGGGGAAAAGAGGGATCAACCGGCATGCGTGCCTGGGGGGGGAAGTGCAACGAATCACTAGACGACAGGTGAATGGGAGAGCGCACGAGATAACTGGGGCTGGATGAAGCGGACAAGGTGCTGACGAGCAGCAGCAGCGAGAATGAGAAGCGGGGAAGCAGGGGGCGCACACGAGGGGAGGCAGCAAGGGGGGCCAGGCGTGCAAACTGGCTTACGGAGAGAAGTGCCCGTCGACGAGTTGGAAGTTGGTGACGTGGCGGATGGCGATTGGCTGTCCCTTCCAGATGTCCCACACGATAACCCGGCCGTCATACCCCGCGCTCATGGCAATGCGCGGATCCGTGGGATGCACGTCCAGCACAAACGCCTGATGGGGGAGGGGAGGAGGGAGGCATGTAGCAGGGGATGGGAAATGAGTTGAGACGCCTCACACTCGAGGGGCGGGTCCACTCCACGGGATGGATGGATGTTCGACAAAGAACGTGTGAGGGGGCAGTGGGCGTGGGGAAAGGGCAAGGCAGGGGTTGTGGAGTTCATGTGAGGATGGCAGAAGTGGAGGAGGCCTCTCCAGTGGGAGCCTGTTCAGTGCAACCACCCACCGGACCTTAGTGCGCCTCTCACCCTCTCACCTGCTCATGCCTGTGCGCGTGTGGCCCCTCACCTGCTCGTGCCTGTGCTGTGTGCGTGCTACCCCTCACCTGCTCCAGGTGTGCAGTGAGGCAGTGCACGAGCTCGCCTGTGCCCGCCTGCCACACACAGATGCGCGCATCTGCCATGCCATGCATGGGGTGGAGGAGAAGGACAGACGCACAGGCAGAGATATGGAGCAGAGGAAGAGGCTGAGACTCTGCGGCTAAGAGAAGAAAGGCTGGTTGGAGTGATTGCGGGGAGATGCAACAGGCGAGGCAGCAGCGCCCACTGCTACACACACACGCACGTCTGCTGCAGCAACTCATGCTGACAACAATGACATGCCCGCTCCCAAGGGCGCACCTGTGAGGGCGGCGAGCACCAACTGGCAGTCCAGCGACCACATGATCATGTTCGCCCCTGCCCCTGCCCCTGCCGCACCTACCCATGCTCACAACATTGACACCCCAGCACCTAAGGGCGCACGGGCAGCGCACCTGTGAGGGCGGCGCACCTGTGAGGGCGGCGCACCTGTGAGGGCAGCGCACCTGTGAGGGCAGCGCACCTGTGAGGGCAGCGCACCTGTGAGGGCAGCGCACCTGTGAGGGCAGCGCACCTGTGAGGGCAGCGCACCTGTGAGGGCAGCGCACCTGTGAGGGCAGCGCACCTGTGAGGGCAGCGCACCTGTGAGGGCAGCGCACCTGTGAGGGCAGCGAGCACCAACTGGCAGTCGAGAGACCAGATGAT
The DNA here is from genome assembly GCA_947470075.1 of Closterium sp. Yama58-4. NCBI lineage: Eukaryota > Viridiplantae > Streptophyta > Zygnematophyceae > Desmidiales > Closteriaceae > Closterium > Closterium sp. Yama58-4. The sequence goes on along the minus strand of CANIUD010000278.1, from coordinate 568,520 downwards.
CATATTCGCCGCCGCCCCCGCCGCATCCCTGGCGCGCGCCCTCGCCCCTGCCCTCCCCCCGCCCCCTGCGCCCTGCCCCGCCCCAGTACCCCCAGGCACAGCCAGGGGGCGCGGGGGGGCAGTGAGCTGCAGCGCCTTGTGCCAGTGCTGGTGCTTGCCCTGAGGGCGGGGGAGGGCACAAGCGGACGGAGGTTGGGGGGTGGAGGTGGTGAGGGCAGACAAGCGAGAGGCAATGAGAGGTGATGTAGGATGGAGGGGGAGGAAGGCAGGGTGAATGGGGTGAAGGAAGGCGAGCATGCATGCGTATGCGCTAATGCATGCTCGGCACGAGGCCGTGTGCTGCCTTTCAGGGCGCCCACTCACATGCACGCGGCGGCCGCGGGGCCGCCAGATGAAGGCGGTGCCATCTCGCGCACACGACACTATCGCCTCCACTCCCGGCCGGTTGGCCGTGCTGACGTGTTGCGGGGGGGGTGGAAGGGGGTGGAGAAACGGAGAGGACGGGGAAGATGAGGGTGAAAGAGAGAGGACAGATGGGTTTGGGGAGATGGGAAGCAGGTGGAGGGTGGTGTGGAGGGACGGGTGGGGGTAGCGGTGGAGATAAGGGAGTGGTGGTGAGAGGCCAAGGTGCAAACGGAGAGTGGTAGTAAGACGGCACGGTGCAATTGAGAGGGCATGGTGCAATTGAGAGGGCATGGTGCAATTGAGAGGGCATGGTGCAATTGAGAGGGCATGGTGCAATTGAGAGTGCAAGCGGAGCTCACTTGAGGGAGGTGAGGCGCCTCTCCTTGTCCTTGTCCTTCCTCTTCACCCCCTCCGCACTTCCCTTCCCCTTCTCCCCCACACCCCTCCCCTCCTCGTCCCCACCAGACGTCACCTCCTGCTGCACCCCCGCACACCCACTGCAGCGCAAGGGGGGGGAAAGAGGCGGAACGGGGGGAGGGGACGGAAGGCAGGGTGCATGGGGAGTGGGTCATGGAGAGAGAGGGGGCGATGGGGATTGTGTGGTGAAGAATGACAGAGAGATTTGTGGCAGTCAAATTTAAAGAGGCCGACAGGCAGGCAGCAGGCAGCAGGAGGGACGGGGAGGTGAGAGCAGGAGAGGGGAGTGGGGCCCGCACCTGAACTGCACGAAGTTGACTGACCCCTGGTGCCCCAGCAGCTCCTGCACCTCGTGCTGCACCGCCACCCTCACCCGCCCCCGCTCCCCCCCCCCCGCCGCCCACGGCTGCTGCTGTTCCTGTTGCTGCTCCTGTGGCTGGTGTTGTTGCTGTTGCTCCTGTTGTTGCTGCTGCTGCTGCTGCTGCTGCTCCTGTTGCAGCTGAGAGGGTTCCTTGGGTACGAGAGCAGGGAGGTGGGCATCCCACACCTGAGCACAGGGCATGCATGTAGAGGCAGAGCAGCACCGAGTCACATGTGACGCCGGGACAAAGAATGGCGGCGAATGTGATCACGCACAGCAAATGAAACGGCGACAAGTGGGCGAATCAGCATCACATGCTCACCCTGGTGCGCCCATCCTCACTCACCCTGGTGCGCCCATCCTCACTCACCCTGGTGCGCCCATCCTCACTCACCCTGGTGCGCCCATCCTCACTCACCCTGGTGCGCCCATCCTCACTCACCCTGGTGCGCCCATCCTCACTCACCCTGGTGCGCCCATCCTCACTCACCCTGGTGCGCCCATCCTCACTCACCCTGGTGCGCCCATCCTCACTCACCCTGGTGCGCCCATCCTCACTCACCCGGGTGCGCCCATCCTCACTCACCCGGGTGCGCCCATCCTCACTCACCCTGGTGCGCCCATCCTCACTCACCCTGGTGCGCCCATCCTCACTCACCCTGGTGCGCCCATCCTCACTCACCCTGGTGCGCCCATCCTCACTCACCCGGGTGCGCCCATCCTCACTCACCCGGGTGCGCCCATCCTCACTCACCCTGGTGCGCCCATCCTCACTCACCCTGGTGCGCCCATCCTCACTCACCCGGGTGCGCCCATCCTCACTCACCCTGGTGCGCCCATCCTCACTCACCCTGGTGCGCCCATCCTCACTCACCCGGGTGCGCCCATCCTCACTCACCCTGGTGCGCCCATCCTCACTCACCCTGGTGCGCCCGTCCTCGCTGCCCGTGACAAACAGCGAGCCCTCAGCGTTGAAGGCAGCACACAGCACTTTGGGGGGCAGCATCTCGGTGCGCTCCTCAGGAGTAAGCTCGGCGGCCCCCTGCTGCATGCGGTTGACAAACGCCCCGGGGGGGAAGGGGATCTTGGTGGCTGCACGGCAATGGCAGCGATGGGCAGGGAGGGAGGGGCGGGAGGGGAGGGGAAGAGAGGGGAGGGGAGGGGAAGGGAGGGGAGGGGAGGGGAGCGGAGGAGAAGGGAGGGGAAGGGAGGGGAGGGGAGAGAGGGTTGAGTTATGAAAGCGAGTGCAGAGGAGCAAGTGGGTGTGAGATGAGATGGGGTGGCATGAGGCAGTGGGATGGGACTGGCCGTGGACTTGTGAGAGGGAAACACACAGCAGCGAGAGCAGGGGGGGGGCAGGAGTTCAGGGTTTAGTAGCAGAGGGTGGGAGCAGATGGCGGAATCCTGGTGGCTGCATGAACGGGGATTCGGAAAACCGGGATTCGGGGAACGGAGATCCAAGTATTTGGGGAGGGGAGGGGAGAGAGGGTTGAGTTATGGAAGGAAGTGCAGAGGAGCAAGTGGGCGTGAGATGGAAAAAGGTGGCATGAGGCAGTGGGGACGGCTGTGGACTTGTGAGGGGAAAACGCACAGCAGAGGGTGGAGCGGAGAGCAAGAGTAGAGAGGAGTAGAGGGTGGGAGCAGATGGTAGAAGTACCGTGGGAGGCGGGCAGGAAGAGGCGCAGGCAGGTGCTGTCAGCTGCGGCAGTGACGTTCCACAGACGGCACGTGCCATCCTCCGATGCCCTGAAGAGCACCGTGGGTATTGGTGGTAAGGGTGTGGGGTGGCGGTGAAGGTGTGAAGGTGGAACAGCGCACATGAGGAGTTGAGTGGAGTGGGGGGTTGTGGAGAGGACAGGCGGGGGGGGGCCTAGGAGAAGTACACAGAAAGATGATATAAGAGGACGTGAGTGGGCGGCATGTGGAAAGCGGAGAGGAATGGGGGTGTGGCGGATGGGAGACGGAGGTGCAGAGGAGTGCGTGAGAGAGGGGCAGGCATGGTGGCAGGACGTTGAGAGGTGCGGCGTACGATAGGAGGTGGTGGTGAGTGGTGGGGCTGAATGCGACAGCGGTGACAGCGTCTGCATGGCCCACCAGCGTCACCTCCAGATGCCCACTGGGTAGCTCCCACTACACCACACCACACCACACACGACCACAGGGGAGAGAGTGGGTACGAGGTCGATGAGGCACGGAAAGGATGGATGCGACAAGCAGCAGGGGATGTCAGAGAGATTGCAGGACAAGGATAAGGCAAGTAGAGGGAGTAGGAGAGGGAGAGAAGGTGCGAGGGGGCGGGTGGACGGCACTGACGACGCGGATGAGGCAGTCGTTGGAGGCCGATGCCACCCACTTGTCTCCCTGACTCACTGCTAGATCCGTGATGTCGCCCTGCATGCACATGCACACATGCACATGCACATGCAAGCACACATGCATACACACACGCGCAAGCACACGCACACGCACGTGCGCACAAAAGTAGCACGGTGGCACAGAGGCAAGCATGAGCAGCGCATACGTGCAGAGTGAGAAGGCAACTGAGTGAAAGAACGCACACACCAGGGGAGGGACTTGCTGTATGGCATGCACGGAGGTGATTGTCATGAACGCTTGGAGGGGGGAGAGGGAAAGCTCATGGAGGGGGGAGGGGAGGGGTACATACCGTGTGTGCGCGGCAGGTGGCGAGGCAGATGCCGTGGTGCATGCTCCAGATCTTCACCAGACGGTCGTCTGACCCCGTTATCAGGTACCGCCCCCCGTGGTCGTACACCGCTGCCAGAAGGGGCGGGGATACACAGCCAACAAAGGGTAGTGGAGAGAAGGAGGCGGGTGTTGAGAGGAATGGGTGGGTGTGTGGGGCGTGCTGTTGGGTCGGAAGCAACGAGTGTCAGCAGCGTGACGCGCGAGCGTGAGCAGGCAAGCAGGGCAGTGCGTGCAGGCAGGCAGGCAGGGCAGTGAGCACAGGCAGGGCGGCAGGGGGGGGAAGGGGCGTTTACCGCAGTAGACGGCGTTGCGGTGGCCGCGCAGCACCTTGACCTGCTGCATGCGGCTCAGCAGCAGCGCAGGCGACGCCACCGCCAGCGACGCCGCTCTGCTCTCACCACAGGGACCGGGGAGGGTGGACGGGAGGGAGGAGGAAGGTGGGGAAGGAACGGATAGGGGGGAGGGAGCAACAGGTGATGAGATGAGAGGGGGACGCAATGGAGCAAAGGGCAGTGGCGATGGCAGTGGGAAGTGCACTGGCAAAGGCAAAGGAGGGTAGCACTGGCAGGGCGCAGGGGGGCGTACCGAGCATTGGCAGCCCTGGCCGCCCGCGAACACACCCCTCCGCCCGTCTCTCTGAGCGTGAGGGCGCGCAGGAGCGGTGCAGAGAAGTGCGGATGGGCTGAGTGCGGCAGAAGGGTGCGCGGAGGATTGAGGAGCGCAGGCAGCCACTCCGCTGTTGTTGGGGGACGGATGGGGCCAAGACAGGGGGAACATAGAGCGCGCAGGGGAGGGGAGGGGAGAGATGCAAGGAGCAAGGGTGGAGAGGAGAGGGACGAAGGGAGCATTAGTTGAGTGGGGAGGAGAAACAAGGTGAGGAGCGCAATGGGGATATGAGAGAGGGCCGGAGGGACGAGGGAGGCATGGTCCATGCATGCTGTGATCACACGCCCATTGCCCCTTGAGCCCCATTCCGCACTTAAAGCCTCAATCCGTCCCTGCAGCCTTATTGCGCGCGTACCTCGCCTCAGGCTTATCCCGCCGTGCCCCAGCAGCGTAGGCACATCACCCGCACACACCCACCACCGGTCACGTGCTGCTGCCACGCCCGCTCCCCCGCTCACCAACACACCCTCTCCGCCTGGAACCTTCTCGCCCCTCTCTGCCCCTGCCGCTGCTTCCACAACAGTTGCCGGCGATGCCAGCACGAGTGCTCTGCTGCTGCTTGCCGCCCCTGCTGCTGCCTCCCCTGCTGCTGCCTCCCCTGCTGCTGCCTCCCCTGCTGCTTCACCAACTGCTGCTGCTGCCGCCTCGTCTGCTACAACAATAGCCCCTGCTGCTGCTAGTTGCCCTGCAACTGCTTGTTGCCCCGCTTCTGCGGCTGCAGAAGCCTCTGCCCCGCTTCCCTGCGCCTGTACCACAGCCGCACCCACAGATCCCTCTGCTGCCACCTCTGCGCCCCCTGCCTGCCGCCCTGCCTCCAAGCCACTGGCATCGCTCACGGCCACAGCTACAGCGGCTGCAGGAGCAGCGCCACCGGGCAAGGCCTCCTCTCGTGCAGCGGGAGAAACCAAGACAGAGAGGGGGGCCGTGGCAACGGCAAGGGCGGACGCTGAGGGAGGAGCAGCGGCGGTGGGTGCAGCAGCTGCTGCAGCAAGCGGGGCAGGAGGGAGGGCTAGTGCTGCTGACAGTAGTGGGTGGGGTGGGGAGGAGGATAGAGGCGCGGAGGGGAGGAGGGAGGCGGAGGAGACGGCAAGATGGGACGACTGCAGCAGCTCCTGCAGCAGCAGGAAGAGGTGGTTGGGGGTTATGTGCGAGTACCTGGAAGAGGGGGGGCGCACATCGGGGCATGCATGCAAATACAGCAGGTGAGAGGAACGGGGCAGAGTGAAATCAACGAGCGGAGGCATATGTCCCTGTGAACCCAATCGGGAAAGGACTGACGGAGACAATCAGAAAAGGACTTGCACTCTGCACGGTCATCCCAAGCAGCATTCACGCACTGCAGGCACGCACCTCTCCTTCAGCTCCTCGTAGCTCATTGGTACTGTCATCTCTGACTCCCCCTCCACGCCTCCTGCCCTCCCCCCACCTTCACCAGCCCTCCCCTGCGCGCCCACCATCCCCACCTTCCCACGTGCACTCCCCTCACTCGTGCTGCTTGCACCTGTCCGCCTTCCCCCGTGCGAGTACACCGCATGGTACCGCTGTGGAAGCAGATTCAACTCCTCCAGCTCCTCTTTCAAAACTTCTGCTGCCCGACGGCACGGGCTGCCCGTTAAAAAGTGCAGGATGAGAAAGTACACTTCCCTCATGTCCGCTTCAGCATCCCCTCCCGCTGCCGCCGCCAGCGCCATCATAGCGCCCCGCGACGGCACACTTGCTGCTCTCTGATTGGCTAACGACCCTGCTGCGTCACTGGAAGGCGCCTGTGCGCGCTTGCGCCCGCCAGCGACGGGAGGGCGGCGGGAGGAGGCGGGAGGGCGCGGGTTTGCCCCAGAGGAGCGCGCGTTGGCGGAGGCATTGGCAGCGCGCGCGGTGCCGCGTGGGACAGGCGGGGCGGGAGGAGCGGGGGGGAGGGGAGGTGCGGTGGAAGGGGGGAGTACTAAGGGAGACTCGCCGGCAGGGGCCGAGGGGGTAGGAGCGGGGGAAGTAGAGGCGGGGGTAATGGGAGCAGGGGGGGTAGGAGCAGTGGGAGTAGCAGCGGGGGCATTAGGAGCGGGGGGATTGGAGCAGAAGAAGTAGGAGCGGGGGAAGTAGGAACGGAAGGAGTATGGACGGGGGTAGTAGGAGCGGAGGGGTTAGGAAAGGAGGGGGCAGGAGCGGCGGGGGTAGGAGCGGGGGGGGTTGGCGCGGAGGGGGTAGGGGCGGAGGGGGTAGGAGCGGAGGGAATAGGAGCGGAAGGGGTAGGAACGGAGGGGGCAAGAACGGCGGGAGGCGGGTGAGCTGGAACCGATGCGGGAGAAGAGGGGCTCGCGAAAGAAGCTGGTGCGGGGGGAGTGGGCGCGGGGGGAGTGGGTGCGGGAGGAGAGGGCGCGGAGAGAGGAGTGGGCGCAGGGTGCGAAGTGGGAGCGGAGAGGAAAGTGGTAGGGGATGGGGAGACGGACGGCGCAGAGGCAGCAGCGGAGAGATTGGGAAGGCGAGAGTCGGGGAAGAGTGGCGCGTCTGCGTCGCACAGCGTTAGGCGCGCGCCCGGTGCGCCTGCTGCATTCAATGTCGCGGGTGCAACGGCCACCGCGGCAGCCGGGTTGGCGGCAGGCGCAACGGTGGCGGCAGGTGGTTGGGAAAAGGAGACAGGCGCGCGGACGGAAGGCGGGCGGAGGGCGGAAGCAGGGGGGACAGAGCGGGAGGCAGGGGGAGCGGAGAGTGAAGCAGCAGCTGGACCCGACGACATGGCGGCGACAAGAGTGTCGCACGCAACAGCTGTAGCAGCTGTAGCCGGCATGCCGCCACTTCGCGACCCATGTTGGACGGCGCCCGCTCTGCTCCTCGCACCCTCCTCAACGACCATCCTAATCACGTTCGCCCGAAATTCCACACTGTTGGGCGCAGGAGCGGGAGCAGGAGCAGCAGCAGACGCGGCAGCGGAGGCAGCGGCGTACGCAGCAGTGGACACAGTAGCGGGAGCAGCGGGTCTCCCAGTCATGCGAGGCCCCACGCCGTTCGACATCTGCGGTGGAGCAGCGGGTGACGCGGCTGAATTGCCGGAGTGAACGGCGGACGCGGCGGAAACGGCGGACGGACAGCCCACCGCGTTAGCCGTCGAGGGAGCGGGGTGGAATTGAGAACCCGCGGATGGCGCAGAAGGCGCGGAAGACACGGAAGGCGCGGAAGGCGCGGAAGGAGGGGAAGGCGCGGAACGGGCGGAAGGAGGAGCAGAAGGAATGGACGGAGTGGGCAAGCCAGCGGCGGCGGAGGTTTGGAATAAGGGAGCGGTTGCACCCGAATGGTTCAGGTTCGCCTGGTTCTGCCGCAGCCGATTCGGATGGTTTGCCGATGGACCTGACGCTCCGACGGCCTGACGGTTGAACGCAGGACTCGGCGCCGAAAGACCCACTTGACCGTTAAAAGCAGCCTGCCCGTCAGGGGCACCAAATTGCACGCCGTGAGCAGACGGCATGTGGTTTCCATTATTGGCTGTAGCGGCAGCGTTCCGAGGCCCATAATTCATGGAGTGCGCAGCTGGCGCGTGCAGAGGCAACGAGGGGTGATTTCTAAGCGGCGTGCCTGCTGGCTGCGCGGGCGACGGCGGATATTGCGAGTTCTGGGGTAACGGCTGTTGCGGCGGACATGACGGAGCGTTTTGAAAAGGCCAAGGAGTGGAGGACGAGAGTGGTGCGGACGTGGGGTGTGACGAACCCATGTTGGGATGCAAGAAACGCACGTCAGGCGCGGGTTGCGAGCAATGCTGGAGCGACGCATACGCGGCTCCGTTATTGTAAGTGGGTGCTACCGAGCTAGACGCTATCAAGTGAGCCATCTGAGAAGATGAATAAGGGTTATTGTTAAGATACCCCGCCAATAGCGGCGGTGCTTGCCGGTCAAACTGAACGGTCTGTGGGAGCGACATTGCGGAGGGAACGGAGGGACGAACGGCGGATGAGGAGACGAGTGAAGGCGAATCGGAACTAGAGGCGAGAGGAGGATGAGTAGTCGTGCTATAGTGATAGCTCGTTTGTGTCAAGCTATTCAAGGGTGGAATGGCATCCGACGACAGATTATGATCCTCTTGTATGCCGCTAAAATTAAGAGGGTCCATTGCCTCGGACCTACCACCTAAACGCTCGAGACACAGACGTTCGCTTCACCGCAAATGCTGCTGCTCGGGAGCAGCGAGGGCAACGAGCAGCTACTGCGGAGCGGACGGACACGAAACACCCATTGTCATGGTGGTTTGATTTGGAAACTTGAATTTCAAACGTACAAACTTCAAGTTACCGGCAAACAAAACCACTGTTGCTAGCCTGCTGCCGCTAGCGACAGGGCGAAGCCCGCTCCCATCGGGTAACTGTTGCGACAGTCGCGTGCACGAAATGTTGGATGATGTGTTTGAGCAGAGCTCGGCTTGAATCGCAAGCACCTGCTTCCGACCATTCGTGAACTGGTAACATTTCGCAAGGCGCTGAGGACCAACTGACGTGCCCCACAGAATCCAACAAAGCTGTCAGACCCAGCACAGCAACACTAACATTTCGCGCTGTAACACACAGGGCACTGCGGGAACCCTAATTTTCCGCGCTGCGAACAAGGAATCGCGGGAACAAGCCAGCCATGGCGGAGCCTTTCACTCGCTCCGTGTCGCAGCTCGTCTGCGCTCAGATTTGCGAGTCTTTTGGCTTCCAGTCCATCCAACGGTCAGCGTTGGAGACCCTATCCGACATCCTGACTCGTTTCATCACCAGCGTCGGCGACGCCGCACACGCGCACGCGGAGCTCGCAGGGCGAACCGACGCTAACGCCAACGACGTCGCTCTCGCTTTATCCGACGTCGGCACGTCGCTCGGCGATCTCGCTCGTTTCGTCGAATTCGCGGACGACATCTCGTCGCCGTCGTTAGCACAAGCCGTCCCGTCCTTCCCCGTGCCCAGAAATCCGCGCTTCGTCGCCGCCAGTTTTCTACAGAGCGGGGAGGACCCTCCTCCACGTGGCGACATTCCCGAGTGGCTACCGGCGCTGCCGGATCCCCACACGTACATTGCCACGCCTGTGTGGGAGGCTCGGGGGCAGGACAAGCGGCAGGATCGGGTGGAGGAGGGGCGAGAGCGGCGGCGCGCGGAGCAGTCACTCGTGTCGCTGCACCAGCGCATGGGGATGGTCACCGCAGGCGGCGCGCAGGCGCGCGGTGGTGCTGGCGGCGGGCGGCTGCTGTGGGGCGGATGGTCCCACGTTGGCGCGGGGGAAGACCTCCCCGCAAGGCCAGACGCGGGGATCTCCGCCCCCGTTGCCTCTGGCGCGGCGCCCACGGTGCGCAATGATGATGACGCTGAGCGGGGCGAAGGGCGGAAGAAGCGGAGGAGGGATGCAGATGGCGGGTGGGTGGCGGGTCAGGTTCCTTCTGCGCTAGATGCGTTTCCGGGGCTAATGATGGCCGCGGGCAGAGCGCCGGGGGGCGGGGGAATGGGGGATGGGGCTGAGGAAAGCGAGGAGGAGGATGAGATAGAAGAGGTAGAGGGAAGAAATGGAGACGAGATGGCTGTGGATGGTGACATTGTGGTAGTGGAGGGCGGGGAGGAGAGGAAGGGTGGTGGCAGTGGGGCCGAGGGAAGTCAAGCAGAGGGAAACAAGGGCGAGAGGGTGAAGGAGGTTGGGTGGAGTGGATGGTCTGCAGTGGAGCGGGTTTCAGGTGCGAGTGCCCCGGGAGTGTCGTTCCACCTAGGCAGCAAGATCAAGGCCAAGCTTGGAGCTGCCAGGATGCAGTTGCCTGTTGTGCTGCGGCAGCCAAAGCTTAAGGGCGGGCAAGTTTGGAGTGATGGAATTGGGAAAGGCGAGGAGGACAAGGAGAGGAAGGGGAAGGAGAAGAGGGAAAAGGGGAAGGATGATGAGAGGGATGAGAAAAGAAAGAGGGCAGAGCAGATACTGGAGCAAGCAGAGAGGGAGGCAGCAGAGGCAGGCATGGGAGATGGTAGATAGGAGTTGAGGTGGTTATTATCTTTGCCTTCAGATTTGTTAGAGTGATATTGTAGTGACATCTTTTTTTTGGATGTATTACACTATACAATGCATACACCCACAGTCGTAACTGTAACAGAGGAAGGCACATGTAGGCATGCAGCTGTCTACAGTGGCCCTCCTGTACCACCTCACGGTGGCTTGAAAAAGGTGCTGGGTCTGTCCCAGATGGACTTGAAGTCATCGTTCCACGTCAACAGCTCATCATCACCGCTTATTCTTTCCAGCGCTGCCACTTCCCTAGCCAACAAATGCTGCCACCTCCCTTTGCCTTTATCCTCTTGCCGGTCTCCACCATTGCGCCGCCCCTCGCTGTATATCCGAACATGCCTCGCGAAGTCAGCCCCAATCTTCCTGACCACTCGCTTAGGCTCGAAGGTTTTGCTCCGGAAAACTGCGTCACACCTCTCCCGCCAAATGTGTCTGAAGGTAACTGCAATGAGCGTAGATTCCGGGAATCCTGACGCTGTGCTGTCATCAGCAAAGAGCAGCTCCTCCAGTGTCCCAACCTGCCTGCCAGGGTTGATCAAACGGAGCGAGTCCTGAAGCGCGCCACAGACACCACTAACCATTGGACAGCTCATCAGGCAATGTGTTGGTGATTCCTCTTGTTCACAGTACGGGCAGCATGCACGAGGGCCGAGGAAAGCCACCTTGCTTCCCACTTGCAGGTTGTTACTGTGCAGCCTCAGCAGGATCTCCCTTGCCTTGGCCGGAATTGCTAGCGAGTCCCTTTTTTCTATGACCTTCCCCCAGTCGATCTTCCTCCCCCACACCTCTTCCCACCTCCTCTGCTGCTTTGGTTGCACACACGGCTTCCCGAGCAGATGTCTCAACCTCCTCTTGTCAGAATCCCAGCCACTAACCACTGGGATAAAAGGGCTTGTTTGTGTAGCGGGTGAGTGCGCCCATAACCCCCCAGGCCAACGTGCCTGTAACCCTTTCCTAGGATCAATCGGGGATCTCCAGTGGACCTCTGACACCCCCCCGCACTGGGATGCCCGAAGTGCACACACCGGGAATCGAACCCGAGACCTTCGCTCTGATACCATGTCAGAATCCCAGCCACTAACCACTGGGATAAAAGGGCTTGTTTGTGTAGCGGGTGAGTGCGCCCATAACCCCCCAGGCCAACGTGCCTGTAACCCTTCCCTAGGATCAATCGGGGATCTCCAGTGGACCTCTGACACCTCTGTGCCGTAGGTTTTCCTCCCTCGCACAGGAAAGAGGCCCGCAGTCGTGCCACTGGGTCTCCCACCTGCCCCAGTATCTGGCCATCGCGTACTATCATCGGGGTTAGCAGCCCCAGCATCATCGGCGGCTGAGCCTCCCTCCCTAACTGCCGTACACATCCGTTGTTATCCACAGACACCGACTCGCACCGTAACTCCTTCTCTTCGGTCAGCGCCACCTGAAGGTAGCTACTTCTCTCCCCCGCTTCCCTCCCCACTCTGACTAAGGTGGATGCTTCCGCAATGGATTCCGCCGAGATTTTTGCCAGTAATTTCTCCTTCCAATTCACCGGTACCGCCTTCCAGGCCTGGAGCGCCCATCTCGCTGTTGCTGACCTTCCGGTTTGCTTCGTCAATTCCCACATGTTCTTGACACGCCATCCGCCTCCATATTCCTCTTGCAGCAGATCCCCTACCGTCAGCCCTCTTAAGCATTCTGACCCCTGCTGCCTGCCAAACGGGCTCTCCCCTTGATAATGTATCCCCTCGCCATCTCCCATATTGTAGTGACATGTTGCATTGCGTGTAGAGAAGAGGCATTATCGGAGCGCACTGTCTGTGCTTTGCCGCGTCTGTTTCCTGAGCCCCAAAGCCGCCTTCTTTTCCGCGTTCCCTCGCTTCTCTCTTCTCAAGCCGGTGCGAAAAGTACACGTTGCACCCTTGTCAGCGGGAATGATGATGTGACAGAGCGCGCCAAAAGGCTCGATACGAAGCCAAACTCTTCTGTAAACAGGCCCCCACAACCAACGCCTGACGTGACGTTGGCAAGAGATACCTCTCGTTTCGAAGAAGGCTTCATTGTGCTTTCGAGGAACATCGTACCGTCCAATAGCGACAGAGCTGCTGACGCCAATCCCCCCGTTTAGGGCTACGTCATCGTCTCAGCTCCCACCCACATCCCCTTCTTGCAAGGAAACGAGAGGCATGCACGTCATGGCGTGCGATTGGTGCACACGAGTCACAAGACATCTGCGTCCGGAAGCAGCTTCTCTGCCACACGCAACTCCCCTTCTCCCCGGAAACCCAAACCCGCGAGTTATCAGCGAAAGAATGTGGTTTCGTTGGGCCGATTCCTAGCATCGTTAGCCAAACAGCCTCTTCGCGGAGACCGTGCAACCCTATTCACCGTTCGCAAAATGACGCAAGCATGCCAATCAGCGCACCGCACGACAGTTTCTTCCCTGCTTCGCCTCAGCCCAATTCCGTGCGCGCTCTGCAACCAGCCACGTGGTAGGGCGGGACGAGACGAGAGTGATTGGTGGTGTCCGTTTGATGCCCGACGCCAGCGGTGCTCAAAAGGGATCTTGACAGCAACCATAGTGTCACACTCTTCAGGCTGTAGTAAATTGCTCACTCACTCTCCCTCACATCCAGACCATCACATTGGCAAGCTCCAACCATAATAAATTCTCCGTCGTCGTTTCCATATTTAGATCGTTGCATTTCTAGGCAACGATCGCGCTTCTTCGGAGGGTATTATCCCTAGGTCGCCGTTCTTCAGGGATATTAGCTGTAAGAGTAGCCTAATTCGACTGAAGATGGGCGCCTGCGCGTCTACGGGTGGCCGCGGCCGCACATCGTCAGATAGTCCCACCACGCCTTCCCCCGCCATCACTAAGCAGCATCGCAAGGCGGATCGATCGCAAAGAAAAGCTAGCAAAAACGCGAAGCAGAATGCGTCGAAGCGTCAATCAGTGTTAAGCCTGCCACCGTCGAATACTCGACTCGAGAGCAACTATTTGATAGGTAAGTTTCTGCTTCAGCGCCATTCCTCAGCACCTTGCGTCAGCGCCATGCATAGGGACCTTCTGTGTGTTGCTTCAATGCGATCAGCTCCTTCGCATCATCACTAACCTGTTCCCCTCGTCGTCTTCGTCGTTATGCGTGGCGCACAATTTGCAACCCCCAGGTCGCGAGATCGGTCGCGGATTGTACGGCGTGGTTCGCGTGGTGATGGACAGGAAGACGCACGAGCGCTTCGCTTGCAAGACGGTCGACAAGCGCCGCATGTCGCAGGAGCAGCTCGCGCGTCTCCGCACAGAGTTCGACATTCTCAAGCGCGTATCAACACACCAATCCGTAGCAGCCCTTGTCGACCAATACGAGGACTCCACGTACATGCATTTCGTCCTGGAGCTCTGCACGGGAGGGACATTGTACGATGTCCTCACGACGGCCTCTATCGCGGACGATGCCTCCGCTGCGGTAGATCGCTCTGAGAGCAGCACCAGTCCTGCTGCGGCCACAACCAGCACACGCAGCAGCAGCGGAAGCACCGCCAGCCGCAGCAGCAGCAGTGTCAGTGGGAGCGCATCGTCGAAGCGGATGAGCGAGGCGCGGGCGAAGCGGGTGATGCGGCAGCTGGCAGAGGCGGTAGCGAGGCTGCACGCGGAGGGCGTGGTGCACCGCGACCTGAAGCTCGAGAACATCGCTTTTATGGACGCGCGGGACGCTGGAGAGGGCGCGTATCATCCTGATGGCAGCACACACCGTGGCACGACCAGCAGCCGCAGCGCAAGCGCAAGCAGCCGCCATTTCCCCAGCATTGGCAGCGCCAGCAGCTTGGCTTCTGAGTTGAGCGGCAGTGAGGCTGACAGCGACTGCACGGGTTCCATGGCGGCCTCCTCCGCGCCCTGCTCCCCCGCCTTCTCCGCGCCCTGCCCTCCCCTCAAGCTCCTCGACTTTGGTCTGTCCACGTGGCACAGGCCAGCTGACGGGCAGCGGTTGACGGAAATTGCGGGGACGGCGTACTACGTGGCGCCAGAGGTGCTGAGGAAGCAGTACGGCAGCGAGTGTGACGTGTGGAGCATGGGGGTCATTCTTTACATGATGCTCACTGGATCGCCACCCTTCTGGGATGGTGAGTTTCAATCTCTGTTTGTGCACTGATGGAACTTGCCTCCCTGTGCTCGTTGTATCACTCAGATTTTGCTGCAACTTCACTTAAAACTCTCTGTTCCTCTCTTCTTCCCTGTGTTTGCTGCAGTTTCGGAAGAGGCGATCTGCTCTGCCGTGTTGGCAGGCCACTATGACATGGTCAGTGCACCATGGCCATCCATCTCACCTGGTGCCAAGGACCTCGTCAGGCGCATGCTGCAGACTGACCCGTCCAAGCGAATTACAGCAGCCGAGATTCTTGGTAAGGGTTCTCCTCCTGGTGGACATAATTGCACTGACAGGAATAAGCACTGACCGTTTAATTTGCACTGAGCTGTAGCTAATGACTAACATTGTTTTTATGTGCAGAGCATGAGTGGATCTGCTTCTAGAGCTCCAGCATGGCTTATCAAATACTGAAGGGTTAGAGAATGTATAGTGAATCTTGGGGGCAAAGACCCCTATCTATTTCCCTGGAACAGGGCTTAGGGTTTATTCATATGTCACTTGTACAGTCACCAAATAATGGAGATTGCTGGCGCAAGTGTTGGTTGGAGCCATGGCAGTGCCCAAGAACATGCACTATTCAAATATTTACACATGGCATTTTATGAGAAGTATATCACAATCTTACCAACTCATCTCACATGATAGTACAGAACTGAGGTTTGGAACTCTTTATCTTGATGATAACGCACCCTCCATTTCTCGGATCTTCCAAACATTCGAGCTTTTCCTTCTCCGCCCACTCCATCACCTGCGGCTTTATTCTGGCCGCTCCTCCTCTTGAATGTAGGCCACGCCCGGTTATGACCGTTAATCTCTCTCCGTCCCTTGCTCTCACTTCGGCAACGCGGCGTGCGACCTGTTCCAACGCCTCCTCGACCAACAGGCCGTGCACATCTACTGTGTCATGGCCTCTACCCTCATTGTTACCCTCAAAAATCAGTTTACTCGCTTCTCGATGCGTTTTGTCGGCGAGTGCTTTACACCGCTTCCGTTCCTCGCTCAGCTGCTTAGCGCGTGCGCCTTCTCGTCGCTGGTAAGCGGTTTGCGATTGCGCAGCTAGGTCCCTCGCACGCTGCGCGTGGGCCCATGCCTCTTCTCTAAGGCGGTTCCCGCGCTCTAGTGCCGACTCGGGAGGCTGTGTGGAGAATAGGTTTCCCATTTACACAGCGAAAGACGATTACGGAAATTGAACAACGCGGTCGATTTGGTCAAATCGCTTTCAGAAGCGAGTAGGAATTTATGGTTCATCACTTCCAGCAGCCAAAGCACGAGAATGCTTGCTGAAATGCCGCTGCCACGGGGAATTATGTAGGCACTATACATCATAAACAAATGTTACGGAAAATCGGTTTTCACCCATCCGAACAGCTGGAACATTCTTTCCCCCCCAAACCAGCCTTTCCGAAGTCGATGGTGTGGCAAACGAGGTAGAGTCAGTGGCCTCCCCGTGCTATTATTGGTGGCGACGGCACTGTGTCGAATGCACGAGCAAGAATACTCCTATCTCGCGATTACCCTGTTGTTGTCCTGTTGTTTGTTGGCGAAACTCTTTGGTCGTCGTTACATGAAGTGGCAGGTTACCGTTCCTCATTGAACTCCGCCGTACATTGCCGAGAATCCACCATCTTCAAAACTGTGGGTTTGAATTTGAAAATCCAGGAACGTCCCTCGTGGACGTCCGCATTCCGAGCCTTCTTTGGTTTGACAGCGTCGAAAGCGGACAAAACCAGGCCGCGTTGTCCCGTCAACCTTAGCCTTTTCCAGCCTTGACAAACAAGCCCCTGACAACAGCGAAACGACGCTTGACACCGTGCCTAAGCGCAAAGGCTGAAGCCCAAACCTTTCCCCTTCCCCGAGCTTCATATAGTGGCTCGACAACAGAGCGGCGGGTCTACCCCGGGAACACCGAACGTACCACCATCTCGAGGCGTGACTTCACCAATGGCTAAGCTGCCAAACCAGAACCGTACAGCTGTAATTTGCAGCCAAGGGCACACGGCGAACCCGAGGTGGCCTTGGTTGTGGTTTTCTTGAGATGATCGTCCAGGCGAGGCACGATGAGGCTCTCTGCGGCGCGGTGACCTGCGGCTCGTGGTCGCCGAATTTGCCTGAAAGGTGACACACGCACCTCCACCACCCAGCGTCCATCCTTTCCACCCCCACACTTTCCTGGTCTCTCCGCTGCAAAGCCCAACCATCGTCCCACAGCACCGCGTACTGTACTTTTCTGTTCGGCCCTGTCTCACAGGCTGGCTTCTTCCAGTTCCATGGACCGGAATACGCGGCATCCCGACAAGAAGCATTATCAGCTCTTCGGCAATAGACTTTCAGTCTGATGAATTCTATTGATGTTTCCATATCACCACTGCAAGTTGCGTTCTGAACTTTCGCGAATGAGGTACGGCTACAGCTCACGAATCTCCACTCCACCGTTTTACTGACTACCTCATGGGTTACTTAGAATCCATTCTTAGCTCAGACACGGACGCAACGATGGAAAGTGCTGACATCGGTAGTGGAAGAGCTAGCTGGTCCCGAGGGCCATTGCTCGGTAGAGGCTCGTTCGGACGAGTGAACATCGGATTCGACAGCGCCAGCGGAGAGCTAATAGCAGTCAAATCCGTTCGTGTTACCAGCGACAATTCTCACGAGCTCCACGCGTTGGAGAACGAATACGAGATTCTGCAGCGGCTTGATTCCCCTTATGTCATCAAATGCTTTGGAGCTGATTGGTCCATGGAGGACGGTGTTCCCACGAGAAACCTCCTCTTAGCGCTGGCATCCGGGGGCAATCTCGCAGAGTTGGCTTCTTCGACGGACTCCGGAAGCGGCTTATGCGAAGCTGATGTTGCTCGTCACGTCAGGGGTGTCGTCGAGGGTTTGAGCTACATCCACCAGGAAGGCGTGGTTCACTGCGACCTGAAAGCCTGCAACGTCGTTCTGGGTGAATCCTGCGTGGTCCTCGTCGACTTCGGCCTCTCTCTACAAAAACGAGAAGCAACTGACTGTCAGGAAGCTGATAGCAGTCATGAGATGAATCGGACAGAAAAGCTTCGAGGGACGCCGTGCTGGATGGCTCCTGAAGTCGTATTAGGAGGAGAGATTGGCCCGGCGTGTGATGTGTGGTCGCTCGGATGCACGGTGATAGAGCTACTCACTGGAAAGCCGCCATGGTCCTCTCAATGCGCCGACCCAATGTCCGTGCTGTACAAGCTTGGGTGCACCAGCGAGCTCCCCGAGATTCCGGAAGATGTGTCTCCATTTTGTTACGATTTCATCAGTAAATGCCTCTGCCGGGACCCGCAGCGGAGACCAACATCAGCTGAGCTTCTTACGCATCCTTTTCTTCGTCTTCAGGATAAAGTCCGTAAATTGCACAGGTCCCAATCCCAGCTCGCGTCATTTCCACCGGTCACAGAAGCCACCAGTGAAGGCAGTCTACACGTGATCATGCCATCGTCACCCATGGCGGTCGATCCTGAAGAAGACCTGAATCTGAACCTCACGTGCTGCAAAATGGTGGACGACCTGTGCGCTCTCTTCCCGCCAACTCCCTCTCCCCGCCTCGTCTCTCCCCTCCACGTGGTTGCACAGGAGTGGGGTTCTCACAGTCAGCCATCCCATCGTCCGACGCCGACCATCACAGCGCATACACCTTTTGCCTCCAAGGACGAGAGATTACGAAGCAACTGCTGTCCCCGAAAGCCATTCATCAGCGTTACTGCACAGGACGGTTCCCCACTGGACAGACATACCAGCTCGGTTGGAGCTAGGAGCAATGGATGGGGTGCTCCTTCTCCTGCTTCAGAACATGGCAGCGCCCAACCAGAATTTTCCCCACCGGAGTTGGATCCGATTTCACCTGATGTACAGGAAGCATGCACTTGGCAAGCTTGGGATGGGGAACGGCTGCAGAAGTTTATTGACTGCTGATCGTCATCATCCTGATGACTGATTCCCGCATCATTTATCTCCATTCACAACGGACACCGTTATACTCATGCTAATGCGCCAAACTACCAGTATCATTTGCAAGTGTATGTGAATCTTTTAAGACATAGTGAATTGACTCGTACAGTGTTGTGCAAAGAGATGAATAACAAGCAGGCTAGACTAACACCTCTCCATCCTTTATCATCGCATCAAAATGTGCCTGACTGTCTCCACCAACACAACCTCCACATCATCCCAACTCCATCCCATCCCACTCTATGCCGCTCTCTACCCTCATTTAGTATCTTCCTCTCCATGTCTCTGTGCGACGACCACTTTTGGACCATAAGTAGCAGAAGCTCTTCAGAAAGTAAGATATATATAAGTATATTTGAAGCAGCTGATACATTTATTACTGACGTGCGCGGATGCAGCTATGCCATGGACTCTGCCTGCTTGGCATGGGCAAGCGTGGCAGAATGAATGGCATTGCCCCATCAGCTACAATTCTATACCTCCTAAACGCATCAGCTGCAATATATATATAGTTCCTAAACCCGCTGGAGCTGTACACTAGTCCTCCTGTGATGGAAGCAGCTCAGTCCAGCGGTCAGGGGGATAGTAGTCTCCTATGCAAGGTGGGCATTGACACAACGCGGGCCGATCTTGACTGTTCATACTCTGACGGGAACGCGGAAACCATTGCGCGGGACGAGCGCGAGTTAGCGCGAACGGAGTCCCTGCAGCAAACGGCACCTGCAATTTCCCTGCGGATGCGGCTGACGGCGCGGAGCGAGCGGCTCACACTTCCCCCTCTGCTACCGCCGCTGCTAGTCCTTTCGCACAGCCTCCTAGATCTGTTCTCGTGCGATCGATTCTCCGAGTCGTCGCTACTCTCGCGACCACTCTCTGAGTCCTGCGACGAGACGGCGTGAACGCTGCGCCAGGAACACGACCACGTCGCGAGCTCGTTTCGCTCGGCCGCCTCCCAAATATTGTCCCCAGGCCGCCCGTTATCGTCTGAAGCTGGTTCGACTGGGTCAGGGTTTGAGGAGCATGTGGCTCGCGTGAAGGGTCTCAATACTCGACATCTCACGAATTGATTCATCCTTGAGGCTGCGGCCGTTAGCCATCTGCTAGATACGCAGCCAGGGGTGGCCGCGTGCAGAGAAACGGGAGGTAAAGGTCCGTCTGAAGAGTCCGCTAATGAGGTGTCGCGAGGAACCTCCCTATCTGGCAATGGAATACAAGCCCTGAGATCGCGTCGGGCTTTCATTAAAAATGACTGTTCGCAGCTACCACGCTGGAAATGCAGGGTCTCAAAGTAGGAAGATGATGGTGTAAAGAGGAGGGAACTGAGTTGAATTACGAAAAGCTGGTTGATGCGAAATGAAATGTCGCTCGTCCCGGGGACATATCCCCCCCACAACCTCTCGCCGAACAGCACCGAACAGACTTCTCGTCGTGTTACAGAGTGCACCTGTGTCGTCCTGTCGTGACTCGCGGAGAGTGAAGCGAAGTGGGCTGGCAGGCAGGAAGAAGCGGGGACCAGACAGGGGGGAAAGGTGACGCGGGAACTGGCGAGGGCTGGTGTGAAGAGGGGAAATGGAGGGAATTTTGTGGAGTTGGATTTTCCGCGTGAAAGCGCACGAGTGGGCACCACGCGCACCGCCACGACGTCGCGTCGCTTGTTCAACAACTCGCGAAGCTGCAACGAACGACCGTTGCAAGCCACGGCCTGAACTGAAACACTACCTTCCATCAACCACAAGTACACTAGTGACGTTCGTCTTCATACCAGTATAATGGTTTTCACCATATTATTCATCTCCACTTCCACAAGTCAAGCAAACAAAAACGCTTCCACATAAATTTGTACATTATAGCACCCAATCGCGTTGAATAATCCTTTTGAATTTCTATTCAACACTGATCCCTAGCCTTGCGCTTTTGTTTTGGCCTTGACGCATCACCCATCCTTTGGCAGCAGCCACAATTTTCACAATTGCACCAGACTGTCTACCAGATTCCACAGGCTTGTTTTGAACACGCTCCACACCTCCCCTGGTATCCACTCCCCTAGTGGCCATCCCAACACGTGCACTCAGTGCCTCTGCAACCTGCTGTGCTTCCACAACAGCCAAAGCTGCCCCGCCTATTCTCGATCGGGCATCATCAATCCAAGAAGGATCGCATGCCAGTTCAGCATCAAGCCACGAGCAGCCCACGCACAACACAGTAGTGGCCACGTCACCGTCTTTGAGAGAGCTCGCGCGTCTGTGAAAGCATCTTGTGCATCTCTCATCCTGATCCTCCTGAGAGTCAGTCAAAGAATCAAAGGCGAACGAGGAGGAGCGGTAGAGGCTAGACGAGACGGAATGGCGGCGCTGAATGCCGTCTGTGCACCCGTCGCTGCCGTCAGCAAAGGTCTCCGAATGGCTTAAGCGAAGAGACGTGGACCCATGATTGGTTCGACTGCATCTCGAATCTCCCAGGGATGAGGAGGAGCCCGAGCCTTGAGAGGCAGCGTAGTGAACGGAAACAGGGTACGTTGACTCCGTGTCAACATCCTCTGGCAGGGGTCCAGGTGAGGCAGAGTGTGCACTCTCCTCCTCGAAGCGCTGAGCCAGACGGATCCATCCGTTGAGATCAACGTCGTTCGAGACCTGGGGCGTGGAAGAGAGGCGTCTCAAGCACGGCCTGTCCGCCTGGCCCGCGTTTCGACCTGGAAATGCTGGGTTCCGAGGAGGGAGCTTGGAGGTCTCGAAGCTTCTCCGGGTATTGAGGCCCTCCGCGCCGCGACCATCACGATGACGGAAACTGCTGTCATGGCGGCTGTCGGGCTGAGTATCAGGGCATGAAGTGGGTAGTAGCGAGGAGTCCGGGGAATGCTGTCTTATGGGCGTATTTTCTGCCATACTGATTATTTCTAACCTGTCTGGTGCAAGCATAAGATTGATCGAAGCCACGGATATGATTGAAGGGGTTCCCAAGCTCGTTGAAGTCAAGAACAACGCACTGAGCGAGACGAAAGAAGTGACTGCGAGCATCGGGAGTCGGGCCCTTTTTCTCTTGACGAAATTCAACGACTGCGCTTGCTACGCAAGCCTCACGCCATTGCGTCCGCACATCTAATTTCGCGACGTGATTGGACGACGCCATCAGTGCATCTACGTCGGCGGGTGAGGCCACAACTGAAAGTGAAGGATCTGATTCTGGCCACCTCTATGCACGAGCTCATCGGCCCGTCGCCTCACTGGAAGTGATTCGGCCACGCCGTTGACAAAATGGCTCGATATCCAGAGCCGCGCATCCGGCACTGTGGGATCTAAGGAATCCTTTTCTCTCTCAAGAAAGGTTCGCTCATTACGGCCTGTATGCGTCAGGAAGAGCTGCGTCCGCACAATACGCTGCAAGCATCATGAATGCGAGTGCTATTTGACTCGAATCACGTGACGCGCATGCACTGCTCTGGAGAAGCATTTCTCGGCTGCAGTTCTGGACCAGGCTAGGCGAGGGCACTCCTCTCGGGTCCTCAATTCGGTTGCCATTCGGGTCTTTCCGCACCACTCAAACAAGCCCTTACTGACCGTCAAGGAGTTCGGCCCGTCAACAACGTTCTTCACTGCCAGCAGTCATGGCGACCTCCCTCTTCCACACAGACGAGATTCATGCTTTCATCCCAGCCCGTGCTCTTTTTTCTCCCCGTGAGCTGTGTGGTGTGGCTGGGTCGTGACTGATGACCCGTGTCTTGGGTGGAAGGGGGAGGGTGAGGGGAGAATGGGCGCTTGACATTTCGGGTGGTTGTGTGGTCACCGTTATCCGAATTGTTGAATGGTTGGTAGGTACAGCTGCACTGTACGAAGGCGCGGCTCGCCACTGAAGAGGATTACAAGCGATGCGACCAATTTTGTGGAGGGAATCTGTCGCTAGTTGGCAGAGTTCGCGGAAAAGCTGTGGTAACTTTCGTTCGTGGTTGCAGTGTTACAAGTTTGCGCAACATGGTTGTAAAAACAAGGTTAACAGTTATCCCTTACATTTCATTATTTTTGTTTGCCTTTCCATACAAGCATTGCATGTAATCCAAAAGACCACCAACCAACGCATCTGACAAGAATAGCATTACCCAGAATGAAAAAATCAGCACTGTCAGCAATAAAAGAAATCAGTTGTAACACGTGGAATTGGGCGCATGAACTGAGCGTTGGAAGTAATCTTGTCCAGGCAGAAGGGGGCCAGCAGCCTGGACGATTAGTTCGAGGAATTACGGCTCCACAACTTCGCCACAGTCCCCACGCAAATGCGGAGCTCGCTGTTCACCTTACGGATCTGAGCCAGCCGCCGCGTGCTACTATGGTTCCCCGCCGTGCTGCTTCGATCCCCATCGCGCTGCTCAGAATCGCTGGATCGGCCAATTGAGAACCACGCGCTGCGGGTCTTGCCCCGAGGCGCGGGAGCTTCTGCGGCGTCTTGAGTTGTCGTGGCTGCTGGAGACGGCTCGCTGCGACTGAAACGGAGAGAGGCGTTGGCGGAGTAAGAAGTCGGCCGCTCAGATTCGTAATGCGCCGAGTCCGCTCGCGCGCTCAGCTCCTCTGCCGCCTGCTGCGCCTCGACGACCGCCAGAGCCGCTTCCTTGATTCGCAAACGCGCGTCGTCAACCCAGACGGGATCGCATGCCATGTCAGCAACTCTCCAGGAACAGCTCGCGCAGAGGTCGTCGCCAAATATCGACCGCGAGGTAGCTAGGCCTCTGGAAGCTGGGGAGTCGAATAGGTCATCCTCGAGGTAACACTCGTCGGAATCGTGAGCAAAGCTCGCGGTGTAACAATCCTTTTCATCGCTGCCTTCAAGAGAGTTCGACGAAAGCGTAGTGCTCATCTGACCAAAGACTCCCGTGTTCCAGGTGTTATGTGTCCCTCCTGACTGACTGATCGTCTCGGCCAAGTTTCCCGAGCTGCAGTTGCTGCATCTTCTGACATCGCTGAAAGACTCGGCTGATGTTGAAGGAAGGTGGTTCTCGAAGATTGTCCGCTGCTCCCGAGTGTGATCAAAGTAACACATGTTCTTTGAATGAGAACTAGGACGAAGTGGATACTGAAGGTCCTTTGAGGTAGCCTGGATATGAGAGTGAAGCGAAGAGCCGACCTATAGGACTTCCACTGGTCCGCGTTGGAGTGATGGACAGATAGGGAACCAAAACGGATGGCGGGAATGGAAAAGGATGGACGATCAGAGGTGGTCCTCCTCGTCACGAATTTTGGGATAACGCCGCTGAAACGGACGGCCTCGTGATATTTGAAACCGAGCTCTACGCGAGTAAACCGAACCAAAACGTGAATGTTGTCTTGTCTACCGTGTTTATCCGCAACCTAGGGTTGTGCTGTGATGACGTGGTGGAAGGGGGAGTGACCTTTCTTGCCTTGCCTCCTCCTCGTTCCAGCTCATTTGGCAAAAGCACCACTCTTTGGGGAGCGCTGTTGCTTCTGATTGGCTTCTGTAGTGCTGGCACTAAACTTCACGTGGGATCACCGCAAGTAGGGGTCGGACTTCGAGGAACAGCTGGAAAGCGACACAAAAAGGTCGGATTGTTCACGATGCGATGCGATGCGATTCGACAACACAAATTCTGTGCGAGGCCCACCACTTCCAAGCCCCAAAGTTCCATTCCGAACCACTCAAACCGCCCACAAAGCTGTTATGGCGGCGAAGCGCCATTCGTTGGGAACGCTGTCACCCCTCACGATTGGACTGGAGCGCTGACGCTGGAATGTGCCATGTGACGGGGGAACCAAATCGCAAACAAGCGACAAAATGCTTGAAAACAAGAGCCACCTCAGCATTCTCTGAGAGTCAAACCGGGGAATATCTCACTGCCGCACTGCCAACGTTTCTGGGAGATCACGGGCACGGGCAGAGGCAAAACAATATTCTGTACATGTAAGGAATTACAATTCCTTACTGTACGCGCATTTTAGCGAGTACAATCCGAACACCACGCGTCAGCCCGGTTCGGCCTACATTTCCGCCCCGAACCACCTCCGAGTCGCCACCGCTCCAATCGCAACACTTTCCGAGCCATCCTAGCCCGAACCCTTCGCCTAGCTAGGATTCTCCTTATAAATTCGCGTCACTTTCATTGTATCGTCATTCAGTAGTCATTCATTCTCGATATTCGTTTTACTGCGCACTCTGCAAGTTCATTCATAACACCTGGTATCAGAGCTACTTTCCTAGCCTACCCCGCTTTTTAGAGTGTAATACCCCTCGGGGGGGGGGGGGGGTGGGACGAGGAAGGATGTCTTGGGGTCCAGGAGTTGCGTAGGCCGGCCAGGAGAACGAGTTAGTTGCTCCTCGCGGCCATAGTTTTACAGGGCACTCCTTCGGCACCGCCAGATCCTTGCCTCGAACGGTCGCGATCGACCGTGACCTCCCTCCCCCCGGGCAACGGACAGCTGAAGCTGTCGCGACTTGAAAACGTGAGTTATTTCCGCTGCGTCGCGACGATTTCGGAGTTATTTCCGTGTGGCAGCTGGCGTCAGCGGATCTGCGTCGGCACCTGCACGAAATTTTCGGAGTCGTCGTCCTGTGCGGCAGTTGGCGTGGTTGTTCGTCAGCGTATACGCGAGAATTTCGGAAGAAGCTACTGTTGAAGAAAAAACAAGGGGCAACTGTACGGACTCGCCAGGCGCTAAAGTAATTGCGTCGGGAAAAGTCCGTGACGAGGAGAGACGCCACGACGACTGCCCGACTATTGCGGGAGTCAACTGCCGTCCCGCCCGACCGTTTAAGTGCAGCGGCTTTTACTGCATGGCGGGCGCGTCACCGACGATTTCGGCAGGAGCGCATGTGGACAGACGGGACTTCATACCCGCCGACACTTACGGGCTGCAACGAAAAACCGGAGTGGCTAAATCGTGCTCAATAGGAGTGGGACGCAGGCGGCGAGGGCAATTCGGGCCCATACACCCCGAAGAAATCTCGCATGACGCTGCGTGCCTGGTACTGTTGACAGCTGGCCGGCCGTTTCGAGAGTGGTTTCCCTGTAAGGAACACATTTTCGGGGACAGCTGCAGCAGCCCACGGTTAAACGGCGTTTAAAATACCACCCCGACATTACGGCGAAGAGTGGTAAGGCCGCCGGGACACACGGACAGAAACTGCCCGACGGCTAAGCGGGGGTTGGAGAACGACGAAGGGAGCAGGTTAAAAGCCGGTGGAAACGACCTGCCGCCCTCCGTCGCCCGAACCTCACCATCCCCACCAAGTCTTGGTTCCGGCTCATGCAGCCGACCTGACCTGGCCGAATAACGGGGGTGAACACGTGCCTACCCTGTGCTGGTTAAAGGCACCTGGTTTGGTGCTCGTTCGACAACTGTACGAAAATACCAAAAAAGGGGGAGCTCGCGGCACTGTTCTACTCCGACAAAAGCGGGCTGGGTGAACGGCACGCAAAAAAGTCGGGGAGCTGCGACGAAAACAGCGGTGCAGTCTACGGTTTCCTCCTGACCCGAGCGTCTACTCAGATTGACGGCGCAACGGCGATGTTGGGACCCGGTACCAGTGAAGCTACGTGGCGTGATAGGCGCGGTGGGCTGCAAAGCGGTTGGGTGCGAGCTTTTTAAATAAAACTGCCCCGACTCCGATAGCATTTGCGCTTTCACGATAGCCGAAATATCGCGCGGGGAACTTCAACCTTATACTTCAACCGGCAGACGCGGGCGCTGGGTGAACGGCGAATTCGCGATATTGTCGGGGAGTCGAAAACACCCAAAAAAAAAAAAAAAAAAAGAAGGAGGAGCTTCAAACTATACTTCAACCGGCAGACGCGGACGCTGGGTGAACGGCGAATTCGCGATATTGTCGGGGAGTCGAAAACACCAAAAAAAAAAGGAGGAGCTTCAAACTATACTTCAACCGGCAGACGCGGACGCTGGGTGAACGGCGGTTTTGCGATATTGTCGGGGAGTCGAAAACTAAAAAAATGGAGCAGTCGAAGTTTCAAGACTTACCTGCCGACGACGCGCGATGGGTGGCACATCTGCAAAGCGCCGGTGGGAGAAACGTGATATTTTGTTAAGCAGCATCGGTAAGGGCAGTTCGACAACGGGATTGACGTCGTACAGGCGCGCTAGGCTCCGTGAACGACGGTCTCGGAATAACCCAGGGCAAGTCCCCGGTTCCCGATTATACCCGCATGCTGGGTTCGGGTGAACTGACGGAAACTACTGGTGACCGAGTGGGCGGCTACATTACGACCGAAATTTTCGGAGGAGTACACCTGCAGCCAAGAATTTACGGGGGTTGCGACACCGAGATTTACGGAGTTTTACGGAAGAAATTACCGATTTACGGCAGGAAGTGCCGACATTTTCGTGGGATTTCTTGGCGTTTGGTTCAACGCGCGCGACAACGACGTGAGACAACATCACGGGACCTACACAGAGTTTTTCAGGGGTACGAACGACATTCGACGAACTGGAGGTGGCAGCAGCAACAGTGGAAGGGGGGAGACAGCTGGAATTTCTTTATCTCTGCCCAGGAATTATCGGCGCATTACGACAAACTCCTCGGCGAGTCTGGACAAACTGCCGGGAGTAGCTGACATCATCTGACACTGATGAAGTGTTCGACATTTTCGACCGGAGCGACATTCAATTTGGTTACTGCTTCGACAACTATCGTCGACAATCGTATTCGACTTCGCCATCAATCGTCTTCATCGCCGACATTTTCGTACCATCCCGATTTCACTGCCAGAGGATTTCGGGATACAACCGCTCCAACTCTTCTAACGACAACCCGCTCAACTCGACCTGACCGCGACAAAAGATCTGATTCCAACCACGTCAGGTGCTGCCAGCTGCAACTGCTGAAGATATTGCAGGATTCTGGCGAAATGAAGAAAAAAATGTTCAGTTCGAGTAACTTGGATTTTCGACCGCGGTTTTTGGGCTCCATCTACGAGTTCGCCCTTGAGAATTTTGGGGCACTTAACACCTGGTGTCTGTCAAACTTATACACTATAGTCTGTGTAGGCTGTAGTGGGGTAGCTCATATGGGGTACAACATTCTAGGGTTTGGTACTTGTACTCCTCATGCTGCTCAATGCATTCATTCTCGTTCCAATTGTCACATGGTATAGAGCAGGTTCCCTCGTGGGAACTGTTCCTAGGGCCCACCGTAAGATTTTTTTTTCCTGCCCGGAGCGCGCTCCGCCCCTGCCCGAGTCGCGCTCCCCTCCCCTCGCGTCGCCCTGCGCGGCGTCGTTACAGCCGCCCGCGACCCCGACGCCGCCCGTCGCGACCCCGTCGCCCTTCGCGCCGCCCGCGACCTCGTCGCCGCGGCCGCCTGCGACCCTACTGCTGCAGCCGCCCGCGACCCTGTCGCCGCAGCCGCCCGCGACCCTGCCGTCGCCGCCGCCCGCGACCCTGCTGTCGCAGCCGCCCGCGACCCTACCGTCTCCGCCGCCCGCGACCCTGCAGTCGCAGCCGCCTGCGACCTCGTCGCCGCGGCCGCCTGCCCTCCCGTCGCCGCAGCCGCGCGCGACTCCTGTGGTCGCAGCCGCCCGTGACCCCCCGTCGCCCCACCCGTGCGACCCCACCGCCGCCCTTTGCGGCCCCTTCGCCATCCCTTCGCGGCCCCGCCGAGCAGCCGCGCCGCCGAGACGCCGCCGCCGCCGAGCCGCCGAGCCGCCGAGCCGTCGAGCCGCCGAGCCGCCGAGCCGTCGTTGCCGCCGAGTTGCCGAGCCGTCGAGCCGCCACTGCCGCCGTGCTGCCGAGCCGCCGAGACGCCGGTGCCGACGAGCTGCCGAGCCGCTGAGCCGCCGAGCCGCCGTTCCTGCCGTCCCGGCCCTGTTCCTGCCGACGCGCCTCGGTCCTTCTCGCCTGCCCGGTAAGAGCAGCGCCTCCACCACTGCTCTGCCCTAGCCTGCTGCTCTCACTGCTAGTCTACTGCTGTCATGGCTTCCCCCAGTGTCCTCACTTTTGACGCTGAGGGTCGGGCCATTGACTTTGACGTCTGGGTAGATGACCTGCAGCTTTTCCTACTGAGCGACAGAGCAGACGGCCTCTCCCTTTTTGACCTCACCTCTGGTGCCTCTCCTGCCCCTGCTGCTGATGCTGACCCCACTGTTCGCTCCCAGTGGGCCACACGCGATGCTGCTGCCCGCCTTGCTGTGCGCCGCCACTTGCCGACCTCTGAGCGTGCGCACTTTAGCCAGTACAAGAGTGCTAAGACCTTGTACGACGCTGTAGTTGCGCGCTACTCTTCCCCTGCCACTGCTGCGCTTAGCCGCCTTATCCTACCGTACCTCTTCCCTGACCTCGCCGCTTTTCCCACTGTCGCTGACCTCATTACGCACCTTCGCACTAGTGACACTCGCTACCGCGCTGCGCTTCCTGCTGAGTTCTGCGCCAAGAACCCCCCCCCCCCATGTACATCACCCTCTACTACATAGTCACCCGGCTCCCTGACACCCTTCGCCCGGTTAGGGACCACTTCCTCTCTGTTTGCCCCACCACCCTCACCGTTGACCTCCTCGAGGAGCGCCTGCTCGCGGCAGAGAAGAGCATAGTCGCAGTAGGTGCCTCTCGTGGTGACCCTCGTACCCCTGTCTTTGAGGGGTGCTCCCCCTCTCCCCTCTTGCCCTCTGTTGCCTCTGCTGCTGCGGCCGACCTCGTTGGTCTTGAGTCGGTCGCTGCGGCGTCTGCCCCTAGCGGGAGACGCCGCCCTGGCAAGGGCAAGGGGGGCAAGGGTGCTGGAGGGGCTGGAGGGGGCGGTGGAGGCGGAGGTGGAGGTGGTGGAGGGGGTGGGGGTGGCGGTGGGGGTGGTGGCGGGGGTGGGGGCGTCGGTGGCGGGACTGGAGGTGGAGGTGGAGGCGGCGGTGGCGGTGGGAGCGGAGGTGGCGGAGGTGGCGGTAGTGGAGGAGGTAGCGGCGGAGGCGGCGGAGCTGGTCGGGGTGGCGCTGCGCAGAGGGGTGGCTCCGGTGGTGGTGCGCGCCAGCAGCAGCAGCAGCAGCGTACCCGTGAGACCCCTTCCCCCCAGCAGCTTCGTGAGTGGTACGCTGCTCGTCAGCGGGGTGGGGGTGCTGGCCCCTGCACCTACGTTCTCCGTACCGGCGACCGGGCGGGTGAGCAGTGTGGAGGCCCGCACCCCACCCAGCGCTGCTTCGGTCGGCTGACAGACGCGTGGCGCCACCAGTTCCCCGACGCTACGGAGATCCCTCGCTGGGGCGAGCTGTCTAGGGCGGGTGTTGCAATCTATGATCTTGACTTTGATGCTATTCTTGCTGCCATGTATGCTGTGACTATTAGTGATGAGGGTGACTGTTACCGGTGTTTCCCGCCTGACCCAGGCATAGAGGCTGCTGCGCTAGGTACTTGTGAGGCTGCTGCTCTAGGTGCCAGTGCGTCTGCTGCCCCAGGTGCCGGTGAGTTTGCGCTCTCAGGTGCTGCGTCGCCCCCGGACACCCACACCTTCACCCTTGACTCGGGTGCTTCCCGCTCCTTCTTTCGAGACTGCACCACTCTCACACCGCTCAGTCGGCCTGTTGCGGTCTCCCTAGCGGACCCCTCTGGGGGTCCTGTCCTTGCTCACTACTCCACTGTCCTACCGTGTCCAGCGGTCCCGTCTGGCTCCCTGTCGGGTCTCTACCTCCCCTCGTTCTCTACGAACTTGGTGGCGGGTGCTGACCTCCAGGATGCAGGAGTTGACCAGTTCACCCCTGCGCGTCAGCGGGTGACCCACTGCACTTGTGCGGACACGGGCCGCCACTTGGCCACGTTTGCTCGTCGGCCAGGGTCGAGCCTGTACACACTGACTACTGAGTCTTCCCCAGTCACTGAGTCTGCTCAGGTAGCCGCGTCGGGTCAGGTGTTTGCTGCGGCGTCCAGGTCTGGTCCTGAGTCTGCCCCCTGCTCGTGTCGTCTCCTGTCTCACCGGACTCTCCTCTGGCACCACCGTCTTGGTCACCCCTCCCTGCCTCGCCTTCGAGGCATGGCTTCCCGTCTTCTTGTTTCTGGTCTCCCCCGGTCCCTCCCTCCTCTTCCTCCGGGGCCTGCCCCCACCTGCGTTCCCTGCGTCGAGGGGCGGCAGCGCGCTGCTCCTCACTCCTCCGAGTTTCCTCCGACAGAGGCTCCGCTGCAGACGCTTCACATGGACGTGTGGGGCCCAGCCCGCGTCCGTGGGCAGGGTCAGGAGCGCTACTTCCTGCTGGTGGTTGACGACTACTCGCGTTACACCGCAGTCTTCCCCTTGCGCAGCAAGGGTGACGTCACTGAGGTGTTGATCGCCTGGATCCGCGCGGCTCGTCTCCAGCTCCAGGAGAGTTTCGGCTCCGACTTTCCTGTTCGGCGTCTGCACTCCGACCGAGGCGGAGAGTTCTCCTCTGACCTTCTGCAGACCTTCTGTCGCACACGAGGCATCCGCCAGACCTTCACGCTTCCGGACTCTCCGCAGCAGAATGGGATTGCTGAGCGCCGCATCGGCATGGTCATGGACGTCGCTCGTACGTCCATGATCCATGCGGCTGCTCCCCATTTTCTGTGGCCGTTTGCGGTTCGGTACGCGGCGCATCAGCTCAACCTTCACCCCCGGGTCTCCATGCCGGAGACCTCCCCTGCTTTGCTGTGGACGGGGAAGGTTGGTGATGCGTCGCGTTTTCGGGTCTGGGGATCTCGGGCTTTTGTCCGAGACTTGTCTGCGGACAAGCTGTCCTCTCGTGCTGTTCCCTGCGTCTTCCTTGGCTTTCCCCCTGACGCGCCAGGCTGGCAGTTCTACCACCCCACCTCGCGCCGTGTCTTCGCGTCCCAGGACGTCACCTTTGACGAGTCGGTTCCCTACTACCGTCTCTTCCCCTACCGCACTGCGTCCCTCCCTCCCCCGCCGCTCTTCCTTACACCAGGCCCCCCTCCGGTAGACCCCCTCCCCCCTCAGGGTCCTGCTCCCTCAGGTGTGTCCCAGGTAGATGCAGTTGAGCCAGTCGAGGTAGCTGTTGACTCTGGTACTGCTGGTGGTGCTGAGCCTGGGGGTGCTGGGTCTGGGGGTGCTGCGACTGGGGGTGCTGGGTCTGGGGGTGCTGCGACTGGGGGTGCTGAGCCTGGGGGTGCTGAGCTTGGGGGTGCTGAGCCTGGGGGTGCTGCGCCTGGGGGTGCTGCGCCTGGGGGTGCTGCGCCTGGGGGTGCTGAGCCTGGGGGTGCTGAGTCTCGGAGTGCGGAGCCTGAGAGTGCTGGACCTGCTCGTCCGGCGTCTGGTGGTGCTGAGCCTGGCGGTTCCTCCGGTGCTTCGTCCCGGCGGGAGCTGCTCTCTCCACAGGAGCTGCGTGAGTGGTTCGCCCGGCGCTGGCGACGTGCTGCTGGAGCTGGTGGTGCTGCAGGAGCTGGGGGTTCTACTGCTGCTGAGAGTGCTGGTGCCGAGGGTCCCAGAGGTGCTCGTACCGAGTGTACTGGAGCTGCTGACCCTACGAGTGCTCCTCCTGCTGGAGCTGGTGGTGCTGCTGGTGTTGCTGGCGCTGGAGCTGCTGGTGCTGCTGGAGCTGCTGGTGCTGCTGGTGCTGCTGGTGCTGCTGGTGCTGCTGGTGCTACTGGCGTTGGTGCTGCTGGAGCTCCTGGAGCTGGAGCTGCTGCGTCTTCGGGTGGTCCGGCTGGAGCTGGAGCTACTGGGGGTGTTGGCGCTGGGGGTGCTCCTGGCGCTGGTGCTGCTGGGGGTGCTGGAGTTGGAGCTGCTGGAGTTGCGGGTCTTCCTGGTGCTGGTGCTCCCGCTGGGGGCGCTGGTGCTGTTCCTGCTGGCACTGGTGGAGCTGCGCGGCCGCGGCCGTACTTCGTTCCGCTCCTTGAGCAGGTTCTTGGTCTTCCGTCCTCTCTTGGTCCTGCTCCTGCCTTAGAGTGTCCGCCTCCTGTCCAGTCTGAGTCACAGTTACAGCCACCTTCCCCGCTTCCTTCTCCTTCTCCCTACACTGGTCCTACTGGAGGTCTTGCTGAGCGTCGTGAGCCTGCGTCTCGCCCTGCGTCGCCTGTCCGTGCTGCTCGCACTAGTGGTCGTGGTTCGCGTCAGCGTCCTCCCCCTGTCCCCGGCACGCACCGGATGTCTCTGCGTCCTTCCACTGCTCCGCTGCGTGCCCCTTTGCCCTCTCCTCCAGCGTCCTCTCTTCCTGAGCTTCCTGACCCGGAGTCGGACTCCCTTCGTGCTGCGCGTCCTACTGTCACGCGTCTCCTTGCTACTGTCGTCACTGACCCTTCCTTTGAGTCTACTGCTGCGTCTGCCCTAGTTGCTGAGCTTGTCGACTTCGCTGCTCGCTGTCGCCTAGACTACGCTACCAGTCTCGTCGCTGAGTCTGAGTCTGTCTGTCCTCCGTCCGTCGGGGGTGAGTGTGCTCTTGGCACGGACGTCCTAGAGGACAGGCAGGAGGAGTTCCAGTGCTTGGCTGCTGTTTCACCTCATCTCGTGTCCATGCTGCTTGCCCCTGAGGGAGACCCGGATGCACTTGACATCCCGACTCCGCGCTCTTACGCGGAGGCGATAGAGGGTCCCTACTCCTCTCAGTGGCAGGCAGCCATGGACGCAGAGATGGCTTCCTGGAAGTCCACAGGCACCTACGTTGACGAGGTTCCCCCGCCTGGGGCGAACATCGTCAGTGGCATGTGGATTTTCAGGGTGAAGCGGCCGCCGGGTTCTCCGCCTGTCTTCAAGGCGCGTTACGTGGCTCGTGGTTTCAGTCAGCGGCAGGGAGTTGACTACTTTCAAACTTTCTCTCCCACCCCGAAGATGACCACTCTTCGGGTACTGCTGCACATAGCTGCTCACCGAGACTACGAGCTGCACTCTCTTGACTTCAGCACTGCTTTCTTGCAGGGCAGCCTTCACGAGGAGATCTGGCTGCGCCGCCCACCTGGCTTCACTGGGACGTTTCCTCCTGGCACCCAGTGGAGCCTCCGGCGGCCAGTCTACGGTCTCCGCCAGGCGCCTCGTGAGTGGCACGACACACTGAGGACTACACTTGCGGCCCTTGGGTTTGCTCCTTCTACTGCCGACCCGTCGCTGTTTCTGCGCACCGACACTTCTTTGCCGCCGTTCTACATCCTCGTGTACGTCGACGACTTGGTCTTTGCTACAGCTGACACTGCTGGACTTGCCTACGTGAAGTCCGAGCTGCAGAAGAGACACACGTGCACAGACCTGGGTGAACTGCGCAGCTACCTTGGCTTGCAGATCACCAGGGACAGAGCACAGCGCACCATTACCCTGACTCAGTCACATATGGTGCAGCAGGTCCTTCAGCGCTTCGGCTTCACGTACTCCTCGCCTCAGGCCACTCCTCTGCCTACGCGCCACTCGCTCTCAGCTCTGCCTTCGGATGAGTCCGTAGAGTCGAGTGGCCCGTACCCAGAGCTTGTCGGCTGCCTCATGTACCTGATGACCTGCACTCGACCTGACCTTGCATACCCTCTTAGCATTCTGGCACGCTTTGTTGCTCCTGGGAGACACAGACCAGAGCACATGGCTGCAGCGAAGAGGGTGTTGCGCTACTTGTGCAGTACGTCGGGCATGGGGCTTGTGCTTGGAGGGCATAGTTCAGTGGTCCTCACTGGTCACGCAGACGCTTCTTGGGCTGACGACCAGGCTACGCAACGGTCGTCACAGGGTTACACCTTCAGCCTTGGTTCCGGCTCTGTTTCTTGGCGGTCTACCCGCTCGTCTTCTGTTCTGAGATCTACGCAGGGGCCATGGCTGCACAGGAGCTACGCTGGCTCACCTACCTGCTGACTGACCTGGGAGAGCCGCCTCGTTCTCCTCCAGTGCTGTACGTAGACAACAAGGCCATGCTGGCCTTGTGTCATGAGCACAGACTGGAGCACAGAACGAAGCACATCGCTCTCCGCTACTTTCTTGCTCGTGAGCTGCAGCAGCGTGGTCAGCTGCGCCTTGCTTACGTGGCCTCTGAGGCCAACACTGCTGATATCTTCACTAAGGCACTCGCGCCTTGTGATCATCAGCGCTTCTGCACTCTGTTAGGTCTTGTACCTACCTTGCCTCACTTGCTTACTTCTTGACCTTGCTTGTACTGTTACATATATATACCTGCCTGTTTAGCTTTATATATATGTGACCTTGCATGTGAACTGGCCTTGTGGCCTTGAACTTGTGCTCAGACTGTGTGGTGACGTTGTGATCCACCCTGAGCTTGCTTTGCCTTGCTTTGCTTGACTGGTCTTGTGACCCCTTGTTCTCCCCCACTTTGCCTATGGGGGTGTGTCAAACTCATATACTATAGTCTGTGTAGGCTGTAGTGGGGTAGCTCATATGGGGTACAACATTCTAGGGTTTGGTACTTGTACTCCTCATGCTGCTCAATGCATTCATTTTCTCGTTCCAATTGTCACAGTGTCGTCACCGTTTTCCCCGCCAGCGCCCCTTCGCCTAGGCATCCGTGCTTTTACGTGCGACTTAACGGCTGGTTTTGTTTGTTTCCTCACCTCGGCGCGGCTGTGAACGTTTTTGTGACAGTTTTCTTGGGAGGGGGGAGAAAGTGCGCTGCACTGTTTTCCTTCGGCGTTTTCTCGGCACCATTTCTGATTTGTCAGAATGAAACAGCACGACGTACGATGGCGATCACTTCATCGAAATCAATGGTCTCTGCTACATCGCGACTGATCACCGCGTCAGCAGGTTCCCCCACGTTCGCTTCATCATCGACTGTCAGATCGAGTTCAAACTGCATCAACGGCTTCAATTCCAACTTTCAGTTCGTTTTTGTCAGAGCTGTTCGCGTCCATCAGATCGAAACCAGACTTCATCTACGGCCCACATTCCAACCTCCAATTCAATTTGGGCCAGGCCATATGCAGCCGTCAGATCGGGATCTCCCTTCATCGACGGTCTACAATCCAACCTTTTCAATTTTAATTGTCCAAGGAAGTTCAGCCGTCGGATCAACGGCATCCTCGCCATTGAAGGCTTCGTCTACATACAGGGAGGCCTTATTTGGAAGGTGGGAGAGTGTAAGGAATTACAATTCCTTACTGTACGCGCATTTTAGCGAGTACAATCCGAACACCACGCGTCAGCCCGGTTCGGCCTACATTTCCGCCCCGAACCACCTCCGAGTCGCCACCGCTCCAATCGCAACACTTTCCGAGCCATCCTAGCCCGAACCCTTCGCCTAGCTAGGATTCTCCTTATAAATTCGCGTCACTTTCATTGTATCGTCATTCAGTAGTCATTCATTCTCGATATTCGTTTTACTGCGCACTCTGCAAGTTCATTCATAACAGTACACGTAGGTGTAACCAGCTTGAGCGCCAACGCCAGGGCTCCTGGGACAAATCTGCGAAACTGCTTGCTTTGCGGAACTGCACCGTGACTGGGACGAGGCAAAACCATGTAACCGTGTTCGGCATCCGTTCGTTTTGCGTCAAGCTTGTCGCGAATGTCGTTGTGAAGTGACACTGCCAACCGAACTGGCACTTTGCCTTAGAAAAGTGGTGATGGTCAATTGTGCAAATGTGAATTGTTGTGATGGTTGTGAGAACGCAAAAACACCAAAACTACTACTGTACCCCACATACAGCCAATACGTTTAGAGGAGGCTTTGCCGGAAGAATCGGCATCGTTACTCATGCGAGCTAACGAGCGGATTTCAAATCATAACATTTATAATGAGGCAAAGTAAACGGGGCCAAAGGGAAGCCATTGGATTTCGGCTTTCGTTGTGGCTCTGCAGTACCTTGTTAGTGAGAATGCCGGGGATGCAGCAAACTGGGCCCACATTCCTCAGATGCTGCTGCAAGGAAATGGCTGAAAACAGCAGCAGATTCAGCATAACTTAACTCAAACGGAGGGCGGTACTAGCACGGAGTCGGTGCCATGAATGTACATGTCTTCGCCCTCGTACATATCCGGAACTATCACTCTAACGGGTATATCGCCCTTCCCCTTGAACGCGAGCTTGGACGAATTGACTTTGGACACTTTGGTGACGAACGAGCCTTCCATGGTGGGCAGGCGCGTGTTAATGGGTAACGCTTTCAGCTGCCACGCCTTGTACGCGCCCCTGATCGCGTGGTACGTGAACATTCGCGCCACCTGCGCACGAGCGACGAATGGAAAGGGAGCACGAACAGATTGGTGTTTTTCCAGAAGCCTCTCCATATCACAGCTGGTCGAATACAGAGTGCAGGTGGCACTCGGTCCGAAATCTGGTTTTGTTACAGCATTTCTGGGCCCAAAATTATGTCCAACGTAGCATGCTTTGGTAAATCCGCCCTGTGGTGTGTTTAAGGCATGCCCCATCATCCGCCGTGAATAGCTACCAAGATTGCGGTTGGTTAAGAAAGTTGCACGAACCAGCGCCGCGCACAGTAGCAGCGGGTCTGGCTGGTGCCTGTCCCGTTTCGTTCGGTATTGTTTTTTCACCAATGTGAACGGTTATTAATGTCGACGAATGCTCAAGGGGTCTACTCATGAACGCGTGGACGTGCATGGCCATTCAGAAGGAATGCGCATGGCCAGGAACCTCTCGTAAGTATGCTGACAATTCAGAAAGCTTTGTTTTCAAAAGGTTGGTCTGTTGGCGGAATCATGGCGACATACCTGATCGCTTCTGAACGTGGCGATGGACATGGCGAAAGCCGCCGCGTTGACGGGGAAGAGCAGCGTCGCGTTGCTGAACACGGCGACCCGGCCAGTGTCTGCCAGCGCACAGAGGAATACCATAAGGCGAGGTGGAGAATATGAAGCAGGTGCCTGGGATGGATCAACCCGATTGCTGACTCGAATAGTGGCACGCGGCGACAGCAACTCGAATAAAATGCAGTGTTGGGTCCGAGCCGTCGCTAGACTCCAACGTACCACTATTCGAACCATCGTCTGGCGGCGCGTCTGGGGGCGTATCGTTGCTGTTCGTCTTCGGCTTGGCACCGCCGGTCGAGTTGCTCTTTTTACCTCCAGGTGGCCGCACATCCCCGCCACCTGTTCCGCCCCCGCCTCCATTTTTCGTCCCTCCCGCTCCCCCCTTACCCGCCCCTGGTGCAGAAGCCGGCGGTGGGCCTTTTCGCGCCCCTGTGCCGCCACCAGAGCCCCCTCCACCGCCCATACTACCTCCTGGTTTTCGCGGAGAGCCTGCGCCGCTAACGGGTTTTGACGGGGAATTCGTTACAGCTTTGGGCTTTGTCGGAGACGTAACGTTAGTCTGTCTTCCGGAACGAGTGGACGCTTTTGGTGGACTGCCCACTAAATCTTCTCGCGGTTTCATCTCAGCAGATGCACAAATGATGAGCAGAGATAGAGCTACTAACATAAGGAATGGATGCCGAGTCATGACTCCTATGAGCGCGTGGAGCACGTGTTGCCTAAGTTTCTCTAGCTGTAGTCTAATTCGGGGGGTGAAGGCTCTGGTTCTGTCTGATAAACTTCAAGCTTTGGAAAGGGATGATGATTTGGGTGCAGAAAGAAAATTGGCATTTCGACTTGAGCTGACGGCACCGACCCTGCAGTGTTTGTGGTGGAGGGGGCCACCAATATTTGAGACAGCGAGTGCACGAATCTATGCGAATTTCTGACGATCGAGATACTGCGGTCGTCAGCCACTCTCGACGTTCGTACTCGTCAACGGGACTTCGCATCTTCTGTGACGACACAAATTCGAACCATGCGATTTTGCGTGCGGTCCGTATATTTGCGAAGGCACCCTGCCAAAGAGCGACACGAACGTTTTAGATGGCATATTGGTTGAGTGCCGGGGAGTGCGGCCGATCCTACTGAGCGATGCGAGATTGGGCAGAAAAGAATGCTGAGATACAACCAAGGACGTATGCGTTAAACAGTAAATCTCATTTAAGAAGAGACATACGCTGCCCCTTTTAAAGTACATTACAGCCATTCATTGCAGAGACACCACGGAAATAGCAGTGAGCTTTAGTACATTAAACTAATGTGAGATAGACAGATCTACGTGCTTCATTAACAAACAGGGCCTATGTTATCAGGATAATTTATCCTGATTCTCCTGAATTCAGGATAGGTTACGTGTGCTTCTCCTGAAAAAACAGCATAAGGGAATATCTTGTCCTGTAAGATCAGTATAATGGTTATATTGCGTACTGAAACTTCAGGATAACCCTGTAGGTTCGGCCCTGACGACTCAGGATAGTGTCGAATCTCGCCCTGAAGCGAGATGTACTGTACCAAACCTCTCCTAGGTTTCGGGGGGCCTAAAAGTGTACTAGGGCGTGCACCCCGAGCAGACCTCTCGAAGGCAGCGGGAATCGAGCTGGAGACCTCTTAAGTTACAGACTGGCACCTCACCCACGACAACACTTCACGTGAGATAACTCGCAGAATAATTTATCCTTGTGCTTCTTCTTTATGTAGTGCACCCCAGCATCACACACTTCGAATGTGGAGAGCATTTCGACCCCCGCTAACATAACACGCGCGAAACGTACAGGGCTGTACGAAATGTAGCACTGAACTGCCAGGATACAGTCAAATTTCGCACTGACATTTCAGGATACATAACCCTTTGCAGCCCTGACAATTCAGGGCAAATTCTGATTTCCTAAAAACTGCCCTGAGGCCTCAGTGTACCCCCAAACCAATCTGAGGGCCTGTTAACAAACCAAAAATGCCTAGAAACAGCACGCATGTGCTTGGCATGCACACGTGCCAAGCCTTCTGAGATGAACATGTCAGTAAGGATAAACCACCTTCACAGCATAATGCAGCAGCTGAGGAGTGCTTGGCATGCTTGCGAACTACCCGTCTACATAAATATATATTTGCAACCACAACAAGATACCTCTATCATTCCCAGCTTCAT
Source organism: Closterium sp. Yama58-4 (assembly GCA_947470075.1). Lineage (NCBI taxonomy): Eukaryota > Viridiplantae > Streptophyta > Zygnematophyceae > Desmidiales > Closteriaceae > Closterium > Closterium sp. Yama58-4. The sequence goes on along the minus strand of CANIUD010000278.1, from coordinate 529,099 downwards.
TGATCAGGCTCTGATAGCGACGACCTCCGCGCTGGGAATGGTTGATGCGGGGTGGGCTGAATGAACAAAGCAGTGAAGGAGGCAGTGGTAGGGGAAGGGCGGGTGACGATCCAGGGAGGTAGCTGATGGACATACTGAACATGCTGGTTTGCGGACATGTCTAAAGGAGGGGGAATACCAACTGGGCAGACAAAAGAATATGTATGGGAGACTATGCTTCAGGAGACGTTGACCAGGTCAAGAACCATTTAGTGCTTCATAACTTTGAATGGCAACTCACCTCTAGTTTTGGCTGTAAACCCCCCTCATTGGCTGCTGGAGGCTTAACTTCGCCACCCTTTTGCTGCAGTAAGACAATTGGACACATGGAACAGTTCTTCATCAGTGCAAGGGCCGAGGAGAGGCACAAATACAGAGAATACGGTATTTCTGGGAGGTGAAGCAGACTTGAGGAGGTCTTTGCTGGTCCAGACGGGCCCAGATAAAAGGGAGGTATCTGACCTTCTGAATAGCCCACTCGGCTGAGTCAAAGAAAGCTCTCTCATGACCCTGCAGGCAGTGAACACGCATCATCGTATATCACAGGATAACCAGTGTGAGGGCGCGGAATCAGTGCGAGACCAAAGGACAGCGAGCACCGGAGATAAGGCAAAAAAAAAAAAAAAATCATGCACTGCATTACCTTCGAAAGAAGCCCCTTTTTCTTCGGAAGCGCTCCGCCATATTTCTTCTTCAAACGCGCCTCCTGAACACGTGAGGGGGTGTGGAAGTGGGACCATTGTACGCGCGGAAAATTGGGTGGTGGACCGAAAAAGGGCCAAGAAACGTGGGAAAAAGGAAGAACTTTCACTCAAGCAAACAATGATTAATAACGTAGTCTTTTGTAAGAGCTGTTTTGGAGCACAATTAGTAGGCTTACAACGGCAGTGGCCCAAATTGAATACGATTCAAGTACCTGCTCTGCCATAGACAATTCTTGGTCCGCCATGGACTCCAAAATCGTAAGGCTCCAAGAGTACTGTAAAATTCCGAGATAGTAGGGCGTAGATGTGTTCAGCGCAGAGCGAAAACAATAACAGAAGTCTAAACCGCCGAACAATGTAAGATACCCGGTCTAGCTCTAATCTCTCAACATAATGAAACACCGGGCGATGTCCTCTGCACAGGCTAGTAAATTCTTCAGCTACAATCAACAAGCTAGTCTAGGTTTTTCGAGAAATGTCAGCGACGACCACGAATGTTGGGTTGTTTGGTGTGACAGCTGGTGCTGGTGTGGGGTGACAGCTGGGAGGCAGCGAAGTTGAGTTGGTGGGGGTGCGAAGGGAAGGGGAAAAGCGAGGTGCTGCTGACGGTGTTTTGATTGCTTCCGTCGGTGAAGACGGTTGCTGATTGGTCAATTGCGGCAGTCTGCCCGTTGGCGAATCGGAAAGGGGATGTTTCGTAACACAGTGTAGGCTACGATTGGCAGCGAAACGAGTACTGATTTCGTCGGGTGGTGTCGGGCTGACTATTCCGCTGTGAGGAACCCTTGGGTACTGTTTGCGCTGGTACTGGGCTCTTCCCTTCACTGGGGACGAAGCATGACGCGTTTTGACCCGTTATGAATCTACCCATATGTTCTACCTAGGTTGTCAGTACGCCAGTTTCCGTTCCTATCTTAGAAGAAGTGAAAATCTAGGAGGACCCTAACAGACACCATGCGCGCTTGACAATCACCCACATGTATGTACACAAGCAGCAGTAAACAACGAGGCCAACACTTTCCATATCAATCATCAAAGTGAACCGCAAATGTGCGAATCTCCATCGGACCAAGCTCCACAATGAATGGGCCGTCTGTGGAGTCGAATGCATCCCTCTGTCCAACTCCATGGATGCCATTCGTTGACCCCACCTCCTCAGTCCTCCATTTCATTGGTGGCCGCATCTTTGAGAGCTTCTGGTTGGCCATCAGGCTGAGCTCAGTTACCTTCTCAATCTGCCAAGAAGCAGCAGCAATGAACTTCAATTCATAAATGCAACGGAACGAAAAAGGAGGACACTATTCACGAACAGCAGGAAGTCACTCCTCACCTCTTGGTGTGCAAAGAGCCTGCCAAGGTCCACACGAGCAGGCTGCGAGAGAATAGGGTCCTCATCAGCCTGTGAAGAAGCAGGCAACAACAAGGTCAAGAGATGCCAGGGCAGGCACGATAGTGAGGATGGCCGATGGTTGACGTAAAGGGTGTTGGGTGAGAAGGAAGAGGGACAACAAGCAGACAACTGGAGATAAAGTGGGGGTTGGGCCAAGTGGGGGTTGGACCAAGTGGGGGTTGGTCCAAGTGGGGGTTGGTCCAAGTGGGGTTTAGAACTGGGAGGGCAGAGCAGGCAGGGATGGATCTTACTTGATAGAGATGGGCGAGTCGCAGCAGCACCTTGTACTCATGCACCTCCTGCACCAGCGGAGCAGCGGGGAGAGGGAGACACAAGGAGCATGTGCGTGAGGTGCAAAAGGACATGTGGCACTGTTAGGGGGTGCCCCCTCACGTACCACACTGCATTCTGAAACATTGCCAGCGTGACAGAGAGAGCATGACGACACGGGGGGCTGAATGGGCCTGGTGGTACCTCGAGTGTGATTATTACAGTGTTCTTCGGAAGCTCATACGCACCCTCCTTTCTCACCCTCTCCCCACTCTCCTGAACCCCATCCATTTCCTCTGCATCATCCTCCTCCTCCTCTTCCTCCTTCCCCTCTTCGTTGTCCTCATAACCCTCCTCCTCCTCCACCTCCAACTCTTCTTCCGCTCTCCTACCCTCCCCAATGCTGCTAGTCTCCTTCATCGCCCGTCTCCCTCCTCTTCCAAGAGGCATTGACAGCATTGAATTTTTTGACTCCTCAGACTTGCTCTTCCGGGTGCCAGAGAACTGCCACGTGTACAGTCCACCCTCCGCTGCCACATCATCCTCATTCTGCACCAGTCAACCGCTTCATGCCCAGTCAACCAGCATTATGTCCCATCAGTGCCAAACAACCTCAGTCAACCCCATTCATGCCCCCATCCAGACCCCATTCATACCCCAATTCATGCCCTCACCATGCCCCATCCAGGCAGTCAATGCCAGTCAACCCCACCAACAAGAAGCAAGCCACACACACAGACACCAGTCGAAGAACTGTCAAGCGGGTGCCAGGCATCTCAAACCACAAAAGCTCTTTACACGATGAACAACGGAAAGCAGGCGACGGGGGGGATCGGGGAGGGGGGGGAGGGGCGGGGGTTGGCAGGGGGGTGGGTTGTGTGAATGCAGAGAGATGCCAAGAAGATGTGCAGCATGCCATACATGACCCGTGGCCCATGGCCCATGTCACAACACCCATTGCCCAACCCACAAGCCCCCATGTGCCCACACTCCACCCGCACTGCTCCATGCACACTCCCCCCAATCCACCCACCTCAACGGCAAACGCCACTCGCAATGGAGAGAATATTCGCTGAATGTTCCCCCGCCGCCACTCCGCAGCCGCCTCAACTCCCTCCCCCTCCACCTTCCCTCCTGCCAACCCCTCTCCACTCCCTTCCCCCGCTCCCACTCCCACCACACCCCCCTCGCTCCGCCCATGCGGGTGCAGCCCAAAGCGCAGAGTCCCAGAGACTACGAGGCCCATGCATTCAGGAGGTTGCGATTGTTCCTTCCTCTCCTGCCCCCCAATGCACACGCGCTCGTTGAGGGCCTCTGCCACGCCGCGGTGGTCGTCGTGCAGCAGGCGGCGGTGCAGCATCACCTCCACCTGCCCGTCTGCCAGGCTCGATGCGCCGCTGGGTCGGTCCACCAGTACTGAGAAGTCTGTGTTGTTATCATGCAGATAGATGCCTGCGTTCAGCTGGTGGGGAAGAGGGAGAGTGGTGGCAGGCGGGGGCGGGATATGGTGTGGGACAGGGAGGAGGGACACAGGGAACGAAGAGACTGGTGTTGAAACGCTGGTGCAAATCTCATTGTACCGGGGACTTGCACGGCGTGGCAGGTTGGTACCGTACCTGAGATTTCAGTGTCATCCACTTACTGGGTAGTAGTTGCCAGCAGCAGGCTCGGTAATGGTGAGGTTCCAGTCAGAGCGGAAGTTGCGGTGTGCTGGATGAAACTCACCGTTACCGAGCACCACATAAAGCACTCAGCAAAACGCAACCCACTCACAGGGTAGAGGTTGCCAGCAACAGGCTCAGTGACAGTGAGGTTCCAGTCCACACGGGGCAGAAGTTGCGCGTGCGCTGGATGAAACTCACTCACAGCGTGCAATCAGCACAGCACATTTTACTCACGGGGTAGTAGTTGCCAGCAGCAGGCTCGGTGACAGTGAGGTTCCAGTCAGGGCGGAAGTTGCGTCTTCTCTGGATGAAATCTCGGCCGTTGGAGTCGGTGTAAAAGGTGGCGTTGCTGGCGAGGGAGGAGGAGAGGCGCACCACCACCTCCTTGCCAAAGCCGTCCTCTATGGGCACTGGGCCCACCTGTGACGAGCATAAGAGGGAGAGGCAAGCAGGCAGGAGATGAGAGGGCTTAAGAAGGCTTTGGCTTGCTGCTTAGGGAGGAGGAGAGGCGCAGCACCACCTCCTTGCCAAAGCCGTCCTCTATGGGCACTGGTCCCACCTGTGATGGGCGGAAATGGGGAAATGCATACGGACAAGGGAGGGACCAGAAGGAGTGAGGACGATGGTGCTGCTGCTGCTGGCAAGGGAGGAGGAGAGGCGCAGCACCACCTCCTTGCCGAAGCCATCCTCTATGGGTACTGGTCCCACCTGTGATGAGATTAGGTGGGAGGAGGCAACCGGCGAATGTGTAACGGCGTGCCACTGCTTCCGCAGGCCTTACAGCATTGATTGCACCCACAGCACTCAAGGCCCTAAGAGCACCCACAACACCTACTGATCCCACATCACCCACATCGCCCACATCGCCCACACCACTGGCAGCACTCACTGCATACTCCAACTCAGCATAGTTGGTGCCCTTGTACACTCTCACGATCTGCCACACACAGATGGCAGGCAGAGGGGAGGGGGGGAGAAGAGAGCAGCATGAATAGCTCAAAACTATTCGATTTCGAAACGCATGGGGTCAAGCTACATTCGATTGGCTTTTTAGCATTGTTTGATGAAGCTATGGTTTGAGGCCAGGTTCGAGATCAAGTTTAACATCAGGTTTGACGTCAGGATTGAGGTCAGGTTTGACGTCAAATTGAGGTCAGGTTTGACGTCAGGTTTGAGATCAGGTTTGACGTCAGGTTTGAGGTCAGGTTTGACGTCAGGTTTGACGTCAGGTTTGAGGTCAGGTTTGACGTCAGGTTTGACGTCAGGTTTGAGGTCAGGTTTGAGGTCAGGTTTGAGGTCAGGTTTGACGTCAGGTTTGAGGTCAGGTTTGACGTCAGGTTTGACGTCAGGTTTGACGTCAGGTTTGAGGTCAGGTTTGACGTCAGGTTTGACGTCAGGTTTGACGTCAGGTTTGAGGTCAGGTTTGAGGTCAGGTTTGAGGTCAGGTTTGAGGTCAGGTTTGACGTCAGGTTTGACGTCAGGTTTGACGTCAGGAATGACGTCAGTTTTGACGTTTAGGCTTGACGTCAGGTTTGACGTCAGATAAAAGGTCAGGTTTGAGGTCAGGTTTGAGGTCAGGTTTGAGGTCAGGTTTGACGTCAGGTTTGACGTCAGGTTTGACGTCAGGTTTGACGTCAGGTTTGAGGTCAGGTTTGACGTCAGGTTTGACATCAGGTTTGATGTCAGTTTGACGTCAGGTTTGAGGTCAGGTTTGACGTCAGGTTTGAGGTCAGGTTTGACGTCAGGTTTGAGGTCAGGTTTGACGTTAGGTTGGACGTAAGGTTTGACGTCAGGTTTGACGTCAGGTTTGAGGTCAGGTTTGACGTCAGGTTTGAGGTCAGGTTTGAGGTCAGGTTTGAGGTCAGGTTTGACGTCAGGTTTGACGTCAGGTTTGACATCAGGTTTGAGGTCAGGTTTGACGTCAGGTTTGACATCAGGTTTGAGGTCAGGTTTGAGGTCAGGTTTGAGGTCAGGTTTGACGTCCGGTTTGACGTCAGGTTTGACACCAGGTTTGAGGTCAGGTTTGATGTCAGGTTTGACATCAGGTTTGAGGTCAGGTTTGAGGTCAGGTTTGACATTAGGTTGGACGTCAGGTTTGACGTCAGGTTTGAGGTCAGGTTTGAGGTCAGGTTTGAGGTCAGGTTTGACGTCAGGTTTGAGGTCAGGTTTGACGTCAGGTTTGACGTCAGGTTTGACGTCAGGTTTGACATCAGGTTTGAGGTCAGGTTTGAGGTCAGGTTTGACGTTAGGTTGGACGTCAGATTTGACGTCAGGTTTGATGTCAGGTTTGACGTCTGGTTTGACGTCAGGTTTCAGGCCAGGTTTCAGGCCAGGTTTGACGTCAGGTTTGACGTCAGGTTTGACGTCAGGTTTGAGGTCAGGTTTGAGGTCAGGTTTGAGGTCAGGTTTGACGTCAAGTTTGAGGTCAGGTTTGACGTCAGGTTTGAGGTCAAGTTTGAGGTCAGGTTTGACGTCAGGTTTGACGTCAGGTTTGACGTCAGGTTTGAGGTCAGGTTTGAGGTCAGGTTTGAGGTCAGGTTTGAGATCAGGTTTGAGGTCAGGTTTGAGGTCAGGTTTGACGTTAGGTTTGACGTCAGGTTAGAGGTCGGGTTAGAGGACAGGTTTGAGGCCGCTACAGACGCCGCTACAAGTGGCTCATGAAGGCCCGCCCGGACTCCTTCTGGGTGGCGCCGCCCGCGCCGCTGGGCGGCTTGGAGTACCGGAGCTTGACGGCGCCGCCCGGGTTGGATTTTGGCGGGGTGAATGACAGGCTGGCGGTGCACCTTAGAAGTGAATTCATCGCTCCTCCACCCCCTATCCCCTCCTTCCCCCCTTTTCCCCTCTCACCTCGTGGATCCAGGGCGACACCTGGCGGTGCACCTCGTCCACCAGTGCGCCCCTCACCACCCTCACAGACGCCTGGGGAAGGGGAGCGAGAGAGATAGAGAGAGAACGATGAGAGGCACATGGAGCGGGCACAGGACTGGGAACATGTGCGGTGTGGGAAGAGAGGTGGGGGGAGAAGTGTGGGGGAGAGAAATGGGGGGAGTGAACAGGGGCTGGAGAGCATGTGGTGGAGAGAATTGGGGGCAGAGAGGGAGGGGGGAGGAGGACGTAGAGAGAGCAGGTGTGCAAGGCCATACCGCAGTGGCGTTGGTTGAGGTGATGGGCACAGGATCAGAGGAGACGGGGCGGAAGATGTACGCCCCTGATGCCTCCCTGCTGGCCTTGCCGTCACTCGCATTGTACCACGCCCACTCCACCCCCACATCCGCTGCCGCTGCTGCCGCTGCTGCTCCTGCCGCTAGCCCCTCGCCCCTCTTCAGCAGCACAGCACGGGTCATCCTGCCCCCCTGCACCCTGGAGAAAGAGAGTGTCAGTGCACTGCTGCTGCTACTGCCCTCTCCCTCCTCCCCCTCTGCCCACCCGCCAATCACTATCTCATCCTCCTCCTCCTCTTCGACCTCCTCTTGCATCACCTTCCCCTCTTCCTTCTGGCCCTCCACCACTCTCCCTTCCATGCTATCCTCCTGCTCCACACCCTCTTCTCCTGCTTTTTCCTGCCCCACCCCCTCCTCAACTCCACCCTGGTCTCTCCCTTCAGGGTATTTATACAGCACGAAGTATGAGGCAACACCTAGGGGAGGCGCATCTGCCCAGAACACCAACGACAGTGCCTCGGAGCCTGCATTACCAGAATCGGCACCAGCTGCAGCATCAGGTTCGGCATTAGCTCCGGCGGGAGGACTGGCGTTTGGCTCGGCATCAGGTCCGGCGTAGGCTTGGATGAGGAAGGAGCGGGTGGAGGGGAGGAGGAGCGTGTCTGGCAGGACTTGGGAGGGGATGATTGCCCCGCTGGCATTCATCACTTCCACGTCAGCAGTTGACACCTGGGCGATAGGAAGAACGCCGGTAAGAGGAAGTGAGCAAGAAAGGAGAACGCAAGAGGGGATAACGAGAGAAGAGCGGAAGAGGGATGGGCCGAAGGGAGATGGAAGGAGAGGAAAACAGAAGAGAGGTTGAGAATGGGGGAAAGAATAGAGCATAGAATGGAGCTGGTGAAAAACTGAGCAGAAAAGTGAGAAGCGTGGAAGCAGTGTGAGAGGCAGGGGGCGAAGAGGGTCCTGGGCGGGTGATGGTGGCTTACAGGGAATTGGATGATCTCCTTGCGCGCCCATGCCAGTGGGTTGTACACCGCTACCACCTGGTGCATGCATGCATGCACAGCACAGCACAGCACAGCACAGCACGAGGCATTGGAATGCATTATATCACTACACAACCCATGCACCACATGGCATTCCAATGCGTCACATTGCGAGGCAACAAATCAGGGCAGCAGCGATTAAAAGCAGCAGCGATGCGATCGACAGATGCGACAGCAAGGCATGATGGGAACTGGTACTCACCAGCACTTTCCCGTCCTGGAGATCCGTTTGTGAAGGCGGGCAGAACGAAATGTTTGTCAGCGGGCACTGCGGCAGGAAAGAGGGTGAGGAGCAGCACAAGGGAGCACAGGGGGAAAGCCAGCGTGTGCATGTGAGTCAGAGGTTAAGACTGTAATGAGCAACAAATGAACCAAAACGAAGAAAAAAAAAGAGAGAGAAGTAAATGCTGTGTGCAAGGCAAAGCCGCACTCACCAGCTCGAAGCTCAGTTCCAGTCTGCCTCTGCTCCTGTCGGTTCGAACCTCTGCTGCTTGTGCTACACGGCGTTGCCCAAGGGCTCGCACGAGAGGTGAGGCGGTGGCGGGGGTGGTGGAGGCGGAGGAGAATAGGGGCCGGGAGCTTGGCATCTGCTGCAGGAGAGACTGGGACTGCCACGTGTCAGCGTCGGACTGGCGGGAGATCATGTAGCGAATGGCCCGTGTGAGCAGCGAGGAGGCCTGAGAGTTACAAACACGTGGGGATAGAGAACAGGCAGGGATGGGGGTGGGGGGTCAATGCACCAGCAAGGGCTGGAACAGCATACGCTCCCTGCCATACTCATGGCATACTCGTGGAATTGCTTAGAGTTCTATGCTGCTTGACTCAAACTCTAACGTGGATGTCACAGCCAGCAAAAGCAATGATACTCGTGGGAGCATGGGGATGGTAGAGGGAGAAGACTCATTATGAAGCCATTACAGACTCAACTCAATGTAGAGCCACACGTGCCTCAGAGAGAAGATTAGATGCTCCGTCCCGGCCCCCTGTGATCACCACAGGGGGCTCCGATGACAAGAAATTCACTCATCCCTGGCAGCATCTCTAGCCCTGATACCACTCAACTGACAAGTATCATCTGCATGATGCATGTGTAATGTGGCATCTGATTGAGTACTTCTGTGTGCCGCTTGCATGTGCCACAAGGCATGCCTCAGAGAGAAGATTAGATGCTCCGTCCCGGCCCCCAGTGATCATCACTGGGAGCTCCGATGACAAGAAATTCACTCATCCCTGGCAGCAGCACCAGCCCTTTCCAAAACACCCCACTGACGCAACAAAGCCCTTTCAGCAAAGCCATGCAAAGCAGACCCACACACAAGGTCTGGCTGCAGCGTGCGTGTACAGCTATCACCAGCAAGCCAGCCAGTCCGAGTGCGGAGATTGAAACGCCTCATTGAGGCATCACACAAGAACAGCGACAACGAGGAATTGCGGACATGAATTTGGAGTGGCGTGTGGGTGGACAGATGCCTCAGAGGGGATATAAGTGTCTGTCATGGCCCCGCATGGAGGCTCTGATGACAAGAAATATAATCATCACTGGCAGTGGCAGCACAGCCCTTGCTACCGAGACACAAGTACACATCACACTGACGTTTGGATACCACACCGTAGAAATGCATCAGCACATCTCACCAAACTAAGAGACCAAGTTAATGCCCCGGGCGAGACTATATAACACCAAAGCCCAGCAAAAGCACACGAGGCCAAAGCACACAGGCATTACCACGGAACCAGAGGAACAGGAACACGTTTGGGGAAAGCAGCCTGCGGGCAAACGATGCCTCAGAGAGAAGATTAGATGTTCTGTCATGCCCCCCTGTGATCACCACAGGGGGCTCCGATGACAAGAAATTCACTCATCCCTGGCAGCGGTACTGGCCTCTTCATTTCACTAGCAGCACCCAGTTGACTTCACACTGCCTTGCTTCCACTCAACAGCTCGACAGGGCCACACTAGAGGACAGAAAAGCACAGACGGGATTCAACACAGGCATGCGCGATTGTTCTCCCCAACGCTCACTTTGACAGCCCCGCGGTAGAGGCGCAGCGTGTAGTCATCGTTGACATGCTGCTTGGCCGTGCAGCTCACAGAAACAGCACCTCACCTCACATCCAGTCCCGTCTCACAAAGGCATTTCAAAAGCTGTCGAGTCCCCCCCAACGCTCACCTTCTCGGTCCCGCGGTAGAGCCTGATCCTGATGGTGTAGTCGTCGTTGACGTGCTGCTTGGCCGCGCCGCTCACAATAAAGGCGATGCATTCCAGACCCCCCATGCTCTCACCCTCACCTTTACGTCCCCTACCCTCAAATGCAACGCTCACCTTGACAGCCCCGCGGTAGAGCCTGAGCGTGTAGTCGTCATTAACGTGCTGCTTGGCCGTGCCGCTCACTGAGTCATGGTGCTGTGCCACCGCCATCGCCTCCTCCAACTCCTCCACTCCCCACTCGCGCCCCTCCACCCCCGCTGCTCCCCCCTCCAGTCCTCTCCCCAGCCTGCTGCCCCCCACCAGCGCCTCCACTTGCCTGGCAGCCTGTCAAGTGAATGCAACACGTGGGCGGGGGAGGAGGTGCACAAGCGCCGTGGGAGGTGAGAGCAAAGAGGAGATGAGCGGGAGAGTGGTGAGAAGGCTTCGAGTTGCAAGAATCAACCTCGAAGCGACTGCATGCCTTACCAAGCACAAGAACAGAAGAACGAGTGTAAGAAAGGAAGAAACAGGCAAGGGGATGACAGACGGAGGGGGACGAACACGTGGGCAGGGGCAGGGCATAAGAGGAGCTGCGGGCTGCAGGAGTGCAAATAGTAACTTTCGAGCAGACTCAAGATTCACCTAGCCAGCACGAACGAGTGGGAGCAGGCAAGGGCGGGTAAGGGCAAGCAGAAACGGGGGGGGAGGGGAGAGGCAGGTAGGGGTGGGTAGGAGCGGGTAAGGGCGGGTAGGGGCGGGTAAGGGCGGGCAGGGGCGGATAAGGGCGGGCAGGGGCGGGTAAGGGCGGGCAGGGGCGGGTAAGGGCGGGCAGGGGCGGGTAAGGGCGGGCAGGGGCGGGTAAGGGCGGGCAGGGGCGGGTAAGGGCGGGCAGGGGCGGGTAAGGGCGGGCAGGGGCGGGTAAGGGCGGGCAGGGGCGGGGCGTACGAGGAGCAGCGCGCTGCAGTGGCGCACGTAGCGCTTGAAGGCAGGGCGGCTGGAGAAGTACCCCGTCCAGTAGCAGTGCGGGCAGTCCGCATAGCTGCATGTGTGGGTGGGGGGAGGAGCGGAGTGGGGGAACTGAAGGGACGAGAGGAGAGAAACATGTGAAGGCGGGGCGGCTGGAGAAGTACCCCGTCCAGTAGCAGTGCGGGCAGTCCGCATAGCTGCATGCCGGGCAAGAGAGGAGCCGCGGGTGGCACAGGGAAGGCGGGGTGAAAACACATGAAGGAACAAGCAAAGTATCAAACCAAAGAGAAATGAGTAAAAAGAACAGCAGACGAAGCAGACAAAGCGAGGTAGGGAGGGGGGGGAGCGTGGGAGGGGGTGAGGGGAAGGCCATTGAAAGCTTGGGTCCATAACGGTCCATGGGAGGAGAGGGGGGAAGACCCGGGGTGAGGTGAGAATTGTGGCTCACGGGAAGAAGTCGCCAGTCTTAACGGGCCAGGACTCGTTGGCTCTGTGCTTGGCGTCCACATAAATGGAGGGCGTGGAGTAGAATGCGTTCACGGGGGATGGCGGTGTGGGGGTTGTGGGTGAAGGGTCGAAGGGGTGGGCGAAGGGGTGGGCGAAGGGGTGGGCGAAGGGGTGGGCGAAGGGGTGGGCGAAGTGGCTCACGGAAAGAAGTCGCCTGTCTTGACGGGCCAGGACTCGTTGGCTCTGTGCTTGGCGTCCACATAGATGGAAGGCGTGGAGTAGAAGGCGTTCATGTCATGCGAGAGGGGAGAGTGTGGGTGAAGGGGTGGCAAAGTGGCTCACAGAAAGAAGTCGCCTGTCTTGACGGGCCAGGACTCGTTGGCTCTGTGCTTGGCGTCCACATAGATGGAAGGCGTGGAGTAGAAGGCGTTCATGTCATGCGAGAGGGGAGAGTGTGGGTGAAGGGGTGGCAAAGTGGCTCACGGAAAGAAGTCGCCTGTCTTGACGGGCCAGGACTCGTTGGCTCTGTGCTTGGCGTCCACATAGATGGAAGGCGTGGAGTAGAAGGCGTTCATGTCATGCGAGAGGGGAGAGTGTGGGTGAAGGGGTGGGCGAAGTGGCTCACGGAAAGAAGTCGCCTGTCTTGACGGGCCAGGACTCGTTGGCCCGGTGCTTAGCGTCCACGTAGATGGAGGGCGTGGAGTAGAATGCGTTCACACGGCCGTCACGGTTGACGTAGTGGATGAGCTTGTCCATGTTGCGGAACCACGTCACCGCGTTGCTGTACGCGAAGTCGTCGCCCATCGTCCACATGATGTGGTTCGTACGGTAGCTCTCCGCCTGGTGGTGCGGTGCACGGGAGGGAGGGGGCACGGGATGGGGGGTGCACGGGGGGGAGGGGGCACGGGATGGGGGGTGCACGGGGGGGAGGGGGCACGGGATGGGGGGTGCACAGGGGGGAGGGGGCACGGGATGGGGGGTGCAAGGGGGGGAGGGGGCACGGGATGGGGGGTGCACGGGAGGGAGGGGGCACGGGAGGGGGGGTGCACGGGAGGGGGGGTGCACGGGAGGGGGGGTGCACGGGAGGGGGGGTGCACGGGAGGGGGGGTGCACGGGAGGGAGGGGCACGGGGTGCACATAGCGAATGAGCTTGTCGTCGCCCGTGGTCCACATGACATGGGTCGTGCAGTAGCTCTCCACCTGTGGGATGCATGGGGTGTGCCATGTGGTGCGATACTTGAATGGGTTATATGAGATGCCTTACATGGAAGGCGAAAGCGCAGCACAGCGCCACAGGGCTCACACGTGGAGCATACGCTAGGATATGGACGCATGCTGCACGCACCAAAAACATGGCACCAAAAACATGGCACCAAAAACATGGACAACGCATAAAGCAAGCGATCCCTCCAAGATTTCTCCGTTCCCCTTCCGTCCCTCCATCTGCTCCCCATCCCATGGCCATCCCACCCACCCCAACAACCCCACCCAAACCCACCCTCAATCACGCCCCCTCAACCCACCTGCTTTCTCCCTCCACCTCACCTGTTTGAGCGCAGTTTCCACGAACTTGTCCACCCGCTCCTGCACGTTGTAGTCATATAGCTCGGGGTCGTCCTGCCAGGGGCAGAGGGGGGGCGGGGGGGAAGGCGGGGGGGGAGGCGAGGGGGGAGGCGAGGGGGGGAGGCGAGGGGGGGAGGCGAGGGGGGAAGGCGGGGGGGAAGGCGGGGGGGAAGGCGAGGGGGGGAGGCGAGGGGGGGAGGCGAGGGGGGGAGGCGAGGAGGGGAGGCGAGGGGGGGAGGCGAGGGGGGGAGGCGAGGGGGGGAGGCGAGGGGGGGAGGCGAGGGGGGGAGGCGAGGGGGGGAGGCGAGGGGGGAGGCGAGGGGGGGAGGCGAGGGGGGGAGGCGAGGGGGGAAGGCGAGGGGGGAGGCGAGGGGGGGAGGCGTGGGGGGGAGGTTGGGGGTGTGGGGGAAAGGAAGAAAGCAATGCACGGATCGGATCAGAACGAGACGACCGGTGTAGCCACAGCCACGACAGCCGTCGGCACAACAGTCTCAGTGTGCCACAGCGAACAGCCAGCACAGCGCGTGCCTTCCAACTCTCCCCATCACCTGCACGGGCGGGTCCCAGTTGTTGGTGTTGTAACGGAACGAAGCAAGGCAGGGATAGGATCGGCAGAGGATCAGCACAGGTGCTGCTGGGTGTTGCGAGCACAGTCGTCTGTCCCTCACCTGCACGGGCGGGTCCCAGTTGTTGGTGTCGTAGCGGAAGGAGTCGGGTGGCAGGTAGTGCACGTACAGCCGCCCGCCAAACACCTCCGCGCGCTGCTGCGTGAGCGTGTCGGACGCGCGCCACACGAACTCCGCCGTGCGCGCGCGGTACCGCGCCTCGCTGTCCTCGTAGTCCGCTCGCGCAAAGAACACCGCGTCAAACCCGCCCTGTTGAGGGGAGGTGATGCCAACAGGGGGTAGCGACGAGGGGGAGGGCAAAGGGCGAAGTGAAAGAGTGAATCACAGTGAGACGGTGAAACATGCAACGGTGCTGTCCTCGTAGTCCGCGCGCGCGAAGAACACTGCGTCGAACCCGCCCTGTTGGGGGAGGAGGATAGGGAAGGAGGGCGGGAGAAGAGGGCGGGGAAGGAGGGCAGGAGAAGAGGGCGGGGGAGGAGGGCGGGGGGGAGAGGGCGGGGGAGGAGGGTAAAGGCCGAGGTGAAAGTGAAAGAGTGAAACGGTGAAACAGCGCCGTGCTGGTAGTCCGCGTGCACGAAGAGCAGCACATCACAACCGCGCTACACCCAGGGTGCGAAAAGAAGGTGAAATGTTCCCCCGTCGAGTCGTGCTACACCCCGGCAATACCCAGCAGCACCCAGCAGCACCCAGCAGCACCCAGCAGCACCCAGCAGCACCCAGCAGCACCCAGCAGCACCCAGCAGCACCCAGCAGCACCCAGCAGCACCCAGCAGCACCCAGCAGCACCCAGCAGCACCCAGCAGCACCCAGCAGCACCCAGCAGCACCCAGCAGCACCCAGCAGCACCCAGCAGCACCCAGCAGCACCCAGCAGCACCCAGCAGCACCCAGCAGCACCCAGCAGCACCCAGCAGCACCCAGCAGCACCCAGCAGCACCCAGCAGCACCCAGCAGCACCCAGCAGCACCCAGCAGCACCCAGCAGCACCCAGCAGCACCCAGCAGCACCCAGCAGCACCCAGCAGCACCCAGCAGCACCCAGCAGCACCCAGCAGCACCCAGCAGCACCCAGCAGCACCCAGCAGCACCCAGCAGCACCCAGCAGCACCCAGCAGCACCCAGCAGCACCCACCATGGCGGAGATGAGGTAGCCCTGCACGGCGGAGTGGCCGAAGGGGTCGATCTGCCAGGCGACGCGCGGCACCTGGCCGAACTGGCGGCGGATGAGGCGCAAGCCGAGAGACATCTGGTGCACCATGTCCGTGTAGTGCGTCGCCGCCTCGTCGTGCATGCACCACCCGCCGTTGCTGCGGAAACCAGGCACGCGGAGGAGCACGGGAGGGGGGAGCGGGGCGGAGGGGGGGGAGGGAGAGGAGGGGATGAGGCGCAGCCCCAGCGACATCTGGTGCACCATGTCCGTGTAGTGCGTCGCCGCCTCGTCGTGCATGCACCACCCGCCGTTGCTGCGGGAACCAGGCACGCGGAGGAGCACGGGAGGGGGGAGTGGGGCGGAGGGGGGGGAGGGAGAAGAGAGGATGAGGCGCAGCCCGCGCGACATCTGGTGCACCATGTCCGTGTAATGCGTCGCCGCCTCGTCGTGCATGCACCACCCGCCGTTGCTGCAAGGCGCGCAGGGAGGGAGGCATGTGAACGAGGCGACACAGGAACTAGCGTCATCACTCGGAATATCACAAATTCAACTGTCCGGTGTCCATTGGATGGCATCACCTTCAATACCTTACGCCTGCACTGTAGACAGAAGTGCTCCTCGAATCGCAAACACACGCCATTGTTGAAATCACCGCATTCATCCTCCCCCAACACCGCACTCATCACCGCATTCGTCACAAGACCACATCTTACGTCCCTTCACGGCATATCCCCTGCTCCCGTATTAGAGCTCCAACATCTCCTTAGTGACTTACGTGAATTCCAGTTGACCGTTCTTGACCAATCGCCTGACGACACGTTGCACGTCCTTGGATTGGCGGCGCCACCAGCGCTGGAAGAAGGCCTGCTCCACCTGGATGAACTTCCTGTTGGGGTCCTCGTTCAGCTGTTCCACCACTGTATCGAGTATGTACTGTACTGCAGCAACCTGCAACAGATTAACGGACCGGCATTATAAATATGCATTCGCATCTGGTGAATAAGCCAAATCCTCTCGAATTCACCCGAAATCACGATTAGAATGCACGAAAACATATCAGATCTACACAGATTCGGGTGCACGGATGTCCACGTCAACTCACCTGAATGGAGTTGTTCGATCCGATATAGTACTGATCGACGGTCTTGAGCCATCCCACGTCATCATGCGAGTGCGCGACGAGGTGCACGTTAAGCTTCCCCTCCACCGGGCCAGCCCGCGTGTTGTACCTACCAGGCCTCCCCCCGCATTTTCCATGATCGTGATGGTGATGATGGTGGTGGTGGTGGTGGTGACGGTGGTGACGTCTCTCACGGTGCGCATGACCAGCATTGGCGGCCGTAATACAAGCGTTTCCGATCAAAGCTGTTATTGCGAGAAATGCTAAAAGGAAATGCGACCGCAAGGCGGATCTTGAAAACTGCTCCATATGGCCAACAACGACTGATCGCCTGAACACGGAATCTGGCAATCTCTTGGATTTCCGTCCAGATCCACGAGAGACCAGCAATTACCCGCGACTGACAGAATCCGGCGGACGACAAACAGCACCGAGAACAAGACGTTCTCAGTTGCCGAAAACAGCAAAATGGCAAGACAAAAACACGTGCAGGAGAACTAGGAAATTCATACTGGTGAAAAGAATCTGAAGCTGAGCAGCTTCATTGTGGTGTTGCCATGTCAGCTCGCCCAGCTCAGATTGGGCGGAGTCCACGTGGTCACGACCTCGTCATTAGCCAAAAGTAAATGACAACGATTCTGATAACATATTTCGATACATTTCCATCACAATACTGTACTCACAACCTGCAAGAAAGTAAATGTACTCAACACGCCACTTTGGGTCTCCCTGATCTACAACGGGGGCATGATTTGAAATATAGAAATACCGTAACATGCTCGAGGCATATCTCCCCCGGACTTGAAAACATTGCACTAAAACCATACTTTATAATGGTAAAATTCAAGCCAATACAAGGGGTGGCATGGCAGCCATGCATCAGTGGTACAATCTTGCAATGTTCTTTACATTCCTACTCTTTACAGTGCTCACACCCCAGCTTTTACGATTGCTTCTTCATCTTCCCGCAGAGTGCGTAGTTGTTGTTAGGATGAGACAACACCAACCAACCGCTCGACACTTCCTGTAAACGTTGTTTGATAAAACTTTGAACATCAGCCTTCGACCCTGGGCCCACACTAGTGTAGCTAGTGAAGGTGTAGCGCTTGCGCCGACCACCCTTGGCAGTCGTGGCGTTCTTCCAGTCATTTCCTGCCTCATACTTGCCAGCAAGGCAAGATGAAACGGTGTCCAAAGAGGGCCCAGCTCCTCCAGAGCGGATGTTGTTGATATGAATGTCGTACACAGCATAGAAGGCACTTGCAGAGGCCCTGTCACGGAGGCGAGGGAGAACAGGACGGACACAAGCACCACGGGTTGTTTCATGGCTCCTCGCATGATATTTGTGCAACAGTAGAAGAATACACCACGTTCACATAGATGCATTATTAAGCACAGATGTTTGCAGCTTGTTCAATCTGCATTTAGCTGAGTTTGGCAACAAAAATTTCAGGATAATACTCTCAGGACCTACACTAAACTATGGTTACCGAACAACGGACTTACTTGACTCCCTTCATAACCACTCTTCCAGTTGCTCCTTTGTCGCCAACCACTTTTCCGTTGCTACGAGTAGGAGTGAGCCTGGCTGCATAACGCACTGGAAAGGGAATGGGAGTGAAGGTACCAAGAAAAGCATCACTGAAGGAGGCTGTGATTTGATAGCACTATCACTACATGCGCACTGATGGTTTCCGTTCAGTATATGAAATGATGGGAAGACCACTTGTCCAATCATGCTATGTGAGTTGACTGGGCTTGCGGTTGTGGAAAGATAATACGACCCTAGGTTTCACCAGACCATATACGAGTAGTAACCGTGACGGTAGTAGTAACAGCGGAGCACGGCGACCTCGCTGCTGAAAGCAGACACTACTTTCAACGTACTTTCACGAAATTCGTGAAAGCATTGATGCGCTCAGGCGTTTTTGAGCATTAAGAAAACGCCATTGGTTGAATTGAAACACACGCCTTTCCCTTCACTAAAGGAGTGGCCTGAGTGGAGGAGGGGACAGACAGCCCGCTTGAGAGCAATGCTGAGAAAGACGCTGAAGGTGACGCGGGGGGAGTTGTTGGGAGTGTTGCAGACGCTGTGCCCACCGTTACGAGCGATACAACTGCACAAGGCACGGAACCAACCAATCATGCCAATACGAGCTCCAGTCAGAAAGATAAATATCTCCAAAAAGGCACAGCACTGCACAGCACCGCGCAAAGCACAGCAGCACCCGATCATGCCAAGACGAGCTCGGGTCAGAAGGTGTCTGATCGGCAGAGCCATGGATGCATTTTGCGAAGGGCGTCAATGCACGCTCACTTATTAGAACCCAGCAAAACGCAGTGCGCTCCATGATGACAGAGAGACGAGCCGTTGATACTACAAGAGGATGTAAAACAAGCAGGTTCCACAACGAGGGAAAGAGGCGGGACGGGACTAACGCGGTTGTTCCGAACAATCAAGTTTGCTTCTAGTAGTTATGCGGGTGGGGCTGCTGTTAGGGGTGGTTGGTGGTACCTTGGACGGATCGTCTCGTCGTCGTCCCGACTTTGAAAACATTCACGTGAAGCGGTACAGGTCGTTCAGACAGCACACGCGTAAGGCGATTCGCTCCGTACATGTCCAAGCGGGCAGCGGGAGGACGTATATGTTCATATCTGGACAGGTGTCTGCCTTCCTATTTCTAACGTGTACGGAGTCGTTGACATCCTCTCTCGGTTTAGAAGCGTGACTTGCGGCTAAGCTTACGTGGAGGCCTCCTGTAAACGCATCTCCCGCCAACAGAAACGGGGAAAATAAAGGATTATTCGAACGCGAGTGTACGGAATGAGAAGGGATAGTGGAGGCGAAATAGGCTTCTCTAACGGTCTGAGCTGACGAAGAGAAGCGAGATGAAGTGGATTCGTCAGCGAAGCTTTTGCGAAGTTGAGCTGGCAAGCGTGGCGATCCCAATGACGTGTTCGCGAAGTTGTGCTGGCGGGTGACGCGATCTCAGTGACGTAACCGTGCGAAGTTTCGGAGACCATTTCCGCACAGAACAGCTCGTCGCAGGCTCGCTCACACCGCTATATACCGTATAATCCATTTTCGAAGCCAGAATCAATAATAATTGTGGCAAGATTCATGATACACATGAGATACATCAGATCGTGATCTCAATATAATGATTTCTAGAACATCTTGCTTACAGTATAATAACTGCTCTTTCTATGCTTGTGCTTCAGCAGGTGCTGCTTCCAGTGCTTCCATGACACTGGCCACCCAGCTGCACAGAGAAACAGAGGGAGAAGAACGCACACAGAAAAGCCAGCCGGGGAGCAGGCGACAAATATGAGGAGACACTTGATACAGCAGGGGAGGTTACTGTAGCGAGCGAGGAGCGCATGGTCCTGAACGAGCTTACCTTTCAATTCCAGGGCTATCTGGTGCAAACACCCTCCTGATTCCTGCTTTTCTCGCAGCCTCGGCGGACGTTCCCCCAATGCACGCTGCAGCTCCGTCCCACTGCGTGCGAGACGCCACCACCTCCATCCACGCCCTGGGGTGCGGGGCGAGGGGCAAGGCGGATAAAGGTCAGAGGGGAAAGGCCTGATATGTCTCAAAAGTCGGCGCTTTCCCACTGCGTGCGGGGTGCCACCACCTCCATCCATGCCCTGGGGTGAGGGGGGAGGGCCGCCGGGTGTGGGGTGCAGGGCGAGGGGCGAGGAGGCAAGGAAACATGAATGGAGAGATTGTGGAGTGGGAATTGGAAAAACAGAAGGTAGAGCGGAGAGAGAGGGGTGAGGGGCAAAGGACAAAGCGAGTGAGGATTGGGATAAGGGTGGGGGGGCAAGGGGAGTAGGGAGAGGGGGCAAAGGGCAACAGGAGCAATAAGGAGAGGGGAGAGGAGCGAGAACTAAGGGAAGCGGGAAGTGGGTCAATTCCTGAGTTGAGAGTGTGATGTTGCTCACCTGACAGCAGTAGGAGAAGCCACAGCAACGACAGGAGCCCTGGCGGCCCTCTGTATGGTGTCCTCCAACACACTGGTCACCGACTCCTGATGCCCCCCCCCCCTCCTCCCCCCCCCCCACAGGTCTAGCCGGCCGCCTTCTGTTGCTCACCTGACAGCGGTGGGAGAAGCCACGGCAACGACAGGAGCCCTGGCAGCTCGCTGTATGGTGTCCTCATCCACACTCGTCACCGACTCCTGATGCCCACATGCACGCACCGTGTGGCGCACACACACACGCATACACACAGACACATGGATCAAGCCATGGAGGAAGGATGTGACCTGGGTGAGGAAGAAAGCCGATGAGACTGCTGGAGCGATGGACGAAGGCGATGAGTGGGAAAGTCTGAATGATACAAACAGCTCCAGAGAAGGAACGCAACCGTGTTAGCTGACAGAGGTACGTGCTGTGGCTGTAACGGAACGCGCTGAGTGCCATGCAGCATACCGTGGAGTATGTGTTGAGCCATGCAGCATACCGTGGAGTATGTGTTGAGCCATGCAGCATACCGTGGAGTATGTGTTGAGCCATGCAGCATACCGTGGAGTATGTGTTGAGCCATGAAGCATACCGTGGAGTATGTGTTGAGCCATGCAGCATACCGTGGAGTATGTGTTGAGCCATGCAGCATACCGTGGAGTATGTGTTGAGCCATGCAGCATACCGTGGAGTGGAGCCATGCAGCATACCGTGGAGTATGTGTTGAGCCGCGTGACTTGGAAGCCCCTGCTTGCCAGCCCATCCTCTGCAGTCACACACACACAAGCGCAGAAATGTATTAAGCTTTGACAAAAGTAACAATCACCAGTGACAAACCATCAACCAAGCAGGCCTCTTCACCCCCACCCCCACCCACACTCCCCCGTCCATCTTTCCCCCCTAGCCAACATGCATCCCAGCCCAGAGCACCCACGGAGATCCGTGCTGGCCTTGGCCGAGGCGGGGTACAACACCCGGCGGTTGCCGCCTTGCATCTCAGGAATCTCAGCCGACAGGTACTTGGCCGTGGCTGGGGAAGCAGGGAGGGAGGGAGGAGGGGCAGGTGGAGGGGGAGGAGCTTTTGAGTCGACTCAAAAGCAGCCGAGGCGGGGTACAGCACCCGGCGGTTGCCGCCTTCAATCTCTGGAATCTCAGCCGACAGATACTTGGCCGTGGCTGGGGAAGCAGGGAGGGAGGGAGGAGGGGCAGGTGGAGGGGGAGGAGCTTTTGAGTCGACTCCAAAGCAGCCGAGGCGGGGTACAGCACCCGGCGGTTGCCGCCTTCAATCTCTGGAATCTCAGCCGACAGATACTTGGCCGTGGCTGGGGAGAGATGGAGGGTGGAGGGAGAGGAGAGGGGAAATGAGAGAGAGCACACGTAGTTGACTTTTGAGACGTCTTAAAGGTTGCCACATTTAATCTCTGGGAAGCAGGGAGGGAGGGAGGGAGGAGAGGGAGGAGAGAATGGAAATGAGGAGGAGAGCACACAAGGTTGCACCAGAAGCACCCGGCGGTTGCTGACTTGAATCTCCGGAATCTCAGCTGACAGATACTTGGCCGTGGCTGGGGAAGCATGGAGGGCGGAGAGGGAGGAGAGGAGGGACGGGGGGGGAATAAGGAACGCACTTGCACCAGAAGCACTCGGCCGAGCCAGGAAGCTCCAAAGAGAATATTCAAGGGAGAATAAACCAGTTACCTTTGGAAGAACGAACTGGACGGGCAGGAGCTGCTTCTCTGTGTCGCTCAGCTGGTTGAACACTTCCGCTGTGCCGCCCCCACTTTAGATTTGACCAAATAAATGAGGTCACCGGTGGAAAAAGAGGTTACCTTTGGAAGGAACGAACTGGACTGGCAGGAGCTGCTTCTCCTGCTCGGCCAGCTGGTTGAACACATCCGCTGTCCCGCCCCCCACCACTGCCAGCCTCAGCGCCGGCGACCCTGCGGCTCTGAAAGGCGCAGGGGGGAGGGAGAGGCAGCTAGCATTGATGCGTGTAGGGGAAAAAGGGCACGTGGCATAGATGGGATTATGACAGAGGAGTACCAATCAATGGAGATGGGGAACCAGACTAGAGGGGGCTGGGAGAGCAATGGCATGCGTGATGCAGATGCAAGGTGCGAAGACGGGCGTAAGGTGGTGGTGCAACCGTACCTCCAGCCAGTAAGGAATACTGAAGCAGCCTCTGGCGAGGTTACCACAATCCACTCGAACTCCTCTTCTGCAGTGAGAAACGCACGAGGGAGAAGAAAAGCAACAAGATGAGAACCGCTGAGAGGCCATCCAGGGTTGAGAGGGAAACGGCAAGAAGACCTAGAAAAATGGGAGTAAATGAGGAAACGGGGAAAATGAAGGGGACGGGGAGGGGGGAAGGATGAAAAGCTGGCAAGGACAAGGAGGCGGGGAGGCGTGTGGAGTGACCTTGAAGCACGGCTGGCAGTCGGTGGGTGTCTGGCCCGTCTGAGTGCTGGATGAGCGGCAGCTCCATTACTGGCACTCCCCTCGCACTCTGCGGGAAACAACAAGCAGGGAGAGAGAAATAAGCTGCAATTGAACACTTGCGCACGTCTGAGTGCTGGATGAGCAGCAGCTCCATTACAGGCACTACTCCGGCACTCTAGAGAGACAAGCGCAGGGAAAGGCCGGGTCCTGAATGATTCTAGTGTGCACACGTGGGCTTGTCTGAGAGCTGGATGAGTGGGAGCTCCATCACAGGCACGTCCCTCACGCCATTTGTGGGCGACGTCGATTCGGGATGTGATGATTTGAATAGGGTTCATCACATGGCGAGAAGAGCAGCTGCATCAATGGCAGTCTCCTACGGTTCTCCTCATATAATTGCAGCTAGGACTGCTCCTTGTTCTCATCAGCACTTTCAACTCCGTACCGTTGTGTTCCGAACGCATATTCTTTTTCCAGAGTGGCAAGACTTACCAGTGCTTTCATCAGCTTGCCGTTTTTGCCTTTCTCGCGCGTCGCCACCACCAGGGGTGGCTGATCCGACGCACCACTCTGCTGCTCCTCCTGAGTCGCTGATCCCGCTGACGCTGCGACAGGCCTGCACGAGAATCTTCTCGCGTTCAGGGATGCAGATGACGTGGCAGAGACGGTGGAAGCTGCGTGGAGACGCAGAGGGACCAAGCTGGCCGCGCCATTGCGCCTGATGGTCATGACTGCTGGTGACAGGAAAAGAAAAGAATGAACAAGTTAGGAAATTGAGCATTTGACATGGAATCGGTATCATCGTGAAAGTTAAGAGTGTGATTCCAATAAGAGCATGACTGAGCATGGAACTGTGGTCGGCGGGATGAATGAAGCATGAACGACTGTTCTGCGGGGAACGAGTTGCGGCCAATGGTGCAGACCAGATGATCTCGAAAGGCCATGGTTTTCGACGACTTGCATCAACCGAATGCCATTTATTGTGGTGGATGCCATGGCTGAGAAAGTCGTCTCGATAAACGAGGAGTAAAACGTATAACGCGGTTCCTCTGCCCCTAATCTACTCTCGGGACTATTCAGAGCTCAGAATCCGAATGTAGCGCAGAACGAGCCTGAATGAACCGATGTCCGATTATTTGAAAGCTGAATTGTCGGTGATAAGTGTGAACGCAAAATTCTTCAGGGTTGCCTGGTCACATGAATTGGCTGCTTGATGCTCAAAGGAGCAGAGGGCTAAAGATTTAGGAGAAGGTGCACGGAAGGAACTAGTGGCCAGTGTATTCCAGAAAGATGTGCCAGCGCATACACACGCCGTTTTATCCAATCACAGAGAACAGCTTCATTGTGTTTGTCAGGTGTCAATCTGTTATAGGTCGTCAGACACTCAAATTTGTCCCACCTTATGAGACAGCCCCAAGGCAAAATTCGAAAATCTCGTAGTTATCTTAGCGAGACATATTGTAACTCGACGAGAGTAGCGATCTCTTGTTGCGGAGTAACCGAAGAGACTCAGTCAAAGTTCGGCCCACTCCCCGAACCACACGGGGGTGGTCGGTACACTTTTTTTCCTGGTGGCAGTGCAGACGTATGACAGTACTCTGACGAAAAGTATCCAGAGCCAACTAGAGCTGACTGACACCAGACCGCTCCATGCCGTCACAAGTCCGCCTGAACAACCTGACCCCAAATTTCCCGCTGGCCAGTCAGCCTGAACCTCCGAGGTCCTTCAAACGAGGTCAGACCAGCGGACACGGTGTACCCGCTTTCCCGAACCAATACTGACTGCGAGACTGTCTGGCCGAACCGCACAGAACGGACGCGTCGCATTCTCCATTTCAATCACTCAGGAAAATGTGATTCTCCTACCCTTCCTCTTCGCCCCTCCCTAGCCCTTCATTCATTTCTTGGTTGGCCTCTCTCTGCGGTTTCAGGCAGCGGTGACTGCAGATTTACAACCACGGCCTCTTTCGTGTTGTATCTGTTGTTGCTGAATCCACGCCAGAGTCGGCGCTGTCTTTTTGTTCAAGTTCTTGCCGTTGCTCTTGTCCCTATTCGTTATACCTAGAAAATATACCGCACAGTATGAAGTCTTGCTGGCAAATGTTGCGTTTCTCCGCTTCGAAACCCCTGTGCTGAACCCGAGGTGGATGTTTTACAATAGATCAATGCTTTAGCTTATTCGGGCACAGCTTACGCCGTCCGTGGACCACAGATTAGTCCGCGTGACCGTTTGTTCATCCTGTAAAGCACTCGCTTGCCGTCCACATCGAGACGACACCAATATTCACGTCGACCATTCCGCCAAAATCGATTTCTCCGACGACTCCGCTATTCGCACAGTCTCCGCTTTTTCTCGCTTTCCCGAATCTGCATCCGCACCCAGACTAGCGCGCTAAACGCTGCAGTAACCGTACATTCCACTAGGAGATTAGAAGTAATCTCATCATGGAAGGCTCCACCACGCCCGTAAAATCGACACACGGCACGCCGACCAGAAGCCTTTCAGCCCCCGTTAGAAGCCTTTCGGCGGGATTCTCGCCGCGACCGCCGACCTCCCCCTACTCCACCCCTTCCTCCTCCTTTCTCCCTTTCGGCGGCAAGCCATGGCGGTCGTGGGCGTGGGCCGCGAACAGCCTCCCGTTGCTCTCCTTCTTCGCGCTCGCGCTTATAGCGGGGGGGCTGGTGAACCAGCTGAACTCGCTCGGGAAGATCGTCGTTGTGACTATATCGGATGCGGAAATGGCGAGGATACGAGTCGTGGGCGACGCGTGCGGGATGGGTCCGATGGAGCTGCGGGGGATTATGGCGGAGGAGCATGGGTGGCGGCGAGGTAAGAGTCAATGACGTGCTTATGTCATTTTCAAAAAGTCGTAAAGTGGGTCCGATGGAGCTGCGGGGAATTATGGCGGAAGCACACGGGTGGCGGCGAGGTAAGATGCTCTGACGCATCCTGTTCCGTACACGCGCGCTTTCCCGGATCCGCTTTTGCAGTATATCGATTCGTTACGCCCTCAATGCGTCTTGCGCTACTTGGTTGCTCCCCAGCTCAGTCTCTCACCCCGCATTATTTCCCCCTTCCCCTCCCTCCCTCCATCCACCTACCGCACCTCCCTTCCGTCCCCCGTCCCCGCTTGGTCCGATCGCGCCCCCGTCTCCCCGCGCTGTGCGCCAGACGAGCCGCGGTACTGGTACGCGGGGCGGTGGCAGACGAACCGGCACCTCTAATTCCAGCTCTATTTCGCTCCTCCCTCCTTCTCCTCCCTCCTTCTCCTCCCTTTTCTCCTGCAATCTCACCCCGCGTTGCGCGCCAGACGAGCCGCGGTACTGGTACGCGGGGCGGTGGCAGACGAACCGGCAGCTCTACCTCGCCTTGGAGATTGTGCGAAAGCTGTTACCACGCGACGCCGTCGTGTGCGCGCTGGCGGCGGTGCACGGCCAGGTGCCGTGTCTGCACGCGCCGTGCGTGCTGACGCTGCATGTGCGGCCGTACTACTCGGATTTCAGTGTGCTGAAGCAGCTCGTCGAGATGGACGAATTCGGGTTTATCAAGCACTTTCGGCCGGCGACTGTCCTCGATGCAGGTAAGCGCGGGTGGCGGGTACGCCGCACGTGGTATGGGTGGCGTGGTGGCGGGGGTGGCGGGGGTGGTGGGGGGTGGTGGGGGTGCGTGCTGACCGTGCACGTGCGGCCGTACTGCTCGAATTTCAGCGTGCTGAAGCAGCTGGTCGAGATGGACGAATTCGGCTTCATCAAGCACTTTCGACCGGCCACCGTGCTGGATGCGTGGGTGGCGCTTGTCAGCGCGGGTGGCGCTGTGGGCGTGGCGTGGGTACGGTATCAATGTTTCCGTCTGATGCTTTCAAACGCATAACTAATCAACTGCCATACCAACCGCCCTAATCATAACTCTTTGCCCACACATTATCTTCTGTTCCACTCGTGTTTTTGGCCTGGTGATTCTTCATGCTGTTTCCAGGGGCCAACGTGGGATACGCAACGCTCATATTCTCCACGTTCTTCCCCAATGCTACTGTGGTCGCTATAGAGGCCACAAGTAAAGCTACATGTAACGTTTTTCACCTGCTAACTGTTTTCCTGCACATTTTCCCCTCGTTTTCAGGAGCCAATGTGGGCTATGCGACGCTCATATTCTCCACGTTCTTCCCCAACGCTACTGTGGTCGCCATAGAGGCGAGCGACAAGAACTTTGAGGTGTTACGCCGTAACACGTATCGCCTGCCGAACGTTTATGCGGTGCACGCGGGGCTGTTTAACCACTCTGGGATGGTGATGCTAAGGAATGGGACACAAACGAAGACGAGGGAGGGGTGGCAATATGTGGTTACCCCAGTGCCCTCTAGTAGCAGTAGTGACACAAAGGAAGGTGATACTAACGAGGATGAGCAGGAGGGGGTAGAGGGTGAAGCGAACAGCAGCAACAGCAGCAGCGTGGCAAGCACGGGGGCAGCTGAGGGGGGTGTGACTATCCGAGCTGTTACTGTAGGCGATGTGTTAAAGCAGGTTGGGTTGGCGAGATTTGATTTTGTGAAGATGGATATTGAAGGGTCCGAGGCTGAAGTGCTGGCCATGCCCCCATCGGCAGCAGGCACAGATGTGACTGTACCGAATGTAGATTCCACTACCTCTAGGGAATTTAGCAGCAGTAATGGCAGGGACAACAGCAGCAGTAGCAGTAGCAACCATGGCGGAAGCAGTATCAGCAGCAGCAGTAGCAGCAGCAGCACAACTGACATAAGCAGGCATTCTGATTGGTATGACCCGAGGCCGTGGTTGGATGAGGTGCGGGTGATGGCAGTGGAAGTGCACGACCGCATGAAACCGAATTGCACCGTTACCATAGAGGCTGCTACTGTAGCGCGGCAGTGGCGGCTGCTGGCGCGATCAGGGGAGTACCTTGTGCTTGAGAATGAAAGGTGGAGTGTGAGGAGGGGGAGGGGACGAGGAGGTGCGGGGCAGAGGGCGGAAGACAGGGAGAGGTTGCAAGAGGTGCAGAGGAAGGAAGGGGAGAGGAGGAAGGAAGGGACGAAGGAGGAGGGGAGGGTGCAGCAAAGAAAGCGAGCAGCAGGTTTAGGAGAGGAGCAACAGCAGCTGCTGCAGAGAGGGGAGGTGAAAGGGCGGCGATAGGAGTAAGGTTGGTTCTGTGGACAATAGGTCCTAGAGAATTGGATTGGAGTAACTGTTAGGATAAATCTTTTTTAGCTCAGAAGGAGCTCATCTCACCTTCTATTCAGCCTGCAATACCTAGAAATCATTCCCTAAACTTTTCCTTGCAAATGTGCATTCCTGACGAGGGCTAGCTGCATAGCATTCAGGTTGCAATGCTGATATGCATTGGGATCACAAAATCAGGACCAACACCTTGCACTAAAACCACAACACACAACTGTCTTTCAATACTCCCTCTCCCTCCTCCCACAACCCTAGAGGGTCTACTCTGCTCCCCTTGAACCCTCAGGGGGAGTGATCGATACTGTGTAATGAAATGTACTTTAATGCAGAAAGCAGGCGCCCAACAGAAGAAGACAGGTGCTTGGAAGTGCTGCACGGGAAGCCCCAATGCCCGCACAAGTGACGTACGGTATGAGCCGCTCCAAACACTCAAGGGACTTATTTCTTTTGAGGCGCCAAAGAATGGAAGTGTAACAAGGTGAGCCACAATGGCCATAAGTGATCATAAAGTGAGGGCTCCAAAGGCTCGAAGGCCCCCCAATTGGAGGAGCTGAGAGCCTATATGTCCATGGGCTCACACACCGAGTTGACTTTTGAGTCGACTCAAAAGGCACCTCAATACGGGGAGCAAAGAAAGAGGCTATATATCCATGGGCTCACACACTGAACCTGGCGGCTCCTCACTAGCGGAACCACCTGTAGTATTGGCAACAGCGGGAGGAGCATTCGCAGCGGCAGGAGCATTGGTGGCGGCAGTTGGAGTATAGGTGGTGGTGGTACCCCCACTCTGACTGTGTGGAGCAGGCATGTTGGGGAATGGGAGCGCGAGGTGTCCAGATGAAGCGGCCAGAGATGCCTGGAAGCTGAGAGCGTCTATGATTGCGTTGGCGTCTTGTAACGAGGATGGATTCATCTGCTGCAGCAGCTGCTCTAGGGAAGCTTCCAGTCCTGGTAGGGCCGCTGCTGCCGCTGCTGCTACTGTTGGTGCTGCTGGTGGTGGTGGTGCTGCTGCTGGTGTTGGTGCTGCTGCTGCCCCTTCGTTAGAGCCCCACTGCTGTACAGTCACACCTGGGGTTGCACCTGCTGTCGCCTCAGCCCCTATCCTTGCACCTGACTCTGCTGCTGCTGTCCCAACCCCAGCTGCTCCCTCGATAGATGCCCATGGCTGTATAATCACACCTGGGCTCGCTCCAAGCCCTCCAAACCCGTTCCCCATTCCGAGCCCCCCTGCAAACGAACCCCACTGCGTTACAGTCACACCTGGGCTTGCTGCTACTCCTGGGCGCATCCCTCCCATATAGCCCCATTGCTGCATAGTCACACTCGGACTGGCTGCTGTTCCTGAGCCTATTGCTCCCACAGCACCCCATGGCTGTATAGTCACACCAGGGCTAGGTCCTGTTCCCAAGCCTATCCCCCCTATAGTACCCCATGGCTGTATAGTCACACCTGGGCTGGGTCCTATTCCTGAGCCTAGGCCCCCCATAGAGCCCCACTGCTGCATAGTCACACCTGGGCTGGCACCTGAAAACCACCCTGCTATAAGGTCAGACATGGAGGGATAAGTGATCTCAGGTGCTGCAGAGGTGGTCAGGCTCGGGCGGGTACTTGCGAGGTTCGGTGGGCCGTTTGGGAGGTTCGGCAGCACGTCTGGAAGGTTCGGGATGGTTGGGTTTGACTGGGTGGCCAGAGGGTGGGGCGGTAGGTTGGAGAAAATCCATTGAGAGGCAAGTTGACTGAAAGGACTTGGGCCGAAACCCGAAGCCGGGAGAGTGGAAGAAGCCTCGGCAGAAACAGCTGCGGCAGAAGCAGCCTCGGCAGAAACAGCTGTGGCAGAAGCAAGCAGAGGTGGGTTCACAGGGGAGAGGGCTGCATTGATGGTGTTGGGCGTCGCACCCGTGCTTGCAGGCACTGTGACAGCAGCAACAGCAGCAGGAGTAACTGGCGAGGGCGAGGAGGCAGCTGCTGCATCAGCACCACTGCTGCCTCTGCCACCAGCCGCAGCATCCAAGTCATAATCACCCGAATCCATAGGTGCGTTGGTGGGCTCATGATAATGAGACGCACTAGGCGCAGAATCACCAAGCTGTGTGTCGGGACACTCTGACAGAGTGGAGGGAGGCTGGGTGGGGATGTGGACGTGCAAGGAGGGGTGGCTGGGAATGGTGCTGCTGCTGCGGGTGATGGTGAGACTTGAGCGCACTCCCATGTACTCATACACCTCCTCGTGCTCTTGCAACTCGTCCCCCTCCCTCTCCTCCTCATGTCCCTCCTCCCCCTCCTTCTCGTATTCCTCTTCCTCCTCCTCCTCATGTTCCTCCCTTCCCTCATTTTCATCCTCTGCATCTTCCCGTTGCTGCTCCCCCAACTGCTGCTGTTGCTGCTGCAGATGAGGATAATCGTTTTTCTGCTGCCCATGCCCATGATGCTGCTCGTACTCCTGCTGTTGCCCATGCCCACCCATCCGCTCGTCCTCCCTCAGGGATGCAGCGTGTGCAGCACCAGTGGCAGCATCAGTCGCAGCACCACGAAACTCCACACTCCAACCTGATTTTGGAGTTGACTCAGAAGTCGTAGCACCAGCATCCTCCTTTCTGGGCATTGCAGCATTTACACCATCTCCCGTTCCACCTTCCCTCGCGTCACCTTCTCTCGCTTCACTGCCAGTAGTATGCCTTTCACTCACATTGGCATGGCGTGTATCCCTTTCATTCACGCTGGCAAGCTGCTGCCCTCCTCGCTTTCCACTCCCAAAACCCTGTCCTGACCACACGCCCTCCCTTCTCCACCCACCACTGGACTCTTGAGTCGACTCAAAACTCATCTCCTTGCCCAACTGCCCTGGCCACACACCCTCCCTTGTCTGCCCACCACTCGCACCCTCCAAGGGCTTTGAATGAGTCCCAACATTCACCCTTTCAAATGTCATACCCTCCATACCCGAGGCTGCTTTGCCTGGGTTCGAACCAGCCCTGAACTGTCCCGAGCCTGACGCTGAGCCTCGGCTCCCGAAGCTGGAGCTCCGGAGGGAGAACTGTGGCCGGACCTGAGAAGGGAGCCGGGCAGACTGGCTGTGCTGCAGAGTGCGCTTGGCAGGACTAGCTGGGTTACCTGGGCTGGCCTGATATGCAGGTGGAGGTGTTACTGCTAGTGCTGCAGGCGCTGCTGCTTTTCCCAATACTGGTGCTGTCCTGTCACCCTGCGTAACCACCTTTGATGGTGGTGGTGGTGCTGCTCCTGCTGCTCCTGCTGGTGCTGCTGCGGCTTCTCTCGGTGGTGCATTATCTTCAGCAGCACCCCAAGCAGCTGCTGATGCCGCCGGTGATTTCTGGTCGGACCCAGGAACTACCGTCACTGCTGCTTCCACTGTGAGCCTTTCCAAGCCTGTTAGGCCTGGCTTGACCAGACCTGCCCTCGTTCTCTCTACTTCAGCCCCTGAGGGAAGCGCTGCTGCTTGCGGCTCCTGAGGTGCTTTAAACGCCGCTGCCGTCTTCTGTGATTCACCTGGTAATGGCGACTTCATCCCCCAAAGCCGACTCGCAGAAGCACCACCGGGAGACAATTCTCGAGGTCCCTGAGGGGCTTTAAACTCTGTTTTTTGCGATTCACTCGGCACCGGTGATTTCATCCCCCAAGGCCGAGCCGCAGAAACAGCACTAGGGGACGACTCCCAAGGGTCCCGAGGTTCTTGAGGGGGTTTAAACGGCACATCTGTTTTCCGCGATTCACCCGGCAGCGGTGACTTCATCCCCCAAGGCCGCGCCACCACTCCAGGAGACGGGCTGGGGTGCGGAGACACGGAGAGCACAAGAGGATTCGAAGAAAGAGGAGCGGCGCTGCCGCGTGTGGGGAAGGGAGCGGACGTGGAGAGGGGGTGAGGGGAGGAGTGGGTGGAGGGAGAGGGAGGAGGGGGGAAGGACCCGCCACCGCCGAGGAGGGATAGGTCGCCGACGAGTTGGATGGTGCCGTCTATGACGGCTATAGGCGCGCCTGGTAGGGGCCCGGCCACGCTTCGCTTGAGCATGGGACGGGTGCGCATGGGCCGTGGCGGCGGGCGGTCTTGCTTGTCCTTTTGTGTGTCCTCGTCCTGCTTGTCCTTTTTCGTCTGCTGCTGCTGTGGCACCTGCTGCTGCTGTTCAGGTTGCTGCTGCGGCTGCTGCCGGTGGTGTTGTTGCTGTGGCAGCTGCAGTTGTGGTGGCTGCTGAATCTGCTGGCTCTGCTGGCTCTGCTGGTTCTGCTCCCTTTGATGCTGTGGACTGGGGCTGGGGGTGCTGGGGTCAACGCTTGTGATTGGCCGCTTCTTCGAGATCAACGGTCCAGATTGTCCGCTGCTCAAGCTGCTCCTTTCCGACCAGCTTCCGAGCCTCCCAATATTCCACCGCCGAACCACCTGCAGCTGCTCCGGCCGAGGGGACCGCCGTTCCGAACCTGTTTCTGAACCAAACCTGTTACCATCGCTTGAGCTTCGGCGAACAACAGGGTTCTTATCCCCCTGCCTGTCCCCACCGTCTTTCCTTCCACCTCCCTCCTCGCCCCTTCCCTGCTCCCCCACTCCTCCCTCCTCGGCCCTTCCCTGCTCCCCCACTCTCCCTTCCTTGCCCCCTCTATGCCACCCCTCCATAAGTGCCCCATCAACACCCATTCCTGTTGCTGCTGACTCGCCTTGCTCCTCCTGTTGCCCCTGCTGCTGCTGCTCCTCCTGATGCTGGTTTACCTGCTGCTGCTCCTGCTGCTGGTGTTGGTGGTGGTGCTGCTGTCCCTCATTCTGCTCCTCTTGTGGTTGGTGACCATTCGTCTGAGCTGGTTTCTGTGCCTCACTGCCCTGCACATCGACTTCTCTTTGCATCTGTTTCTCCCGTTGACCCTCTTTCTCCCGTTGACCCTCTTTCTCCCGTTGACCCTCGTCCACCCTCTGAACATCTTTCTCCCTTCGAACCTCATCCTTCCTTCGAACCTCTTTCTCCTTTTGAACCTCGTCAGCAGCGGCACACTCCTGCCCCTGCCTCTCATTCTCTCTGACTCCCACAACCGCGCCCTCCACCCTCCCACCAACCATCCCCCCTCCTTCCTCACACCTTCCACCAAACCGCACTCCCCAGTCAGTGGAGGGAACGTCATAGGCTTTGTCAGTGGGTGTCTCAGCTCTTGCCTTTCGGCCAGAAACAGCCGGTCGGTCTTGTGGAACCCGGAAGCCCTCGTCGTCCTTCCCTCTGGCACCTTGAGGGCCCTTTGCACCTTGAGGGCCCTTCGAACAGTCCCCTGACTCTTCAGTTGTTGCTACCATAGGTGCTGCCACAGGTGCTGCCCCAGGTGCCGCCACAGGTGCCACGGGTGCAGTGACGACTACAGGGCTCTGGGCTGGCTGTTGAGTTGATCCAAACGCGTCCCCCAAGCCACCAGGCACACCAGCACTCGCCTCCAAGAGCGCACGAGCAGACACAGGAGCGGACATGGATGCAGTGACGATAGTATGCCCCTGGTGTTGAGTTGACGACTGCTGAGTCGATCCAAACGCTTCCCCCAAGCCACCAGGCGCACCAGCAGTCGCCTCCAAGCCCACCTGGCTCTGCATGCCTTGGCCTATTTGACCCCTTTCCAGCCACTGCGAGCAGAGTGGAGTAGGGGAAGACAGTGCAGGAGATCAGAATGGGACGAGGAATTGAATGACAACTTTTGAGTCACCTCAAACGTCACCTCAGTCGCCTCCAGACCCACCTGGCTCTGCATGGCTTGGCCACTGCGAGAAGAGTGGAGTAGGGAGGACAGTGGGAGAGGGCAGAGTGGACATGAGAGATTGAATGGCGATGGGAATCAGGATGGGGATGGGATGGGAATGGGATGGGGATGGGATGGGGATGGGATGGGGATGGGATGGGGAAGGGGACGGGGATGGGGATGGGGATGGGGATGGGGATGGGGATGGGGATGGGGAAGGATCGACAGTGGGGCACGATTGAGGGAAAGGTTACGAGCTGGTGAAAGGACAGAGTGAGATAAGCAGTGAGGGGAATCGCGGAGGGTTGGGGAAGAGGGGGACGGAAGTGGAAAGGGGTCGATATTGAGGGAAGACGAATGCAAGTATGGTGCAGAGGGTATGGTGACGGTGCAGAGGGTATGGTGACGGTGCAGAGGGTATGGTGACGGTGCAGAGGGGTTGGTGATGGAGCAGAGGGGTTGATGATGGAGCAGAGGGTATGGTGACGGTGCAGGTGCAAAGGGAGTGGCTTGGTTATTGTGCATACCTGCTTCAGTAGTGCCAGTTGCTCCTGCGTCAGGAATCTCGGCAGTTGAAAGAAATCGGGCAGTTGAGAAAAACCGGGCAGCTGAGAGGGATTGGGCAGCGTATCACAGCTGTCTCTTTCTGTGGCACGAGAACTAGTTGCAGACACACCAGCACCACCATCACCGCCGTCTTCAGCAGCAGTAGCAGCAGGTGTAATATTATCAGCAGGAGCAGCAGCAGCAACCGAGGCAGTAGCGAGAGGAAAAGGAGGAGCAGGAGAATGGTGGAGGGGTGGATTAGGTATCAAGACGCCCCCTCTCCCAATAACTTGTGCACTACCAGCACTGCCAGAGGCAGCAGCACGAGTAGCAGCAGCAACTGCAACAGCAGGAGCATGTGGTTGCCTTTGGACAGGGTAAGATGCGGATGGGAGGGAAGCATGTGGTTGCTGTGTCAACGGTTCGGATCTTCTTGTAGTCTCAGGAATGAACGGTTGAGATGCGAGGGATGGAACGGATGGGGCAGGGAGGATGTCTGAGCGCATGAGTGCATCGAAAAGATTTTGCACCACGCTTGCAATTTCAGCTGCCCGGCTGGTCAGGCCGCCGGCTGCTGATTGGTCGGAAGCTGACACTGTGGCAAAGCGAGAGAGGCAGGGGAGGGGGTGATTGGTGGGTGCAGCAGAGGAGGTAGAGGGAACAGAGATAGATACAGAGGCAGGGAGAGGAAGGGAGGGGTTGTGAATGAATGGGCTAGTTGGCTGGAGGGAGGGGTTCGGGAGTGGATTGGTGAGAGATGAAAGAGAGGGAGAGAAAGAAGGGATGCGGCCCTGGGGGGTGGTGAAAGCGCGGGGGAATTCGGTGGAGTGCGGTGCTGGGGCGGGAGAGGGAGGGAATGCGGGGCGAGAGGAGGGGGCAGAGCGGGGGGAGGAGATGGTGGAGGGGGAAGGAGCAGACGAACAAGGAGCAGCAGCAGAGGTAGAAACAGCAGCAGCAGCGGAGGGAGCAGCGGCAGCAGCAGGGTAACCCATGAGCAAGCCGGCAGAGGAGAGAGCGTCCAGGTGAAGCATAGCCTTCGCTAGATCCCTCTGATTGCCCACACTCGTCTGTGCCACCACTGACTGCCCCACACCCGCCTGCTGTCCCACCAGTGGCTGCCCCATACACGTCTGCTCTACAAGCCCTTGAGCCGTATGTCCTTGTCCCATCATCACTACCCCCCCTGCACCTGTGGGCTGTCCCCTTGAGTCAACCACACTGGGGCCTTGGACTTGCCGTGGGTTTGTTTCCCTGTTTGTTACACTAAAAGCCCCACCAGCAGCAGCTTCGCTTGAATCAGCAGCAACAGCAGCAGCAGCGGCAGCAGCAGCAGCAGCGGTGGTGGCGGCAGCAGCAGCGGAAGCAGGGGTGTTGGCAGCGGGAGCATTTGGGAGCGAGCGGGTGGGGGGCCAGGAGGGCGGGAGGGACGCGGGAGCGCGGGGGAAAGAAGCGGATTTGAGAGAGACATGGGAGGAGGAGGGGTGCACATTGCTGAAGGAACGTGAGGGTAAGGAGTTTTGAGGCGTCTCGAAACTGGGGACATGGGAGGAGGAGAGGCGCGCATTGCCAAAAGAGCGCGAGCGTAAAGCCGCAGCTGCGGCAGTTTCTGCGTTCTGAGTCGACTCAGAAGTCACTTGGGAGGGGAGGCGAGCATTGCTGAAAGAATGCGAGCGCAAAGACGATGCTGCTGCTGTGGCAGTCTCTTCTTTTTGAGCCGACTCGAAAGGGTTATGTGAGGAGGAGAGGCGTGCATTGCTGAAGGAACGCGAGCGTAAGGCCGACGCTGCTGCTGCGACAGTTTCTGTTCGATCTGGGTGTCGAGACGACTCAAAACGAGGATGGCTTGAGGGAAGAGAGTGAGAGGAGGAAGATGCTGCAGCTGTAACATTGGTGGTTTCTTCTTGTGTTGCTCGCGCTGCTGTCCGCCCTGTTGCTGCTGTTGCTGCCCTCCCTGCTTCTGCTGCTGCCCTACCTGTTGCTGCTGTTGCTGCCCTCCCTGCTTGTAACAAGCCTCGGATGGAAAGGCTGCTGCTGCTGGGGGACGTGACGTGGTGGATCTGATGGGGCGCGGGATGGATGCAAGGGGTAAGGGAGGGAATGGAAGGGAGGATAAGCCTGTAAAGCGACAACTGCTTGTAACAAGCCTCGGATGGAAAGGCTGCTGCTGCTGGGGGACGTGACCTGGTGGGTCTGATGGGGCATGCGAGGGAATGGGAGGGTACGAGAGGGGACAGAAGAAGTCAGCAGAGCCACAAACCCGGGTAAGGGTAATGCGTGGAAGTGCTGGCCGAATGAGATGCATTTCATTGTCGACTATGTTCATTGCCCACTCATTCACCCCCAACCCCCATCTCCCCCCCTCTTTCCCCCTCTTCCCCCTTGCTTTTCCCCCTTTCCCCCCTCCCCTCACCCCCCGTTTTCTCACTCACATCAATCTTTATGGAGACTGCATCGCCCATATCCTCTGCTGCTCTCTCCCCACCCTCGGATATTCCTTTGAGGCGTCTCAAATGTTGGTTCAAGCCCACTCCCTGTCCCCACCTTGCCCCACCCTGCCCCACCCTCCCTTCACTCACATCAATGTCCATGGAGACTGCATGGCCCATATCCTCTGCTGCCCTTGCCCCACCCTAGTTTTACTCTACTTGCCCACTCAGTTAACGGTTCAAACCCACCCTCTTCCCCCACCCTCCCCTCACTCACATCGATATCCATGGAGACTGCATCGACCGTATCCTCTGCTGCTCTCTCCCCACCGTCGGATCTTCTTCCTCCTTCCATGTTCCCCTTCTCCTTCATCTCTTTCATCTCCTTCCCCGCCTTCTGCTTCCCTTCCTCCTTCTCCTCCTCCTTCCCTGCCTCTGTGTGTTGAGACGACTCGAGAGGCCCCATCACCTCCGCCCCATCCACCCCTCTCTCTGTCTGCCAGCCATCAGCCCCATCCCCTTCTGCCACACGTATCTGCTCCTCTGCCATGCCTTCGCACTGCCGCTCGTCTGCGCTCACACGGGATTGCCGCGCCTCTTCCCTTCCCTCAGGCTTAGAACCCCTTCTCGCATCATCACTGCTTGCCTCTCTGCCAGTGTCGTCCCCCTGTGCTGTTGCTGCACCCACTGCCTTTCCTTCTTCTCCCAACCCCATCGCTTCCTTCCTTTCTTTCTCCCCATCTCTCATCTGTACCGCTTTCTCCTCTCCTGCCCGTTGTTTGTTTCTCCTCTCCTCACCTATCCGTGCCTCTCCTCCCCTCTCCTCCCCTGCCCGTTTCTCTTCTCCTTTCTCCTCACCTACCCGCGTCACTTCTCTTCGTAATCCCGAATGGTCAGCCCCCGAAGCATCATCTTCCCGTCCTCTCAAGACTGGCCCATTCTCTTCTTTCTCCCTCTTCCCTGCATCCCTAACACCATCCCCATCCCTACCCTCTTCCCCACATCCATCCCCATCCCCATTCTCACCATCTGCCCTCCCATCCCTCCCTTCTCTCACCTCTTGCATTCCCTTGTCTCTCCCCCGCTCATCCTCCCCTCCCTTTTCTCTCTCCTTCTCTCCCTTATCTCCCTCCTTTTCCTCTCCCGTTCCTCCTCCCTCTCTCCCATCTCGATCCTCTTCCCCTCCTTCCTTTTCCACATCCCCCCTACCCTCCTCCCCTTCCTCTCCCCCTTCACCCTTCTCCTCCCCTCCCTCTTCCCCCTTCCCTCCCCCCTCCTTCCCCCGACCCCCGTCCTTCCCCCCGCGCCCTTCCCCCCTTTCCCCCCGCCCCCATCCTTCCCCCCTTTCAACGACTGAATATACCTCAGCAGCAGCGTGGGCTTCCCCCCAACCTTCCCCCCTGTCCTCCCCACATCCTCCTTCCGCCTAACAGTAGAATTCCAGTGATTCTTCACGTTATTATCCGTCCGCCCAGGCAGCAGCTTCGCAATCTCCGCCCACTTGTTCCCCACGCGCTTGTGCGCCTCTATCAGCGTCCCCTCCTCCTCTTCCGTCCATGCGTCCTTCTTGATTCCCAGCTTCAGGTGGTTGTGCCAGCGCTCGCGACACTGCTTCCCCGCGCGCCCCTTGAGGTGTGCTGCTATGGCAGACCATCTTCTCGCCCCTCCCCTTTCCACCAGCCGACGCAAAATCTCATCCTCCTCCTGCTCTTGGTGGGGAGGGAGAACAAGGGGGAAAGAGGGGAAAGGGAGGATAAGGGGGAGAGGAGGAAGAGGGGGGAGAGGGGAGGGAAGTGGGGGAAGGGGACGAGGGGAAGAGCTTCAGGTGGTTGTGCCAACGCTCGCGGCACTGCTTCCCCGCGCGCCCCTTGAGGTGCGCTGCTATGGTGCGAGCTTTGAGTCGACTCAAAGAGGCAATGCATTATGCAGGCACGTGCGTACCATCAACTACTACACCTTGTATCACAGGCACGTACCGGCGTCCACTGGCCTTTGGCCTTGGTGCTGGCGCGACTTTTGAGTCGACACAATAAACAACGCAGGCACGTACCATCGACTACTGTGCCTTGCGACACAGGCACGTACCGGCGTCCATTGGCCTTTGGCGTTGGCGCTGGCGCGTGTTTTGAGTCGACTCAAGAATCAATGCAATGCACGCACGTACCGGCGTCCATTGGCCTTTGGCGTTGGTGCTGGCGCGAGGGGCGCCGTCTCCGCCCTCCTCCTCCTCCCCTGACCCCTCCCCATCGCTCTCCCCTTCCGCCATCCCCGCGCCCTCTCCCCCACCGCCCCCACCTCCGCTCACACATCCCCCGCCCACCATACCCCCGTACCCTCCCCCCCCTCCCCCTGTGCTTCCGCCTCCTAACCCAGACCTGGGGAAGCCGCCATGTGCGCCCCTAGCGCCGCCATATGGGCTGCTAGCGCCGCCATGCGCGCTGCTAGCGGCGGCGGCGGCGGCAGCAGCAGCCAGAACGGCAGACAGATCGTGACAGCCAGCCAGCACCCCCAACCCCTCACCAGCCGTTAACCCCAACCGCTCACCCTCCGTCACTCCCTCTAAACCCGACCTCCCAGCCCTCTCCCAGGCTCTCATCGCCCGCTGGCCGCGATCCTGGTTCACCGGCTCAGTATTCGTTGCCATCTGCACAGGCTGCCCGTAAAAAGACGGCAGCGGCTGATTCATTGCACCGGCGTAAATCAGGTCAGAGTTAATAGGTAGGTTAGTAGCTGTGTGGTATCCGCTCCCGGTGCTGCTCGGTGCAGCACGGTTGGGAGGGAGGCTGCCAGCAAATTCTGACATTCTCATCAGCTCTAGTAACGCCAGGTTACCACCTGCACCAGTTCCCACCTCCCTGCCTGCCGGTGAGACCTGGGGAGCTGTAGGTCTCTGAAAAGCACCTCCCCCTGCCAGTAGAGCCTGGAAAGAACCTCCCCCGAGTAGAGCCTCCGCCAGCAAGCTTTCCAGCCTCTCCCCCCCCATCCCCGCGCCTATTGTTGCGCTGTCCGCGGTATATCCTACCGCCCCGCCTCCCCCTGCTGCTGCAACCCCCGTAATTCTTCCGCCTCCCAGGCCTGGGGGACCAATAACTCCGCCAGGCAGCGCGGGCGCGGCGAATCCCCCCCGCCTTCCGCCAATCCCTTCGCCAAAACTGCTCCCCCTCGCCATTCCGCCACTCCTTCCGCCAACCATGCTTCCGGACGGGGAAATAGGACCATCCGCGGAGATAATTCCGCCAAAGGACCCTGTAGCTTGGCCTTGGGGGGTGTTGTTTGTTCCCGTTTCGTGTTGTGCAAAAGATCTGTCTTGTGCGAAAGCGCTTCCTTGTTGTGCGACAGCGCTCCCCTGTGCGACAGCACGATGCGACCCCTGCGACTCCCACAATCGCTGGATGTCGCGAAACTGATCGTAAGGCATCCCGTGGGAGCCTGAGGCGACGTTTCCAAGCCCTACTGTCGCCGCATTGACCGCGTTGAACGCGTTGACCGACACGGTGACTGCATTGACTGATTGTTGAGGCTGCGAAGGCGTACCCCTCGAAAAATGCGCCGGGGAAAGCGGCGGCTGCTGCTGCTGCTGCTGCGGCGGCGGGAAATACCGTTCACGCATTGCATTCCCTGGGATAATGCAGTTTTTTCTTCGTAATAAACGAATATGCACTGAATTTCCAGCGAAAGACAATTTATACTCGACCGCGCAGCGAGTCCTCGCCAAAATTCGCGCTTCCGCAGAGATCGCTCGGAAACCCTATTCGCAGGTGCAGACGCAGCGACATTGAACGTCATCATTGCTTGTGGATCATTGCTAGGCTCGGAATCTATAGTTTGACCCACTCTAGGATCCTCGACAGGGCGTGACGGGCGCAGCCGAAGTGCATGCACATGCCCCTCGCAAAATTTCATTCACCCGCTACTTAGTGTACAGCTCCTAGACTAAATTTCCCGCGCAATTTCCAGGTCCCGTTACAACATACTTATACACGTATTCATGAAAATCGAGAATGGCAAATCGACTTTCTGTCGCATCACCTTCACTATTGTACACTTCCCTGTCGCAAGTTCGACAACAGTTCATGTTGTATGCATAACTAGAGCCGTGTCGAGAATCCCCGTTTCAAACACGCCTTGAATAATTTCCTTGACTCCATGTGTTGCTTGGCGGGAACAGGCAATCAGTGATTCCATTGGATGGTGCGCGTGTAGAGGCCTGACATGGCATGTTCTTTGAAGTTCTGAGGCGCCAGGCAGGGCAGCCATTGGTGAGGGCAAGGGCAAGATGGCAGTGAGGCTTGATTGGATGAGATGGAAGCACCCGAAGCGCGTGCGCCCGTGTTGACTGGGTATCGTGTCGCGCACTGCACTCCCTCCACCCTCAAGGTGCTGACGTGGGCTGAGTGTACAGTAATTACACGTGGAGGAACCAGAACCCGCAAAGCCAACGAAAGATACCGTTACTTGTCAAGCGCCTGTTTTGAGGCATCGAAGGCGACAAAAGACGGGCGACCCATTTGTTTTCTCATCAGAATGTAACTGCTTTACTGTACACAGGTTTGTCCTCAAGCTCTTCCTGTAAATGCACTGTTTGAAGAACTGTCAATGGGTCCAACTCAGGACACCACAATAACGAGGACTACTGTAGACCTTTACCCCCAGCTACATGTTCTTTGAACTGGTGTGCACATTATACCTGTCAACCAGTGTGGAGTAAGCAACATGCAACCTCAAAGCCTCATCTCATCATACACCTTAGCACTAGGAAACAACTCATGAGCGGGACAGGAAACCTGATGGCACGATTGATTGAGGGAAAAAGGGGAAAAAATATATGCCAAAGAACACCATTGAATCAAGATTTGGGATCTTCGTGGGAAGAGACGGAGTGAGGGGGTGGCTCTGGATTGTCAAGGTCCATGTCTAACGCTGCATTTGGCTCTAAATGTGAAATGCGGATGGTTCCTAGAAGCTTCTCAGGGAGCTCCTCCTCCGTGTTTCCCTGCAAGTAACAGGAAAGGCATGCACTGTAAGCAAAACCTTACAAACCACAACAATGCAAGAAGTGAATCAATAGCACAATGAATAAATGCAACATATGAGCGCCTGCTTAGTACCTGGATTAAAAACGCCATGTCGATGATGAGTGTTCGGACATATCCCAGCACAAATCTCACCACCCCATTGGCCACAGCTGACGACCCAATATCCACGTCCACCTGTACTCCAGTTGTGCCATAGAGAGAGTGTGGAAACAGTACAAACAGAATAATAAATCATGCTCTCAAACATTGCGCATGCGCGACAGTGTCACAGCACAGATGTGCGCTTCACTGTACATCAGAATAATCGAGTCCTTAGTACCGCATAAGAACTTCTTCAGTACCGCATAAGAACTTCTTCAGTACTTTTAGGCACAGAGATGCACCTCAAAGCACTGTACCTCAAAATAGTCGGGTCCTTTGAAGTATTGCACAGTGAGAGCACCAGCGATGATGAGCGGCGTCGTCCCCACACTCCTCTTCACCACCCATGCGCCCTGCCATGCACCAATGCATATGCACAACATGCGGAGAAAAAAAAAGATAGAAAGAAGAAGAAGAAAAAAGGGTACAACTCACACCTTCAGTAAGACCAATACATGGAGACACGAGAGGGTGAGTGCATGGAGCAAGATATATTGAAGCACACACACACAGAAACCCACCTGGTGGATGCGTGGGATGAGCTTGAAGCGTGTGTTGCGGAAGATGTCATCCCCGTTGATGAACTGCCCCAGCATGGACGAGTCTGTTGGTGGCTCCTCCATGGCCCAGTAGAACACCATGCTGTACTGCTGCGCTGCTGGCACCTGGTGGGGTGAGGGTGATGAAACAGGAGAGCGCAAATAGCGTAGGGTGATGACCAGGGGGGGGGGGGAGGTTGTAAAACAGGGTGAGAGCTACCTCTATACGGGCAACAGCAGCAGTGTCATGTGCTCCCCTCCCATAATGATGTCAGCTGCTACTGCTTCTTTTCTAGGGGCACTCGGTGAGCGACGCAGTGTACTCAGCTACTGTGTACTCATTGCGTGCCCCTAGAAAAGAAGCAGTAGCAGCTGACAACATTATGGGAGGGGAGCACATGGCCTGCTGCTGTTGCCGGTGCTGCTATACGCGTTGCCGGTGCTGCTATACGCGTTGCCGGTGCTGCTATACGCGTTGCCGGTGCTACTGTTCGGGTTGCCGGTGCTG
The DNA here is from genome assembly GCA_947470075.1 of Closterium sp. Yama58-4. Taxonomy (NCBI): domain Eukaryota; kingdom Viridiplantae; phylum Streptophyta; class Zygnematophyceae; order Desmidiales; family Closteriaceae; genus Closterium; species Closterium sp. Yama58-4. The sequence goes on along the minus strand of CANIUD010000278.1, from coordinate 486,260 downwards.
CTGCTATTCACAACGGCAATGACACATTATTCTCTCTCTTATTGACCCACCTCTCCCCACGTACCTACGACCCACCTCTCCCATGGTCACAACAGCAACCTGCTGCCACACTGACTCTCACTGGCCCACATCCCCCACTGCCCCACGTCTACCATGAACCCACCTCCCCCACGGACATAGCAGCACCCCATTGACCCGCCCCCCCACCTCCTGCCCGTACCTGCATATTCACAATGAAAAAGTACGGCCGCGACGAGGTATCACTGCTGGCCATCATCTCGCGCATTCCCTGATAACAAGGCACAGGAGAAGGTGGGGGTGATGGGAAGACGTGGGAGGAAACGGGGGCAAAACGAAATGAAATGGGAAGAAATGGGAGGAAATGGGAGAAAATGGAAGGAAATGGGAGGAAATGGAAGAAAATGGAAGAAAATGGAAGGGAATGGGGCCGTTTTTAGAAATGATGCTACCAGAGACAGCAGAGAAGCACACTCACTCACATGCACGGGGGAGCACTTGAGCTCCACCATTTGATCAATCCTCTCCACGTGCTTCAACCAATCCACAGCCACCAATGCTGGCAAATTTGAGTTGCTATGTTCCCATTCACTCTCATGCACACACAGAAGCCGCCCAACTCACATGCACGGGGATCCTTTTCAGTCCAACCACATGGTCAATTCTCTCCACGCGCTTCAGCCAATCCACAGCCACCATTGCTGTTCTATTCCCAACCCTAGCCCTCCACCAACTGAGTTCTTACATTCCACACTCACTCACATGCACAGGGGAGCGCTTGAGCTCCACCACACGATCGATCCGCTCCACACGCTTCAGCCAATCCACAGCCACCAGCGCTGGCCCATCCCACCCATGAACCACCATAGGCGCAAAATGCACACAAGGCAAAAGCGCACTCACATGCACGGGAGTCCTCTTGAGCTCCACCACATGATCAATCCTCTCCACACGCTTCAGCCAATCCACGGCCACCAGTGCTGGTATATTTAAGTTGCTACATTCCCATTCACTCTCATGCACACACAGAGGGCCGCCCAACTCACATGCACAGGAGTCCTCTTCAGTTCAACCACATGGTCAATCCTCTCCACGCGCTTCAGCCAATCCACAGCCACCAGCGCCATCCCCGGCTGCCCTGCATTCTGCTTCATCTTATCCCTCAAATAGCTTTTCGACCGCACTGTAAAGTTCCGAACCTCTGCCTCACTCCAGCAATTAATTCCCCCCATCGGCGACCCCCGGGCCAGGTTCCCTGTCTTGTATGCCCACGCCCAAGGGTCTACCGAACCTGCCGCCCTTGCCGAACCTCCTAGTCTCGATCCGGTAGAGGGTCGGGAACCTAGCTGCCAGAACCGAGGGGAGGCCACAGGGAGGGTTTCAGTCAGCAAGGCCTTGGCAGCTGCTGCTGCGTCTCCTGCCGCTGCTCCTGCTCCTGCTCCTGCTGCTGCTCCTCTTGATCCAAAAAAGCTGCTAGTGCCGGGTAAGGGCTCTGAAACAGTGCTGCCAGCATCACTGCCACTGAACTCCCCACCCATCACGTCCCCGCTGCTGCCTCTCCTCCTCTCGCTTCCACCCCTCTCCACCTCTTCAAACCCCTCCCCACCTCCTTCCGGTATCGGCCCGATCCGCCCGTCCTCCCGCTCCCGCCTGCTCCCCTTCCTCCCACCCCCTCCAAGCTCTCTCCCTTCTGCAGCCGCTACAGCCGCAGCTGTAGCAGCAGCTGTAGCCTGCTGCGTGTCCCTCAACCCTAGCAGCGCAGCCAGCGAATCCCCCCTCGTCTGCGCGAAAAACTCCCGAATGCCCGCCACTCTCGACAGCAGGTAAAAATGCACTTCGGTCGCAACACCGCTGCACATCGGCAGCAACCCCTTTGCATCCATCTGCAACACATGCATCACTACCGACCGTCCGATCGCCGACGGGCCCGCTGGGGCAATGATAAACCCGCCGTAGGTGAGATTGGCACGAACACAGCCCATGACAGGGGGGCATAGGGGGTGCTCCATTGACTGGTAGAGCACCACGTAGCAGCCGTCGGCTGTGCGCTGCCAGTAGCGCCGCAGGCACACGTCTCGCGCTGTGAGGGTGAAGGGGCCGAAGCCGACTGGGAGCGGTCGGAAGCGGTAGTGGATGCAGTCTGTGTGACCGTCTTGGGCCTCTACCATGCGTGCTCCCCCGTACGCCACGTCCCACCTGCAATGGGGAGGTTTTGAGAGGAGCAGGGAGAGGGGGGAAGGGACGGATCAGATCGGGCAACGTGTCATCTCAGCAGTATGTGAAGCAGAGATGCTGTGCAGACCTCCGGTGAAGAAAGACGAAAGTAGGAGGAAATGGGATGCTTACTCGTTGCGAGAAGAGGAGAGGTCGAGTACGAGACGAAAGACAGCATCACTAGGAGCATCCACCGTTCCCACGGCACTGAGACACGGCAGGCTGCCACACATGCCCGCCTGCCCGCGCTCCTCGTTCAACTCCTCAAAGAAACGCAGCCCTGCGTGTGGGGTTGAGCAGCAATGAGACATGGGCGTGGAGAGCGGATTCAGCAAGGGCTGCCACACATGCCCGCCTGCCCCCGCTCCTCGTTTAACTCCTCAAAGAAACGCAGCCCTGCGTGTGGGGTTGAGCAGCAATGAGACATGGGCGTGGAGAGCGGATTCAGCAAGGGCTGCCACACATGCCCGCCTGCCCCCGCTCCTCGTTTAACTCCTCAAAGAAACGCAGCCCTGCGTGTGGGGTTGAGCAGCAATGAGACATGGGCGTGGAGAGCGGATTCAGCAAGGGCTGCCACACATGCCCGCCTGCCCCCGCTCCTCGTTTAACTCCTCAAAGAAACGCAGCCCTGTGGAAGAAGGGGCGGTCGGCCATAGGGAATGGATGTTGAGATGGTACGATCACATGAGGCATGCGCAGTGTGCAATGCTTCCTTCACCTATATGGCTGGCTGCGGCCGCACCACACACGACCGCCTGTCCCATGCCACTGGATGCACAGCACATGGCCATTACTCACCGTTGGATAGCTTGATGAGGCGCCAGGAGCCGTCGGATGCGATCCCTGAAGCTGTTGATGCACTGCGCATCGCCACCATGGCCTCGAGCATGCCACCCAGCTCCATGGGAGGGCCTGGGGGTGAGAAAAAGGGGAGTGAGGAACCATTGCGGGTTGAGAAAGGTAGGCCTCGAGCATGCCTCAACGTGCGCATTGCACTGCTTGCCAGCAACAGGGGGAAAGGTGGGGGTGGGGGGGGGAGAGGAATTTATGGGTAGAAAAGCCACAAGGCACACCTACCGAAGCCAATGGAGCCTCGTCTGTCGAGCAGCACTCGCTGTGGTGTGGGCAGGTCATCTGCTGCCATCTCGTCCCCGTCAAACTGCTCACTGCTGCTGTCAATGGAGTCGCGGCAGCTGGGGGGGGCACGAAATGAAAGGGAAAAAACGTTAAATTGGTTGGCAACTGCTTCAGGGTACTGAAAGTGGGTGACTGGTTCGCACAAGTGGTGAGCCAAGCCACAAATCAAGTGATGTGCCATGAAGCGTGAAGGGTCGCGTACAGAGTCAAGTATCACGCCTTGAATAAGTCTGGAGTGCGGATCTAAAAGAGAGTGCATGTATGAGACAAGGTGCGATGCAGGTGAGAGAGGGAACGCACGAGGACATGTTGGGGTGCGGGGGTGTTTCTCCCTCCTCCTCGTCTGACAGGCTGTTGGTGCTGGTGGGTCGGGTCAGTGGCATTCTTATTGTAGGCGCCACATTCTGCCACGGGGGTGTAGGTGGGCGACAGGGAAGAGGGGGGAGAGGCGGATCGGGGGAAGAGGAGGGAACGGGAGAGGTTTAAGGTGCTGGTGGGGCGGGTCAGTGGCATTCAAATAGTGGGGGCCACATTCTGCAACGAGCACGAGCACGAGTCGATGGGTGCAAAACATATTGAAGAGAGAGGCAGGAGGAGGAGCAGAGACGGAGAGGGTGAATATGAGTCTTGGAGGAAGGACACTGTCGAGCTAATTCTGCCGGTTGAACACGCGCAACGGGGCGTTGTGGCGATGTGAGTGCATGACATGGGCCGCCAATAACACTATTGCTGCTGCGCTCACATGTTCGATTGTCCCCCGAATGGCTTGCATCGACACTGCCACTAGCTTTCAGGCGCCTCATAAAAGCATAAAATGCACCACAGAAACTTCTACTGTCTGCTGTGCTCACATGTTCTATTGTCTCCCGAATGGCCTGCATCCACACAGCCACTAGCTCAGGGTCCTTGGTTCCCACCTGCAACAAGATGAGGGACGGGATGGGCGTATACATAGGAGCATGGGAGGGGTGCAGAGGAGTATGGGAGGCGAAAGAGGAGAACGGGAGGCAAAGCGAGCCAGCAGAGCGCACAGAAGAGCAATCAAGCAACAGCAGATGCATGGATAGTGTCAAGTGGGAAAAAAACGGATATTAGAGTACGTGGTCGCCATTAGAAGATCGATACTGTCACAACACCATAAGCAGGGCAACGAGAAACAGCCATTCATTATGCTGTAAGGCGGGAGGGCTTGAATAAGCTTAAAGCCATTTGAAGCCGCGCATGATTGGCACTGTACAGTGCATACACGATAAGGAGTGTCTCCTTTGCAAGAACACCCACCAGACACGGCTTGGGAAGCTCTGGGTGTATACAGAAGGTGTAGAGCTCCTGGCAAATGACAAAAAGAAACAGTAGAGTGTGCAGAAAACAGGGGAATGTCAGGAGCAGCCCTGAAAGGGTCAGAGCTATTGAGCCATAAAGCTCCAGAATGTTATGAGCAGCGCAAGCAAATACAGGCAGCGCACAAGCGAGCATCACACAAACGTGTAACACGGAAACAGGCAGTACGGGTGTGCGACCTTGATGTTGGTGGAATCCGGCCTGTTGACTTTTGAGTCGACTCAAAAGTCGGGCGGGAATGGAAAAACAAGTAGCATATAATCTGGCAGTGCGGGGGTGACCTTGGTGTTGGTGGAAATCCGGCCTGTGTCCTCCACACGGCACTTGGGCGTGAGATCAAATTCCTTCACAGGAATCTGTGCAATGTATGCAGCAAGGGAGAGAGATGTGGGCGGGAAAGGGCGGGAAGGGGGGAGAGGGGGTGGTTGGGGGAAAATGGATGTGTTGAGGGGAGAGTCGCTTGGAGTCCTCCCAAGGAGGGCCAAGGGGTGGGGCAGAGTGGACAGCTCGTATCGTAGCAGCATTTATCCTCTCGAACTCAAACTCTCGCAGTAAACCTATCTTTCCCCTCCCACCACGAAAGCACCTCGTGCTGCCACGGCAGGCTGCGGAAATAGCTGATGCGCTGCGCGCGCAGCACGAAATCTCTAGGTTTGAGACGCCTCAGAAGTCATTACCCCATCCCATTCCCCCTCCCTCCCAACACCCTCCCCCCCACCACCCCCCTCCACGACCACGTGCGCACCCTCGTGCTGCCACGGCAGGCTGCGGAAGTAGCTGACAGTAACACCTCAATAATCGTAACCCCATCCTCCTCCCCCTCCTACCCCCCTTCCCCCCCCCCCTACGCGCGCACCTCGTGCTGCCAGGGCAGGCTGCGGAAGTAGCTAATGCGCTGCGCGCGCAGCACGAAGTAACGGCGCGCCCAATGATGCCCGAACGGGCGCGACTTGGACTGCTTGTACAGCCACCCCATCAGCTTCACCTCGCGCGACATCTGCTCGATCGCTGACGTGGACAGCCCGCCGCTGGGTCTCCGCCGGGTCCTGCGGAAACAGATAGGTGCGATGATGGGGGTGTACAAGTGTGGTATCTGGTTAGCTTCTCTCAGGTTAGCTTCCCGTGGTATCTGCACGATCGCTGACGTGGACAGCCGTCGGTTGCTGAGGACACATATAGGTGTGCGGATGGAGGGGTACTAAAGTGCAATATCTGGTCCGATTCTCTCAGCTTCATCTCCCGTAATATCTGCTCGATCGCTGACGTGGACAGGCTAGGAGACCGACGGTTCGAAGAAACAGAAAGGTGGGTGAAGAAAAAAAGTTCGTCGAATCATTCCCCTCGGTAACCCTAGTTGCCGATCAAGGGTGATCAGGGTATCGCAACGGAACGTGAACTAGGTTATGTGAACCGATAATTCGAATTAGATGACTAGCTCGCAAAATCTTCGTCAAGCGACCTGTCGTTCAATGATCACCTTCGGTCTGATCCCGGCTCTGACTCGCCGCGCGGGTACGACGAGCTCCTCCCCTTCTCCTCCGCATTTCCCGCCGATGGTGTCAACTCTACGCTCGCCATTCTCACCCCTGTACAATCCCTTGTGAGTCCTTCACACACGTGGTCGTGTCACGAGCATCGCGATCTCCCTTAATGGAGATATCATATCAACGAGACGTCAGGAACCTGGTCTGTCTCACAGCGGACCAGACTTCGACAGGCTAAGAGATGAATTTAAGAGGCCGTCTGGAGAGGCGATAATATTAGGAGTTGCAGCAGTCGGAACAAATCAAGTGATTTTTGGGAGAGGACAGACTAACCGCTCCCAAACGTCGATACCTTCGGATTGCAACTACGATGCCGTTAGCTGACTGAAGTCTGTGCCTCGAGATCAGCCTTCAACTATAGGAACTGTAAGGCGGGAGTTACGGTAAAAAGTTCGTACAACTTCGGTTCAGTACGGTGCTACACGTTTTCAAACAATCTCTGGACATCTGAAGCGGCTGTGATGGACCAGATGGAACGTTTGGGATCGCACAGCCCAAAAGTGCACAGGGAGCTCCACAATTGTGGGATGGAGCGGGTCCCAGCGGCGACGATCCCGAGATGGTTTCTTGTCTCGAAAAAGATCGAATGGCTGGAATTCATGAGACGGGCGATCCCTAGGCACAAATTCAGCGTATGGTTCCTGCTTCGGTTTCGTGGAATTGGGTGCTTCTTGGTCAGTCACAGGAATAATTGTCGGTGGCTCGGTGAAGTCAAACTGGTTCTGGAAAGGTGGACAGTTTCAGCTTGCGTAAGGAGGGAGCACAAAGAGCCTAAAGCGTTTTAAAAAAGCTTGGCAATTAGGCGTAAGCCAAGTGCGAACATGCCACTTTCCGTTTTTAGGTGGAGACTCGTACTCTGAGTTCCCTTGCATTTGGGGTTAGTGATCCCGAAATCCTCGTGCTTATGGACATCCACGATATTTACCTCGCAATGCGGGGCTTCACTTCAAGTCGGAACCGCGTTTCTGGTCCTCCACGTCTGCAAGTTGCAGCCATAAAAGGCGCTAAAGCTGCCTCATAGAGCAAGTGGCACAGCCAAAATACTAGCATTAATACACTTGGATATTCAGGTGGAGAGTTGGACAAATAGAGTCCTAATTTCCATGGGCCCAAGTTCCACAATAAAAGTGGAATTATCAATGGCACGGCCTGTTACAGCCTCCACATCCATACCTCCTTCACTTTCATCAAGCTGCCATGTTAGAGGGGTTCGCATGCCAGAGCGTTCTTGGTTTGCCATGAGACTCAGCTCCGTCACCTTCAGAATCTGCGGTGGAGAAATAACACGCACGACACACACAATAGTACCAAGGGTGGAAGATGAAGAGCACAGACGGGGGCAACGTGAAAATCGCACAACAATGACATTGCTGTCTTCAATGCTATGCTGGAAAGGAATGAATAGCAGTCCACAAAAGAAGCTCCCTTCATCACAGACAGCAAGCCAGCCTACCTCTCGTCCGGCAAATAGCTGCCGGAGATTCACTCCTGCAAGCTGAGAAAATAGCGGATGCTCTTGAGCCTGCAGCGGTCAGACGTTTGTCATGAGAGCAGGGAGGGAGGCGGAGGACAATGGGTGATTACGCAAGAGAGGTGGGAAGCGAAAGAGGTCATGGAATCTGCCAGTTCACATTGCAGTAACTCAAACTGCATGGCAGAGAATGTTGTGTGTCATTACAATACCAGGCGGTATGCTCTTTGTGTTTATTCCAGCATACCTCATAAAGGTGAGCCAGACGCAGAAGAATTGCTCCGGGTGATAGCTCCTGATGAATGGAGGTGGGGGAGCAAAGATGACAGCAGGGAAAAGATGCACACAAATAAAACACAACCATACACATGTGTTGTGAGAGAACCGATAACACAATGGAAGAAAGGAATGAAGCCTGGCAGCAATTTTGTAGTGGAGCTTCACCAGCATACGCACACTAGTTCACCCTTCCACTGTACCTCCAATGTCGTTATAGCCACATTCCGAGGCAGCTGGCAGCTATTCGGGGGAGCTGCCGCCCTCCCTCTGGTGCTGCCGCCCTCCCTCTGGTATTCACGTGTCCCTGCCCTTGCCACCTCCTGCTGAGCGCTCTGGAAGAGGGAGTGGCGCCACAGGAACCCCGTCGGTCCTGCGCTGGTGGCAGCTGGCTCAGTGGAGGTCTCAGACTCGTCAGCTCCAGCAGGGTCTGGAGTGGCGGCAGCAGCAGCTGCTGCTCGTGCTGCTGCTTGAGCTGCTTCCGCTGCCTCTGCTTCTGCTGCTGCCAGGTCCTCAGTAGACTGATGAGACAAAGGAAGTCGGAATAGAGAAGAAGCACATGAGGGAGTGTAGGGACAGCAACAGGCAGAAAGTTCCGAGTTGACTCGAAATCCATCCGTCCTCATGAAATTAGTCGACTCAGAAGTAATCTCTCACCTCGACAGCGAAGGCAAGCTGCAGAGGGGACAGCACTCGCTGGGAGTGGTCTCTCCGCCAGAAGGCCCCTGTTGCTGCTGCCCCGCCTGATGCTTGCTGTGACTTGCGAGTCGACTCACAAGTCTCCTCTCACCAATTTTTGATTCATCTGCAAGAGTCACCTCTCACCTCGACAGCAAAGGCGAGCTGCAGCGGAGACAGCATCCTCTGGCTGTGGTCTCTCCGCCAGAAGGCCCCCGCTGCTGCCCCGCCTGATGCCTGCTGTGACCTGTGAGTCAACTCAAAAACCATCCTCACCTCAACTCAAGAGTCATCTCTCACGCTCACCTCGACAGCAAAGGCGAGCTGGAGCGGAGAGAGCATCCGCTGGCTGTGGTCTCTCCGCCAGAAGGCCCCTGCTGCTGCCCCGCCTGATGCCTGCTGTGGGGGTGTGCCTGGCGGTGCGTGTGTGTCTGGCAGCACTGCGAAGCGGAGAAATCCCACCACCTGGATGAACAGAATCGGGAAGGGAGGACCATTGCAGAGAAGGGGTGTTGAGACGACTTCAAAGGAGCCTGATACCTATGTGTTCCAGAGAACTGCGACAAAGAGCGTCCAAGCCACCTGCAAACATAGGGTAGTGTGGAATGCTGAAGCACAGAATTACTGGAAAAGAATGTGGCTAGGTGTGGGGATCAGGGCTCACAACTCAAATTTGTGGCTATATGCCAAAGGATTTCGGTTAAAGGAGCACGCGAACACTTACAACAAGGTGGTAGCACTTATCCTCCACACAAACATCCTCATTTAGCGGCTCTCCGACTCCCTTGTTGTCCACAGTGTCCAAACGACTGAGAAGTTGGATGGGGGGATTAAAGGATGTAAAAGAATATTATCAAACAGTTGCAAATCAGTACCACGGCTGAAAGAATTCCTCTGACACGGTCTCCCACCGGTGCAGCGTGCGCTGAGAGGGAGGCTCACCGGTGCAGCGTGAGTTGGGGGCGTCACAGCCTGACAATACAAGCCTCACCGGTGCAGCACAGCATGACTAGAGGCTCACCGGTGCAGCATGACTTCGAGCTGTCCGGCTGCGAGGCTGGCAGCACCGGCTGCTCGGTCCACCAGCAGCGACAGCTGTGACTCCCCATCCCCGATGAACGCCCCCACTGTCACCTGGGGGAGGGGTGGGGGTGATGGGTGGGAGAGGGGTGGGAATGAGGGTGGGAGAGGGGCAGGAGTGAGGGGTTGGCGAGGGGTGGGAGTGAGGGCTGGGAGAGGGGGGAGAGCGAGAAAGCAATAAGGACTTCTGATGAGCCTCAGGGGAAAAAGCTGCATCACTCACGGGATAGAAATTCCCTGCTATGGGCTCTTTGACTAATCAGAATCTGGACCTGCCTTCCAAGCACATGCGTAGGTGAGTTACTCACAGGGTAGAAGTTCCCTGCTGTGGGCTCTTTGACTGTGAGGGTCCAGTCTGGGCGAGAGTCGCGAACCTGCAAGGGCGCATGGGAGGTGAGGGAGAAGTGAGGTGGGGGAGAAGTGAGGTGGGGGAGAAGTGAGGTGGGGGAGAAGTGAGGTGGGGGAGAAGGCAGAGGAGGTGTAGAAATGGGGAGGGATGAGCGAACGGCAGAGAATGAGCAGGCCAGGGGAGAGTCGAAACCAGGAGGATGATACAATATTCAGAAGTGAAGTGTTCAAGAGGCTGTACAGGCTACAGAGAGAAGGCATGATTTGAACTATTTGACCCGTTCGCGGCCCACCAGTCTGTGCTATCCCCCATACAAGCTCACTCGCTTGAGGTAGTCGCGGCCGTTGGAGTCCGTATGAAAAACTTCCCCGCTCTGAATGGAAGAGGAGAAGGAGGCAACGACCTCTTTCCCCAGAGACCCGTCCTCAACAAGAGGCCCTATGGAGTAGCCAAGCTCAGCATAATTCTCCCCGGGGTAAACTCGATACACCTGCAGGGGAGAGATACGACACAAAGATATGACACGAGCACCTAAGTTCCATTTAGTTCTTTCTAGAGTAGGTTCGATGCATTCGCAGGGGCACTCAGACAGTTAACGGGCACTGAGACGAGTAAGGGGCACTCAGATGCACTCACAAGGAACTCAAGCCCTTTGCAATCCTTCCCAGCATACACCCCCCGTGTATCTGCAGAGACGACAAGACACTGAACTGGTGAAGAATACTAGAAAACAATCCCAGAGCACCTGAGCCAAGCGGTGCACAGTTCTTTCAGAGCACCTTAAAGGCAGAGCACCTTAGAGGCAGAGAATCTTAGAGGCAGAGCACCTTAGAGGCAGAGAATCTTAGAGGCAGAGCACCTTAGAGGCAGAGAATCTTAGTGGCAGAGCATCTTAGAGGCAGAGCACCTTAGAGGCAGAGCACCTTAGAGGCAGAGCATCTTAGAGGCAGAGCATCTTAGAGGCAGAGCATGTTAGAAACAGAGCACCTCCTCTGCATCGCCTCACCTCCGACACGTCATGAGCTACCTGCCAGTTAATCTCCTCCACTATGGGTCCTCGCAGCATGCGGATCGGCACCCTCTTAACCGCCTCTGTTCACTGCACCTCGGTTCCCTGCTGCTCTAGCAACAAGCGCCCATCACAGCAACCACTGTGAGAGAGACACCACAATTGCCTCTATTCGCCAAATCTCTCTATTTGATGCTTCCCTGCATCTCTATTCGTCCCCATTCACTCCATCGCCTCACCCCAGACACGTCTCGAGCCACCTGCCGGTGAAACTCTTCCACAATGGGCCCTCGCAGCAACCACTGTGAGACACCACAATCGCCTCTATTCACCAAATCTCTCTACTCGATGATTCCCTGCATCTCCATAAGTGTCTCAACAACCGTCCCCATTCACTCCATCGCCTCACCTCGGCCACGTCACGGGCCACCTGGCGGTGAAACTCCTCCACGATGGGCCCTCGCAGCAACCACTGCTGCTGCAACATTCTCTGTCAACTGAATATCAATCATCTCACCTCAGACACGTCGCGAGCCACCTGCCGGTGAAACTCCTCCACAATGGGCCCTCGCAGCACGCGGATCGGCACCCTCTGCTTCCTGCGGAACGGCAGCGCACCGTCTGCTGTGGGCTTGAAGATGTATGCTCCCGACTGGAGGAGTGAGATGGGGGGGGAGGACGGGAAGGGGGGGGGGGGGGAGGTGTTTTGGAAGGGAGGGTTTGCTCGAAATAAAAGGTGAGAAGAGAGTGGGAAGTGCCAGTGAAGGGATAATCAGAAAGCGCATAGTGGGGGAAGGGCAAGAGCGGGGACAGGGCATGCAGCAGTAGGCAGAAACAGCAAGAACGAGACATGATCTTATATGACGTGGGAGGCAACTGAAATGGAGGAGGTGGGTGGAGAACTGGCCACTGACACGTGACGAATGACCTCTGCACATGAGTAGTAGTAGAGCATGTCGCGTGTTGGTTTTTGAGGATTTTCAAAAACCAACTGAAATGGAGGAGGTGGGTGGAGAATTGGCCACTGACAAGTGATGACGACTGACCTCTGCAGATGAGTAGTAGAGCATGTCGCTGCTGAGGTTGGCTACTGCTAGCTGATAGCACCGCAGATGGGGAGCGTTGGCCAGGGTACAAGGAACAAGGGAGAGAGGGTACAGGCGGAGTTAGGAGCATATGGGGAGACTAAAGTGATGTTCTGCATACATACAGCAATCATGATTCAAGAGGATTAGTGAGCTGCAAATGAGTGGGTGTGCGAAAAGATGCGATTACAGCGAGCAGTTCTGGTAACTGCGACAAAGGGGAATGGCATATAGATGCAATGGCATGATGCATGACACATAGAAGGGTGTGGCATATAGAAGACGTGACATATAGAAGGGTGTGGCATGGCACACGCGAAGATGTGGCACATGCGATGACATGGGACACATGGAGGGGTGAACAGCACACATACCGTAGCAAAGGCCTTCCCATTTGGCTTGATTAGCTCAGCTCGCGTCATTCCACGAGCAGCCTTGGAGAAATAGACACGTGCTGCCGGACGACCAGCCACCACCCCCCCTAGAACTATCTCATCCCCCTGATCCACACCATCGCCCACCTCCTCCTCCTCCTCCCCCTCCCCATCCCCCGCCTCCCCTCCTCCCCCCCTTCAGCATAACCCTCCTCCCCCTTTGCCTCAACCCCTTCCTCCTGCCCCTCCTCATACCCTTCAGCTTCTGCCTCCCCTTCCTCCCCTGCCTCCCCTTCCTCCCCTTCTTCCCCTCCTTCCCCTCCCTCCTCATAGTCATTCTTCTTAGCCTTCTTCTTTTTCTTCCTCCCCTTCTTGCTCCTTGTGTTCCGTCCCCTCTGCTTATTTGGCCCCAAGATCCAGTCACTGCTGCTCACTGCTGCCCCCGCAGCTCCTAAAGAAAGAAAGGTAATGAGAGTAGCATTCAGCAAGGGATTCATACAGGCGCATTCATTAGTCGACTCAAAAGTCATTCGCTGCTGCTCACTGCAGCCCGCGACTAAAGAAAGGGAGGGATCGATAGAAACATTGTAACGAGAGGTGAGAGGTTCAGAAACTGCAGACAGCCCGCATTTCAGAAATTTTGGGAAATATCGTACCTGGCTGGGCTGCAACGAGGAAGAAGGTGGAATATCCCAACGGGGGCACCTCAGCGCGGAACACCACTGACACCACCCCCTGCTGCTGCTCCAGTGGAGGCACGGTGGCGCCCGCATGTGCTGCTGCGTAGAAAGCACGGATGACTGGGCGAGGGAGGAGGTCTGGGATGAGCTGTGATGGGATGGGCTGGTGGGCTGAGTCTGTGACAATGACTGAGGGAGCAGAGACCTGGTGCCAGGGGGTGATGGGGGGGTTGGAAGTCGGGGGGTGGGGGAAAGAGCGGGGAGGAAGAGGGGGGGGGGTGGGGGTGGGAATGGGGAAAAAGAGGGAGGAGCGGTGGGGATGGGAAGCAAGAAGAGAGAGGGGAGGGGGCACGTGTGGGTGAGAGTGGAAAGCGCAGATGACTGGGCGAGGGAGGAGCTCTGGGATGAGCTGTGATGGGATGGGCTGGTGAGTCGAGTCTGTGACAATGACTGAGGGAGTGGTGACCTGATGGGAGGCGTGATGAGGAGGGAGGGGGAACGAGGGAGGAGGGCGGAGAGATAGGGGGAAAAGTAAGATGCGGGGATGCGGGGATGCAGGGATTCGGGGATGTGGGAACGCAGCGACAGAATGAAAATGTATGACAGTTGAAGATGAACAGACAATTGGCACTGTAAAGGATAATGGAGCTCACTTTGATGCATTTGGTTTCTAGAGAGTGGTGTGAGCACAGGCAAGAGCCCACGGCTTGAATACCACGTGATGAAACTCGAAAGAATGCAGGAGTAGTGGAGCTTACTGGAATGCGGACGATTTCGGTGCGAGCCCAGGCAAGGGGGTTGAAGGCGACCACCACCTGATAGACGCGAGAGATGCAGTGGATGAGATGGGATGGGATGGGATGGGATGGGATGGGATGGGATGGGATGGGATGGGATGGGATGGGATGGGATGGGATGGGATGGGATGGGATGGGATGGGATGGGATGGGATGGGATGGCATGGCATGGCACGGCCACACGGGATGGCAGTGTGCTGTCAAGTGACTGGAACATCAGCTGCTGACGCACAGCTCAAGTGTATCTGTGCTTCTCTACAGTCACAATCGTTTGAAAGCACAACTCACCACAGGCACAACGCAGCAGACGAGGAGTTGGACTCACCAGGGGGTCAACTTAACTCCAGAAAGTGGTCCACTCACCAGGGTCTTGCCGGGTTCAAGACCAGACTGCGATGGAGGGCAGAAGGAGATGTTCAGCAGAGGGCACTGCAGGGAGAAAGGAGAAGAGGGGGGGAGAAGGAGGGGGAGAGAAGGAGGAGGTTGAGAAAAAAAGGGATGATACGCTGAGACGCGGACAGACAGTGCAGAACTACAGCTGAATCATAACATCAAAGAGTCCCATGAGGGGTATACGAGCTGCCGAAAGCATACAGCTGAAGCCTGAGGGAAGTGGCCCTCCACAAAACCAGTCCCTTTCCCACCGCCACCCCTCCATCAAACCACACTCCTCTCCCAATCCAACTCACCGTCTCGAGCAGCAGCTTCGGCTTCTCCTGCAGCCGCCTCCTCCCACCACTCCCCTCTCTCACTCCTTCCACCCTCTCTGCGCCCGCTACACTCCCCACAGCCTGAACAAACAAGCCACGGCCTCTCCAGCGCTGTCCCTCGTGCAAGGGCTCTCCTCCACGCTCCTCCCTATGCGGCCCTGCGCCCTGGGCTCCTTGCAACGAGCCGTGGCTTGCAGATGACTCCTGGCTTTCAAGTGGTACGCTCTTCGGCACAGTAGATGGGATCTCAAGAGGAGCACGGTGTGGTGTTGCACTGGCGGGTGCTGGCAGCGCCGCATCTGGAGCAGCAGGATTGGCATCTGCAGCCGCCTCTGCAGCAGCAGCCGCAGCAGAAGATGCAGCTGCTGCCGCTGCTGCTGCGGCTGCTGCTGCTGCTGTATGATCCTCAGCAGCACCGCCAACAGTAACCACTCCAGCCCTGGCAGGAGTAGCAGCAGCGGCGGTGGCGGCGGCAGTGGCAGCGGCAGCAGAAGCAGCAGCAGCAGCAGGTCTATTGGCGGGAGTGGCAGCAGATGCAGCGCGGTTGGGGCCAGGTGCAGATGAGTTGGTGACCGTGGAAGGCGAGGGGGGAGGGAGAGGAGGTGGAGGATGCAGAATGAGGTATGCGAGGGCGCTGGTGAGAACAGTGGATGCCTGGGTGGGGGGAGAATAACCGAGTGGAAGAAAAGAACCGAAAAATAGGAGGGGAAAAAGTGGAGGAACGGGAGACAACGGTAGGGGGAACAGAACAGGTGTGGAGAACCGCGGAGAAGGGAGGCAGGGTCTTCTGACGCGTATGTGAAATTTGTGATCCAAACTCTGCGTTTTTCACCAAGCGACCCTCTCAATTCCTCACCTCGTGTGCTGCGCGGTGCAGGCGGAGCGTGTAGTCGTCATTCACGTGCTGCTGGGCCGTGCCTGTGATGGCATCGTGGTGCTGTGCCACCGCCACTGCCTCCCCCAACGATGCTGTCGATGCTGCCCGACCCTCTCGACTCCCATCACCAGAAACACCACCAGTCACAGCACCAGTCACAGCAGTACTATCCCCACCCGCGCCACCATCACCACCACCACCCTCTCCAGTCGCCACACTAGGCACCTCCGAGGGATGGAAACTCGCGACCATCATTCTGCCCGCGCCAGAGCCCACGAGGTTCATGCCGTCAGTGTCGCCTCCCCATGCTTGTAAGGATTCCCGCCCCACTGCTGCTTCTAGAATGCTTGCTGCCAGCAGCAGCGCGCTGCAGTGGCGCACGTAGCGCTTGAAGGCTGGGCGGGACGAGTAGAAGCCGGTCCAGTAGGCGTGCGGTGCATCAGCATAGCTGCAGGGGGGGGGCAGGTGGAAAAGAGGATGGATGGGTTTTGAGGCAGGGGGTCCTTGGGGGTCCCTGAGGATCCAGGCTACAATAGCATGAGCATTGCAGTGGTTCTTACAGGAAGAAGTCACCAGTCTTGACCGGCCAGGACGAATAAGCACGCTGCTTGACGTTTAAATGAGGCTGCAACAGCATCAGCATTGCAGTGGCACTCACGGGAAGAAGTCGCCAGTCTTGACAGGCCAGATCTCCTCAGCTTGCTGCTTGGCGTCCAGATAGATAGAAGGCGTAGAGTAGAGGGCGTTGACCCGACCATCCTGGCGGGAGTGAGGGGGTGGATGAACACACGTTGCACTACTGTACAGGCGGCATGGCATGGCATGGTGTGGAGTA
Source organism: Closterium sp. Yama58-4 (assembly GCA_947470075.1). NCBI lineage: Eukaryota > Viridiplantae > Streptophyta > Zygnematophyceae > Desmidiales > Closteriaceae > Closterium > Closterium sp. Yama58-4. The sequence continues at coordinate 469,785 of CANIUD010000278.1, read as the reverse complement.
GAGGGCATTGACCTGACCATCCTGACAGGGGTGAGGGGGTGGATGAACACACTGATAGAATTCAAGAGAATGGTTGAGTAATGAGCCAAGGAGGCTCTATAGTACAAGCATGCAAGGAAGAGAGGTTGGAAGAAGGTGCAACCCTATTGGCCACTAAGTTGGCCAATGGGTGAGTTGCCTTGTGGAGTAGGGAACCCCACAATGTTGCTAGCTTGTGATTGGTTGGCCTTAGGACCAAATGTTGGCAAGTGCCAACCAAGGACCAAGACCAAACCAAATCTTGACCCAACCACAAAGTGTGGTTGGAGTGTACACCCAACCCCCCAATGGCTTAAAGAGCTACACCTATTCTAGCCTATGTATGTTGTATATATAAGATACATTTACAACACAACCCCCCAACATGCATAAGGCTAGAAAAAATGTAATCAGGAGGCCGCCAAAACTGGTGGCGGGGTGAGCCCAAGGAGACGCAACAGGAAGGAGTGGGACGCTAGGGGAAGAGCTTTGGTGAAGATGTCGGCGAGGTTGGCTGCCGAGTCGATTTTGCCAAGACGAATGTGGCCGGCCTCAACGAGATCGCGAATGAAGAAGTAGCGAAGCTCAATATGTTTTGAGCGCCCATGATACACAGCGTCCTTGGTGAGGTGGATGGTGCTGGCGTTGTCACACCAGATGGTGGGACAGCGTTGGGGGGCTCCGAGCTCATCAAGGAGGAAGGTGAGCCAGCGTGCTTCTTGCGCGGCCATGGTCGCAGCATAGAGCTCTGCTTCGCAGGAGGAGAGGGCGACGGCAGAGGAGCGTGTGGACCGCCAGCTGATGAGACCGCTGCCGAGGGAGAAGCCATAGCCCTGAGAGGACCGCCGATCCGGTCGAGAATCAGCCCAGGAAGAGTCGCTGTAGCCGTTGAGGTGTGGTGGGGAAGGGCCGCCAAGAGTGAGGACATAGTCCTTGGTGCCACGAATGTAGCGAAGGACACGCTTGGCGGCCTGCCAGTGCTCTTCCGTGTGCTTGCCAGCGCCAACGAACCGAGCGAGGACGCTGATGGGGTAGGCAAGATCGGGGCGAGTGGAAACCATGGCGTACATGAGAGAGCCGATGAGTTCCGGATAAGGATGGGAGGAGGGAGAGGGAGAGGAGGGTGGGGAGAGGTGGTGCCCAACCGAGAGGGGAGTGGGCTGGGGGTTGCCGCGCGCCATGTCAAACCGGTCCAAGACCTGCTGGAGGTAGTGACCCTGAGAGAGTGAGATGGTGCGGGCGGAGCGGTCGCGAGTGATGGTCATGCCGAGGTAGTTCTGCAGCTCTCCCAGGTCTTTGCACTTGAGACGGCTGCCCAGCTCCGCCTTGACAGTCTCGAGCTCGGCAAGGTCGGCGGTGAGGAGGATCATGTCGTCAACATAGACGAGGATGTAGAAGGGGGAGGGAGAGGTGCGGAGGAAGAGGCTGGCGTCAGAGCGGGAGGTGCGAAAGCCAAGCTCAGCAAGGGTGGCAGCAAGCTTGGCATGCCACTCCCTGGGTGCCTGACGGAGCCCGTACACGGGTCGGCGCAGCTGCCAGACGGAGTCGGCGGGGAAGGGGAGGTGGAAGCCGTCTGGGCGCTCCATGTAAATGAGTTCACGTAGTACGCCTTGCAGGAAGGCGTTGGAGACATCCATCGAGTGGATCTCCATGTTGAGGCGAGCGGCGAGGTCGAGTACAGCGCGAACGGTAGCAGGTTTGGCGGTGGGGGAGAAGGTGTCGAAGAAGTCAAAACCATACCGCTGCGTGAAGCCCTTGGCGCAATACCGGGCCTTGTAGACGGGCGGTTCTCCTGGTAGCTGTTTGACGCGAAACACCCACTTCCCCTTTACCACGTTCGTAGAGGAGGGAGGGCGAGGGACATCAACGAAGGAGGAGTTGGCGATAAATGCCTCGAGCTCCTTGATGATGGCGGCAAGCCAGAGCGGGGCGTCGGGGCAAGCCATGGCCTCCTCGTACGTGGTTGGGACGAAGATGGAGGGAGCAGAGGAAAAGGCGAAGACTGGTGTTCCAGACAGGTCAAAGGTGATGGGGAGGAGGGAGGGGTCGGAAAGGTGGAGGTCAAGGAACTCCTCATGGGAGTCCTCAGAGAGGGAGGTGTGGAAGGCGCGGATAACCGCTGGGGCCGCTGCTCGTGCCGCTGCTGGTGCCGCTGCTGGTGCCGCTGCTGGTGCTGCTGTGGAGGCCGTTGTTGCCGCTGCACTTGCCGCTGCTGGTGCCGCTGCAATGGCTGCTGCTGGAGGTGCTGCTACCGAGGATGGGGAGGTGGTCGAGGAGGCTGGTGCAGGAGAGGCGTGGTGTAAGACAGCCTGGAAGAAGTGGTGAAGGAGGGGAGAAAGAGGGGGAAGGGAAGAGGTAGAGAGGGTAACAGGGGGCGGTGCACCAAGGATACTGTCACATGACCTGGTGTGAGGATACCGGGTGAGTATGGTGCGGGGAGTGGGGGAGGGAGGTGGTTGGGAGGGAGGGGGAGGGGCACCGGGGGAGGAGTGGGCGGGGGAGACAGGGGAAGATAGAGGGTCCGGGTCAAAGATGTTACCAGACGAGGGAGGGGCACCGTGGGACTGGGAGGGCGGAGGGGGAGGGGGTGGGAGGATGGGGGGAGGAGGGAGGAGAGGGGGAGGGGTGGTGTCAGACCAGACAAGGGGACGGGTCAGAGGTGGGAGTGGGTCAGTGGACGGGGGAGAGGAATAGTACGGGGTGGACTCGTCAAAGACGACATCTCTGCTGCGAATTAGTCGACCGGAAGGGGGGTGGAGGAAAAGGTAGTCGGGGGAGGAGGGGTTATGACCAAGGAAGACGCAAGGAAGGGTACGAGGGGCAAGCTTTCCAAGGGAGCGGGATCGGTCAGACGGGTGAATGAGGACATAGGCCTTTGAGCCCCAGACTCGAAGAGGGGAGACATCGGGTTTGTCCTTTGTCCATAGCTCAGTGGGGGTGGTGGAGGGGAGGAGGGGGTGAGGGTAGAGGTTAGTAAGGAGGGCGGCATGAAGGAGGGCGTAGCCCCACAGAGAAGGGGGGCATGAGGCGTGGACAAGAAGACACCGAGCCGTTTTGGTGATCTCCCGAACACGGCTCTCAGCGACACCGTTCTGCTGTGGGGAGTGAGGGAGGGTGTGAGTCTGGAGAATGCCGCGGGACTGGCAGTAGGAGGAAATTTGGGTATTAAGGAACTCACCACCACCATCAGAGTGGAGGCGACGAACAGGGCGGCCAAAGTGGGTGTTGGCTTGCTCGAGCCAAGCAATGATCGCGGTCGGGGCATCCGCCTTCGTCCGAAGGAGAGAGACGGACGAGTACCGACTGTGGTCATCGACGAGCACGAGGAGGTAGCGATGGCCTTGGCGAGTGGGGGAAGGGTTAGGGCCCCAGAGGTCCATGTGAACAAGATCAAGTGGCTGAGCAGCAGCGGAGGGGGAGCTCCGGTGCGGCTGCTGCTTGAGCTTGCTCTGAACACAGACGACGTAAGGGGGGGCAGGGGACTTTGGGAGGGGAGGGAGGGAAGAGGGGAGACCGTGGAGGAGACCGGAGGATACAGAGGAGCGCAGAGTGGCGAAGTTGGGGTGACCTAGCCTGTGATGGAGGAGGATGGCAGGGTGGGAGAGGGAGCGACATGAGCAGTCAGAGTCAGGGGGGGACGGGGGGGGGGGGGGTTGGGAGGGAGGGAGGGGAGGGGGGGGGGGGGGGAAGAGGGGGGGGGAGGCAACTTGGAAGGTGAGGGGGCGAGGAACTCGAAGGGTGTATAGACGGGTGCGGGGACAGTAAGGAATACGGGCGAGGAAACGACCTGTGGAGGTGTGGTAGAGATCACAATGGTTAGCACCACCTGGGGTGAGAGTGGTGATCATGGATTGTTGGAGGGACCTTTGGGAGAGGAGGTTGGTGCGAAGGGAGGGAATGTGAAGACCTGTGACAGTACCTGAGGGAAAGAGAGGACAGGGAAGGGTGGAGGTGTTGTGACAGGGGATGGAAAAGCTGCTATCAGCGCCAAGGAGGGACGTGGATGTGGGAAGAGGATTGAGTTTGCCGGCATCTCGAAAGACATTATCAGTGGCTCCACTGTCCAAGACGAACTCAAGGGTGGAGGAGGGTGAGGCGGAATACTGAATTGAGGTTTCATTAATAGCAGGGGCATACATAGGAGATGCAACAGAAGGAGGCTGACTAAGGAGACCAACAAAGCCAGAGGAGGGAAAGGGGGTCACACTGCCACCTGTGGACGGCGCAGGGGATGGACCGGAGAGGTGGGCCGCAGAGGCGGCATTTCCGGCGGTCCAGCTGGGAAACGGCTGCTGCTGGGGGACAGGAGGAGGAGGGAGGAGAGGAAGTTGGGGCTGGAGGTCGAGCTGCTGCTGGAGCTGCTGAAGCTGCTGCTGGAGCTGCTGCCCATACTGCTGCGGTCCCTGCTGCTGGACACTCTGCTGCTGCTGCTGCTGCTGCTGCTGCTGCTGCTGCTGCTGCTGCTGCTGCTGCTGCTGCTGCTGAGAGGGGAGAGCAAAGGCCTGGTGGGCCTGGGAGGAGGAGGAGGGGGCGTAGAGGGGAGAGGTGCGAACATCGAGGGGAGTGGGGCGGGGATTAAGGGCGGACCAGCGAGGAGGGGTGCCAGAGTTCCCACGAGCGAACCACTCATCGCTGAGTGCCTTGAAGCACGTGTCAGTTGCATGAGTGGTTTGGTTGCAGCGTTGGCCTCGGGTGGGGCCATAGAGGGGAAGATACTGACAGGGTGGGAAGGCCGCTGCTGCCCCACGACCCGCACCACCACGACCGCCAGAGCCGCCTCGACCACCACCACGCCCACCTCCACGCCCTCCCCCACGTCCGCCCTTGCCGCTGCGCTGCTGTGCTACCGCGGCAGTGGAGGAGGAGTGGCGAAGGATTTCAGCCTCAGTGGTGATAATCCACTGGGCAACTTGAGCGGGAGTGTCATGCTTGGAGAGGAGTTGCATGTATGCGAGCTTGTGGGCATCGAAGGCGGGAGTGAGGCCTTCGAGGAGGTGGCAGCAGATGACAGTGTCAGGGTAGGTAACGCCAAGTGCTGCGAGGCGGCGAGCAAGGTCAAGGACGCGGCGAGTAAAGGCGGCTGCGCCGGCAGTGGAATCCATGGTGATGGATCCAAATTCCTTGATGAGGGCATAGAGGGTGGCGATGTCCTGCCGGTCAAAGAGGTCGACAAGCAGTTGCCACAGGTGGGAGGAGGAGGTAGGTGAAAGCTCTCGTTTGAGGGAGGAGGGGATAGTGGCGAGGAGGATGGCGAGAGCTCGACGGTCAGCAATGCGCCACGCAGCGATGTCGGTGGTGTAGCTGGCGAGACGTGTAGTGTACGTGGCGAGTCGAGCTTGGTAATCGCGGTGGCGGGCAGCAGCCTCGTCGTAGGCGCGCTTGTCGTCCTCATAGCGCAGTTGACGGCGAAGGTGGTCGTTGAGTGCGGTGCGGTAGGTACGGATGGCAGTTTCCATGCTCTGAGGATTGTTGACATCCGGCGCGAAGGTGGGAGGATCACCAGGAGGCTCGGGCTCAGGTCCGGGCTCGTCAGGAGGAGGTCCGGTGGGGGCGGAAGGGGCGATGGGCTGGAGTCCGCCTTCCTCCTGGAACACGACGGAACGGAGGGTATATCCGCTGACGACAACCGAGGAGAGCAACACCTCGACGGAGTGGGCATAAGAGTGCCAGTTGGCGGCCGAGTTGTCGCCCAACAACTCGAGAGAGTCAATGGTCGCCAGGTCGACCGATGAGTCTGCGGACGCCATGATGGCGAAGTCGGGAAGGTGCTGCTGCTAGTGCTGTTGAAGGTGCCGCTGCTGGTGCCGTTGAAGGTGCCGCTGCTGGTGCCGTTGAAGGTGCCGCTGCTGGTGCCGTTGAAGGTGCCGCTGCTGGTGCCGTTGAAGGTGCCGCTGCTGGTGCCGTTGAAGGTGCCGCTGCTGGTGCCGTTGAAGGTGCCGCTGCTGGTGCCGTTGAAGGTGCCGCTACTGGTGCCGTAACAGGGTGGCGCTGCTAGGTGCTGTTGCTGGTGCGATTAAGGGTGAAGTAGGAGGGGGGGGAGGAGGTAGGGGAGAGGAAGGATGGCGCGGAAGTGTGGGGCAGGGCGCGGATGAAGGGGGGAGGTTGCACAGGTCAGTCGCGGCGGCGCGTCGGCCGCCCGTGAGAGCGCGAGGGTCGGCCGCGGCTCTGCGTCGGCCGTCCGCGTCAGCGCGAGGGTCGGCCGCGGCTCTGCGTCGGCCGTCCGCGTCAGCGCGAGGGTCGGCCGCGGCTCCGCGTCGGTCGTCCGCGTCGGCGCGGAGGTCGTCGGCGATCGCGCGGCGGCCGTTCGGGATGGCGCACAGGTCGGCCGCGACTCCGCGCTGGCCGTCCGCGTCGACGCGCGGGGTGCTCGTGGCCGCGGGCTGGCCGTCCGCGACGGTTGGCTGGCCGTCCGCGACGGCTTGCTGGCCGTCCGCGACGGCTTGCTGGCCGTCCGCGACGGCTTTCTGGCCGTCCGCGACGGCTTTCTGGCCGTCCGCGACGGCTTGCTGGCCGTCCGCGACGGTGTGCTGGCCGTCCGCGACGGCTTTCTGGCCGTCCGCGACGGCTTGCTGGCCGTCCGCGACGGTGTGCTGGCCGTCCGCGACGGAAGGCGTGAGGGAGGGGTGGCGGCGGGAGGGAGGATTGAGGCCGCGGGAGAGCGGTCGGAGGCCGCGAGAGGGAGGATTAAGGCCGCGGGAGGGAGGATTGTGGCCGCGGGAGGGAGGATTGAGACCGCGGAGGAGTAGATCTGAGCCGCGGAAAGCTAGATCTGAGGTACGGGAGGGAGGATTGAGGCCGCGGAGGAGTAGATCTGAGCCGCGGAAAGCTAGATCTGAGGTACGGGAGGGAGGATTGAGGCCGCGGGAGGCTAGATCTAAGACGCGGAGAGGAAATTACGGCCTAAGGATCGAGGGAGGTGGCGTGAGCCATTTGGCTCTGAATACCATGATAGAATTCAAGAGAATGGTTGAGTAATGAGCCAAGGAGGCTCTATAGTACAAGCATGCAAGGAAGAGAGGTTGGAAGAAGGTGCAACCCTATTGGCCACTAAGTTGGCCAATGGGTGAGTTGCCTTGTGGAGTAGGGAACCCCACAATGTTGCTAGCTTGTGATTGGTTGGCCTTAGGACCAAATGTTGGCAAGTGCCAACCAAGGACCAAGACCAAACCAAATCTTGACCCAACCACAAAGTGTGGTTGGAGTGTACACCCAACCCCCCAATGGCTTAAAGAGCTACACCTATTCTAGCCTATGTATGTTGTATATATAAGATACATTTACAACACACACACATTGCACAAGAGGATTTTCCCAACTGCATGCATGGCATGGCGTGGAGTAGAGGGCGTTGACCCGACGACCCTGGCAGGGGTCAAAAGGTGGATGAACATACGTTGGACAAGAGGATGGGCCTTTTTGAGATGACTCAATTCCCTAGGTCAGCGTCGACTCCCCTCAGAGCTCCTCAGTGCAGCGTCGACTCGCGTCGACTACGCTCACAGCCCCCCCGGAAGGCATCGACTCGCGTCGACCACGCTCACACCAGGTTGACGTAGTGAATGAGCTTGTCCATGTTCTGGAACCCCATGAAGCATTACCCTACCGCACCGCATCACACCACACCGTGCCACTCCACCATACCAGGTTGACGTAGTGGATGAGCTTATCCATGTTCTTTAACCAGAGGACGGCGTTCGAGTAGGCAAAGTCCTTGCCCATGGTGAACATCACATGGTTGGACCGCGTCACCTTCGCCTGTTACAGCCCACACAAAGGAGAGAAGGGCGGCAGAGACGCAAGGAAGGAGGGCATTTTAACAAGGGCTTCACAAAAATGGCGTCGGAGTAAACATTGTCCTTCCCCATGGTGAATTGATATAGGAATCACATGGTTCGACCGCGTCACCTTTGCACATTCTGACAAGGGATGTTGCTGCCACGAGAATTGATATAGTTGGTTGGAACAAGCATGGACAAGTCTTTCGAGGATGCACATGCCTTGACAGGACGCAATGCAACATCTGACAGGAGGCGCTTTATGCACGAGCATCAGTCGTACCTGCTCCCAAGCTCGCTCAACGAACAGGTCAACAAGCTTCCGGACGTTCGACTCCCCTGATTGCGGGTCATCCTGTAACGAGATATAGGAGGTCCGGGACAAAAGCTTAGAGCTGGCAGACAGGATCAACACAGCATGGGAGAGTGAGGTGAGGATGGGCCATGGGAGAGGGGGGATGGGCTATGGGAGAGGGGGGATGAGCTATGGGAGAGGGGGGATGGGCTATGGGAGAGGGGGGATGAGCTTTGCGAGAGGGGGGTTGGGCTATGGGAGAGGTGAGATGGGCTATAGAGAGGGGGGATGGGCCCCCGGACCAAGGCGCGCCCCCGGACCAAGGCGCGCCCCCGGACCAAGGCGCGCCCCCGGACCAAGGCGCGCCCCCGGACCAAGGCGCGCCCCCGGACCAAGGCGCGCCCCCGGACCAAGGCGCGCCCCCGGACCAAGGCGCGCCCCCGGACCAAGGCGCGCCCCCCGGACCAAGGCGTGCCCCCGGCCTGGACCAAGGCGCGCCCCCGGACCAAGGCGCGCCCCCGGACCAAGGCGCGCCCCCGGACCAAGGCGCGCCCCCGGACCAAGGCGCGCCCCCGGACCAAGGCGCGCCCCCGGACCAAGGCGCGCCCCCGGACCAAGGCGCGCCCCCGGACCAAGGCGCGCCCCCGGACCAAGGCGCGCCCCCGGACCAAGGCGCGCCCCCGGACCAAGGCGCGCCCCCGGACCAAGGCGCGCCCCCGGACCAAGGCGCGCCCCCGGACCAAGGCGCGCCCCCGGACCAAGGCGCGCCCCCGGACCAAGGCGCGCCCCCGGACCAAGGCGCGCCCCCGGACCAAGGCGCGCCCCCGGACCAAGGCGCGCCCCCGGACCAAGGCGCGCCCCCGGACCAAGGCGCGCCCCCGGACCAAGGCGCGCCCCCGGACCAAGGCGCGCCCCCGGACCAAGGCGCGCCCCCGAACCAAGGCGTGCCCCCGGCCCGGACCAAGGCGCGCCCCCGGACCAAGGCGCGCCCCCGGACCAAGGCGCGCCCCCGGACCAAGGCGCGCCCCCGGACCAAGGCGCGCCCCCGGACCAAGGCGCGCCCCCGGACCAAGGCGCGCCCCCGGACCAAGGCGCGCCCCCGGACCAAGGCGCGCCCCCGGACCAAGGCGCGCCCCCGGACCAAGGCGCGCCCCCGGACCAAGGCGCGCCCCCGGACCAAGGCGCGCCCCCGGACCAAGGCGCGCCCCCGGACCAAGGCGCGCCCCCGGACCAAGGCGCGCCCCCGGACCAAGGCGCGCCCCCGGACCAAGGCGCGCCCCCGGACCAAGGCGCGCCCCCGGACCAAGGCGCGCCCCCGGACCAAGGCGCGCCCCCGGACCAAGGCGCGCCCCCGGACCAAGGCGCGCCCCCGGACCAAGGCGCGCCCCCGGACCAAGGCGCGCCCCCGGACCAAGGCGCGCCCCCGGACCAAGGCGCGCCCCCGGACCAAGGCGCGCCCCCGGACCAAGGCGCGCCCTCGGGGGGACGGGCTATGGGAGAGGGGTGATGGGCAATGGAGCAGGACTAAGAGTCGGAGAGCTGGAGGAAATTGAAACATATATAAAGGTATTGCCGGCATGTGCCTTTGCGTGACATTTGACCCACACGTGCTTGGCGGCATCTGCTTAGTCCTACCTACCTGAACGAACGGTGGGAAGTTTAGGTCCTCACAATCAAGCCCAGGAGGAGGATCGTACATCCAATACAGGTGCCCACCAAACACCTGGATTGAGACAGAGAGGTTGTTAAGATTCTTAGAGAAGGGTACAAGTATTTCAAGAATACGGTGAGACGCAATGCAATGCAAGGATGTCATGAGAGCCCCTAGTTTGCAAGAAAGTGCTAACCTGGGCCGATTTTCCAAATGTTTTCGATGCGCGCCACACAAACTCCTCCTTCTTTTCTTGTTGCCGATTGGCCACATCTTGGTAATCTGCCCGCGAGAAAAATATCCCATCAAACCCAGCCTGCTCAAAAGAGAGACTCAACAACAACAGGGTGGAAACAGCATAACGAGAAGACTTAGAAAGGATACGAGAGAGGTGGGGAGAGGGAGGAGGGCGGGCGGTGGATGGCATTTACAGAGAGGGAGGGTGGTAGGTACCAATCAAGTGGTAGCACATGTAAAAACCAACCATGCCACGTGGGTGGACTATGTACCCACTTACTCATTCCCCTTCTCACCTGAGCCGTGATGAGACTGGCTTGAGTAGCGGAGTGGCCGAAGGGGTCAATCTGCCATGCAATGCGCGGCGTGACGTTGAACTCGGAGCGCAGGAAGCGCAGCCCCAGCGACATCTGGTGGACCATGTCGGTGTAGTGTGTGGTGGCCTCGTCGTGCATCACCCACCCTCCATTGCTGCGCGCACGAGGCAAGTGAGGGCATGGTTGGGGTGGGTGGGGGAAAGGGAGGAGGAAGTGCAGTTTCAGTAACATCTAGTGGACCATGTCGGTGTAGTGTGTGGTGGCCTCGTCGTGCATCACCCACCCTCCGTTGCTGTCATGAAGGTGGGAGCGAAAAGATGGTCAGTTGACACGTGGTCGAGAACTTTGGCAAAAGTAGCGTTCGTCAAGCGTGTGGTAGTGAGTTATCTCGTCCATCGATCATAACTGCTAGTGTATTCCAGAGCATTATAATTGGTAGGTGAAGCAGATTTTCATGCCAATAGCAGGACCAAGAGGTTCTTAAGGACGACACTGAAAATGAGGTTAATGCGTACACGAATTCGAGTTGACCTGACGCAACCAGAGCACGCACTCTCGTGCGCATGTCCTCTTTCTGCTGCTGCCACCACCGATAGAAGAACGCCTGGAATGAAAGGAGGGAGAGTTGAAAGATAATCCTGGTTCACCTCATGTTGAAATAACATGGCTATTCCGGAGCTGAATGACATGATTAGTTTGAATCTGCGACATGTTCAGCCTGAGAGGGATGGTTAGCGCAGAATCAAACTGACAGAGTCAGTTGAATATCCAAACGACATGTTTCTCCTGAGATAATTGTGCACGGTTAGTCTGACGTAGTATGAAACGTTACACCTGAATTGAAACTGACATGGTTAGCATGAACACGGTTAGTCTGACATAATATGAAACGTTACACCTGAGTTGAAACTGACATGGTTAGCATGAACACGGTTAGTCTGAAGTAATATGAAGCGTTACGCCTGAGTTTAACTTGACATTGTTGGCCTTACAGAAAAACACACGGTTGGTTTCCAACGCTGGCCAGCTCTCACCTGTTCCACCTGAATGAACTTGCGGTCAGGATTTGCCTCAAGCTGGTCAATAACAGTCTCGATAATGTACTGTACTGATGTCACCTGGATCAATTAATTATCAAAAAGTAACATGATCATGCAATAGCTTAGCAATCTGGATTCTAAAAGCCATAGAAGATGACTCATTCCGGTATCGATCTCAGGAAAACAGGTTCTAGGGAGTTTCTGGACCTTCTGAAAGAGAAACTCACGTAGTACTTGTCAATGGTGCTCGTCCATCCCAGGTCATCGTGTGAATGTGCTACCAGATGCACGTTCAGCTTGCTTTCTACAGGTCCTGCGTCCGTCTTATAGCGAATCTCTTCTTTAGCTGCGCCGATCGAAGCAGAAGACGCCAGCCAATCAGGCTTACCCACGTGTTGCGGGATGGATTGGTTGGCTGGATTCATAAAAGCAAAGAGAGACGAAGAACCGATGGGGAACGACATGTTCCCTCCCGTCACGATCTGCTGAATTGTCAACAGCGTAGCGCCTGCCAAAATCCCTATCAGGAACGGCATTGCGGCCGAGGCCGTACGACTTAAAGACATGGCAGTGGAATTCGATAACAGCTTGTACGGCAGCTTCAGTCAGCAGCTTGCTTCCGTTAGAAAACCACGGCGCAGGACAGGCCATCACGCCATGGGCCCTGCACAAACAGCTGAAATTTCACGATCATAGCGGTCATGGCTGAAATTTCACGATCATAGCGGTCATGAAAACCTAGCATCCGTTTCGCGTTCCTCGACGAACCGTGAATCTCGAGGGTGCTGCGAATATTTCTGTCAAACTGAGGACTTGCTCAGCAAACCAAGCAGTCAACTTCTCAGTCACGGAAATTGCACGATACAATCGTATAGTGCGAAACACTGTACTATTCTGTTACTAGTATGGTTTTATTCTAACATCAAGTGTTAATGGTGGACGCAGTTCCATTCTCAGATTTTGCTGGTTGATTCCATTGCTGGTACTATCCATGGAAAGTTTAAGCACACAGGCGTATCATTCAAAGTTTATTCATTACATTATCCATATGCTCAACTTGCTGTTTTGATCTTATTGTATTTCAACAAAAATGCTTTTTTGGTTGGAGAAAGGAGAGAAAGTATATTGTAACTGTATAGAGCTTCTTAATACACGTGCTAGATAGAGGATTCACTGTACACGTACCAGATCCTCCAAGCACGTGATTGGCTGCCATAGGCGCCCCAGGCGCCTATGATCGAATCTGTTCCTTCCCAACCAGAGCCATACACTGTATGATCGAATCTGTTCCTTCCCAACCACGGGCGCCCCACCAGCCAACCGAACGACAGCATCTGATATGCAAACGGGCAAAGATCAAACAGGGGCCGAAAAATAGCACGAGGGTGTCCAAATTAGGGCCGGAGAAACCAAACCTAGGCTTTTGGAGCTAAATCCGAATTGTCCATACTCGCGATTCGATTTCACTTGTCAGAGGTTCTGACCACCCCGCGCGTGGTGACTAATGAATTTAAACATTTATGTCGTCAAGTCGAAATAAATCAGTGTTTTCCACTCGTTAGCACTACGAAGCACTAGATGACGTTACCAGAAACTGTTAGGGCAGGAAGGAAAAACTAATCCCCTAGAGAACCTGGACGCATTTTCTGGAGGGATCAACACTAAACACGGGAACCCAAGTAGAGTTTAGGGTTGATGCCTCCCCGAGTCGCATCCGTTTCGGATATGGTTTTTTTTGCGGTCAGCTAAGGTGATGTAAATCTTCTGAGAACCACGATGAAACCTACTCCCAGAGAAATACGACGCGAATTTCGTAATAGGTGGTGATCATAACCTACAGAAATAAATTGATCCAATGAAGTCGAAATTCTTGTATTTTCCTGTAAATCTAGGTTCGAATTCTCGGCCCTACCACCTGGGCAGCCTCGGAAGTACATCCAACGGTTAAGATTAATCCGGCCCTAATTTGGTCACTTTCCTGCTAATGTTCGGCCCCAGTTTGATCTTCTCCCTAAGCAAACACAGAGTAGGACCAGCAAAAATGAGGACCAGAAACAACCAGAGGCAGTGGGATTCAGCGCGGTTTTCTGCGGTGATCGTATCAGGCTTCGAGCTGAAGCCTAAAACCGAAACACGCACAAACGAGGTCAAGGGAAGCAGCACCATACATGCCGCAATAGATTGGGAGGAGGATTCATTCGCCACAACAGTTTCTCGCCCACAGATCCATGGTCGTTGGATAAGACCTAACACTACCCGAGCGGATCTAAACTCGGCATATTACAGACCGTTTGTTCAGGCCGCTTTAAATCCGCGGAAGAGCCATGCGACTCTGAGCTGTATCAACTCTGTCCGCTTTCTCGCGTCATCCGGCGTTAGTTACGTCTACCCCATTAGTGGCCTCGATTGCTTCACCGGTGCCTTCCAGAAGCATCGGCAATCCAATCCCGCAAACATCCACCAGTCTCTCAAGTGGAACATCACGTGACGCAACGATACAGATGACGTCAAGCTCGCGCGCCGCTCTAAGGTGTGACGCAATTCATCCCGCGGGTCGCCGCGGGTCCCGAAGCTCGTCTCGAGTGCGAAACAGCAACTGTCGGCGCCTGTACAGTACAGTGTATACGCAATGTGTAATTTTAAAGGACGACATTTATGGCAGGCATGTCGTCACGCACAATTATTCCTCCCGGCGGATATGCCGCTGTGCATGCTGCAAGTCGGCCAGCCCTCAGGTCTTCATGCCCCCCGCCACAGGTTCAGTTTCAGATAATTCCATGTCCCAGTATTTTGCGGCCACTAGAAATGCAACAATCCGTTCCTGAATTGGCAGTCTCGAATTCCGCTTCCTTGCCTCGCGATCCAGCAACGGTCTGAGCTGTTCAGTCGGCTGCGCTGAACTCGGAACTCAAATCACCCACTGTGAAATCAGTCCGAGTAACGACCCGTGAAAGCAGTTTTGCCTCCTCTCCGCATAACCCACTGCATCAGCCGCCCAAGATGATGCGAATCTGTCTTCCCACAGCGTTCCTGCGTCTCGCGGACGAGCAGGAGTCGGAAACCCACGGAGGCTCACTCGCTTCGCCAGAGCGCCTCGTTGACCCCTCCCACTCGCTTCCCCAGGACGCCGATCTCTCTTGTCCTCGAAGCTCCGAATTCCCTGCCTTGGCGGCACCAGCGCCGTTCAAAGACACGCTTCCATCATCAAGACACGGGTCACCGCGCAGCGGACGTGATCTGCGGACTGCTGCTGGGCGAAATGCTGCTAGCTGGGCTGAACGCGCGTCTCTGGAAGCAGGCCGAGCATCTCTGGACGCGCACCAGCAGGGAATGAGCCGCCTGCCACCGCGCCCCGGCGGGCGATTCTCCCTGGAGGAATCTTGCTGCGGCCGCTCCTACCGCTGCGACACCATGTGCTTTCGAGGCCTGGAGGCGTTTCCGGGGGAACCCACACGACGGTCCGATGCCGCCACCGCCGCCGCCGCCTCTCCTCGACCTTCTGCGCCCAAGCAGCCGCTGGAGAGGAACTCATCGCGCGGCATTCCGCGGGTCATGAGCGACGTTGATCCGATCTCGGCGCGTCGCTCTGACCCGGTTCACATTCGTGGCGAATCTGATGGTTGTTTTCTATCCCGGGGCAGGACTTGGGGCTCTGCGCGGGACACTTCTTGCAGCCACTCCGCCAGTTTTGCCAATTTGGGCTCTTTGAACAACACGGGCAGTTTCTCGGAGTCGCGTGATTCGAATCAACCCCGTGCGTCAGGTTTGAGCCACAACACTCGCCTGCACAGCAGCCACAGGCACTCCCTAGGGGCGTCTCTCTCGGATCTTGCTCTGATTGAGGAGGCCCTGGGATTCTCACAGCCAGACAGCCTCCATGCTACAGACGCCATGAGATCAGAGGGCCGTTCTGACCCGGGTCACATTTGTGGGGATTCGCTCTGTGGGGGGTGTTCTTGGCGTGCTGCTGAGCTGGCGTGCAGCCCGATGTGGGTGGATAGTGCCAGGTCACGGATTCAGGAGGCTGCACTGGCTGTGGTGGAGGCCCAGCAGGCAGCTGTGGAGCTGAGTGCACGGATTGATGAGGCAGAAGGACGTTCGACAGGAGGGCTTGCATCGAGAAGCCTACCAGGATTGTCCTCCTTTCCTGTGACTAGGAGGAGCTTTGATGGTGTGGCAAGCCTGCGACATCAGTCAGTGGAAAGTAGTCCCAGTTTAACCAGAGAAGCCTCATCCCTTGCAGCCAACAGAACCCGAAGTGAAGGGTCGTATATCGGGCTAAAAATAGCGAAACTGTTTAGCATGGCAAAAGTTCAACCTAACAGGAAGAGTCAGGTCTGAATGCTACTACCGTATTTCTTGTTACTAAACAGAATATGCATTCCAGTGGATGGTTATAACTTTCTCCTGTACAACGTTAATGTTCCAAGCTGCATGTTCGGTCAGGGTAGCTTTTTGAGCTGGATAATGCCAGTCATGTAACATGTTAGCCAGACAGTTCATCTTAGGTGGCAAAAATTCGTTCATTCAGGGCGAAGTCAGGTTGTACATTTGTCGCAGATATTCAGTTCTTGTATCGTGGCTCAAAACGGTTCAACACGGTGGAAAGCTTTTCTGAAGGTTAACCGTGTTCTATCTTTGCGAAACGAAGTTGAGCGTAGGGAAGCTGTACAACCTGACGTCGCCCTCAAGGATGCACTGTGAAACAAATTTGCATTTTGCACAAAGGAGTCCTCCTAGAATCCAGAATATTGTAGTGAAATCAAATGTTGAAGTAAAGAATTTTCCTATGACAGATAGGCAGCATATGATTTCCCCAAAGTTCAAAAGACGCGTTTCAAATTCATAGTACACAAGAACCGTGTCTAACCGTGAGAAAACGGGCTGATCCCAACAGTAGGCAGAAAACGAGCGCGCCTGCTGACACCTTCCCAGCTGGTCCTTTCTACCCCTCACGCAGCAACTGGCAGGGCAAACCCAAATGCTAGAATATCGTGACATGGCAAAATCCCAAAACTGTCCATCACAACCGTGAGTGACACGTCATGCGATGAGACACCTGAGTCACCCGATCGATATGCGGGTAGATGAGCTGGCGCATCCATGCTTTGTGGTTCCTATTGTTTTCGCGCCAGTTTCAACCGCACGATTGGCCCTGGTACATGTCCCACGGGGCTAAAGGGACCAATAACAACAGCTCTTTTGTGGATATGCGGATATGACAAGACTGGACCGAATTTGATCCTCCACTCATTGCCCTTCCACTCTTCTCTTATGTAGTGAACACTAGTGTACAGTCCACGCCATAGTGAATTCCCGCCCGCCCTCAAGCTCGCCGCGTTTCGCGTTTCCTGTCACGGTTATGGTTGAGGGGGGATGCATTGATGGAAGCCAGAGTAAGATGCGTATGAAATCACTGGGCGGATGGTGGAAGTGTGGTGCGGGGAATCTGGGAATGGGGGAGAGGGGGGGGGGGATTTGGGAGGGAAGTGGGGGAGGCGAGGCGGGGTGAGGGATGGGGGGACGCGGATGAGGGGAGGGCGCTGCTATCGATGACTGCTCCTTACCGCCATCCGCGGATGGTGGAGGTAAAGTCGAAGTGCGTGGTTCGAGTCACCTCGTCAATCAATCAAGGAAATCCAATCCTTTTACCAATGGCGCTCGCACGTTCTTGCCACAGCACATTGGCGCGTGATCCACGGCGGGAGTGAGGCGCGTCCACCGTACTGTATTTACCTACGCGTTGTCGTTAGCTGCGTGCATCCGTCCAGTGAGCACCGCATTCCACTGCCCTGGCCCCAGTCCCTCGGTGCGCATTTCACTCCAGCCCTTCACATCCATCCCCGCGAATCGCCAACTCAGCGCCCGCCAGGCTGCTCGGCAGCTCTTGTCCTTGCTTCAGAGGTCAAGGACAATTAGCTCTTCACATCAGCTGCTCATTTCCGGAAGAAGCTCATTATTAACCTGGTCTGGTCTCATTAGGCGGTTCAGTTCAGTTCAGTTCAGTTCAGCTGAGTTCAATTCTATTTTTAGCAGTGTTTGTTCCATTCAATGGCGGCGAATTCCTTAGCTGACTTCACGTGGGAGAATGGCCGGTTGGTGGTCTTCGATGAGTCCTCCTCGCGCGATTCAGGGAGGTTGTAGGAGCACGACGCCGCGTGGGAGCTGCGTTGCTGCGATTGTGGAGGTCGTTCAAGTGGTAGCAACTTGAAATGCGACACTCCTGGGAGAGGCGACGGCGTTGCCGGGGCGCGAGTCTCCAGCCTCCCGTCGCGCATGTCGTATGCCACCGACATTAGCCTGCTTTCCCGCCGCTCTGACGATTTAAGCTCGCGACAGCAACGGCCGTGTTCCCGTCGCACGTCGTCGTGCAGCGACATCAGCATCCTGTCGTCCGCGTCGTCTGTATACTCGCACGACGACGCGAACCGGACGTTGATGTGCGTGGGATGCTCGAGGTTAGACGCTGAGCTGGCTTGTGACCCGTTGTGGATTGACAGCGCACGTGCGAGAATTGGAGGCGCGGCATTGGCTGTCGTGGAGGCGCAACAGGCAGCGGAAGAGCTGAGCGCGCGGGTAGAGATGGGCGCAACTCTCCCTACGCGGGGTCTAGAAACGCCTGTGGACCCCCGCCAGCTTTGCATGAGTGAGGTCCAGGGATTGAATCTCAGGAGTGGCGCCCAAAGAAGGGAGAGAGGGAGGAGTTGGGGGGACACAGACAATAGTTTAGATGCTGAGAAATGTACATCTGTATTTGATAAGATGGTGGATGCAGAGGAGGCTAGCAGTTTAGGAGATGACAGAGGGATCAGGCCAAGGGGTATGGGGTGGGGTAAGTCCCTGGGGGATGACACTTCAAGAGTGGCTAAGAAGCTTGCTGCTCACATCAAGAAGGGAGGCAATGAAAAGCCGGACAAGAAAGCCAGCCAAGGTAGTCAAAAGGCTAGGTTCATAATTGGTTGGTTTAAAACAGTGCTCAAGAATTAGCACGTGTATATATAAAACTGTGCATATCTGTAATCAGGAAAAAGTATTGATAACACCCAGTGTGGCTATAATACATGTATGGTATTGTAGGAGATGATGACCATACATGTATTATCAGACTACTTGCTTTTTTATTGCTGACCAGTGTGGGTGAGATATTCCCGATAAAACTCATAACGTGTTCGTGTTCGTGTTATCTGCTCTCGCCGGGAAAACACCTTCCACCTCGTTCCTCCCAAGATTGTCATATGTATTGCTTCATCTAGACCTAGACAAGTAATCAGGAATTAGGGATGTGACTAGTTCTAGTATACCAGGCTGCTTTATTTTAGGCGATTTGATCAACCGCAAAAATCGACAGAACTATTTGCACATTACCTTATTTTGGTCGTTCCTAAGGAGGTATGGCGGATCAATGGCAGACAGGGCAAGCAGGCGCGTCGCAGGGTGGAGCCATGAGCGCCGGGAGCAATCCGGCCAGCACAGGTGCCTATGCGCCGTCACACCAGGTGCTGCCGCCGGAACCTTCCACGAAACGTGGTTGCGTTGCATTTAGCTGTCCTCTGGATCCTCACTTGATGGTTCCATGCGTCACGCGTGAACCCTCTTGTCTGGTCTCTTCCGTGTTTCCGGGATTGAGCCTCTTTTCTAAACCATGATCGCTTGCTATATTTCCGGCCCTTACAACAACGCAAAGGAAGAAATCTTGAAAATAAAGACGCGTTCCGGAAGCCCTCAGGCTGATATGCGTGGTCGCCGTGTTTGCCTCTGTTTCAATCTGACGCATGATGGCGTCAGCAGGGTTGGGACGCGAGCGGAGCGTGGGGTTACCAGCAGCAGCAGCAGCAACAGACGCAGGAGCCTCAGCTTGGCGGTATTGTCTTTCCGCTAAGTCTTCATGGTTCTTGATTCGCCTCGTAATTCGTTTTCGCAAAGTCCCTCTGTTGCGTTGGAATCGTGATACAACAACGACTTGTTTCTCTTCCGTATCTGTCAAGTCGTTTTATATTGGTTTGTTTTGCTTCCATCTCCGTGCGTTATTACCCGCGTCACTCAAGTGTCAATGAATCGTGCATCGCCTTATTCATAGCTCTCGCGATCCGAGTATCAACCCATTCGTGACACTCGTAAACTCTTCATGACTCCCTTGAACCGTTCATGGCTCCCTTGAAGCGTTCACGACTCCCTTAAATCGTTCATGACTCCCTCACCCCGTGTACTAGGGGCGGAGCTCGACTGGGCGGCCAAGGCACGGCTCTGGGCGGAGCAGCGGGCGGCGCAGGAAGCGGCGGAGGCAGCGGCGGCGGCAACTGCGGCGGAAGCTGCTGCTGCAACCAATAAAGAGCCAGCAGCTAACGAGGACAAGGAACCGGCGAATCAGGATGCTACAGCAGCGGATGCGACGGCGGCGGCGCCGGGAACGAAACAGCAGGATATGGGTGCGGGGGGCGGGGGAGAGGGGGGAGGAGGGTACGGGGGGTATGTTGCTGCTGACGGGACGTATGTGGGTGGTGTGTACGGCGGTGGCACAGGGACGGAACAGCAGCAGCAACAGCAGCAAGAGCAGCAGCAGTACTATCAGCAGCATTACCAGCAGTATTACTACCCACCGGAAATGCACCATCAACATCAGCAGCAACAGCAAGAGCAGCAGCAGCAAATGTATATGTATCCCCCTCCGCCTCCTTCCCACGGCCCTCCTCTCCCGCCCCACACTCATCCCCCCGATCCTGCGTCGTTCTATCCGCCGCAGTATCCTCCTCCCCCGATGCAATACCCCCCTCCGCCCCCTCAATTTCCCCCTGCTGCCCCCGGTGGTTCGTACAACGGAGTTTACTCGGGATATGGGGATGCCAATGCAGCTGACGCTGCAGCAGCAGCGGGAGCAGCGGCCGCGGCGGCGGCGTCAGCTGGAGCGGCGGCAGCAGGCGGATTTCCCCCACAGCACGCGCACGAGCAGCACTACCCGCGCCTGCCCCCGCCGCCGCCCGCTCCGCCGCTCCTCTCCGCCCCGCCTCCCGCGCACGCGCCCGTTCTCCCCCCTCCGCCCGCGCAGCCGCCGCAGTACCCCCCACCCGCAACACCAGCATCAGGGGCGGCGGCGGGAGCAGCAGCAGCAGCGTACGTGCCGCCAGCCAATCAGGCAGCGGATATGTCAGTGCTGTCACCAGCGGTGCTGGCGGCGGCACAGGCGGCAGCAGCGTCTGCAGGGATGTATTTTGATCCGGCCGTTTATGATGTGGGTGGGGGTGGTTCTGTCACTCCCGGTGCTAAGCCAAAGAAGGTGAGCTGCTGCCGTCTGTTGAGGCCCGTCTGGTTTTCCCCTCCCCTCCCCGTTCCCCCTCCCCCTCCCTCCCCCCCTCAACCCCGCTTATCCTAAACCCGAAAGAACTTTCTTTGTCCTCTTCCTCGTACCTCTTTCTGTTCTCGTTTTCTTTCTCTCCCTCTTTCCCGGCCTGCGTCTTTCCACACTAAATTTCGTTCATTCTCCCTCTCAAACTCTCTCTCCCTCCCTCTCTCCTCCTCCCTCTATCCCGCTCTCCCTCTCCCTCCCTCTCTCTCCCTCCCTCTAACCCTCTTCCTTCCACTCTGTCCCTCTCCCCCTCCCTCCCGCTCCCCTCTCCCTCCCTTCCCCTTCTCCCCTCCACCTCCCCCGCCCTCTCCCAGTCCCTCCCCTCGTGGCTTGTGGACGAGGTAGTCAAGAAGAAGGCAGCCCTCGCAGCAGCGGCAGGAGCCGCAGACTCGCCCGCCAAAGTCCCCTCCAAGGACAAGTGGTACAACGATAGAGGCCCTCTCGCTGGCACTGGTGCTGGCGGTGGTGGCTCTACTCGTGGTGCTTCAGGTCGTGCTGGTGGTCGTGGAAGAGCGGGAGTGGAGGAGGAGGAGGACGAGGAGGAGGAGGAAGCGGAGGTGCAGAGGAGAATGGCGATGAACAACGAGATCAAACGCGTGCTGACTGAAGTGCTGCTCAAGGTGGGTGGGATGTTGAGGTGAGCTGGGTCGCATGGGAGGGGGTTCGCATGGGAGGGGTCGCATGGGAGGGGTCGCACGCGAGGGGGGTTGCGTGGGAGGGGTCGCATGGGGGGTTTGCGTGGGAGAGGGGTCGCACGGGAGTCACAGGCAATCATATCTTGGACGCCAGTGGATGCTGCTGAGTGGCCTGTGGAATGCGCTGACTCGCATGCTGAATTGGCCTGTATTTCGTCTCTGCCGCCCGGCGCCCGCCCCACCCTCTCCCCCTTGTCCCACGCTTTCCCTCTTCCCCTACCCTCTCCCCTTTGTCCCACGCTTTCCCTACCGCCCCACCCTCTCCCCTTTGTCTTACGCTTTCCCTACCGCCCCACCCTCTCCCCTTTGTCTTACGCTTTCCCTACCGCCCCACCCTCTCCCCTTTGTCTTACGCTTTCCCTACCGCCCCACCCTCTCCCCTTTTGTCCTGCGCGTTCCCTCCCGCCTAACCCTCTCCCCACTGTCCCACGCTTTTCCTCCCCACCCTCTCCCTCTTGTCCTGTGCTTTCTCTCCTGCCCCACCCTCTTCCCCTTGTCCCACGCTTTCTCTTCCTCCTAACCCTCTCCCATTTTCCCGCCCTTTCCCTCCCCACCCTCTCCCCTTTGTCCCTCGTTTTCCCTCCCCACCTCTCCCCTTTGTCCCTCGCTTTCCCTCCCCACCTCTCCCCTTTGTCCCTCGTTTTCCCTCCCCACCTCTCCCCTTTGTCCCTCGTTTTCCCTCCCCACCTCTCCCCTTTGTCCCTCGCTTTCCCTCCCCACCTCTCCCCTTTGTCCCTCGTTTTCCCTCCCCACCTCTCCCCTTTGTCCCTCGTTTTCCCTCCCCACCTCTCCCCTTTGTCCCTCGTTTTCCCTCCCCACCTCTCCCCTTTGTCCCTCGTTTTCCCTCCCCACCTCTCCCCTTTGTCCCTCGTTTTCCCTCCCCACCTCTCCCCTTTGTCCCTCGTTTTCCCTCCCCACCTCTCCACTTTGTCCCTCGTTTTCCCTCCCCACCTCTCCCCTTTGTCCCTCGTTTTCCCTCCCCACCTCTCCCCTTTGTCCCTCGTTTTCCCTCCCCACCCTCTCCCCTTTGTCCCTCGTTTTCCCTCCCCACCTCTCCCCTTTGTCCCTCGTTTTCCCTCCCCACCTCTCCCCTTTGTCCCTCGTTTTCCCTCCCCACCTCTCCCCTTTGTCCCTCGTTTTCCCTCCCCACCCTCTCCCCTTTGTCCCTCGTTTTCCCTCCCCACCTCTCCCCTTTGTCCCTCGTTTTCCCTCCCCACCCTCTCCCCTTTGTCCCTCGTTTTCCCTCCCCACCTCTCCCCTTTGTCCCTCGTTTTCCCTCCCCACCTCTCCCCTTTGTCCCTCGTTTTCCCTCCCCACCTCTCCCCTTTGTCCCTCGTTTTCCCTCCCCACCTCTCCCCTTTGTCCCTCGTTTTCCCTCCCCACCTCTCCCCTTTGTCCCTCGTTTTCCCTCCCCACCCTCTCCCCTTTGTCCCTCGTTTTCCCTCCCCACCTCTCCCCTTTGTCCCTCGTTTTCCCTCCCCACCTCTCCCCTTTGTCCCTCGTTTTCCCTCCCCACCTCTCCCCTTTGTCCCTCGTTTTCCCTCCCCACCTCTCCCCTTTGTCCCTCGTTTTCCCTCCCCACCCTCTTCTTCTTGTCCCACGCTTTCCCTCCCACTCCCACCCCTTCCTTCCTGCCAACAGGTAACTGACGACATGGTGAGGCGAATCGCTATAGATGCTCTCAGAGATCCCCGCGAGGAGGAGGAAGAGGAGGAGGAGGAGAGGGGAGGAGGGAGTGGAGAGGAGGAGGAGACGGGGAAGAAGGTTAGTGGAGGGAAATGGGTGACAGTGGGTGAAGGGGAGGAGGAAGAGAAGGAGGAGGAGGAGGTGGAGGAGAAAGGGGTCGAGCGGGAGAAGGATGGGAACAGGCATATGGAGGAGGAGGAGAAGGGGGATGGGATAGCAGGTGAAGTCTCAGGTGAAAAACCAGGTGGGGCAGGTGCGGTTGAGGAAAACGGGAAGGTTGTGGCAGGGGGAGAGTCTGGGGGAAAGGGGGTGGTTGAGATGAGTAAGGCAATGAGTGGTGAGAGGAAGAGGAAGAGTAAGAAGAAGAAGAAACGGGCGGGAGCGGGAGGAGGGTTGTTGGGTGGAGGGCTGCTGGGGATTGCTTATGGGAGTGATGAGGATGATGATGATGATGACGATGAGGAGGAGGAAGGGGAGGAGGAGGAAGAAGAAGAGGAAGATGAGGAGAAAGATGAGGAAGAAGAGGAGGATACAGAAGAGAAGGAGGAGAGTGAGGTGGTAAGGGATGCGAAGGAGAAAGGTGTTGATGGTGGTGAAGGGGATGGGAGTGCGGTGCAGAGGGAAGGAAGGGGGAGGGAGGAGCCAGTGCATGCTGGTGCATTGGAGGAGAGGCGGGAGGGGAAGGATGGGGAAGAGAGGGATGAAGAGGCGAAGATAAGTGGCATAGCGGAGGGAAGGCAGGAGGGAAGGGGAGATGGGAGCATGGGGCAGCAGGAGGGAGGGGAAGAGGTGCGCAGAGAGGGGGGTGATGAGGGGGAGAGGGGGAGGAAAAGGAGCGGGGGCGAGAATGAGGGGATAGGAAGGGGGAAGAAGGTGGAGGAAGGGCGTGGGCGGGCGAGGGGAGAGGAGGAGGGAGGGGAGGAGGAAAGCAGGAAGGGAAAGACGAACAGGAGGAGTGAGGGGAAAGATGATAAGGAGAAGGATGGGGAAAGTGAGGAGAGCGAGGGGAGGAAGAAAAAGAGGAGAGGGGAGCATGAGAGGAAGGAGGGAAGTGAGAATAGGCATAGAGAAGAGAGAGATAGGAAAGCGAAGAGGGAGGATGAGGAAGATGGGGAAGAGTCAGGGAGCAAGCACAAAAGCCGGGAGACAAGTGAGCCTGAGGGTAGGAAGAGGGCGAAAGATAAGGAGAAGGATAGAGAAAGGGATAAAGAGAAGGATGATGGAAAAGAGAAGGAGAAGAGGAGTTCTAAGGGCGAGGAGAGGAGCAAAGAGAGGGATGAGAGGAGGGGCAAGGAGAGGGAGAAGGAGAGGAGTGGTGAGAAGGATGGGGACAGGGGGAAGGAGAGAGACAGGAAGGGGAAAGAGAGGAAGAGGGATGGAGATGAGGAGGGTAGTAGGGATGAAAGCAGGGAGGAGGGTGGCAAGGAGAGGAAGGGATCACAAGTTGAGAAGGAAAAGAAGGAGAAGGAGGAGAAGGAGAAGCGGAGGAGTAAGGAGAAGCGAGATAGGAAAGACAAGTCTGAGAGCAGGAGTAAAGAGGAGAGCAAAGAGAAAAAAGGAAAAGCTGATGATAGTGACGACAGCAGCACTGAAGAGCGGGGCAAGCACGGGCGATCGGAGAGAAAGAAAGAGGCAAGCAGGAAGGGCAGGCATCGCAGCAAGTCGCGCTCGCGATCCCGGTCCCCTCGACCCGAGCGCTCTTCCAGTGATGGCGACGAGGAGGAGGAGGATCGTGGCAGGTGAGCATTGAAGATGCATGGCGGTGGACATGGGGGAGTGGGGATGTGAGGTTAGCCATGCGGGGTGGCTATGCGGGGTGGCCATATGGGGGTTGGCTCCTGCACGGGTGGGCATGTGAGCATGGCGGGCGTGAGAGTTGTCTTGCAATTTTTTTTCTGTCCCTCGCTGCTGTTCCATTCCCTCAGGTCCGTTTCTATCCGCCCTTGCATGATCCGTTCGTCTACCTGTCTTCCCTATCATCCGTTTGAACCCCAGGCATAGGAAGCATGGGGGCAAGGACAAGGGGAGGGAGCGAGAGAGAGCAGAGAAGAGCGGCGAAAAGGAGGAGAGTAGGAGAGGGAGGGAGGAGAGGCGGGAGAAGGGAAGCAAGAGAGACAAGGAGAAGAGGAAGGAGAAGGATGGGGGCAAGGGAGAGGGGCACGGGGAGCAGAGGAGGAGCAGGAGGAGGAGCCGCAGTGTGAGTCGCAGCAGGAGCCGCAGCAGCAGCAGCTGCAGCCCAACCCCCAAGAGACGGTGTGAATTCTCTTTCTTTCTTTCTCTGTTATCTGGTCATTCTGTTGAATTGTGCGGTATTAGAAGCAAGCTCGCACCCCATGGCACTCTGTATGCTCATTCCCTTCTTCACCTATGGAACTTTGACCTGTTGCCTCTGCAAATCTGTGCGTGAGTCTGTATATATGAGTGTATATGTGAGTGCATTTGTGTGCACACACCTGCACTCTATCTGCAGTGCTCCCCGTCCCTCCTCTCACCCTCTTGTCCCAGCCCCCCTCTGGGCGGACTAGTCTGTCCTTCCTGTGCCGCCACTGCTTTCACGCAGAGCAGAGCTCGCTCCTCAGCAGGCCAGCTCCCCCAGACTGCGTGGTGGCACTTTCTCAGCACTTGCTCAGCCTAACAACCAACACCCCCCCCATGCGCGGTGGCCTGTGGTCGGGTTTCCGGGTCTGCGGGTTCCCTTTCCCTCTCCCTCCCCCCACTTCTCTCTATGGTTTCGATCCTCCTCCCTGCAGGTATGCCTTCTTTCCATTTCCTACCTACCTTCCTCCTCACCTCTTTTCTCACTTCTCGTCCTTCTTTGTTATCTTGTTCTTGTCAAGAAATTTCTTGCACTTTTGTTGACTTTGTTTGGTCACGACTCACGCGCACAAGACGGCGACTCTCACGCACGAGTGTGTTATCAGGCTCACATACCTAGAGCTCAAACGGCCACATGTCCCCCTCTTGCCCCCATGCCAGGTACCGCTCTGAGCGATAGGAGTCAGCGCGTTGTGTGGATGGAGGCACAGGAGTGCGCGCGTGCGGATCAAGTGCAGAGAGAGAATCGGATCCTGGGATTCTCACAAGACGGTCTCCCTCTGGGCTTTTGAGCTGCCCCAATGGCACTAGTGAGGCGCCTCCACAATAGGATCTTGGGGTTTTCACAAGGGGTGTTACCACTGCTGGGCTGAGAAGAGAGCAGAAGGGCAGTGTTCTTTTATGTTCCTGGAAGAGAGCACATACCTGAACCAGAAACGGGTCGGAGTTGCCTTGCATCCGTGCTCTTTGGTTAGTGTTGGAATCAGGAGGGTGAAATTAGGGTTTTTGTACCGTACTTCTCAGCAATTCCCAAGCGCTTATAGTGGTAAACTCTCAATCTTCTTGCCTTGTATGGCATGGGGTAGTATTCCCAGTGTTTGCTCCCACATACGCTGATTATACATGAGACTTGACAGGGTATACAAAAATGCATGGAATCTTGCAGCCAGGAAGCTGGGTCAGACAACCTCTAGCTAGGCTACAACTTGCAAAGTTGATGCTGCTTAACCTGCAGCAGGCCAAGTCACATGCAGCCATGTGTCAAGAAGTCCATGAAAACCAGATGAAGAAAAGGGAAGAAGAGGCAGATTGAAGGAGAAAAAGGCAAGGGTCATTGGAGTAAGGAGGAGTGGAGGTCGGGAGATGTTAAGCATGTGCGGAAGCAGTGGTAAGTGGAGAGGGGAGTGATGAGGGTTGAGCAGGGGGTGAAGCGAGGGGAGGGGTGAGTTTGGAGGGGGGAGAGGGAGACTTGGGAGGAGGGACAAAGGAAAAGGGAAAGGGAGGGAGGAGGGGATGAAAGGGGGAAGGAACGTGGGGCGGATGATGAATGACCGAGGGAGTGGCGAGAGAGATGACGGGTGAGCGGGGAAGGTAGGTGAGGAGTTAGTGGGTAGGAAGATGAGGTGTGCGTGAGAGAAGAAATGAGGGTGAGCGCAGGGGGATATAGGAGGCTGGAGGGGAAGGGGGGAGGGAAAGAAGGGGGAGCGGGGAGACAGGGGGGAGATGAAGGGTGAACATGAGAGAGTTCGCGGGAGTGAGTTGGGGAGGCTAGAAAGGGGGAAAACGGGGGGGAGTCAAGGGGTGAGAGGGGAAACGATGGGGGAAATGATGGTTGAATCATGAGGAGATGAGGAGTGAGCGACGAGGGGATGTAAGTGAGTAGGGAGGGAGATGAGAGGTAGGAGGGTGAGAGAAAAGATGAGAGCTGCGTGAGGCTATGAGGGGAGAGCGTGGGAAGGTGGGGGGAGAGAGAGGGAAGATCTGGCGAGAGCTAAGAAAGATGTGCGAGGGAAGATAAGGGGGATGGGCGAAACGGGGGAAAGGGAGAGGTTGCACGACATGAGAGCTGCGTGAGGCTATGAGGGGAGAGCGTGGGAAGATGGGGGGAGAGAGAGGGAAGATCTGGCGAGAGCTAAGAAAGATGTGCGAGGGAAGATAAGGGGGATGGGCGAAACGGGGGAAAGGGAGAGGTTGCACGACATGGAGTCTCCGTGCGTCAGCTCGGAAATCCGATCTTCGCGAGAGCTGTAACATGCTCGTCGAAACCCTACGTTCGCGAAACCGTGTAGCATGCTCGCGGACCGCCGCCTCTTGCCAGTCTACTGCCTCCCTTCTATCTTGTGTTCGTTTTACGTGGCACGGAAAATTATTCACGCGATTAAGTCGTCTGCAAGGCAACGTTTCCTTTCTCCCGATATCCTTAACTTAGACTTCGTCGGTTCTACTGGCTACGGTTCAAAGATATCGAGCGCGCACCGAACGTGGATTATTTCACTTGGATCTGAGGGTACGTTCCTGGCCCGTGTCAAAGCTTCGGGCCTTCCCGGGAAGGCCCGATGCTTTGGGTCAAACTCCCTGTCCAACTTCAGGTCTTCCGGAGACAAGGGCAATTTTTGGCCGGAAGACCCGAAGTTGGTCTCGGATGGCCCAAAGTGGGTCCAACTTCCGGTCATCCGCGGATAACCGGAAGCTTGACACTCGCCAGGAACGCACCCTGAGACTAGTACTCGTTCAGATGGAAGCAGCTAACACTGAAGCCTGACCGATGGCAAGACTGATAGAGGCTACGGCAACAAGATATCGGCACGCACGCGAATCGGCGAAATGAACACCAAGACTCGATGAAACCAGGATCGGAGATGAAGGGGAATGAGCTGGACGATATGGATGAGGGCAAGAAACACCTCCCAATTCTATTGGCTCGCACGATATTTTCTCGATCACCCCTTGCCATTTTCAACTGCCCCAATCAAGTTCACACGGAACAAAATGAATCGCGCGAGCACCTGAACCTTCCGTTGACACATCTCAACGCATTCCCGCACTCCACGCAGAATTCTTCGCAAAAGTATCATAGTCGGGCTATGCATATAAAATACACGTGCCACGTCAACAACCTCCTAAAAAGTTCGTTTCCTGCCCCAGCCCCAACCTTTCATACCTGATTTCAGAGTGCCCGTCAAACACAACACAGCGATACGCGTCCTCAGCAGATCCGCTTATAGCAAACTGCAAACCAACCCACATAACTTTACCACCCTTTGTACTGTACATGTGAAAAAGGTTCACGATGTCGAGTCGCGTTGGGATCAGTTCAAATTCACATTTGGGCCGCAACGAAATTTGAGTCGATTGGAACACCCTCTGACATTC
Source organism: Closterium sp. Yama58-4 (assembly GCA_947470075.1). NCBI lineage: Eukaryota > Viridiplantae > Streptophyta > Zygnematophyceae > Desmidiales > Closteriaceae > Closterium > Closterium sp. Yama58-4. The sequence continues at coordinate 441,043 of CANIUD010000278.1, read as the reverse complement.
TCTAGGCGGAAAGTTGCCTTGGCGGCGCCAGCCACCTTACCACTCCCTCCCAACACAAGGCTCCACCAAATCTTCACCATTCATCTGCGGCAGCGATGGCAAAACTACCTTGGTATTGCAACGGCACTATGCACCATACCAAAGGCCGCGCGCTTGATCAACGCACCGCACTCATCAAATAACAGCGGCTGAAATCCATCAACACACCCAATAGCTTTGGCGAGTCCACATGCACTGCACACATTCGGGTCGCCTTGAAAGACCCCATGGTAAACGTTCCCGAGGCGGGGAATTTCTAAGGTGACGGCGGCCATCGCACCATGACACATCACATTGATATCTTCACCATTCATTGGTGGTGGCGATAGCCGCATCATCTCTGCACCATCCGTTCATCCTGAAGTCGCCTCATGTAACTCCGAAACTAGCCGCACCCCTTCCCGCGTTGTATCAGAAGCGAACGTCCGCGCCGCGTTGCGCCACGCCTCACCGCCAACGGCAACTTGAGTTAGAGCGGGAATAATCGATAAACGATATCCTACTTTCCGAACCCTCTGGCTGCAACATTTTCAGACGCGCCGCGCCGCATCCGCATCCAGCACCGCACCCACAATTCTCCGACCTGGATGATCGTTTCCATCGACACACTCCTCCTTGCTCAATCGTTCCATTCCTACCATCAGAAGACCTACAAGTTCCTACCGTCAACTTCATTCTCGGATTTCTACCTTCCCAATAATCTCGTCGGAAGGATTTTTCAGCTCCGTCGAAATCAGCTCCGTCCCAATAAGCTAGTCTCTGTGGACTTCATGCGACGAGCTCCACGAGCAGTTTACTAAGCTAAATCATGAACCCACCTAAGCTAGTGCAAGGGAAAGGCCAAGGCAAGCAGCAGCGCGTCTTAGAGTCCGTGTAGGTTCGTGTAGGCGTTAGCGTTAGCGTAGAGTCTAGAGTCGTGGGTGGGGTGGGTGGGTAGAGAGTCTAGAGAGCTGCTTGCAAGCCTTGGCCGGAACCTTGCACTACGCCCTGTTCTTCGCGGCAAGAACTGCATCGTGAGATATTCCCTGCGGCGAGAACTCCCTGTCAAGATCTCCACTGCAAGACCGCGAGAACCCTGGGAGATCTTCACGGCAAATTGACCACCGCGATTTCTTCACCGCGATTATCATCGGGAAGTGTTCGAGTCGAGATCTTCTCAAGACGATCTTCAATGGCGCTTTCCCCGTTGCTGTTGGCGCTTACTTCGGCGCAAGTGGACGTAAGTACCTCTTTTGCAACTTGTGCAACTGTTTTCTCCATCTTCATCACGCATCACTGGATAATCTCTGACGGATTTTCTTTCTTCCTGCAGGACACCGCCTTGGCGCTTCTCGACCGATCTCTATCGGAAGAATTCAAGCCGAGATCGTCGAAGGCCTCGTCTATGCGCTTCTTCCTACTTCTTCTCCTCGGCGCGAAGATGCGCTTCTTCCGTCGCGTGGTGGCAATCGCTCCGCCACAAGGCACTTCGCCAAAGTGGATATCACTGCGACCAAGTTGCCTACTGCTCCTTCAAATCCTTGTCCCTCTTTTCGGTAAGTATCATCAATTTCAGCTCGTCTTTTCTTTTTCGCCTTACTAATGATATCTTTCGTTTTCTCTGTTTTGGTGCAGAAGGAGCGGGATGGGGAGCTGACGGCGAGCAAGACAGTCACACGCGGAGAGCTCTCGCTCTCTTGGTGAGTCTCGTCAATTTCAGCTAGCTTCTTTTTTCGATTTACTAATTCTATCTTTCGTTTTCTCTGTTTTGGTGCAGAAGGAGCGGGATGGGGAGCTGACGGCGAGCAAGACAGTAACACGCGAAGAGCTCTCGCTCTCTTGGTGAGCCTCGTCAATTTCAGCTAGCTTCTTTTTTCGCTTTACTAATTCTATCTTTCGTTTTCTCTGTTTTGGTGCAGAAGGAGCGGGAAGGGGAGCTGGCGACGAGCAAGGCAGTCACACGCGGAGAGCTATCGCTCTCTTGGTGAGTCTCGTCGATTTCAGCTAGCTTCTTTTTTCGCTTTACTAATTACATCTTCCGTTTTCTCTGTTTTGGTGCAGATGGAGCGGGATGGGGAGCTGACGGCGAGCAAGGCAGTCACACGCGGAGAGCTCTCGCTCTCTTGGTGAGTCTCGTCGATTTCAGCTAGCTTCTTTTTTCGCTTTACTGATTCTATCTTTCGTTTTCTCTGTTTTGGTGCAGAAGGAGCGGGATGGGGAGCTGACGGCGAGCAAGGCAGTCACACGCGGAGAGCTCTCGCTCTCTTGGTGAGTCTCGTCAATTTCAGCTAGCTTCTTTTTTCGCTTTACTAATTTTATCTTTCGTTTTCTCTGTCTTGGTGCAGAAGGAGCGGGATGGGGAGCTGACGGCGAGCAAGACAGTCACACGCGGAGAGCTCTCGCTCTCTTGGTGAGCCTCGTCAATTTCAGCTAGCTTCTTTTTTCGCTTTACCAATTTTATCTTTCGTTTTCTCTGTTTTGGTGCAGAAGGAGCGGGATGGGGAGCTGACGGCGCGCAAGGGAGTCCCACGCGGAAAGCTCTCGCTCTCTTGGTGAGTCTCGTCAATTTCAGCTAGATTTTATCTACGTTTTACTAATTATCCCTTTCGTGCTCTCTGTCTTGGTGCAGAAGGAGCGGGATGCGGAGCTGACGGCGAGCAAGGAAGTCCCAGGCGGAAAGCTCTCGCTCTCTCGGTGAGTCTCGTCTATTTCAGCTAGTAATTCGTTTACCATTCACTAACTTTCTGTTTGTGTGTCTTGTGTCTTAGTGCAGAAGGAACGCGATGGGGAGCGTCAAGGGAGGTCAAGAAGAAGAAATGAATGCTCTTCCTCTCCTGGTAAGCACGGTCCGATTCCGTACGTTTTTTCATTTTTCGAGATTTCTAATTTCGAGCTTCGTTGTTTTTGGTGATGCAGGAGGAGGAGAAGCACGCGGCAACACCATTAGGGAGGTCAAGAAGAGAACGCACTCCTCCTCCTGGTGGTAAGCACGGTCCGCTTTCGCTCGTTTCTTCTTCGTGAATTCTAACTTCGAGTTTCATGCCCTCTGTGACGCAGGAGTGGGAGGCGGAGGAGGAGGAGTGCGCGCAACACCTGGAGCGGGCGGGAGAGGTACTACGCGGCGAGCTCTCCCCCTCTTTGTGAGTATTGTCAATTTCACTTAGTGTTCAGTTTACGTTTTACTAAGTCTCTATTTTGTGTTCTTTCTTAGTGCAGGAGGAGCGAGACGAGGAGCTGACGGCCAGCAATGGGATAACCGAGTGGTCTCCCTCTCCTTGTAAGTTCGGTCAGTGTTTTCTGTCACCAGTCTTATGTTTTGCAATATTCGTTTTCTGTTACCTAACGTATTTCTCGTTGCCCTTCCGTGCCTTTTAAATCCAGCGGGCGTGGAGCACGGGCAACACATGGAGCGGGTGAAGGATGTATCGCGCGGCGAGCTCTTCCTCTATCAGTAAGTCAATTCCAGTTCATGTTATGTTTTCGTTTTACTAAGTTTCTTTTTTGTGTTCTGTCTTAGTGCAGGAAGAGCGGGACGGAGAGCTGACGGCGAGCAAGGGGGTAAACAGTCCCATTTCCTGGTAAGTTTCGTCAATTTCAATTTTTTTTTTCTTCCTTTTCGTAACACTTACGTCCCTGCTGGGTTTTTGTTTGTGGGCAGGAGCATGAGCGGGCGAGGAGCGCGGAGCTCGGAGCGCGGAGAGCGGGGAGAAATGCCGCGCGCCTCGCTGGAGCAAGGATCCTGGAGCGCAGAGCTTGGAGCAACCAGCCGTGTAAGTGGCTCTGGGCCCTGCTCCCTGGGGTGGTTAGGTCTACGCTAGGAGCGCTAGTCAGGACGTTAGGCAGAACGTTAGGAGCGTTAGTTCGTCAGATCGTTAGGCTCGAATTAGGCTTAGCTTCGAGTCGAATTCGCCTTAGATAGGCTCGGATCTGGGTTACGATCTAGTCTGGACCTAGGCTCGAATTAGCTAGGACGTTAGGTTCGGACGGTTAGGTCTGGTAAAGCTTGGTTAGGCTCGGTTAGGTTTGTCTTCGACTCTCCCTCTCTTCCTCGCCCTGGTCAACCTGGCCGGAACTTGAACACTGTACCACTGAGATTGTTGTGCTCGAGGTGTTACACTTTGCTGCCCTGAATATAATATTAACCGTCCCCCCTCCTTTCTGCCCCGTAAATAAGTCCCCTCCCTCCCAAACAGTTCCTGAAACTGACCAAGAACCAAGAACCAAGAACCAAGAACGAAGGCAGGCGAGAAGCTGTGGATCTGCACTGCAGATGAGGTGGTTGACACTTCGGGATCCTAGGGATCCTAGTAGCACTAGTTCCTCTGTATTCAGCTATATATAGTAGCTCTGTTCTAAGGTGACTTAGCTTAATAGACGAATATGCAAGGAAATAAAACGGAAACAAACCTTTTGCTCAAGCTGTGCAGAAAACCAATCTTGGCAGAGCTCAAGCAGTCATAGAACCACACCACACATCACGTACAACAGACCACAGATACGGAATAGCCATACTATGGCAGCGACCTGTTACAGATTCCTTCCGCATCTAGGCTTGTCGCAGCGTCCATGTTAGTCGCAAAAGTTACAGTCAGCTTTAGGATAATCGCTACTTATATTACGCCTAATCAAAATACCGTCGCGATTACTTCGAGACCACACGGCAAGCTGAATCCGTTGACAAATAACAGACTCTCCAATCTTCCTGTTTATACCGCTCGAGAACTATGGCGACGCGAAGGCTGAGAATCGTATTGCTAAAAACCTTCACTGTGAGCAAATATTCCAAAGCACACGTACATGCCCGCCCCACTGCATTGGCCTTTCCAGAATTTCGTACTGAATCATGGCTGTGATTTAAGTGTAGAATCTGAATGAACATCACCATAGCCTCTGCTTGTGCTCTCCTTTCAACCCTGCAAAAAAAACTCGTGTGTTGTCAAACATGTGTAACAATACAAAACAAGCTGGTTGGAGAGGAGCGGCTCAACACAACAACCTGGGTGCATTCTTGTATTCACATAGTCCCTTGGCCATGCCTGTAATACACTCCCACGAGTGTCCTCATCATCCGCCTGCTCTCTGTGACTACTGCTTCTCCCTTGCTTGCACCTCCTGCTTAGCCTGCTCCTGCTGCTGCATTCGCTCCTGTAAGTGAGGGGCAAACGTCTCGGCTACAAGCAGGGGGAAGGCGATGGTGGCATCGCAATACACCTGCAGGTGGCCAAGGGGTGAATGGAGGATGGAGGAGATGGGTGAGAGGGGAGGGGGGAGGGTTGATTGGCGGGGGAGATAACGTTTCAAGGATCATCTTAACTATGGTGGCATCGCAATACACCTGCAGGTGGGAATGAATGGAGGATGAGGAGATGGGTGAGAGGGCAGAGGAGACAGGTGAGAAGGCGGAGGAGATGGGTCAGAAGGCAGGGGAAACGAATATCCAGTCAACACATAAGCAGAGAGAAGGTGATGGTGAAACCACAATGCACCTGCAGGCAGGTGAAATGAAGGCATCAGTTTATAGGCTTTCAGTGCAGAGAAGGGCGAGTGAGATGAGGGGAACGGAGAAGGTGATTCTTGACTTTGACTTACCACACAATGTGTGCTATCTCACTACCCCTGCTGTGTCATCACAAATCCCTCCTGCTCCCGGTGCATTCTCTCCCCACACCACTTAAGCCCGTCACAAGGGGACACTGAGCCAGCTTAAAGGCATGACCTTTCTCTCCCTCTCACCTTGACTGCGCTGGCATCTCTGCGGATCTTCCCCCAGCTCACAGCTTCATCAGGCCTCGCCCCCGAGTCGCTCCCATCGAACTTAATGGCCGCGTTTATGTGAACTACATGGTATCTCACCTTCACAGCGGTGGCATCTCCGCGGATCTTCCCCCAGCTCACAGCCTCGTCAGGCCTCGCCCCCGAGTCGCTCCCATCGAACTTAATGGCCGCGTTTATGTGAACTACATGGCATCTCACCTTCACAGCGGTGGCATCTCCGCGGATCTTCCCCCAGCTCACAGCCTCGTCAGGCCTCGCCCCCGAGTCGCTCCCATCAAACTCGCTCGCCGTATTAATGTAGACCGCATAGTCAGCCCCGTTGCGCATCATGTTAGCGTTGCAGATGTGGTGCTTCGGCAGGCCCCCTCCCAGAATGATCACGCCTGTTCGCCGGGGGGTGGCGTTCACTGCCTCACCGTTCATCGCACGGATGTCTGCAAGGAATCCAGGAAAGTTCAGGGAAGAGGGTGAATAAGGAGGAGCAGGCAGGATGTTAGAAGGGAGAGTGAGGGGTGTGGGGAGAGGGTGAAGGGAGAGGTTGAGGGGAGGGGGTGAGGAGGTGTGTGAGGGGAGAGGGAAGTCCGCCCCGTTGCGCATCATGTTGGCGTTGCAGATGTGGTGCTTCGGCAGCCCGCCTCCCAAAATGATCACTCCCGTGCGTCGCGGGGTGGCGTTCACTGCCTCACCGTTCATCCGGCGGATGTCTGCAGGGAAACCGGGAAATTTTTCAGGGAAGAGGGTGAATACGGAGGGGCAGGAAGGGTGTTAGAAGGGAGGGCGAGGGGTGTGGGGAGAGGGTGAAGGGAGAGGTTGAGGGGAGGGGGTGAGGAGGTGTGTGAGGGGAGAGGGAAGTCCGCCCCGTTGCAGATGTGGTGCTTCTGCAGGCCGCTTCCCAAAATGATCACGCCCGTGCGCAGGGGGGTGGCATTCACTGCCTTGCCGTTCATCCGGCGAATGTTTGGAGGTAATGGGGGAAAAGGAACTGAGGGAGGAAGGAACTGAGGGAGGAACTGAGGGAGGAAGGAACTGAGGGAGGAACTGAGGGAGGAAGGAACTGAGGGAGGAACTGAGGGAGGAAGGAACTGAGGGAGGGACTGAGGGAGAAAGTGAGGGAGGAACTGAGGGAGGAAGGAACTGAGGGAGGAACTGAGGGAGGAACTGAGGGAGGGACTGAGGGAGGAACTGAGGGAGGAAGGAACTGAGGGAGGAACTGAGGGAGGAACTGAGGGAGGAACTGAGGGAGGGACTGAGGGAGAAAGTGAGGGAGGAACTGAGGGAGGAAGGAACTGAGGGAGGAACTGAGGGAGGAACTGAGGGAGGAACTGAGGGAGGAACTGAGGGAGGAAGGAACTGAGGGAGGAACTGAGGGAGGAACTGAGGGAGGAACTGAGGGAGGAACTGAGGGAGGAACTGAGGGAGGAACTGAGGGAGGAACTGAGGGAGGAACTGAGGGAGGAAGGAACTGAGGGAGGAACTGAGGGAGGAACTGAGGGAGGAACTGAGGGAGGAACTGAGGGAGGAACTGAGGGAGGAAGGAACTGAGGGAGGAACTGAGGGAGGAACTGAGGGAGGAACTGAGGGAGGAACTGAGGGAGGAAGGAACTGAGGGAGGAACTGAGGGAGGAACTGAGGGAGGAACTGAGGGAGGAAGGAACTGAGGGAGGAACTGAGGGAGGAAGGAACTGAGGGAGGAACTGAGGGAGGAAGGAACTGAGGGAGGGAGGAACTGAGGGAGGGACTGAGGGAGGAACTGAGGGAGGAACTGAGGGAGGGACTGAGAGAGAAAGTGAGGGAGGAACTGAGGGAGGAACTGAGGGAGGAAGGAACTGAGGGGGGAATTGAAGGAGGAACTGAGGGAGGAACTGAGGGAGGAAGGAACTGAGGGAGGAACTGAGGGAGGAACTGAGGGAGGAAGGAACTGAGGGAGGAAGGAACTGAGGGAGGAACTGAGGGAGGGACTGAGGGAGGAAGGAACTGAGGGAGGAACTGAGGGAGGAACTGAGGGAGGAACTGAGGGAGGGACTGAGGGAGGAACTGAGGGAGGAACTGAGGGAGGAAGGAACTGAGGGAGGAACTGAGGGAGGAACTGAGGGAGGAAGGAACTGAGGGAGGAACTGAGGGAGGAAGGAACTGAGGGAGGAACTGAGGGAGGAACTGAGGGAGGAAGGAACTGAGGGAGGAACTGAGGGAGGAAGGAACTGAGGGAGGAACTGAGGGAGGAACTGAGGGAGAAACTGAGGGAAGAAGTGAGGGAGGAAGGGACTGAGGGAGGAACTGAGGGAGGAACTGAGGGAGGAACTGAGGGAGGAACTGAGGGAGGGACTGAGGGAGGAACTGAGGGAGGAACTGAGGGGGAGGGACTAAGGGAGGAAGGAACTGAGGGAGGAAGGAACTGAGGGAGGAACTGAGGGAGGGAAGAGGGGTCCTGGCGAGCGGAAGGAGAGGAAGTGGATCATTCCTTGACCAGGTCAACTGAGTCAACGCAGGTCAACGCATCTTGCACGAGGTCAATGAGGAGCCCTGGCGAGCGGAAGGAGTGGAAGTAGATCATGTATTGACCAGGTCAACTGAATCAACGCAGGTCAACGCACCTTGCACGAGGTCAATGAGCAGCCCTGGCGAGCGGAAGGAGTGGAAGTAGATCATGTCACCGAGGGACCCGTCTGTGATGGCTGGACAGAACACCGGGATTCCGTTCTGAAAGCAGGGTGGAAGAGCGCAAGGACACAAACAAGACGATTTTTTAGTCTACTCAGATATCACAACCGGTGGTAACGGCTGGACAAAACACCTGGATCGCTCTGACATTACGGGGGGAGGGCAAGAACGAAAAGATGCGCAGAATATGTTTTTCCTGAATCAGAGATTGAACTGAACAAGGCGGGCTGTGTGGTGGATAGAAGCGCACTTTGAGGTGGAGAATAGGCTCACCTTGTGCGCCCAGTAGAGAACCGATTCCTCATGGTTGATTTCTTTCCCCAGGCGGTCAATGAGCTTGGAGGGCGTCCACACCACGCCCTGATTGAGGCCGGTGCACATGGGAAGCGGGAAGACAGTGGAAGTGCGGTCAGACTCACACCGAACACATCACACCGCTGATTCGACTTAAAGAATCCCCCAGGCGGTCGATGAGGGGGCGTCCACACCACACCCTGATTGACGTGGGCACATGAGGGACGGAGAGGAGGAAAGGAGGTGAATGCGGATAAACCTCTTATGCATCAGGGAGAACAAGTCAACTAATCTCCCCCCACGAAGAACACTCCCTCTCCCTGTTCTCCTCTCACCTCTGCTTTCTGCTCCTGCAAGCATGCATTTAATACAGGCAGCACCCAGTCTTTGAAGAGGCAGTAGTTGTTGTTGGGCACCAGCAGGTTGCTCGCCCTGCCAAGACATCTGCTCTCACTTCTCCTCTCCCCCTTCCACCCTCCTCTCACCTGCGTTTTCTGCTCCTCGAGACAAGCATCTAATACAGGCAGCACCCAGTCTTCGAAGAGGCAGTAGTTGTTGTTGGGGACCAGCAGGTTGCCAATGCGGTTCAGCCCCTTGGCCCGCAGGTCCTTCCCCGGTAAGGAGAAGTCGCCCAGGAGCGTGGGCGCCAGGCACTTTATCACGTCCTCCTCTATGCCCCCCGCTGTAGTCACTATCACATCCACCTGGAAGGCGTGTGGATGGGTGGTTGGGTGGGTGGGTGAGTGTTTGGATGTGTGGATCATTCCGAAGAAAAGTGAGAGTGGGCGCCAGGCACTTTATCACGTCCTCCTCTATGCCCCCCGCTGTAGTCACTATCACATCCACCTGGAAGGTGAGTGGGTGGGTGGGTGGGACGGTGGGTGAAGTCAAGCATACAGCAGAAGAGATAGCATACACGACTAACATAGGAGCATATGCGAGTGTAGGGGCATTTACACGAGCGGGGGGCAATGGGGGAGGGAAAATGCGGAAAGATGGAGGGACAAAAGGCTTACCAGTTTGTGCTTTGCGAGAAAGCAGAACGTCTCTTGGAGCCCAGCTCTCATGAGGTTGGAGGTGAAGCCCAGGAAGATCTTGCACCGCAATTGACTAGGAGACTGCGACTCTCTCTTTCAAACTTTCTTCCCCAGCAAGTAGACAACCCCCAAGAGGGTAACCCACACACACATGAGGCAGGGACCCACCAGTTTGTGCTTGGCCAGGAAGCAGAATGTTTCTCGGAGCCCTGAGCTCATGAGGTTGGAGGTGAAGCCCAGAAAGATCTTGCACCACACTGACGACTAGGAGACTAGGACTCTCTCTTTCTCCCCTTAGCGAGTGACACAACCCCAGAAGAAAGGCTAGCCCGCACGAGGCAGGGACCCACCAGTTTGTGCTTTGCGAGGAAGCAGAATGTCTCTCGGAGCCCCGAGCTCATGAGGTTGGATGTGAAGCCCAGAAAGATCTTGCACCGCACAGACGACCGGAAGGCCGGGTCCCTCTCCTCCTCCGTGTCGTCGGGCTTGGGTGGGTCATCGCTCAGCCGCCACGCGAGCTGGGGGAAGGGGTGAAGGGGTGAGTGAGAGAGAAGGGTGTGGCCTCTGTTTGAGGTTGGACGGGACAACTGAAAGGCTGGGTCCCTCTCCTCCTCTGCGTCGTCGGGCTTGGGTGGGACGTCACTCAGCCGCCATGCGAGCTAGAAATGGGAGGAAGGGAAGTGAGAGACGGGTGTAGGGTCTGTCTGAGGTTGGATGGAACAGCTGAAATGCCGGGTCCCTCTCCTCCTCCGTATCGTCTGGCTTGGGCAGGTCGTCGCTCAGCCGCCATGCGAGCTGGGGAGGTTGGAGGAGAGGGGGAAGGGGAGTGAGGGATGGGCATGTGGGGGGTATGAGGTAGGAAGGGATGACCTAAATGCCGGGCCCCTCTCCTCCTCCGTGTTTTCTGGCTTGGGTGGGTCGTCACTCAGCCGCCATGCGAGCTGGGGAGGGGTTGGAGGGGGGTTAAGGTTCAGGTGCGGGGTGTAGGTTTGAGGGACAGAGAGGTAGTGAAGGCCGGGTCCCTCTCCTCCTCCTTGTCGTCCAGCTTGGGTGGGTCGTAACTCAGCCGCCATGCGAGCTGGGGAGGGGAGGGAGAGGGGGAAGGGAAGGGAGAGGGGGAAGGGGAGTGATGGATAGGTATGTGGGGAGTATGAGGTAGGAAGGGACGACCGGAAAGTCGGGTTTCTCTCCTCCTCCGTGTCGTTTGGCTTGGGCGAGTCGTCGCTCAGCCGCCATGCGAGCTGAGGAGGATATTGAAGGGTTTCGGGTTTAGGTGCAGTGCAGGGTGAAGCTGTGAAGTAAGATCGAGGGGCAACAAAGGCAGGAAATATCGACTCCTCTATATCATCCGGGTGGGGGAATCCGCAATCCAGAATGGGGAGAGTAACGGGGTTCAGGGTTCGGGGTTTAATATAGAAAGTCAAGATAGGGGAGAAAGGAGAATGGGGAGTTTGGGGTGGGGACAGCGAAACAAGGGACCAGAACTAGCAGAGGCGCACGAACAGGCACAGGGACGGCCATGGAGGGAACATCAGACGGGGGCCATGCGATCTCACCATTCTGTTGACTTCGTTAATCGCTTGCCCCAAACACGTGGCCTGAAACCCCGTCGTCAGCATTCGGCTCATAAGCACTGAGTAATCCACCGTTACCGATCCCGCTCCTCCTCCTGCTGCTGGTACAGCACAACTCGTTTCCCCTCGCCCTGTTGCATCTGCTGTGGCAGTCGCGACTGCATCGCTTTCTCGAGTATCGCCATCCGCGCTACAGGGGGTTTCGTTTCCGCAACGCTCTCGCGGCTGATCGCGGCGAGAGGATTCACGCGCGGGGAGAACAGAAGCTTCGTGGAAGGTGTGTCCGCGGACACGTGGCGTGCTGTCGTCTACAGCCTCGGATCGCTTCAGCGCCGCGTCTAGCGCGCATTGCGGCGGCTGCTGCTGCTCCATGCAAAAATTACTCGCTTACGGGCGCCTAAAAGCCTTGTGTGAATGGTCTTGCTGTTGAACTGGTTCTGCTGTGCAGATCGGCTAGCTGTACGGGTGAATTGTGCTTTTGTCGACAGGACTTCGTTGGGGAGTGAGAGAGGGCTCGAATGTGGGGCGTAATTTTTGCGGAGAAGTGTTCAATTCCCAATATAAGCAGACGCGTTCGTGGATGTATGTAACACGTCAGCCACAACTTCCAGTTATCCTGCAAGTGAAAATAAATTAGTGAATCCATCACACATGGCATGTCCTAGAAAACAAACGCAACCAACCCAATCTTGAACCTATTGAGTGGAGAGCTGCACTGAGAAAGTGCGGATCTCCCCCGGGGCTAATTCGACTGTGAGGGAAGCTGGGTCAAATGGACCTCCCCTGGGTGAATGCTCATTTGAATGGCTCGAATCACCATCGACACTCCACGTCATGGGCCGGCGCATTTCCGATCGTTTCTGATTAGCCATTAGACTTAACTCTTCCACTCCTTGGATCTGTATCAGCAAGAGCACACAGAAGAGAATGTGAACAAACGGGGGGCCAAGAAGCAGTGTGCACCAACAGCTGGGATGGGTGCACCAAAAGACTGCATGAAATAATTTATAGGAGGTGTGCAATAGCATATTGTGCAGTACCTTTTGCGATGAGAGAAGTTGCCTGAGGTCAACGCGCTCGATTCTGGACAGTGTTGGATGCTCATCAACCTATGGGGTGGTGGGGATGGCGGAAAGAAGGGAGTTGCCTTGAAACACCAAGTGAGGGCCTGAACACCATGTATTCTAGGAGTGCTCTACGGCAATACCAACTTGGACTATTTGCTGCTGATGGGGGCATCCAGCAGGGAAGTGTGGAGGAGATAGCTTGAAAAGGCCAGCAAATGCGTGTCTGCATGAAGGTGATGCCAGGTATGGTGCCATAGGCAGCAGCGCAATGTTCCGTGTACAGACTGTTCTCATGCTTGCCGTACCTCGTAGAGATGAGCCAGTCGCAGCACAATGTTCCTTGGAGACAGCTCCTGCACGCGAGACATTGGAGAGGGGAAGCAACAGGCATGGAGGCGCCACACATTGGTCTAGCTGCAGGGTTCACTTCATACACGCAAGACTCACATGAAAATTGTCAATAAGGTTCAATATGAACGGCGATGGACTATGGGAACTCGACTCAAGCTGACCTGGAAGGAGATGACAGCTACGTTTGGTGGCAGGGAGTAAGAAGACTGGGGTGTACGAGAGCTGCTGCCGTGTGATTCCTGCGAGATAGAGTAGCTCCACCTGTGGGTTGCCTCAGCTGCTCTTATGGCCTCCTTCGACTGCAAGCGGAGCGAGGGTTTGTGGGATGCAGTGCGTTGACAGGGTGAGTGATTGAGTGTGTGAGGCCTGTGAGGGGCCTAGGGGCTCCGAGATGGAGTAGCGCCACCTGTAGATTGCCTCGGCTGCTCTTATGGCCTCCTTCGACTGCAAGCGGAGCGAGGGTTTGTGGGATGCGGTGGGTTGCAGGACGAACAATCCGAAACGAGCATCAACAGCAAACGCAGTGCAGAGAAAAAAAAACGCACTGGTAGCAGCAGCAAACACGACGTGGAAACGAAAAGCATGCATGCACCTCAACAGCAAATGCCAGCTGCAGAGGAGCAATAAGGCGTTGGGCGTGCACCCTCCTCCACTGTGCCCCCTGCCCCTTCCTCTCCCCCTCTCCCTCCTGCCTCTCCCCTCCACGCCTTTCCCGAGGCCGGCCCATTCCTGAGAAACCCTGAGGCGCCTCATATTTTCCTCCTGCTCCTCCGTCCGTTTCAACCCCTCGTCTTCCATGGGGGGGTGTTTCAGGCCATGACCCAGGAACTCCTTGGGGTGGAATGCTGCCAGCATCCATACCAGCACCCGTGGGATCAGCACCAGTGGTGGCGTCAGTATCAGCAGGGGCAACGGCAGAAGTGGTTACTGTAGGCTGCTCCTCTCCGTGCTCGTCTCCCACCCCTGTGCTGTCCCCTGGGTGCAAGCCAAAGCGGATGGAGCCTATGACCTGGAGAGGAAGGGTGGGGGCGGAAGAGGATGAAGAAGGAAAGGTCAATGCATGAGGGAAAGAGGAACACACTCAAGTAGCATGCACTGCATGCTGCTGCTTGCGTCTACAGCAGTTTTTGCTCAACACGTTTCATAGATTCAGTTTGTTTTTCTGAAGGGCATGTATTTCGAGCCATGCCATGCGTAGTTCGCCGTACTGTGTACACAGATGAGCATACCATGAGGCGTTGATTGTTGCCATTGACTGAAATCTGCTCGTTGAGAATCTCCCCTACTCCCTTCATGTCCACTGTCACCAGTGACCTGCATTCGCACACGCAAAGGTTTGACATCACAGCATACCATGAGGCGTTGATTGTTGCCATTGACTGAGATGTGCTCATTGAGACTCTCCCCCACCCCCTTCAGGTCCACCCCCACCAGTGCCCTGCATTCGCACACGCACCAATTTGATATCAGTCTCCTCAAGTCCTTCATTAGATAAGCGTGATAAATACAGCACACTCATAGTACGGCCAAACAGATAAGGCAAGGCAAACTAAGGCAGCTCGAGCTCGGGCTCGAGCACGTGCATGAGGTCTCCCGTGCTTAGGCTCCCCCTCGAAGGCTGTGGGGACAGACTTGGCGTGATATATATATATATATATATATATATATATATATATATATATATATAGGAACCGGCATCGGCAAAAACAGCCCCGGTTACATTAAACTCTTGAGGTAAACCTAGTGGAAAATTCAACTCAGAAGAAACAGTATAATATTTCTGCCCGCCGAAACCTTCATCAGTTTTTTTGTCTCTCGGACCTATACCGCCGGGAGCAAAACCTCTTAGAGAAGAGTCACCTAGATTGAATCTATCCGGAATCCTTACTTTTTTACCGCCTACACCTTTAATATGACCGGCGGCAGCAGATAGCTTCAAGGTGTATTTATTTTCAACAAAAGACTTGAAATATTTCCCGTCAATTTCATGTTTTATATATTTTGTATTACCGCCAACTCCGGCAAATTCCTGACTTCCAACTATTAAATAACCATTTTTATACATGGCAAAGGTATGTATGACAAACACCAAATCAGTCGAGGAGCCGTATGACGGGAAACTGTCACGTACGGTTTTGAAGTCGAGTAGAGATGGGTGACTATCTCTACTTAGATAACTTATGCTGTTTGTTCATATGGCAGTTCTCCTTAATGAATTGTTTTTTCCAAAAACAGACCCTTTTACTTCTTCTTTACTTGCTGCATTTGCATTTTGTTCTATTTATGTTTTTAGACCATTTAGCGCACTGTTATTTGGTTGGATTGGTGATAATATTGGGCGTAAAACTGTTGTTATTATATCTACACTTTTTATGGGATTATCGTGCTTTGTTATGGCTAATTTACCAACATACGATCAAATTGGCCTAACAGCTTCAGTGGTAATGATTGTATGTCGTGCTGTGCAAGGTATTTCCAGTATGGGAGAAATAATAGGAGGGGAAATATATTTAACAGAAATCACTAAACCCCCAACTCAATATTCAATAGTATCCTTTTCTGCTTTATATATATATATATATATATATATATTTTTTTTTTGTTTATGGAACATCTTCGTGACAGCGAGTGCCCAGACATGTGAAGGTTCGTATTATACCTTTACAGCAAGATACTTCTTAGCAAGTCAAGATTCTCGTCAAAGGATCATTTTAAGGCTCACCGGTGCAGCATGACTTCAAGCTGTCCGGCTGCCAGGCTGGCAGCACCGGCTGCTCGGTCCACCAGCAGCGACAGCTGTGACTCTCCATCCCCGATGAACGCGCCCACCGTCACCTGGGAGGGGGAGAGGGCAACAAGGAAGCAGCAAGGTTTCTTCAGGTGTCTCAAACCGTGACAAGGAACGCCCACTGTGTCACGTTGGGAAGAGGAGGGAGCAAGGATGCAGGGATGATTTCCTAAGGCGCATCAAACACCCCTAAAAGTGCACCCACCGTCACATGGGGAGGGGCGGACACTAGCTGCGTGGGCTGAAGTAAGGATTTGGGTTCAACTTAAAGGGCTGATTGGAGTGACAATAAGAATTGGCTGGACTGGACTGGACTGGACTGACCGGATAGAAATTGCCTGCGATGGGATCGGTGACTGTAAGCTCCCAATCAGCGCGATGGTCCACAATCTGGGGGAGAGGGCATGGGATCGAGGGGGTCGACAGGGGAGGGAGGTTGGTGTGGGGAGGCTGGAAAACGAAGGGAGGGTTGGGAGAACAAGAACCGGACAGAGAAGTGAATGAAGGTTTGAAGGTAGAAGGGAAATTGGATGGATGAAAAATAAGAAACAGATAAGGTGGAAAGAGGAGTGAAAGAGAAATCAGGCTGCTCTCACCAAGCAGCAAACAGCATTCACTCGTTCCACTTGTAGTACTGTTGTCGGCTATTGATGATTGCAGCTGCACTGAAAATGCGGAAACATGTTTTAACCTACTCGCTCTTGTCTATAAGCTCACCCGTTTGAGGTACCGCCTGCCATTGGAGTCGGTGAAAAAGGTCTTGTTGCTGCTGATGGGGGCTGAAAAACGAGTCACCACCTCGTGACCCTTGCCTTCCTCCGGAGTAGGCCCGATCTGGGGAGAATGGTTGAGAAACGATAGGGTATGGTATGAGCAGCAAACATAAAGGGAGTGCTGCGAGGTGCAAGGAATGCTTGAGCAGAGTCTAAAGGGTGCTTCAAGGATGTCCATTAGAATATTGCTTTGAACAGTCCATCATGTGTTAGCCCTAAGACCACATGCACTTCCGCATGCACAGGTGTGCAAAGCACGGCCTCCAGGGGTCTAAACTGTGCAAGGAAGGTAGTTTGCCACGGAGCGTCGGCACCTCTCAGGTCAGAGAGCGTGATTGTAGGGGAAGGGAGGGGCTCTTACCACATAGTGCAGTTCGGCATAGTCACACCCCGGGTACACCCGGAAGGTCTGCAAGGAAATGCACACACCAGTCAGGGGTGTCGGGAAGGGGGAGGGTGGAGGGGGGGGGAGGGAGGGGAGGGGGGAAAGGGGAAGAAGGGGAGAGTGGGAGAAGAAGGAAAGAGAGTGAATGCAGGAGCATTGGAAATAGGAAACGGAAGGAGCTGCAAAGGGTTATTGTTTTGGCTGCAGGCGTACCTCTGAAATCCATGGGGCAACTTGACGAGAGAACTCTTCCACGATTGGTCCACGTTGAACGCGGATGGAGAACAGGACACCTCAGCATGGCCAAAGAAAGGCGTGAGATTCCACGAGTGTGTTCGCGTGAGTGCACAAACAGGAGTTCGAGTGACAAGCACTTGCCTTCCTTCCATTCCATCCCATGGAGAGCCCACGAGATACCAGAAGACAAAACACTGTGTATTTAAGTAGAGCGCAAGTACTTGTAACCTCATTCTTAGCTCTACCAAGGTCCCATTATGTTTGACTATTATCGTATTGACAGACCCTGAACGTGCTAACTTGGAAGTTCAAGTAGTCAGGACCTGACTGTCGGACTCGAGCTAGCGCGGACACAGAGGCGTTCAGACAGACCCTGAATGCGCTCACCAGGTCGTCTCTCTGAGTCCGGTAGGCTGCTTGAGAAGTGGGGTCAAAGATGTACGCTCCACCCTGAAAGGCGGAGGGGGGGGCACGGGAGGAAGCGAGAGGGGAAGTGGGGGGATATGCAAGGAGAGGGAAGGGACGTGGGTGGGGGGGCAGAGAGGGGATGAGAGGTTTCGATGAGAGGTAAAAGGGGATTGGGAGGGAGGGGAGGGAGCAGAAATTGAGAGGGGGGGTCAAGAAAGTGGGGTGGGGAAATGGGTGGGAGGGGAGATGGCAAGTGGTGGAGAAAGCGCGCAGGCACAAGTGACGTGACATACTCCACCGCTGTGTATCTTGTGATTAACATTCTTCACCACTGTGTACCTTGTGCATGACATTCTCCACCGCTGTGTACCTTTTGTTTCACATTCTCCACCACTGGGCACCTTTTGTGTGACATACTCCACTGCTGTGTACCTTTTGTGCGAGATTCTCCACCGCTGTGTACCTTTTGTGTGATAAACTCCACCGCTCTGTACCTTTTGTGAGACATACTCCACCGCTCTGTACCTTTTGTGTGACATACTCCATGACGTCCGACCTGACAGGCTTTGCCACATCCTGCCAGGGCAGCAAGGAAGCAACAGAGAGGTGGCATGGGAAAGGTTACGGCAGTGCGAAGGCAGAAGGGTATGGCAAGAAGTGGGGGGAACGGGGAGTGAGAGGGTTTTTGCAGGAGTGGGGATGTGGCTTAGCCATATGTTTGCCATCGGTATGTTGAATGTGCTTTGAGTCGACTCAAAAGTCACTACCTACCACCCCAAGCCAAGCAGAATACCCGCACTCACCACGGTTACTTGTTCACCATCAGTCTGTCGGACAAGCTCCATCTGCATCATGCCATACGCTGCCTTGGAGAACGTCACTTGCAATGCAGTGTCCCCCTCCTTGCCTGCACAAGTAGTCTTGGCAACACTAGCACCCACACCCCCCAGCATATAACCCACACTCACCACAGTCGCTTGTCCGCCATCAGTCTGTCGAACGAGCTCCATCTGCGTCATGCCATACGCTGCCCTGGAGAACGTCACTCGCAGAGCAGCGTCTCCCTCCCTTCCTGCACCGGTAGACTTGCCAGCAGCGCCACCAGCACCAGAAGATGACTCGGTTTTAGAGCCCCCTAAAACGATGTTATCAGATGGAGAATTTGCTGTGTTGGCGCTGTTGGGGGTTCCAGCTGGGTCTTTGAGGGCAGGGACTGATGCAGACTCTGCAATGCTGATGACGGCTGCTCCTTGTGTGCCTGTGTGGGGGGCACATCACGGGCGAACGAACAGGGACGAATGTGTGTGAGGAAGGGAAGAGCGCGCAGGGGAGGGGAGCGCACGGGAAAACTGGACTATGTCACTGTAACTGTCACTCTCACTCTCACTCTCACTCTCACTCTCACTCTCACTCTCACTCTCACTCTCACTCTCACTCTCACTCTCAATCACTCTCAACTGACACCTTGTGAGGCGCCTCGGCACGGTACACAACTGACACCTTGTAAGGCGCCTCGGCACGGTACACAACTGACACCTTGTAAGGCGCCTCGGCACGGTACACAACTGACACCTTGTGAGGAGCCTCAAAACACATACCTGGTGGCACGGCAGTGAGGAAGTATGTGGCGTATCCAAGAGGAGGCACCTCGACACGGAACACAACTGACACTGGGCGCCCCTCCAGCTGCCCTGGCTGCTGGGGCAGCTGAGACTGCTGGGGCTCCTCAGGAAACTGGCCGGAGTAGGCAGCAATGTACAGGGCGCGTCTGTTGGGGTCTACAAGGGTTTCGGTGATGATTTGAGCGGGGATGGGGGATTTGGACGAGTCTGTCACCAGGACTGATGACGAGGCGACCTGGAAGGAAGGAAAAGAGGGTAGAGGGGTTGGGGTGGGGTGGCGGGGAAAGGCGGGGGTAGAGGAGGATGAGTTGGGAGGCTGTGCGGGAAAGAAAGAAGGTCCCAGAGAGATGAAAATTGCAGAGAAAGATGGAAGAGAATGCTGTAGGAGGTAGGAAAGGCGTACCGGAAACCGAACAATTTCTGTGCGTGGCCACCCTAGTGGATTGAACACAGTCACCACCTGTTGGGAAGAACACAATCAGCACGAGAAAAGTCAGTGGACTGTAGAGTAGAGTCGAGTCTTGAGTGCATAAAAATAGCAACACAGTCCCTGACTGGGGATTCAGCATGTGGCATGGCTTGACTAAGAGCAGGAAGCATGGGTGGCGAATGAATCTGAACAATGAGGGAGGAGACATTTAAGAGATTAAACACAGGAGGACATGACGTGGAAAAGAGGAGGTGCGGCATACCAGGACTTGGTCTGGGCTGAGGTTCGTTTCAGACGGGGGGCAATAGGAGAGGTTGAGCAGTGGACACTGCAGAAGAAGCGGAGAAAGGAGAGTAGATGGAATGGGAGAGGAATGCAGGGGATGGGAGGGATGGGGTGGAAACGGGATGGAAATTGTGGAAGTTGGAAAAAAGAAGTAGAAGGGGACCTTAGATAGGGAGCTGCGGTGAGAGCAACGAGTTCAGTGACAAGCCTGTCAGCTGCATGGTTCGGTAGAAACTGTAACACGACCGACGGAATCACATACCATTTGAAAGTCCAGCACAGGCATATCATGCGTCGCCCCTCCCTCGCTTGCACTCCTTCGATCACCACCCTCTGTGCTCGCTTGCTTGCTGTCCTCCTTCCCTTCACGCTCATCGCTCGCATTCCCACCCTCCCTCAGAAGCTGCCTTCCCCTGTTGCTGCTGCCTGCGCCACTCCCTTCCCTCCCCAGTTCCCCACCCACCACTCTGCTACTCTCTGCTGCTGTGCTGGTAGTGTCCCTTCCACTCAGCACCATCTCTTGCCCCCTTCTCCCAGGCGAAACCTCCTCTTGTGGTTGTTCCTGCTGATTCACATCTGTCCACTGCACTCTCTCCTGCGACTGGAGTGTCTCGTCAACAGGAGGCACTTGGCGATGGTAAGGGAAGAACGAGGGCGTATCCACCGAGTGCTGCGGCTCTCCCTCATTCGAGCCTGTGTCGCTCTGAGTCAATTCCGGGTGCAGTTGAGCGAAAAGCGGGTCAGGCTCGCTACCCTCTGGCATAGACGGATCGAACGGAACGGCATTTTCGGGGACTGGCCTGTCGGGAAACGACTGGGGTTGATTCGGGTCTGCAGGAGCCCATGGCTGGGCTTGTAACTGAGCAGCAGGATCAAGAGTGGGGTCGCCAGGCTGGGAATTGAAGGGAGGGAAGTCTGAGGGCCCCATTGTTGGGTTGGCAGTGGGTGTGAAGAAGGCTCGGGATGGATCATCGGGAGTCGAGGTGGATGTTGGGGAGGAGGAGCGCGGTGGGAGAGTGGTGGGGGCTGCTTGGGTGATGAGGTGGACAAGAGCGGCTGCCACTACAGTGTAGGCCTGGGGTGATTGCAAGGAGGGGCGAAACAGGAGGGAAAGAGAGGAAACGCGTTGTGAAAAGGTGGGTCGCTCAAAAGGAGTGAGTAAACTCTTTGACACCCGTCCCCACATTAGCAATTTCCTCTCACTTCCCTCCCGTCACCTCCTCTGGAAACGCATCTTGAAGTCTGACCGCAAGGGCAACATTCACTTGCTGCTATACCCCACCAAACCCCTCCATACCACCCTTCCCCCCACTTCCACCCCCAACCTACCCCCCTCTTCCCTCACCTCCTGTGCTGCTCGGTGCAGGCGGAGTGTGTAGTCGTCATTCACGTGCTGCTGGGCCGTGCCTGTGATGGCATCGTGGTGCTGTGCCACCGCCACTGCCTCTTCCAGAGAAAACGTGGACGCCACTCTCCTCCTCCTCGCACCTTGACCCACCCTCTCCCACTCCTCCCACTCACCACTGTCAACATTCCCTCCCACTCCCCCTTCTCCACTCCCTCCTCCCCCATTCTCTCCCCCGGCTCCACCAATACCACCCCCATCCGCCCCGCTGGTGGCTATCAGGTTCTTTCCCAGATGATTGTCGAACAGAAACTCGTCTGTAGCGATCATCCTGTGGGTTTTCAGCCCCCAGTCCCTAAGAGAGGTCTTGCCCACCGCAGCTTCTAGAATTGTGGTCGCCTGGGCGCATTGGGACCAGAGGGGTGAAAGGGACAGAACAGGAGATGGGAGGGGAAGGGACACAGGGACCAACAAGTGATTTGGAGGTATCGAAAACTGAAGAAAGGGGGGTGATAGGGGTGCAGGGGAAGCGGCCATTTGTGTAAGCACAGGAGCGCATGGGAGACGATAGACAGGAGGGGGGATGTAGACAAGGGAGGTTGACGGGGGTTGACTTGGCTGAGACAAGGATGGGCAAGAAGAAGTGGGCCATACATCGGGTTGGGACACGTAAAGTCAAGTCAGTTCAATTCAATTCAAGGCAAAAACGACATACAAGCAAGAGGGAGCTGCAAGCGCGGGCAAAACGCTTGAAGTTTGCCCGGCTGGCGAAATACCCCGTCCAGACGAAGTTTGGCGCGTCAGCATAGCTGAATGTATGGCCAGGGAGGGAGGAGAGAAGATAGAGTGAACGGCAGGGTCTTGAGTAAGGAGAAGCATGGGAAAAAAGAAGTGCTGGCACGGCATGGCAGGGGAGGGAGGAGGGAGAAACAAACGTGGGAGAGACTCAGGAAAGGTCAGAAAGGATGTATATGGATATCAGAATTACTGATATTCTTCTAAGATTGTCTGTACGCACGGGAACATGTCACCGGTCTTGAGAGGCCACGTCTTGTTCTCCTTTTGAACAGCGTCCACATAGAGGGACGGCGTGGAGTAGAGGGCGTTGACCCGGCCATCCTGACAGGGGTCGGGGGGCGAATGGACACACGTCGCACAAGAGGATTGTGAGAACGTGCATGGCATTGCATGGCGTGGAGTAGAGGGCGTTGAGGCGGCCATCCTGGAGCACAATTGCAATATTTATGAATGTTAAGGGGATTCAATCAAACCATAACAGAACATGCCAAAAGGTTGTGGGGTGGAGGGTTGGAGGGGTGGATGGGTGGAGGCGCCTGCCTCTTAGAGGAGAGGCGCCAGCCTCTAAGTGGAGCGGCGCCACGGAGAGGCGCCTGTCTTCTTAGAGGAGAGGCACCGCTTAGAGGACAGGCACCTGCCTCCCAGAGGAGAGGCGCCTGCCATTCACTCAGAGGAGGGGCGCCTGCCCCTCACTCAGAGGAGGGGCGCCTGCCCCTCACTCAGAGGAGGGGAGGGGCGCCTGCCCCTCACTCAGAGGAGGGGCGCCTGCCCCTCACTCAGAGGAGGGGAGGGGCGCCTGCCCCTCACTCAGAGGAGGGGCGCCTGCCCCTCACTCAGAGGAGAGGCGCCTGCCTCTCACTCAGAGGAGGGGCGCCTGCCCCTCACTCAGAGGAGGGGCGCCTGCCCCTCACTCAGAGGAGGGGCGCCTGCCCCTCACTCAGAGGAGGGGCGCCTGCCCCTCACTCAGAGGAGGGGCGCCTGCCCCTCACTCAGAGGAGGGGCGCCTGCCCCTCACTCAGAGGAGGGGCGCCTGCCCCTCACTCAGAGGAGGGGCGCCTGCCCCTCACTCAGAGGAGGGGCGCCTGCCCCTCACTCAGAGGAGGGGCGCCTGCCCCTCACTCAGAGGAGGGGCGCCTGCCCCTCAGTCAGAGGAGCGGCACCTGCCCCTCACTCAGAGGAGCGGCGCCTGCCTCTCACTCAGAGGAGCGGCACCTGCCTCTTAGAGGAGAGTCGCCTCTAAGAGGGGTGGAGGGGTAGATGGGTGGAAGGGTGGATGGGTGGAGGTGTTGAGGGGTAGAGGGGTGGATGGGTGGAATTCTGGAGGGGTGAAGGGGTGGAGGTGTGGAGGGGTGGAGGTGTGGAGGGTGGAGGGGTGGATGGAGGTGGAAGGGTGGATGGGTGGAGGAGTGGACGGGAGGAGGGTTGGATGAGTGGATGGGTGGAGGTGTGGAAGGGTGGAGGTGTGGAGGGTGGAGGGGTGGATGGGTGGAGAGGTGGAAGAGTGGATGGGTGGAGGGGTGGAGGGGTGGATTGGTAGATGGGTTGATGGGTGGAGGTGTGGAGGGGTGGAGGTGTGGATGGGTGGAGGGGTGGAGGGGTGGATGGGTGGATGGGTGGAGGGGTGGATGGAGGTGGAAGGGTGGATGGGTGGAGGATTGGACGGGTGGAGGTGTGGAGGTGTGGAGGGGTGGATGGGTGGATGGGTAGATGGGTGGCGTGGCGGTGTGGAGGGGTTGAGGGGTGGAGGTGTGGATGGGTGGAGGGGTGGTGGATGGGTGGCGGTGTGGATGGTTGGAGGGGTGGTGGGGTGGAGGGGTGGAGGGGTGGATGGGTGGAGGGGTGGATGGGTGGAGGTGTGGAGGTGTGGAAGGGTGGAGGGGTGGAAGGGTGGATGGGTGGAGAGGTGGAAGGGTGGATGGGTGGCGGTGTGGAGGGGTGGAGGGGTGGATGGGTGGAGGGGTGGATGGGTTGATGGGTGGAGGGGTGGATGGGTGGAGGGGTGGATGGGTGGAGGTGTGGATGGGTGGAGGGGTGGTGGGGTGGACGGGTGGACGGGTGGAGGGGTGGATGGGTGGATGGGTGGTGGGGGTGGAGGGGTGGAGGGGTGCTTGACCAGGTTGACGTAGTGAATGAGCTTGTCCATGTTCTTGAACCACGTAAAGCACATAGCATATACTACTACCAAACCATACCGTACCACCATGCCATAGCATGTCAACCTCACAGCGACTGACCAGGTTGACATAGTGGGATGAGCCTGTCCATGTTCTTGAACCACATCAAGCTATACCCCTACCTTATCGCACCATACCACACCATGCCATGCCTCATCAACCCAATGTCGACTGCTGACAAGGTTGACGTAGTGAATGAGCTTGTCCATGTTCTTGAACCACACGGAGCACACCATAGCATACCATGCCCTACCACACCGCATCACACCACACCGTGCCACGCCGAATGACCAGGTTGACGTAGTGAATGAGCTTGTCCATGTTCTTGAACCACACCATAGCATACCATACCCTACCGCACTGCATCACACCACACCGTGCCATGCCGACTGACCAGGTTGACGTAGTGAATGAGCTTGTCCATGTTCTTGAACCACATGATGGCCTCGTTGAACGAGAAGTCCTCGCCCATGGGGAACAGCAGGTGGTTCGTGCGGAAGGCCTGCGCCTGAAGGGGGAAGGGGAGGGAGAGGGAGAGGAAGAGGGGGAGAGAGAGAGAGAGAGAGAGAGAGAGAGAGAGAGAGAGAGAGAGGCAGGATTATCTATATTTGCCTTGCTGTACCTTGGTTATAATCAATGAAGGACTGCTTGAGAGAGAGAGAGAGAGAGAGAGAGAGAGAGAGAGAGAGAGAGAGAGAGAGAGAGAGAGAGAGAGAGAGAGAGAGAGAGAGAGCATGGGGAGCGAGTGGGAGCGAGGGACAGAGGGAGAAGCGAGACGGGGAAGAGGGCTGACAATGGAAGAATGGTGAAGGAAAAGAAAAAGACCCATACATGCATGGAAGAAACTCTTCATACGACGTTCTTGGTGTGCTTGACTTTTGAAAATCAGCTGGCCAAAATGGAACTAATCCGGTATATGCTCGCTCACCGTGGCCTTGCTGACTCATCTTGCATGTGCTGACTGACTCACCCTGTTCAATGTCTCCTGAACGAAGAAGTTCACATATTGCTCCACGTTGGGCCTCACCTCGTTCGGCCAGTCCTGAAGATGCACATGGTGAGAGGTCAGGGGACACAAAGGAATGGGAGAGAAGGGGACACAGTGAGTGACGTGATGGCACGTGACATTAGGTGCCGTGCGATGCCACTCACGCCTCACAACTATGCGCCATAACACGCTTCACCGATGCCTTCTTTCGCATTTATGTTAGAACGTCAACCACTTCTCACCAACCCAACAGTAACTCCAAACCAAGACATTGTGATCAAGCTGAATCATGGTTTCAAAACTCCTGTAAGTAGCACTTCCCTTGATTCAAAAGGCCCACGGCTTGTGCCTGACTCACTATGATGCTTCAGACCATGAAACAGCCTTCCCGCACTCACTCTCCACCAACCTGCTTACCCTGAATCGGTACTCTGGGCTGTCTGTCTCCTGGTACCGGAACTCCTGTGGCGAGTAGTATCCATCGTACAGAATCCCAGTGAAAACCTGTGTATCCCTCGGCGCCCCTGTGCCCGCCCGCCACACAAACTCCATCTTCTGCTCTGCTTTGCGCTTCTCCATGTCTTTGTAGTCCGCTCGGCCAAAGATAAAGGCGTCCAAGCCACCCTGGAGGTGACAGACACAGGGGTTGACGGTATGGGAGTATACGTGACGGATTTGCACAACGCATGACAAATGATTGGCGGCCGAGAATAAGGTACAGATAATAACAGCTCTGACCAAGATGAGAGGCTGGTAATAAATGCTGCTACAACGAGAGCTGCTGCTAACGAGGATATCATAAAGAGGAGACGAGAAAGACAACAGAAAAGCTTTACTCACCTGTGAGGTGATGAGGCTAGCCTGGGTGGCGGAGTGGCCGAATGGGTCGATCTGCCATGCAATGCGCGGCGTGATGTTGAAGTGCTCCTGGATGAAGCGATGGCCCATTGACATCTGGTGCACCATGTCCGTGTAGTGACACACCGCCTCGTCATGCATCACCCACCCACCATTGCTGCACAGCACATCGAACAGCAGGGAATTGCGCAGGCAAGGGTGTATGAGTGCGTGAGAGCGTATTCCAGGGAGTAAATGCGAGCCTGTGTGCGGCCTTGCAGGCAAGGCAAGAAAGCGGTCGCATGTGCCCAAACGCATTGGAGTCAAGTGCTCACGTGGTGTCTCAGATTCTCGACCTTTGGCCTCACATGAAGAATCGCATGCATGTGAGGCACCACTTACGAAGTGAGGCCGGAAAGTGGCATGTAACAACATGATTCAGGCGTGTGAGTTTACAGGCCAGGTTCTTAGATGTGATGACTTGCACAAGCATGACGAGGAGCGACGTCTGAGGCGACATGAACGTTCAGCTTAGCCGGATTCATCGCTTGGACAGCTTATGGACTCACATGAACTCAAGTTGGCCAGAAGCGACAAGCTTCCTGACTCTATTTCTCATTGTCTCGCCCTGCTGCTGCCACCATAAGAAGAAAAACCCCTGCCATACGATGAATTGCAACATACGCGTTAATGCATGTCTCGTTTCATGGCGAATCAGGGCATATATTGCGTCTTAAAGACGCGACGGCTCACCTGTTCGACTTGTATAAATTTACGGTCAGGATTATCTGCGAGCTGATCAACGACGGTCTCGATGATGTATTGTACTTGGTCAAGCTGTCGAAGAGGTACGACAAATCAGCTTGAGTGACAAGAATGATAAGAAGCATATACTATCTGTGGCTTGAACTTACATAGTACTCATCAACTGTCTTCACCCATCCGAGATCGTCGTGGGAATGAGCAATCAAATGGACGTTCAATTTTCCTTCCACAATCCCCGCTGACGTATTATAGCGGATTGGTAACCGTTCTTCAAACGAAAACGAGCTCTTGTCGACGGAATTCTTGGGCATTTGGTGCGAATCGACATATTCTGTCTGCTGCTGGTCTTCCGTAAAAGATTGAAATTTCAAGTTGGTATACATTGACTGCTGCAGAGCTAGCAGTGTGAATCCCGTTAAGATGCCGATAAAAAAAGGAGGAGCAAGCATTGCGGTTCGGCTTATCCATGTCGGAGACATTCTCGTGGGTTTGTCGAATAGGAAGCCGAAATTGCAACGGTCAACTTATCCGATGAAAGATCTTCGCAGATCACCAGACAGCCTGCATATGTTAGGGTTGTATCCAACAGCAATGTGAAAAATGTGCTGACGCTGTATTGTTGAATGCGTCAAACTGTCGTGGAGAATTCTTCTGGTACAGTAACATAAGTCGAAATAATTCCAGCTGATAACATGTCAGAGGGTTGGTTGAGAGACGAACAGACACAGTTTCCAGGCAACGAACTCCTCGATGGTTGTAATGCCTGCTGCACACATATGAACGTGAATGCTTCACCACCGCCTAAACACCTCCCCCAGCACAGTAGTATGAACCAGCATTGTTCAACATTGTACCTCATTACTGAGACGCCATTTCCAACTGAACTGGACCATTCACCTTCCCCTTTCATCCCACAAAAGCACAGAATCGCTGCTTCTGCTTGCTGGTTTGGTTTGGTGGAATCTACAGTATGGCTGGGAAGATTGGTTCGGCTCGGCATGATAGAATTCAGGGCTGCAGTGTGGGTGCCTTGGTGTCAAGAATACGTCTGACGCGGATAAGAACTGTGATCCGTGGATGAGAACGAATGGACGGCTCACACAGGTTCGTGAAAGCATTCGTCCGGGGCAGGAATTATCTGTATGATCAGCCAAACCTGAGGTTCCCAGACAGCAAGCCAAACCCAAGGTTCCCAGTCAGCACAATCCGGTCTGGACCAACAAACAGGTCACGGAAGCGTTGATATTTCTTCACAAACTTGCAATCAGGGTTCTGTGCGATTATGCGTTTTGCGTCAAGGTGGAAAACGTTGAGATGAGAACCTTTGTGCACCGTTTGATATGCACTTGCACCGCGACTGATGAGCTGTAAACGGGGCGCTGGACGTATCTTGTGTATGTTCCTCCCGATATTGCATAATGTTAGAGGGGTTGGGATTTACTGTTCATTCCGAACAGTACATTCCAAGTCACCCTCATCCACTATTCCGAACAGTACATTCCAAGTCACCCTCATCCACTTTCCAACCTTGTTTCTTGCATGCTATATAAACCCCTCTTGTACTTGGCATTATCAACCAATTCTCATCCAACTCTTTCTCAATTACTTAGTAACTTCTTCGCCTATTTCGCCAATAGTCTTTTCGCCAAAGTCTTCCGCCGCGTTTCATCCTCGACTTAATCGACCCCGCTAATTCGTTAGCGGACTTAGGCCGTCGGGCCTAACAATAACACAAGATTCCACAAAAGGCAACTCGAAATAATCATTGACTATACATTGTTGGCTAAAGCAGCCCATCTCACACCAGCTGTTATGACGATGTGGACGTGGGCTTCAGGAATGCGTGTCGCACAATGTCAACTATTCCGCCACGCCTTTCTCTAAGAGTGGCATCTGCCACCGCATTTTGCGGCGACGAAGTTTGCGTTCGTCGAATGAACTGAGGTGGAACGGTCACTTCGATTTCTTGCAGGCTAGTTGACCCCGCTGTGGCTGATTTACGGAAGACGCGCCGGCTTCTGTTCCGACTAGCAGGGTCCGCAAAAAGGGCATCAATTGACTCGGAACTGCGGTTTTCTGTAAGGTTTCCGCCAACAAAATCTTCTGTTCCGTCGTTACACGTCTCCCGGCTCCACCAGCGTCCGAGCGAGCTTGGGCTTCGGCACTTCGCGTCTTGACGGTCTTTCGTTGAAAAAGATCCGGATTTTCTCCTCTCAGAGCCAAGTTGGTTTTCACTCGCGCTCAGAAGCTCCGCAGATGCTTCCGCCACTCGCGCGCTCAGCTCCGCGGACGCCTGTTGCGCCTCGACGACAGCAAGCGCCGCCCCGCGAATGCGCGACCGAGCGTCGTCAATCCACACGGGATCGCACGCGAGCTCTGCGATTCGCCAGGAGCAGGACGGGCACAACGGCTCTGCGCAGTCTCGCCGATCTGGTAGCGCTACGGGTACATCACGACGGGGTGTGCAGACGTGAACATATCCTGTTTCCTGTCCGATTCTGGTATCACAGGTAGGAGAAATTGGAGCTTCCGCCGACGAGAGCTGCCGCGGCCTCGCGTCAATGCACTGCAACGGCTCCCGCGTCTGAGGATTGGCGATTAGGCTGGCGCACTCCCGAGCCGCGTCGTGGCGTTCGAAGCTGCTGAGCGAGAGCGTGGAGTCTGGGGAGATAAGATTGTTCGTGCACGTCGAGTTCTGAGCGCATCGTAAGGCGACGCTATGCATAAGTGCGGCAGTTGGATAACTCATTGTGGATTATTTGGCGGTGTGAGAATGGTCGGGTTTGGAAAGCCTTTTCAGGTGGCACGCCGCGCTGAATGGGAGGTGATGGAGCCTCACCACCCATATACATCGCGGACTATGTACAGGTACAGTTCGGTGCAGTCGAAGCGCAAGCCATTGTGATGCTTTATCGCCGCAACCGCCGTTACATTCCAAGGTCGGAAGCGAGCCGTGAAGTCTTGTTTTTATTACGCATGGCTGCATCTCCTCCCCTCTTCTTGGTCGGTTAGTTGTCGGTGTGAGGGGGCAATACCTGCCAAACATGTCTCCTCCACATGTCCGCATGCTTGCAGCATTCATTTCGAAACATCGAAGCTGCTTGGCTGATTTCAGTCCGAAAAAGGACCAAGCAGGAATGCCCCAACAAGCAGGATTTGTCTCGGGTAACTCGGGGTACGGTGGGCCACAGATCACCGCCAAGCTTTTGGAGAACAAGGCAACCAGCCCATCAACAAATCCGTTCGCGAAGCAGCGTACGATACGCAATTAGCGAGTGTTACAGTGTAAATGATGAATCGCGAGCACCTCGTCTGTGGTTTTCCGCCTGTGAGCTCAACCGCACAAACGAAAGAAACGAAGTAACGCATGATCCGATGCCGCTGGGTCGTGTAGGCACGCGCGACAAATTGATAGGTTGTTGCACTTTCACGTGAAGTCCTGTCGTTTGCGATACAGATCCAGAGGGATTCCGGTCTCCCAACTCAATATGATAGGTCTCGCTAATGTGTGAAGCAGTTCATCCTCCGAATCTTTATTTATTTTTCTTTCTCTGCGGATACACAAAGAGTGTAGCGACTCGTCAATCTCTCGCGTGCGCAGAGCTGGTGTCAGCAAAATGCCAGCAATCTACGCTGACGATGTACTGCACCAATCACAATAGCTTTAGTGCAAGCCGCAACGTCACCTCTTGCGTCAGCGAAGCTGATGTTTGTTTGTTCGTGTTCACCCAACCATATTGTTCATCACCTTTTAACGCTCGTTTGAACAAATGAATGACCAAGGTGAGGCAGACAAGCAACTTGGCGCCACATATATCCGTCTTTGCAAACATAGACAAAAGTCCGGGCAGCGAGAGTTTTTCTCATGGGCTCCCTGTGTTCTTTCGGCGTCTCTTCCAGGGAGGTGTCAGGAGGCGGGTACAACTACAGGTGTACGGTACACCTGGCGACTCGTTGCCGTGTTGGCGAACCCGAACCCAGCGAAGATGTTGCCGGGTTGCGTATCGCCTCCCCATAGCAAAAATCTGGCCCCTAGAAGCGTCAACCTGACGTGCTAGGGCCCCAAAACAGAAGAATACAAATCCCCCATGAACAAACACAACAGCCATATTAGAAGTCTCGTTTTCTGATGCCATCTCTAGTTTCTGGGTCTACGATTCTGTGGAAATCGGTGAGCAGTAAGCTCGATGGTCAATGATGTGATAAGCCCAAAAATCGCAGTTCGCGTCTTCCAGTTCAGTTTATCTAGAATAAATCATTAACGCACGTTTGCGTGTATCTGGGCTATTAAAGCTGAGTGGTAGCAATAAGGCGTTTAAGTTATTGAAATACTCAATTTCAGAACAAATGGGGGAAACGGACGGATCCAAGAAGCGACACGGGGCGGAATCGGATCAGCGCGCCGCGGCAATGATCCATCCTGGGAATGACGCGGGAAATCAGGAAGGCGTGGATCATGCTGGGCTTCCAGACGGCGGAAAGCCGCTACTACTTGAAGAGAGGATGGTATGCGACTCGCCGGCCCCCGTCTCCGAGTCGCCGAAAGGGGAGACGGAAGCGACCGAGAATAATGTGAAGGATGGGAAAGAGGAGGAGGAGGAGGAGGATCAGAAGGGGAAGAAGGGGAAGAAGAAGGAGAAGCAGCCGGCGGTGGCGTACTGGCGGCTCTTCTCCTACGCGGACCGCACGGACTGGGCGCTCATGGCGGTCGGCACGATTGGCGCCGTGCTTCACGGCGCCGCGCTGCCGCTGTCATTCCTGTTCCTGGGGAAGATGGTGGACTCGTTTGGGACGAACGACTTGTCCGGCGTGAACACGGTGAGGGAAGGGGGAGGGACGTGAGGGGGGAGGGCGTGAGGGGCAATGAGGGGATTTATGAGGACTCAAAAATGACTTGTGCTGTTGTCATTCCTGTTCCTGGGGAAGATGGTGGACTCGTTTGGGACGAACGACTTGTCCGGCGTGAACACGGTGAGGGAAGGGGGAGGGACGTGAGGGGGGAGGGCGTGAGGGGCAATGAGGGGATTTATGAGGACTCAAAAATGACTTGTGCTGTTGTCGTTCCTGTTCCTGGGGAAGATGGTGGACTCGTTTGGGACGAACGACCTGTCCGGCGTGAACACGGCGAGGGGCGCGAGGGGGCGTGAGGGGGGAGGGGCGTGAAGAGAGGGCCAGGATGGGAGGGGGGTGCCGTAGGAAGTCGAGCGCGTGTGGGTGTATCGTGCTGCGGCGAGTGGGCTCATGATGCGGACAATGTGCTTTCTTCCCTCGCGCTTCCCTGTTTACTGTTTACGCCCTTAACGTTTTCATTCTCTACTTGTGTGCGCGTGGCGTGTGTGTGTGATGTGCATTTGATGTGCATGTGGTGTGCATGATGATGTCGAATTGTGTGTGATGTGCATGTATGTGATGCATGTTCATGTGGCAGTTTGTCCTCGCTATGGTCTACATCGCCTTATGCTGCTTGGTCGGTGGATGGCTAGGTAGGAAACACCATTTCTTCACAGACTCAGAACCACCGCGTTTTCAAACAAAGAGATCATTTACGGCATCATCCACGTCATCATCCACGTCATCATCCATGTACCGCCGTCACTTTTCTCGCCTCACATGACATCACCTCCCCTCGGAGGTCTCCTGCTGGATGCACACAGGCGAGAGACAGAGTGTGCCGTTGCTTCGGTTCTACCTGCAGGCGCTTTTGCTGCATCAGGAGCGAGCGGGGCCTTTTGTCTTTCAGTCCTCTCTTCATCTTACCCCATCCCTTCCTCTCCCCTCTCCAGAGGTGGCGTGTTGAATGCGCACGGGTGAGATACACAGTGTTCGGGTGCGGCGGTTCTATTCTCCTCTTCCCTTCCCCTTTTCCCCTGCAGAGGTGGCGTGTTGGATGCACACGGGCGAGAGGCAGAGTGCGAGGGTGCGCCGGCTGTACCTGCAGGCGCTGTTGCTACTGCAAGAGCGATCAAGGTCCTTTGTCACTCAGTCCTCTCCTCGCCTTCCCCCATGCCTTCCTCCCCCACGCCAGAGGTGGCGTGCTGGATGCACACGGGCGAGAGGCAGAGTGCGCGGGTGCGCCGGCTGTACCTGCAAGTGCTGCTGCGGCAGGAGAAGAAACCTAAGTCCTTGTGTTTTGGTTCTCTCCTCCACTTCTCTCCTCTCTCCTTCCCCCTCCCACCCCTGCAGAGGTAGCCTGCTGGATGCACACGGGCGAGAGGCAGAGCGCAAGGGTGCGCCGGCTGTACCTGCAGGCGCTGCTGCGACAGGAGGTGTCTTTCTTTGACCTCGAGGCGTGCTCGGGGGAGCTTATCACGCGCGTGTCCACTGACGTGCTGCTGCTGCAAGATGCCATCTCAGAGAAGGTGGGTGGGTGTTCTGCCCACCTCTTTTGAGGCGCCTCAAAGCATGCAGGAGCTCATCTCGCGCGTGTCCACTGACGTGCTGCTGCTGCAGGACGCCATTTCGGAGAAGGTGGGTGGGTGGGTGGGTGGGTGGGTGGGTGGGCGGGCGGGCAGGCTGGCCTGATGGCACGCTGCTTCCCCCTCATGACACCCAAATGCCATGCTGCTGCTCCTCATCCCACTTTCTTCCCCAACCGTGCTCCTCCTCCTCCCCCCACCCCCAACGCCAACCAGGTGGGCAACTGCATTCACTACTTCTCCACGTTCATATGCGGCTTCATAGTCAGCTTCACGAGCATGTGGCAGCTGCCCTGATGATGGCACGCTGCTTCCCCCTCATGACACCCACCCAAATGCCATGCTGCTGCTCCTCCTCCCCCTCTCCTCCCCTCCCAGGTGGGCAACTGCATTCACTACTTCTCCACGTTCATATGCGGCTTCATAGTCAGCTTCACGAGCATGTGGCAGCTGCCCTGATGATGGCACGCTGCTTCCCCCTCATGACACCCACCCAAATGCCATGCTGCTGCTCCTCCTCCCCCTCTCCTCCCCTCCCAGGTGGGCAACTGCATTCACTACTTCTCCACGTTCGTCTGTGGCTTCATAGTCGGATTCACCAGCGTGTGGCAGCTGGCGCTCGTCATTCTCGCCGTCTGTCCGCTCATCATTGCCACGGGAGGAATCTATGCGGCTGTGCTCACGGGCCTCATGACTCAGGGCGAGAAGGCTTACACTGAAGCAGGGAAGATAGCAGAGCAGGTGCGTCTCTCAACCCAGAAGTCCTCATCCAAATGAGCAGCGTCAAGTGCCTTGCATTCAGTGGGGTGACGTTTGAAGGTCCTTTGTAGTTCTCTTTTTGCAACTCCTCCCATCTGTCTCCCTGCGCCCTCCCCTAGCTGCTTGCATTCGCTGGTTTCCCCTTAACACTCGTACACTGTCGTTGCCCCCATCTCTCTGCCCCCTCTTGTTGTACCGCAACAGGCGGTGGGGCAGGTGCGCACAGTGCAGGCATACGTGGCAGAGGACAGGACAGTGGAGGCGTATGGCCGGGCTTTAAGGGACACGTTCAAGCTGGGCGTCAAGGTGAGTTGAGGCATACTCGTCCTTACCTACACTTCTCTGGGCGCCATATTCGTCCCAATGTTCTGCTTATCTGGTCTACTTATCTCCTCTACCTTTTCCTCTCCTGTCCCTTCCCACCCATACCCACCCTCGAACCCAACTCCACTGGCACCTCCCTGGGCGGGTACGCTGGCCAAGAAAGTGGGCCTAGGCGCCATATACGCGCTCATGTCCGCGTCCTTCAGACTCATGTTCTGGTTTTCCAGCCTCCTCATTTCCCTCTCCTCCCCTCCCTCTCCTTTCCGTTCCTTTCCACGCAACCACACCCCACCACCCAGGGAGGATTAGCCAAGGGAATGGGACTGGGCGCCATATACGGGCTCATGTTCGCGTCCTTCGCGCTCATGTTCTGGTTCTCCGGTCTGCTCATCGCACAAGGCATCGGCAACGGAGGGTCCATCCTCACCACCATGTTCGCCATCGCCCTCGGCAGCCTGAGGCTTGGCCAAGCCCTCCCTAACGTCACCGCCTTTCCTCTCCCTCTCCTTTCCCGTCCCACCAACCCCCAACCCCCACCTCTCAGGGAGGATTAGCCAAGGGAATGGGCCTGGGCGCCATATACGGGCTCATGTTCGCATCATTCGCGCTCATGTTCTGGTTCTCCGGCCTTCTCATCGCACAAGGCATCGGCAACGGAGGGTCCATCCTCACCACCATGTTCGCCATTGCTCTCGGCAGCCTGGGCCTCGGCCAGGCCCTCCCTAACGTCACTGCCTTTTCCAAGGGCTGCGTCGCTGCTTATAAGATCTTTGTGACTATAGCGAGACGGCCGGTGATTGGCGGGGAGGGGGAGGAGGGGAGCGGTGGGAAGGAGTTGGAGGCGGTGGAGGGGCGGGTGGAGTTTGAGAAGGTGTGCTTTGCTTACCCTGCTCGGCCTGAGGTTCCCATATTCAAGGTGAGCTAGGATAGGATTGAGTGGACTTACGTGCCCGTGGCAGTTGCAGCGATTTGCAAGCACTACTCATTCAACTCCCCTCTCTCCATTCCCGTTCCCATTCCCGTTCCCTTTGTCCTTCCTTCAGGACTTTTGTCAATCCCTGCCGGCACCACTGTCGCCCTCGTGGGCCCATCAGGCAGCGGCAAGTCATCCGTCGTGGCGCTCATCCAGCGCTTCTACCACCCCACACCCGCCTCCCCTCCTTGCTTCCCCTTTCAGGACTTCTGCTTGTCCATTCCTGCCGGCACCACCGTCGCCCTCGTCGGCCCATCAGGCAGCGGCAAGTCAACCGTCGTGGCGCTCATCCAGCGCTTCTACGACCCGACAGCTGGCGCCGTCTCATTGGACGGCACGGATCTGCGCCAGCTCAGCCTGACGTGGCTGCGCTCCCAGCTGGGGCTTGTCAGCCAGGAGCCGTCTCTGTTTGCCACCAGGTGGGTTTGCCACACGGTACTGCCTCAGAGCGGTAATGCCAGGTGCAGAGCGGTAATGTGGACGGGTGGCAGCTCAGCCTGCCGTGGCTGCAGTTCCAGCTGGGGTTCGTCAGCCAGCAGCCGTCCCTGTTTGCCACCAGGTGAAGTGAGGTGAGGTGAGGTGAGGTGAGGTGAGGTGAGGTGAGGTGAGGTGAGGTGAGGTGAGGTGAGGTGAGGTGAGGTGAGGTGAGGTGAGGTGAGGTGAGGTGAGGTGAGGTGAGGTGAGGTGAGGTGAGGTGAGGTGAGGTGAGGTGAGGTGAGGTGAGGTGAGGTGAGGTGAGGTGAGGTGAAGTGAGGTGAGGTGGGGTGAAGTGAGGTGAGGTGTGGTGAGGTGAAGTGAGGCGAGGTGAGGTGAGGTGAGGTGAGGTGAGGTGAGGTGAGGTGAGGTGAGGTGAGGTGAGGTGAGGTGAGGTGAGGTGAGGTGAGGTGAGGTGAGGTGAGGTGAAGTGAGGTGAGGTGGGGTGAAGTGAGGTGAGGTGTGGTGAGGTGAAGTGAGGCGAGGTGAGGTGAGGTGAGGTGAGGTGAGGTGAGGTGAGGTGAGGTGAGGTGAGGTGAGGTGAGGTGAGGTGAGGTGAGGTGAGGTGAGGTGAGGTGAGGTGAAGTGAGGTGAGGTGGGGTGAAGTGAGGTGAGGTGTGGTGAGGTGAAGTGAGGCGAGGTGAGGTGAGGTGAGGTGAGGTGAGGTGAGGTGAGGTGAGGTGAGGTGAGGTGAGGTGAGGTGAGGTGAGGTGAGGTGAGGTGAGGTGAGGTGAGGTGAGGTGAGGTGAGGTGAGGTGAGGTGAGGTGAGGTGGGGTGAAGTGAGGTGAGGTGAGGTGAGGTGAGGTGAGGTGAGGTGAGGTGAGGTGAGGTGAGGTGAGGTGAGGTGAGGTGGGGTGAAGTGAGGTGAGGTGAGGTGAGGTGAGGTGAGGTGAGGTGAGGTGAGGTGAGGTGAGGTGAGGTGAGGTGAGGTGCGGTGAAGTGAGGTGAGGTGAGGTGAGGTGAGGTGAAGTGAGGTGCGCTGAGGTGAGGTGGGGTGAAGTGAGGTGAGGTGAGGTGAGGTGAGGTGAGGTGAGGTGAGGTGGGGTGAAGTGAGGTGAGGTGCGGTGCCGTGCGGTGAGGTGAGGTGAGGTGAGGTGAGGTGAGGTGAGGTGAGGTGAAGTGAGGTGAGGTGAAGTGCGGTGAGGTGAGGTGCGGTGCCGTGAAGTGCGGTGGGGTGGGGTGCGGTGCGGTGCGGTGCGGTGCGGTGCGGTGCCGTGCGGTGCGGTGGGGTGCCGTGCGCTGCGGTGTGGTGCGGTGCGGTGCGGTGAGGTGAGGTGCCGTGCGGTGCGGTGCGGTGAGGTGCCGTGCGGTGAGGTGCGGTGCCGTGCGGTGAGGTGCGGTGCCGTGCGGTGCGGTGTGGTGCGGTGCGGTGCGGTGCGGTGAGGTGCGGTGCCGTGCGGTGGGGTGCCGTGCGCTGCGGTGTGGTGCGGTGCCGTGCGGTGCGGTGCGGTGCGGTGGGGTGCCGTGCGGTGCGGTGTGGTGCGGTGCGGTGCGGTGCGGTGCGGTGCGGTGCGGTGCGGTGCGGTGAGGTGCCGTGCGGTGCGGTGAGGTCCGGTGAGGTGCGGTGCGGTGCGGTGCGGTGCGGTGCGGTGCGGTGCGGTGCGGTGCGGTGAGGTGCCGTGCGGTGCGGTGCGGTGCGGTGCGGTGCGGTGCGGTGCGGTGCGGTGCGGTGCGGTGCGGTGCCGTGCGGTGGGGTGGGGTGCGGTGCGGTGCGGTGCGGTGCGGTGCGGTGCGGTGCGGTGCGGTGCGGTGCGGTGCGGTGCGGTGCGGTGCGGTGCCGTGGGGTGGGGTGCGGTGCGGTGCGGTGCGGTGGGGTGGGGTGCGGTGCGGTGCGGTGCGGTGGGGTGGGGTGCGGTGCGGTGCGGTGCGGTGCGGTGCGGTGCGGTGCGGTGGGGTCGGGTGCGGTGCGGTGCGGTGCGGTGCGGTGCGGTGCGGTGGGGTGCCGTGCGGTGAGGTGCGGTGCGGTGGGGTGGGGTGCGGTGCGGTGCGGTGCGGTGGCGTGGGGTGCGGTGCGGTGCGGTGCGGTGCGGTGCGGTGCGGTTCGTTCCGGGTGATGTCTCCCTTCTTCCCCCTTCTCTCTCCCTTCTCTCCCTCCCCCTCGCAGCCTTCTGGCGCCCCTTCGGTCCGGCAGGCGGATGCGACCCAGGAGGAGGTGGAGGAAGCGCGAGGATCGCCAACGCACACTCCTTTGTGACTGCACTGCCACACGGGTACAACACACAGGTGCGAGGGGTAGTGTTGACTGTAGTTTAATGGCTGCAGGGTGGGACATGAGGAGGACGAGGAAGCAGCAAGGATTGCCAACGCGCACTCCTTTGTAATGGTATGGTAACGCGCTCTCCTTTGTAATGGTAATGATAACGTGCACTCCTTTGTAATGGTAATTGTAACGCGCACTCCTTTGTAACGGTAATGGTAACGCGCACTCCTTTGTAATGGTAATGATAACGCGCACTCCTTTGTAATGGTATCGGTAACGCGCACTCCTTTGTAATGGTAATGGTAACGCGCACTCCTTTGTAACGAGGGGCTGTTTTGCTCTGCACCTTTAGGTGTGGCGTGAAGAGAGGTGTGCACTCTGGAAAGAAAGGAGTGCACGCCTCTCCCCTTAGGTGTGCATTTTCGCGGTGTGGCCCTTGCAGGTACAATCCAACTCCCCTTACCCCTTCCTGTATTCCAATGTGCGTGCAGGTGGGAGAGAGGGGAGTGCTGCTGTCAGGAGGGCAGAAGCAGCGCATCGCCATCGCCCGAGCAGTCACGCAATCAGTCATCCCTTGTCCTTGCCCCCATGCCAATCTGCACACACAGGTGGGAGAGAGGGGAGTGCAACTCTCGGGAGGGCAGAAGCAGCGCATCGCCATTGCCCGAGCAGTCGTGCGCAACCCGCGCGTGCTCCTATTGGACGAGGCCACGTCAGCGCTGGACAGCGAATCAGAGCGCGTGGTGCAGGCGGCTCTGGACGGTGGGCTGATGCGCGGCAGATCGACGGTTGTGATTGCACACCGGCTGTCCACGATCCGGAATGCAGACAAGATTGCTGTGGTGGCCGGGGGGAGAGTGGTGGAGGAGGGGACACATGAGGAGCTGATGGCGCATGGGGGGGATTTTGGGGCGATGGTTCAGGCACCTCGAAAACCGGCAGGGGGGAGAGTGGTGGAGCAGGGGACACATGAAGAGCTTATGGCACATGGGGAGGTGGGGGAGGGGAAAGGGGAAGGGGAAGGTGGAAAGGAGGCTGATGAGGGGAGGAGTGTGGGTAGTGCAAAGGAAGGTGCGAGGAAAGAGGGAGGCGTGTATGCTAATTTGGTGCGCCTGCAGATGGTAGCAGGGGAGGGTGCGCACGCAGATTCGGATGCATTGGCCAATCAGGGCTCAGCATTGCAGTCACAAGACCACTTTGCTGACGTGGACCAATCAGGAGCTGAGGCTGACGTGGGAAGAAAGATCTTGAAGGCGCTGAGCACCCTTTCAGAATCCTCCTTGCCACGTGGGCATAGTGAACTTGGTGCTGACGTGGACCTTGCTGACGTGGACTTAGGAGACACTGACGAGGACGAGGAAGAGGAGGAAGGGGAAGGAGGGGGAGGGAAGCGAGTGTGGGGGGAACTGAGGAAGGTGCTACCTGCTCCCCTAAGGGCGTTACTCCCAGGCGGCAAAAGGAGAGGAGAGGACAAGGGAAAGAACGGTCAGGTGGGCAAGGAGCGCGGGGAGGAGGAGGAGGGCGGGAAGGGGGAAGGAGAAGGAGGGGAAGGGGAAGGAGAGGGGGGAAAGAAGGCGTCGTGGTGGCGTCTGGCGCGCATGAGTGCTCCTGAGTGGCCCTTCACTGCTCTGGGCGCGGCTGGTGCTGTGATGGCAGGGGCGTTCAACCCCGTGTATGCCCTGCTGCTCATTGACGTGAGTGGGACTGTGGTGTGAACTTGAGTGCAATGTGAGTGTGACTGTAACGCAGTAATCACCTTGCCTTGTCCGTTCTCTTCCCTTCGGCTCTTCCCAACCACTCTTGAGTTCATAGCAGCTCTCTACAACCCAGACAAGGGGCAGGTCAACAAGTGGGCCATAGTCTTCACGGCTCCTTCCTCTCACACTGTGCTATCTCACCCTCCGCCTCTCCCCCCACCCCCCTTTTCCAGGTCATAGCAGCTCTCTACAATCCTGACACAGACGAGATGAAGCGGCAGGTCAACAAGTGGGCCATAGTCTTCACTGCTTTGGGCGCGCTGGCCTTGCCAGTGCACTCAGTACAGAACTATGGCTTTGGGGTGTCTGGAGAGGCGCTGGTGAAGCGGGTCCGAGAGAAGATGCTTGCAGGTGCGTGAGGGAACATTGCCAGATTGGGCAAGGTAGGGCCATGGTCGTCACGGCTCTGGGAGTGGTGGCGCTGCCAGTGCACTAGGTGAAGCGGACTATGGTTTCTGGGTGTCTGGAGAGGCTCTGGTGAAGCGAGTCAGAGAGAAGATGCTGGCAGGTGCGTGGGTGTGAGAGGCTGGTAAGAAGCTCTTGCTGTCTGTCTATTTCTGAGGCACCTCAAACATTTGCTGGTAAGCATCATTTGCCCTCTCCCCCGCCCTCCCTCCCTCCCTCCCTCCCTCCCTCCCTCCCTCCCTCCCTCCCTCCCTCCCTCCCTCCCTCCCTCCCTCCCTCCCTCCCTCCCTCCCTCCCTCCCTCCCTCCCTCCCTCCCTCCCTCCCTTCCAACCCCTTCCCTGCTCCCCTCCCATGCAGCCATCCTAGGCAACGAGGTGGCATGGTTCGATAGGGACGCCAACGCCAGTGGCGCCATTGCCTCTCGCCTCGCCACCGACGCCACTCTCGTCAAAGCAGCCGTGGCCGACCGCATTGCTCTCGCCACGCAGAACCTGTCGGTGATTGTCATCGCGTTTGTGATCGGATTCGTGGTGGAGTGGCGCGTGGCTCTCGTGGTGATTGCAACATTCCCCCTCCTGATTTTTGCGGCACTCATGGAGGTGAGCTTTGGGGGAGCGGGTATAGCATAGCATTGCTCTCGCCACGCAGAACCTCTCTGTGATCGTCATCGCGTTTGTCATCGGATTCGTGGTGGAGTGGCGCGTTGCACTGGTCTTATCGCCACGTTCCCTCTGCTCATCTTCGCTGCGCTTATAGAGGTAAGCTTGAGAGAGAGAGAGGACCGCATTGTTTTCGCCACACAGCTCTCGCCACACAGCTCTCGCCACACAGCTCTCGCCACACAGCTCTCGCCACACAGCTCTCGCCACGCAGAACCTGTCGGTGATTGTCATCGCGTTTGTCATCAGCTTCGTGGTGGAGTGACAGGTGGCTCTGGTCGTCAAATCCACTTTCCCCCTGCTGATATTTGCGGCACTCATGGAGGTGAGCTTAGGATGGAGGGGAAATAGCCTTTCCCTGCAGCCACGCAGAACCTGTCGGTGATCGTCATCGCGTTTGTGATCGGGTTCGTGGTGGAGTGGCGGGTCGCATTGGTTGTTATCGCCACGTTCCCTCTGCTCATCTTTGCTGCGCTAATGGAGGTAAGCTTTGGAGAGAGAGAGATGGGATAGCATCACTCTCGCCACGCAGAACCTGTCGGTGATTGCCATCACGTTTGTCATCGGGTTCGTGGTGGAGTGGCAGGCGGCTCTCGTCGTGATTGTCAACTTCCCTCTCCTCCACTCCTCCCTCACCCCACCCACTCAGCAACAATTCCTGGCAGGGTTCACAGGCAACTAGAGCTCATCCCACGCGTGGATGCCACCACCATAGCAGCCGAGGCAGTCGCTAACGTCCTCTCTCCCCCTCTTCCCCCCGTTCGCAGCAACAATTTCTTGCTGGCTCATCCCATGCCGGCGCCACCACCATAGCAGCCGAGGCACTCGCCAACATCCGCACTGTAGCAGCAACAACCAGAGCACCACCACTTCTTACGTGTCTCTAAGTCTGGAAACTCATCATTTCTCCCCCCCACTCCTCTCCCTTCCTCCCTCTTCCCTCCTCCCAGCAACAATTCCTGGCAGGGTTTGCAGGCAAC
This sequence comes from Closterium sp. Yama58-4, assembly GCA_947470075.1. NCBI lineage: Eukaryota > Viridiplantae > Streptophyta > Zygnematophyceae > Desmidiales > Closteriaceae > Closterium > Closterium sp. Yama58-4. The sequence continues at coordinate 399,485 of CANIUD010000278.1, read as the reverse complement.
CATAACAGATCCCATGCCGGTGCCACCACCATAGCAGCAGAGGCAGTCGCCAACATCCGCACTGTAGCAGCATTCAACGCACAGGACAAAATCCTCGCACTGTTCACTGCCAGGCTGGCAGGCCCGCTTCGCCGCTCATTCCTTCGCGGGCAGGTTGGCGGGGCAGGTTTCGGGCTAAGCCAATTTTTCATGTATGGGTCATACGCACTAGCACTCTGGTACGGGTCGACTCTAATTCCCAATACGGCTTCATATGGCGATGTGCTTAAATCGTTCATGGTGCTTATAATGACTTCAATGGCTATAGCAGAAAGCATTACTCTCGCTCCGGATATTGCCAAGGGGAGCGTGGCCGTTCGATCGGTGTTCAAGACCACAGATCGGACGCCCAGGATTCTTTCGGACGATCCGACGGCTGAGGTGGTTTCGACTGTTCGCGGGGAGATTGAGTTCCGGTCGGTTTTTTTTGCCTACCCGACCCGCCCGGAAACGCCCGTGCTGCAAGACTTTTCTCTCCGGGCAGCACCGGGGAAGATGCTGGCGCTGGTGGGCCCGTCGGGCAGCGGAAAAAGTTCCGTGGTGGCCCTGGTGGAGCGATTCTACGATCCGACGGCTGGGAGCGTGCGGGTGGATGGGGAGGACATCCGAGCCGTTCATCTCAAGACTCTGCGATCGTTCATTGGGCTTGTCAGCCAGGAACCCGCCCTCTTTGCCACCACGTAAGCACTGTGGTGTTTTTCAGGCACAATTTCCGCTATTTTCATCTCGATTTCTTCATGCCCACCCTTCTCACCATTCTCCACCGTTCCATACTCCCTGCAGCACCTGCAGAACCATTTTATGCTCCCATGCCCCATGTCCCCCATCTGCTCCCCTCAGCATCCGCGGCAACATCCTGTACGGCCAGCCTGGCGCAAGCGAGGCAGAGGTGGTGGAAGCAGCGCGGGCAGCCAACGTGCATGGGTTCATCAGCAGCTTGTCAGATGGATATGACACGCAGGTGAGAAGGGAAGGGGGTGATGGTGGTAATTGGCTACTTTCATCTGTGCTCATGCCTGGTGTGGTGGAGGCAGCGCGGGCAGTCAACGTGCATGGGTTCATAAGCAGTCTGCCTCAGGGCTACGACACACAGGTGAGAGCAGGGGGGATGAAGGAGGGCCGGGGCGTATATGTGCTCCTATCTGCTGAGGTGGTGGAAGCAGCACGGGCAGCCAACGTGCATGGGTTCATCAGCAGTCTGCCTCAGGGCTATGACACGCAGGTGAGAAGAGGAGGGGGGGCGGGGTGGGGGGCTTGGGGTTGCTTATACGTGTTCGTACCTGGTGGTGTGGTGGAAGCAGCGCGAGCAGCCAACGTGCATGGGTTCATCAGCAGCTTGCCGCAGGGATACGACACACAGGTGAGAGGAGGGAAGATGAAGGAGGGGCGGGGCTTATATGTGCGCTTACCTGCTGTGGTGGACGCAGTGCGGGCAGCCAACGTGCACGGGTTCATCAGCAGTCTTCCAGAGGGATACGACACGCAGGTGAGGAGGGAAGGGGAGTGATGGTGCTCGTGCCTGGTGTGGTGGAAGCAGCGCGGGCAGCCAACGTGCATGGATTCATCAGCAGCTTGCCGCAGGGATACGACACACAGGTGAGAAAAGTGGGAGGGATGAGGGGGAGGCTGGGGAAGGGGAGGGACGGGGGTTGCTTATATGTGCGCTTACCTGCTGTGGTGGAAGCAGCGCGAGCAGTCAACGTGCACGGGTTCATCAGCAGTCTGCCTCAGGGCTACGACACACAGGCGAGAAGAGGAGGGGGGTGGGGGGGTCTGGGGTTGCTAGTATGTGCGTACTACCTCACAGCAGATGCAAGGATGTGTGCCTGGTCATGTGGTGTAAGGAGCAGATGCAAGGATGTGTGCCTGGTCATGTGGTGTAAGGAGCAGATGCAAGGATGTGTGCCTGGTCATGTGGTGTAAGGAGCAGATGCAAGGATGTGTGCCTGGTCATGTGGTGTAAGGAGCAGATGCAAGGATGTGTGCCTGGTCATGTGGTGTAAGGAGCAGATGCAAGGATGTGTGCCTGGTCATGTGGTGTAAGGAGCAGATGCAAGGATGTGTGCCTGGTCATGTGGTGTAAGGAGCAGATGCAAGGATGTGTGCCTGGTCATGTGGTGTAAGGAGCAGATGCAAGGATGTGTGCCTGGTCATGTGGTGTAAGGAGCAGATGCAAGGATGTGTGCCTGGTCATGTGGTGTAAGGAGCAGATGCAAGGATGTGTGCCTGGTCATGTGGTGTAAGGAGCAGATGCAAGGATGTGTGCCTGGTCATGTGGTGTAAGGAGCAGATGCAAGGATGTGTGCCTGGTCATGTGGTGTAAGGAGCAGATGCAAGGATGTGTGCCTGGTCATGTGGTGTAAGGAGCAGATGCAAGGATGTGTGCCTGGTCATGTGGTGTAAGGAGCAGATGCAAGGATGTGTGCCTGGTCATGTGGTGTAAGGAGCAGATGCAAGGATGTGTGCCTGGTCATGTGGTGTAAGGAGCAGATGCAAGGATGTGTGCCTGGTCATGTGGTGTAAGGAGCAGATGCAAGGATGTGTGCCTGGTCATGTGGTGTAAGGAGCAGATGCAAGGATGTGTGCCTGGTCATGTGGTGTAAGGAGCAGATGCAGCCAACGTGCATGGATTCGTCAGCAGCCTTTCACTTCCCCCATGTGAATGAACTCTGGGTCGACTCAAAAGTCAAGGGAAGCCAACGCGCATCATGGATTCATCATCAGCCTTCCCTTCCCCCATGTGAATGTGCATGCAGGTGGGGGAGAGGGGCGTGCAGCTGTCAGGAGGCCAGAAGCAGCGCATCGCCATTGCCCGAGCCATCCTGAAAGACCCGGCAGTGCTGCTGCTGGATGAGGTACGGTGGTGATGGGTGGTGATGGGTGGTGATGGGTGGTGATGGGTGAAGGGTGGTGATGGGAGGAATGCTCATACAGTCTTAGGCAGCGCATCGCCATTGCCCGAGCCGTCCTGAAAGACCCGGCGGTGCTGCTGCTGGATGAGGTATGGTGGTGCTGAAGGGTGGTGATGGGTAGTGATGGGTGGTGATGGTTGGAGTGCTCATCATACAGTCGCAGTCAGCACAACCTCAGCCATCGCCAGAGCTATCCTGAAAGACTCAGCGGTGCTGCTGCTGGATGAGGTGTGGTGATGGGTGGTGCTGGGTGGTGATGGTGCTGCTGCTGGATGAGGTATGGTGATGTTGATGCTGATGCTGATGCTGATGCCGATGCCGATGCCGATGCTGATCATGATGCTGATGCTCATGCTGATGCTGATGCTGATGCTGATGGTCATGCTGATGCTGATGCTGATGGTTATGCTAATGCTGATGCTGATGCTCATGCTGATGCTGATGCTGATGCTGATGCTGATGCTCATGCTGATGCTGATGCTGATGCTGATGCTGATGGTGATGCTGATGCTGATGCTGATGCTCATGCTGATGCTGATGCTGATGCTGATGCTCATGCTGATGCTGATGCTGATGCTGATGCTGATGCTCATGCTGATGCTGATGCTGATGCTGATGCTGATGCTCATGCTGATGCTGATGCTGATGCTGATGCTGATGGTCATGCTGATCGATCTTGTCCCATTTGTATGCTTTCCCAATCGCTCACTGATTCACCCTCTCCTCCCATCACTCTCTCGCACCTCACTCACCCACTCACTCACTCACTCACTCACTCGCTCACTCACCCGCTCGCAGGCAGTCACCCCGTCACCCACTCACACATCCTTTGCTGCTTCAAGCTTCTATTCCATGCACGGTTCTCCCTCCCCTGCAGGCCACGTCAGCGCTGGATGCAGAGTCTGAGGTGGCGGTCCAGTCAGCGCTGAGCCGCATCATGATTGGCCGCACCACGATTGTTGTGGCCCACCGCCTCTCCACCATCTGCCACGCGGACTGCATTGCTGTGCTGCAGGTGAGGGGGGGGAGGGGGGTTGGGGTTGGGGTAGGGGAGGGGGGGAAAGGGGGTGTGCTGGGCTGAGTAACATGGTAACGAGGTCTGTGACCCACCGCCTCTCCACCATCTGCCACACCGACTGCATTGCTGTGCTGCAGGTGAGGGGGGCGGGGAGGGAGGGAGGGGGGGAGGGGGGATGATGGGGTCTGGAATGAGGGGGAGGGTTGTTCTGAGTAACTGGGACTCTCGCCTCTCCACCATCTGCCACGCGGACTGCATTGCTGTGCTGCAGGTGAGACTGGGGGGGGGGGTTGGGGTTGGGGAGAGGGAGTTGTGCTGAGCTGAGTAGCAGAGTAACGAGGTATGTGGTGAGCCGGCCCTCAACCATCTGCGGACTGCAGGTGAGGGGAGGGGAGGGGGTTGGGGTTGGGGATGGGGGGTGGGTGGTGTGGGTGTGCCGGGCTGAGTAGCAGAGTAAGGAGGTGTGTGGTGCACCGCCTCTCCACCATCTGCCATGCGGACTGCATTCCTGTGTGGTGGTGAAGGTGGGGAGGGAGGGGGAGGGTTGAGCGGGGTTTAAAGGTTAAGTGGGGGATAGGAGGGGGGGGAAAGGTTGTGGGAGGGTTTGTTCCTTTGGCAAGATATCTTGCATTTTCCCTGCCCGTGTTTGATGTGGATGTTTTTTAATGTACTTTGAGTCTCTTCGCGATGCCCTCTCTTTGCATGGTAGGCTGGGAGGCTGGTGGAGCAGGGCACTCATATGGAGCTCATAGGTGTACCCAATGGTGTTTATGCCACTCTAGTGCAATTGCAGCAGCGGAATAAGGTGGCCATGTGATGGCTTTCAAACAATAAATGTGCTCGTCTGTCATTGAATAAACTATTATAAGCATGGCATTGTTAAAAGTTTGCAAGCATCACAACTGCCAGTACTTGCCCATAGTAGACTGCCCCAAACAGAAACCCCCGGGGCCATAATACGGGGAGGGGTCTTACATCACGCATCTATAAACATCAAGCCCCCCATTTGACGTGCAAACAAGTTTAGGCCTTTCCCCACAAATTTCATCAATGTAAATCACATTTGGGATGCTAAGATGTAACTATTGTCGTATCAAACGTTGCAGGGCATCAGTACACAATATACATCAACGTCAATAGCATGCACCTGTCGTTTTTATTTTGAGACGTAGATATGCAAGAAGCTTATGCGTGTAGCTATTCGGGTCAAGTGTGTCTTTGTCCTACCGTTCCCTCACGAGCAGGCAACGGGTCGTTTTTACGGGACCAGACGGGACGACTGGGCGAACCACACACACTTGATTCGATGAACTTGGCTGGTCGCCATTGGTGCGCTGAGGTGGCAATTTATTGGTGCATTTACACTTCGCTGCCATGCGTGGATTGGCCGTTTGATCGCAGCCACAACAACGCGAACATGACTGGAGGAGCTTGGAGCTTGGCGGCGCACCAGATTTAGAAATGGTTGCCGCTAATGGGCAAACAGTGAATTCTTAAAAAAGCGAAGGTCAGGGGACTGCTTAATACTGTACTGTACTGTATTAGAAAGTCCTCCAGACTCTTTTGCGGGAGAGGAAATAATCCTCTTTTGCCCAGCATATCCTTCAAAAAACTTGGATGGTGATGAGAAACTCCCTAGGAGCTTTCGCCTGCGTGTAGGTTCTGCCTCCCCCTGCCGCATTGAATTCGATGGCAAGCCCGAAGGAAGAATCTGATCACGGTCGTATGCGAGTTGCGTCAAGAAACAAGTGACGCTCGGCGAGACGACTTGACCAAAAAAACATCCCCTTTTGTCGGTTCGGACGAAGTGAGGAAAGGGTACTCAGTTTTCCAGCGAGTGAATTGCAGTTTTATGCTTGAAAAAATGTCAACAAACCTTGGTCTTATTGACATCAGATTAGCGATGACATTTGTTTGGGTTGATTCCCCCACAACCCGTAGATTTCATTCTTCATTGCAACTTGACACTTGAATGGGGGCACCACCCGTCCAGTGGTTGAATGGCGAAGAGGAGCTTCGCTCGCAACTTACAGGGCTTACCTCAGTTTCCTTTTGGCACAACCATCACATGTGTGCACCAGAAAGCAGCTGCGCTTCGCGTCAAGGTGGCTCTTCGGTGCAATGCGGTTTCCCACGTTCAACTGAGATTCCCACATTCAACGAGATTCCCGCGTTCAACTGAGATTCTCACGTTCTTCTGGAATTCTTCCGAACCAAAATCACTCCAAATTTCGAGGGGCGAAGCCGCCACTATGGGATGGAACCACGCAAAACCAATCTATAACAAACAGAACCGTGTTGAACCGGTCTGAAGCAAGCTAGCTCATCCTTCAGCTCTTCCCCCCATCACAGCCCCTACGCGCTAACAAATAGCCGTCACTCGTTGGGATCGCGATAGTGGCCACTTTGAGCACTCTGATCGTCTCTTGATTTGCACCAAGCGCTCTCGTTGGTGTGGGTGCACGAAGCGCTTAGAAAGTATACGCGCTGCGATCATGAGTTCCGCCATGGTGAACCGTCAGTCCGGGAATCACGGCTTGCTACTCAGGCGGGGCCATTCTCAAAAGGAAGCAAACGCTCGTACCTGGGAAGGTGAGCTCGGCGCGCGTCCTATACATTTGCGTGACATTCTCCGTTACGTTTGTGTTACAATCATTGTAGCACAACATTTTTTGCTATACCTTAGGTGCGTGTCGCCTTTTGAAACGAGAAAATGCGGGAGTTTTGGGCATTCCGACACCGAGTTGCATTTCTATCCGCTCTTTCTCGAATTGGTCTGCTTGGATTGTCTTGTGACAAAACCCTAACGGCATGTGTTAATATTTTGCTCGCCTGCAGACCTTGAGAAGAGATGTCAAGTCATGGACTCCTCCAACGCCAGAATCGACGGCATAGATCTCACCTCGCTCCTCGAAGATCCGGAAATCGACGACGGCGCTGCGGGCGACGATTCCGCGAGCGCGGATGGCGATTTCGCGAGCGCCGGCAGCAGTCGCCCCAGAAATGTCACCGCATTCATGTCCCGAGCAGCGACGGTGTCGACTCCAGCCTCGGTGGTCTCCTTGCCTTCCGTCACCTCCCGTGCTTCAGTGACTTCTACAGCAGACGACGGCGACGACGACTCTTCTCTCTCCGGCACTCCGACGCGGAGCGACTCGAACTCTCGCCGACGGAGTTTCACGATTGAACGTCGGGGTTCCACCGACGTGGCCCCAGCAGCAGCACCGCCCGCGGCTAGGGATGATACCGCGTCGCCGACGGCTCGAAGCTTGTTTTCATACCATTCCCCGCTTCACGCGGGCGGGGGGGCGAGAAACGGCATTCCGAGTCGGCTTCCAATCGACGTCACTCCCCCGAACTCGGGGTTCCTCGGCAGAATCGGAGCCGACGCGCACAGTCACGTCCAGCCGAAGCTTTCGCATTCCTCTCAAAGCGTTTCCGAGCATTCTCACAATCAACCCCCGCAGATGCATTCTTCTCGAAGCGACTCCGCGGTCGCCGCCCTGGCGTCGTACGGGAGGGGTAAATACGCCGTGCAGAGTGGAGGGAGCTCGTTCGGCTCGACGTGCAGCGACGGGGGTGTCGCCATTGCGACTTCTGCCTCTGCCGTTGCGACGGCTTCGACTGCTGCTGCGACTGGTGGTTTTTCTTCAGTGCAGAAGTTCCAGCCAGGAGTGGTGTTTTCAAGCCCGATGCACCTGCATCACCAGGAAGCTGCGTCTGAATCACCGCAAGGAGAATCGTCCGGATCGCCTGGATCGTCGTCAGTTGTGTCATCAGGATCCTTTTCTGGTGCATCCCCAGACTCCTCAGACCCAGTCACCATGATCCCTCGCCACTCGAGCTTGACTGCGATCTCCAATTCCTCTGCTGCTTTTGCAGCCCGACACGCCCGGAGCAACACGGGCAGCCCGAGAACAATTTTCAGATACGTGTTACAACCCGGGCAGGCACCGCCAAAATCTATCAGTCAGATCGAGAGGAGCGGGCAGGCGGCGAGCAGCGCGGCGAGCAATGGGGGAGGGGCGTTGGTGCGGGAAAACGAAAAGGCTCCCTTGGAGGGTGGCCGTGGTGAGAGTGCGTGGGCGCCTGTTATGGCTCCTGCTGAAAGAACGCAAGATAAGGTGAGGGTGAGAGCTGGAGCTAACCCTGCTGCCGTGGAGGCTTACTTGAAGATGAAAGCCCAGCGAGCAGGGCGGAGATAGGGGGGTTCCTTCCTCAAGTTCAGGCCCACACACCCTGAATAAATTAGTGGCTGAATGTTGGTACTGTGAGCTGCAGTTCTTGTTAGCGGGGCGTTCCTACTTGGATTGTGGTATGCTCGCATGGTGCACTGAAGAGTGCTATGTATTATAGCTACCCCCATTCATTTGACAATTCCGTTTCCAGATTGTGTGGTACTAGAGATTGGAACTTTTGAGAGTATTTTCTAATTTACCGTACGAGAGCTGGAGCTACCGTAATCCTGCTGCTGTGGAGGCTTTTTTGAAGATGAAAGCTGGGAGAGCAGGGCGGAAATACGGTAAAGGGAATCCTCAAGCTAAGGCTCACATATGCGAAGTATGCAATGCAATGCTGATTAATCCATGCCTGGAGATCGTGTCATACGCTTTTGTTAGTGGGGCAATCCTACTGCGGTTTATTCTTGTTCTATGAGCACTAAAAAGTGCTACTTACCTAGCAGTTGTGTAGCAATGTATCGTTGAGCCCTAGAGAGGCAAGTTGCAATTTGCTGGATCCAAATTGAGCACTAATGCATGGATCCACACCACACCTCAAAGCCACATGGTGCATTTTTACTCTCATTGTTTTGAGTCCACTGCAGGATATGCCAGAAACATTCCTGAATTACCTTCACACTGACATACACGTATAGAACAGCACACAAACCAGTGTAGCTCCTACTATACTATTTATCTTCCTCGTTGAGCCTTGAGCTTTAAATACGCCTCTATAGCAGCAGGGTTAGCCCCTTTCTTTACCAACACCGTCACCCCTCCGGGTTTAAAACCGCCAGCAGCAGCAGAATTTCCAACTGCTGTTGGGACGGACGGGCGCTGCAGGGATGGAGGAGCAACAGTTGACCGATTATTTTGAACAGCATTCTCAGGTCGACCTTCCCCAGTCGCACCTGATTCCCCACTGCTGGTGGGACGGAGGCGCGCTGCTGCAGATGAGACAGTCACACTAGTAGGCGTGTGTGACACGTCTCCCGCACTGCTCTGCCGCAGGAGCACATGGCATGGCGATGGCTTGAAGTCGCTCCCCACATAACAAGTGCCGCAACTGCCGCTGCTGAGATCGGTGCTGCTTCCGCCAAGGCTACTCCCGCCGAGGCTGCTCCCGTCGAAGCTGCTCCCGTAGCTGCTGCCGAGCTCCATGCTGCCGCTGTGGCTACTGTTCAGGCTGCTCGTCGAACCAAACCCGTGCCGCAACGGGCCGCTGTGTTGGTCCGTGTGGGGCCCGCTAGGGAGACATTCGCTCCGGGGGGCGCCGCAAACGGGGCTTCCGCTGTTGGGACGGATGCTCTGGGGGCTCCCGTTGTGGCTGCTGTTCAGGCTACTCGACGATCCGAACCCGTGCCGCAAGGGGCCGCTGTGGGGGCTTTCGCTCTGGGGGGCGCCGCAAAAGGGACTTCCGCCGCTGTGGGGGGCGCCGCTGAGAGGGCCGCTGTGGGAGGCGCTGAGGGGGCCGCTGTGGGGGCCGTATCCTTCAGACCCGCATTCAGCGGGGCTTCCCGGGAGACGAGGCGAGCCGTCAGAGTGGCACTGAGCCAGGCTGTGGCTTCTGCTGTAGTATTTTCCGCTGTAGACGTACTTTCCGCCGTGGCTATTCCGCGCCGCGGAGTCCGCGTGGTTGCTTTCGTTGGCATTTCCGAGGCGGTTCGATTCGGACGCGCCGGAGAAAGAGCTCCGCCGGTGCAGATTTGGCGGAGGACTCTCCGCCGCTGCTGTCACGTGAAGGCGATTGATGGGGGAAAATGTGTGGCTCAGGCGAGAGGCGGGGCGGGCGGCGGGGCGGGAGGCGGGGGCGGCGGCGGAGAAATGCGGGGTGCATTTGTCGGCGTTCGTCGATTCGTCGTCGCTGTCGCATCTATTCTCGTTATTGTCGTCCTCGCTATTGCTAGCATCGCTGTCAGCGAGCGCGACGCCTTCTTCCAGCATGTTGGTAAGATCAATGCAGTCGATCTGCACGTTGTTCGAATCCATCGCAGCGCACGTTCGCTCCAGCTCCTCCCATCCGTGCGACGCGGAGCTGTCGGTCTCCGAGCCGCTCTCCTCTACCACCGCTTCCAATGCGGACCGCAGGGTACTCATACTGTTCACCGCGCCGCTACCTTTCCCGCTGATTATGATGCCTGGTTGAATGCCGCCGCATATCGCGCCGCTCGTGCCGCCGCGGGAAGCTTTATCCGCTGCGCCTGCGCTTTTCCTTCCGCCTGACGGTTTTCCGCCGCCGAGTAGTTCCGCAGCCATTCCCAGACCAACCCCGCCAGTGAGCATGTTGAATCGCTGCTCGATGGACGGATCAGATGCTCTTACGGTGCAGATCTTGCTCGCCATGGATGTTGGAGCTGAACGGGAGTAATGATGGGTTGGTTTGGGTGTGCTCGACGGTACGAATAGGAGATGTCACTTGAAAGCCTGACGCGGCGTAGCTGAGAAGCTTTGGAGGGCGCTATAAAATGCGGAATGCCGTGCTGTGTTGTGGTAGGGCTCGCGAACAAAAGCTTCGGATATTCCTCACCTTAGTCACGACGGAGCATTGGCACTCAGCTGTTCTGGAAGCTCACTGAGGCTATTTATGGAGGAGGTCCAGTGCAACTTCTGGCCTCCCCCTAGATCTGATGCCCAGCTTCAGCATTTCTCTTTCCTTGCGTGTTCGCCCACTTCACAAGGCCATGCAAATTGAGAACACCGAATCGCCTTTGCTGTCGTCGCGCATCGCATTTGATCTCACGCGGTGGGGTTGTGGGAGACCAGAGCACTGTACAGTACCGCAATGAACAGCAGCTTCCATCCTAGTGAATCAACGAAATTCTTCCTCGACGGGTTACAACGACGATGAGTGGTTGCGAAAACTCTCGCCAAGAATTGTTTCTGGTGAGGTGACTGACCCAACCTGTAACGCCAGCCTGGAGAGAAGGCAACAACCCTGCCCTTCCGCGTGGCACATCAAATCCTGCCTCGCGCAGCAATGACTGTGGGAACTGCAGCTGCAGCCAGGAAAGTTCATGCCATTGAACCCGTACCAAATTGCGACAGATGGCATGCGAAAAGCGGCTGACCACACACGTCACCCTTCGTCATAAGCAAGTTGACGGAAACACCCATGTGGGACCGTGTACAGTGCAGCGTAAAAGGACAGCGGTGCAATGTACTGAACACGTCACCCGCCGCCGACACAGAAAGCATCAAACTTTTCTTCCAATCGACGCAGACTGTAACTTTGCTTATAGGTCCAGAACCCACGAGATCCCGACTGATTGGTGGGAAAACTATTTTGATGTTTGTTGCTGGGAAGAGCCACCCAGATTCCAATTTCTGAGAGAATAAGTGGATAGCACTTCACTTTATGCCGCTTCGATATGGACATAAGCATGATTTCATGCAACCCTAAGAGTTGTAGTGTGCAGATACTGTTGTAGGTTCATCTTTGAAAGAGTTTCAATACAGGAGCTATCACAACACAGTTTCAACAAGGCACGAAAGGTATGATTAAAAAATATGTAATATTGTTTTTCCACCATTCATAGCAAAAGGGTTGCGTATGATAGATAAGAGTGACATTTAAATGATAAATTTCATTTGCAGAAGTTATGTAGATGCCTTGTCTAATTTCAAGCCCTAGGTGTTTGCGTGTTCCGCGTCTCATTATTGTGATCACAGGCTTTCCGCGCGCACCTGTGATTTGTCCCCACCTCTCTCTGCGGAATCCTTTCATCCTTTCTCCCTCTCGTGAGCGAGGGAAGGTCCACGAGAGCTCTGTACCACGATCTTACTTTATCGCACCGTATTTTATTATTCTTCACCGTTTTTCTTACACCTTGTGCCTTCTCCCGTACTATCCACTCCCCTTTTCCCATTCTACTTCATTCCCCATTACCCTCTCCCCGATTCCCCGTTTACCTGTGTTTTTGCTCCCCCTTTACTTTCCCCCTTTTCCCGCCTCCTCATCCCCCCTAGCACTTCCTCTTCCCCCGCCGTTCCCCCCAATTTCCCGCCCTCGGGTTAGGTATTGAGAGAACCTCTAGGATTATTTTCTTTGTCATTTGCGACTTGAGTTTTTTTCAGGTCGCTGTTCGGCGTCCCACCATGGCTTCCAGACGAGCGCTCCTCGCGGCTCTCCGCTCCGCATCCCGTCGATCCTCGCAACCCACCAAGTACGGAACCACCGCCAACCGCTTCTTCTCCTCCGCCGCCTCCACCCCCGCCTCCCGCTCCCCCGCCATCGCAAACGCCCTTCTCCGCGGAAGCACGCTCGCTAACCAGGTTCCCGCCAGCCGCCATGTCCCCGTGCGCTCATTCGCCGCGGAAGCCGCCGCGGTTGCGGAAGCAACCCCGGAGGACTTTACCGGCGCCGGCAGCATTGGGCACATCTCGACGGTTATCGGAGCCGTGGTGGACGTTAAGTTCGATAAGGGCCTTCCGCCGATTCTGACGGCGCTGGAGGTGCAGGGGCACTCGATCCGCGTGGTGCTGGAGGTGGCGCAACATCTGGGGGAGAACACCGTCCGCACGATCGCCATGGATTCTACCGATGGGCTCGTGCGCGGCCAGCACGTGCTCAACACGGGATCGCCTATCACGGTCCGTCGATCCAGCTGCCGATCGCGCGTTTAGGGTTAGATCTGCACGATGAGGTGGTAGATCGGTGGCTGCGTTCTTGATCGCGCGATTAGGTTAAGCTCGATCTTGGAAAGAGCTGATGGAGATATAGGAGGATCGGCTGAACGAGAGAAGCTGTTACTAAAGGATCTGTAGGTTTATTTCCGTTGATCGAGGCGATCTTGATCTGCATCAAGCCTGACGTATTCTGCCGGAGCCTGATTGTCGATCAGCGAAGCGCGCCTGGATCTGTTGTTGATTTCCAGTCTAGCCGTTTTGGACCCGTCGGCTTTGTCAAGCCCTGGTTCTCGTTCATTTTTGTTTGTCGTAACCATTCTCCTGCTCTCCGTTTCGTCATCTGTTCGTTTCCTCTGCTGCGTCGACGCAGATCCCCGTGGGTCGCGCGACGCTCGGTCGCATCATGAACGTCATTGGCGAGCCCATCGACGAGAAGGGCCCTCTCGGTGAGTCGTGGATTTTCTTGTTTTTTGTCCCTTAATCGGACGATCTTTTGATCTTCATGCTGCCATTTTTTTACTAGTCAAGTTTGTATTGTTTGTGTCCTGATTTATTCATTTTTTCCTTTCTTTATTGCAGAGTCCCCCCACAGCCTGCCTATTCATCGCGAGGCTCCTCTTTTCACCGACCAGAGCACGGAGCAAGAGATTCTCGAGACCGGTATCAAGGTATATTATAGCGGGGACAGCAATCCAGCGGTGTTGTAATCGGTACTGGTGTCACTCGTTATGGTGGCGGACTGATCGCAGGCTATCTCGAAACATCCCGGTCGTTGATCCAGAATGAGCGGCCGCGGCATGTTTCCCCTATTTGGAGCTAGGAGCAGCGGGCAGGTGTGTGTGTTTTTTTTGTTTTTTTTAGCGATCGGGAAGCGAATTTAGGTCCAAGAACCGGGTAGCATAATAGATCTATGGAGGTGGTAGCGCTTCTATCAGTTCGCTGGTTCGGGGCTTGGTGGGGCTTTCATCTTAGGCAGTCGCCCGGGTTAGGTTCGACGAGATGTAGCCGCAACTCAGTCCGCGTTTCTCTGGGCACGTGGAAGGTGGCAGGTCGCCCGTCACTGTTAGATTCGCTGACGCGTCAGCGCGCTATAAGTCTTGAGCGCAGTGACGATGCCGCGCGCTCGGCGCGGACACCACGCGCGCACCGCAGTGAACGTCCAGCAAGTCGTTTCAACCGTACAGACTTAAGAGTCACTACCGACACTAGACTGCGCGTCTCTACTCCTTCCTCGTAGCCGTTATTAGGGCGTCGATCTGCTTTTCACACGCGTTCTTGCCCCGTTTCTCACGTTGCCCCGTTTCACCAGCGTTTCCCGCTTACTTTCTTCCAGGTCGTCGATCTGCTGGCGCCGTACCAGAGGGGAGGCAAGATCGGTGAAGATAATTCTTATATTTTTTGTCCCATTTAATTCTTTCGCCTTTCCCGCGCCCCCCCGTCTCCCTCCCCCTTCCCCCAGGTCGTCGACCTGCTTGCGCCGTACCAGAGGGGAGGCAAGATCGGTCTGTTCGGCGGAGCGGGAGTGGGCAAGACGGTGCTGATCATGGAGCTCATCAACAACATTGCCAAGGCGCACGGTGGTTTCTCCGTGTTCGCGGGCGTGGGCGAGCGCACGCGCGAGGGCAATGACTTGTACAAGGAAATGATTGAGTCGGGCGTTATCAAGCTGGGCGACAAGCAGGTACGAAGGCTCCACTGTTCCCTAGACCCTGTTTGCTCTGACCTCTTCCCTCTCCTCCTCACTATGCTGCGCGCACCCGCGAGGGCAACGATCTGTACAAGGAAATGATTGAGTCGAGTGTTATCAAGCTGGGCGACAAGCAGGTATGGAATAGAGGAGAAATTTTTCGTTTTCTCTGTTTCTGGTGTACTTCCCGTTCTTTTGCCGTCCCTCTCCCCCTCCCTCTCCGCCCTCCCTCCCCGCCCTTCTTGTTTCTTTTTGTCTCTTTCTGATTTGATTCACGTTGCCGTCCCTCTCCCCCTCCCTCTCCGCCCTCCCTCCCCGCCCTTCTTGTTTCGTTTTGTCTCTTTCTGATTTGATTCACGTTGCCGTCCCTCTCCCCCTCCCTCTCCGCTCTCCCTCCCCGCTCTTCTTGTTTCGTTTTGTCTCTTTCTGATTTGATTCACGTTGCCGTCCCTCTCCCCCTCCCTCTCCGCCCTCCCTCTCCCCCCCCCTCTCTCCGCCCTCCCTCTCCCCCCTCCCTCTCCGCCCTCCCTCTCCGCCCTCCCTCTCCCCCCTCCCTCTCCGCCCTCCCTCTCCGCCCTCCCTCTCCCCCCTCCCTCTCCGCCCTCCCTTTCCCCCCTCCCTCTCCGCCCTCCCTCTCCCCCCTCCCTCTCCGCCCTCCCTCTCCCCCCTCCCTCTCCGCCCTCCCTCTCCCCCCTCCCTCTCCGCCCTCCCCCTCTCCCCCCTCCCTCTCCGCCCTCCCTCTCCCCCCTCCCTCTCCCCCTTCCCACTCCGCCCTCCCTCTTCGCCCTTCTTGTCCGTCCTCCCTCCCCCCCTCCCTCCCCTCCTCCTCTCCCCCCTCCCTCCCCTCCTCCTCTCCGCCCTCCCTCACCGCCCTTCGTTTATTCTGTTTCTGTTTCTGTTTCTTTTTGCCCTCCCTCTCCCCCCTCCCTCACCCCCTCCCTCTCTTCCTTCCCTCAAACCACAAGTGCTCTCTCCACCACCTCCCTACCCCCCGTCCCCGTTTTGACCCACACTTCCCCATGTATTTCCCCTTCTCCCCCCTCCCCTTTCCCCCCCATTTTCCCCCGCCCCTTCTCTCCTCTCCCCCTTTTTCCCCCCTGTTTTTTTTCCCCCTCTTCTCCCCCCCATCTCCCGCCCTTTTTGCCCCCCCTTTTCCTCCCCCCCTCTCTTTCTCCCCCCCTTTCCGCCTCCTTTTCCGCAGCTGGAGAGCAAGTGCGCGCTGGTGTACGGGCAGATGAACGAGCCCCCCGGTGCGCGCGCGCGCGTGGGGCTGACGGGGCTGACGGTGGCGGAGCACTTCCGCGACTACGAGGGGCAGGACGTGCTCTTCTTCGTCGACAACATCTTCCGGTTCACGCAGGTATGGCGCGGTTCGCGCAGTTACGGCGCGGTGGGGAGGGAGGGCGGGGGTGCGGGGAATCAGGGGTGGGGTGGAGCACTTCCGCGACTACGAGGGGCAGGACGTGCTGTTCTTTGTCGACAACATCTTCCGGTTCACTCAGGTGTGTGCTGAGGTGCTAGTAGGTGCAGGTAGATGTTGAGGTGTTCAGGGGTGGTGTTAGCGACTACGAGGGGCAGGACGTGCTGTTCTTCGTCAATAACATCTTCCGGTTCACTCAGGTGTGTGCTGATGTGCTAGTAGGTGCAGGTAGATGTTGAGGTGTTCAGGGGTGGTGTTAGCGACTACGAGGGGCAGGACGTGCTGTTCTTCGTCAATAACATCTTCCGGTTCACTCAGGTGTGTGCTGAGGTGCTAGTAGGTGCAGGTAGATGTTGAGGTGTTCAGGGGTGGTGTTAACGACTACGAGGGGCAGGACGTGCTGTTCTTCGTCGATAACATCTTCCGGTTCACTCAGGTGTGTTGGTGGACGGGGGGGCTGGGGGCTGGGGGCTGGGGGCTGGGGGCTGGGGGCTGGGGGCTGGGGGCTGGGGGCTGGGGGCTGGGGGCGGGGGCGGGGGCGGGGGGGCATAAGTGGTGGGGCGGAGAGGGGAGGCAGCGACTACGAGGGGCAGGACGTGCTGTTCTTCGTCGACAACATCTTCCGGTTCACGCAGGTACGGTGTGGTTCGCGCAGGTACGGCGCGGTGGGGAGGGAGGGCGGGGGTGCGGGGATTCAGGGGTGGGGTGGAGCACTTCAGGTACGATATAATTGTTGAGGAGTAGGGCTGACGGGTGGGGCTGACGGGTGGGGCTGACGGGTGGGGCTGACGGGTGGGGTTGACGGGGCTAGTGGGACGTGCGGGGCTAACGGCTTCCCCTTCCCTCCCTCCCTCCCTCCCCCCCTCCCTCCCTCCGCTCTCTCCTTCGCTATTACCCCCACCCACACTATCCGCCTCTCGTCCCTCCGTACTAACTGCGTCTTTCCGTTCATGCCTCCGAACTCCCCCCGTCATGCCACCCCCTTTCCATGCCACCCCCCCTCCATGCCACCCCCTTTCCCTGCAGGCGAACTCGGAGGTATCTGCGCTGCTGGGTCGTATTCCCTCGGCTGTGGGTTACCAGCCCACCCTGGCCACGGATCTGGGAGGGCTGCAGGAGCGAATCACCACCACCAAGAAGGGCTCCATCACGCTCTTTTCATCACCTCCTTCCCTCCCTCCTCTCTTCCGTTGCTCTCCTCTGTTGTTTGTTGCTCACCTGCAGGCCAACTCGGAGGTGTCTGCTCTTCTCGGTCGCATCCCCTCAGCTGTGGGGTACCAGCCCACGTTGACCACGGATCTGGGAGGGCTGCAGGAGCAAATCACCTTTCCTCCCTTGCTCCTCCTTTGCTCTTCCCTTGCGCCCCTCTTGTCTTGCTTCCACGCTTCCCTTCCCTACAGGCCAACTCGGAGGTGTCTGCGCTGCTGGGTCGCATTCCCTCCGCTGTGGGTTACCAGCCGACGCTTGCCACGGATCTTGGCGGGCTGCAGGAGCGAATCACCACCACCAAGAAGGGCTCCATCACGCTCTTTTGCTCACCCCTCCCTCCTCCCCTTCACTCTACCCGTGCTCTCCCCTGTCGTGCAGGCCAACTCGGAGGTGTCTGCTCTGCTGGGGCGTATCCCTTCGGCTGTGGGGTACCAGCCGACCCTTGCCACGGATCTGGGAGGGCTGCAGGAGCGAATCACCACCACCAAGAAGGGCTCTATTACCTCGGTGCAGGCCATCTACGTGCCTGCTGATGACTTGACGGATCCGGCTCCTGCTACCACTTTCGCTCATCTCGACGCCACCACTGTGCTGTCCCGCCAGGTGAGTCAGGGTGTGCTGTACACATCTTGTGGGTGGGTGGGTGGTTGGCAGGTAGGTGGGGGGGGCGGTTCAATGGGAGGCCCAAGAAGGCTCCATCACCTCAGTGCAGGCGATCTACGTGCCTGCTGATGACTGGATCCTGCCCCTGCCACCACGTTCGCTCATCTGGACGCGACCACTGTGCTGTCCCGTCAGGTGAGTCTGTGTGTGTGGATAGGTAGGAGGGGGTATAAGGGAGGGCCCAAGAAAAGTTCCATCACCTCGGTGCAGGCCATCTACGTGCCTGCTGATGACTTGACTGACCCTGCCTCTGCCACCACGTTCGCCCATCTGGACGCCACAACTGTGCTGTCCCGCCAGGTATGGGTGCTTTTTTGCCAAGTGTAGCCGAAACCCCCCTCCAGTCACTGCTTCACCTAGCCATGGAACCCCCCTCATCCCTTTATTCACACCCTCCTTCCCGCCCACTTAATCCCTCTGCAGATCTCTGAGTTGGGTATCTCTACCCCGCTGTGGACCCTCTGGATTCCTCCTTGTGCATGCTCTCCCCGTCCATTGTCGGCTTGGAGCTCTGAGTCCCCCCTCCTTGTCTCTCCCCCTTTTCTCCCTCCCTTCACCCCATCAGATCTCCGAGTTGGGTATCTACCCCGCTGTGGACCCTCTTGACTCCTCATCTCGCATGCTCTCCCCGTCCATCCTGGGCATGGAGCATTACAACTGCGCGCGTGGCGTGCAGAAGGTGCTGCAGGATTACAAGAACCTGCAGGTGAGACGGTTTTGTGCTATGTTGGGTTGGAAGGGGTTGAAAGTGGTTGGGAGGGGTTGGACGGGGCTAGCCCCCACTGGGCATGGAGCTCTACAACTGCGCTCGTGGTGCTGAAGGTGCTTCACGATTACAAGAACCTGCAGGTGAGGCCGGTTTCCGTGCTATGACTCTGACGGCTGTTATGCTTTTTGACTGAATGAACATGAAACGCCTCACGAGCACTCTATGTCACCCCTTTGATGGGAAGTTGCCCATCGCTATTTTCTCCATCTCTCTTCCGCTCTTTCTATTTCGGGGTATCATTGCTATTCTTGGAATGGACGAGCTCAGTGAAGACGACAAGCTGGTGGTGGCTCGCGCTTGCAAGATCCAGCGCTTCCTCAGCCAGCCCTTCCACATCTCTGCCCCCACTGATACCATCCTTCTCTGCTCTTTCTATTTCAGGATATCATTGCTATTCTTGGAATGGATACACGAGCTCAGTGAGGACGACAAGCTGGTGGTGGCCCGTGCTCGCAAGATTCAGCGTTTCCTGAGCCAGCCCTTCCACGTGGCTGAGGTCTTCACTGGCTCGCCCGGCAAATACGTCGACGTCAAGGAGAGCATCACCAGCTTCCAGGTGAGGTCTCAAGTTCGAATCCCGCTGCTGTATCTTAACCGCATCATGCAGCTTAGGGTCATGTGAAGGGGTGAGCCAGCCCTTCCACGTGGCTGAGGTGTTCACTGGCTCGCCGGTTAAATACTTCGATGTTAAGGAAAGCATTACCAGCTTCCAGGTGAGGTCTCGGGTTCAATACCTGCTGCTGCCACTTGATTGCTCAGTCATGTGAAGGGGTGTGAGCCAGCCCTTCCACATGGCTGAGGTCTTCACTGGCTTACCGGGGAAATGTGTGGATGTCAAGGAGAGCCGCTTGCAGCCCTTCTCCTCGCCTCATGCCTGTGCTCATTCATGCATGCCCATTCCCGCTCGAGTGCAAGATCCCATTCCCTGATGATCCTGACTCTCCTTTCACCGACACAACTCCGTCCCGCCCAACTCCCACTCTCACAGGGTGTGTTGGACGGCAAGTACAATGATCTGCCAGAGCAGGCGTTCTACATGGTGGGAGGCATTGAGGAGGTGGTGGCCCACCGGGCTGCTCTCTCACCATGCCTTGTGCCATATCCCAACTTCTCTACCCACCCTTCCCTTCAACTCAATCCTCCCCACTCCTCCTCAACCCTCACAGGGTGTGTTGGACGGCAAGTACGACGATCTGCCAAAGCAGGCGTTCTACATGGTGGGAGGCATTGAGGAGGTGGTGGCCAAGGCTGAGAAGCCTAGTCCCCGTTCCCTGTCCCCTTATCCCCTAACCTTGTTCCCTTGTCTGCACACTGTCTCCCCTGCACCTCCCCTCCCTCACACCCAGGGAGTGTTGGACGGCAAGTACGATGGTCTCCCCGAGCAGGCATTCTACAAGGCTGAGAAGCCCAGTCCCCATTTGCTGTCCCCTTACCCTTGTTCCCTTTTCCCCACGCTGCTCCCCCTTCCTCCTCCCACTCCCCCCCAATCACCACACAGGGTGTGTTGGACGGCAAGTACGACGATCTCCCCGAGCAGGCGTTCTACATGGTGGGAGGCATCGAGGAGGTGGTGGCCAAGGCAGAGAAGCTCGCCAAGGAGCTCAGCTCCTAGGCTGCTGCTGCTGCTAGGGCTGTTCAATGGGTCTGCTAGTTGTGCAGCTGGTGCTGGCGAGCTGGTGGTGCTGATGTGATTGTTGTTTTCCAAATGCGATTTAGTACAGTTTGGTACAGGTTACAGTAGCTGCGGGTGTTTTGGAGTACAGGATTGTTTCCATTCTTTCCCCAGGATCATAAGCAAGGTAGTCGGATTGAGAGCTGGTTACTTTTGCTGTTGTTACATGCTATCTGAAAGCCAGCATAAATGCTGGTAGAGGGGTTTTACTCTTTCAGAATTCAATGTGGTACATTAGCATGACATTCTTCTAGACATACCGTATCTGTGAACGTTAGATGGTACACTCGAACTGACATTATACATAATACAGCAATATTGTGCAAAAGGAATCCTGGTTGTGCCATATGTTATACAGAGCGACTGAGCAGCAGGCAGTAACCTACAGGTGGTGTTATAGCACCATACAGGGGACAAGTAATATATAGAGGGTTAACCAGGAAGGGCAATGGGAGAAACTCAGCAGAAGCTGATGAATTTTCTCCTAACGTGCTACTGCCAGCAGCCTGCTGCTTGAATCAACTGCGTTGTCCAGGATAGCAGGGTCTGCTAGAGTGTGTGCTGCTCATACTCACAGTTAGTGTGTGTGTGTGTATGTCAAGTTTTTCCTGTGCTCACGACCTCCTGGTGGTGTGGGCTTGAGTACGGTACTTTGGGGCAGCAGAGGCGCGTTCAGTGTGAGACGTGGAGAAGAGGTACTAACGCCTGAAAATGGCTTAGCTCTGGAAATATTATTGGAACGAAATCACACAATATAACACCCCAAGATGGACTGGTTACTCATCCTCCTTCATTAAAGTATTTCTATCAATGTCCCAGTCGTTGCAACTTTCTGTGTCTTCTACTTAGTCGCACTTGCGGCGGCACTTCTTGATCTTCTTCTTGCACTTCTTGTAAGTGTGCGTGCACTTGTGGTGGTCATGCTTGTCGTCCTTGTTCTCGCGCTTGCACTCGCTGTAATCAGTGTTGCACTTCTTGTTCTTGTCCTCGCAGTCAGACCGGCACGACAGCATGCGCGGCGAATACAGGAACCGCCGGCTCACTCGGTATAACGCATCCACGAGACCTGGAAACAGGGAAGGCAAGAAGCGGGGAAGGTAAGAAATGATTGCCAATTCACGACCGCATGCGCGGCGACCACAGGAACCGCCGGCTCACGCGGTATAATGCAGCCACGAGACCTGGAAACAGGGAAGGCGCGGAACGAACAAATTTAACCAGAAACGTCGCGTTGAGGGTTCAATGCGATCAGTTACATATCAAGGCAAAGCAGGGGGGGGTAAGAGGCGAGCGCATGGCGTTTCTGAGCGCAACGTGATACCAAACGCACCAGGAGGCGACGCATCTGCGGAAATGGCGGCGTCCGACAGGTCGTCGTCGTCGGCGTCGTCTTCCGCGGCGATCTCATTCGCGCGGCACTGCGGCGCCAGCGCGAGGGATACGAGCAGCGAGAGCGCGAGCAGGGCGAAGAACAGCTTGGAACGCCTCATGGCTGCAGCGAATGCGATTTTTGAGAATTCTCAAAGATCAACGGGGGAGAGGAAGAGGTTCTAAGGAGATTGCGGAATTCTAAGAGTACAAGTCCGGGTAATACGTCTTGACTGATACATCTGAAGCCTCACGCCCTGGCATTTATAGGACCCGCGGTGCATCTGCGTAGCCGGCGCGTACATCGTGATAACGTAACTATAGCTGGTGGTCGGTGAGGTCTAGCGGCTGGTCGGTGATAAGGTAAGTCTGGTGGAGTAGTTTTGGTCGGTGTTAGGTGGATATGTACGGGGATGTGCTTGTGAATCGAGAGCAGCAGGTTGGGGTTGCTTGCTAAGGGGGTTCTGGAACGTGGGAAGCATGAGGAGCTACGTGGGATAGTCGTCGTGATGATGCATTTGGGAGGGAAAGGGGAGATGGGATGGGGCGGGGCGGGGGAGGAAGTTGGAAGGGGTGCCCGCATTGAAATGAAATTCAAAAATCGAACCGCAAAATGCGACGCAAATATCCTTGCGTGACGCGGACCCGATGCGCCAGATTTTCCCGAGATATTTGAGCCCGTTCTACTGCTTCGTTAAAGAGTACTCTGATGAAATACACTAGTAGTACGAGCCTTGGTTATGGTAATGTTGGGAGATGGACCTTGAAAAGAACTCTTATGTGCATTGGATGAGCTTGGGTAACACGTCTAATTGTGTGGATTTTATAACATATAAACTACTGGCACTATGTGAATCAGCCGACTGACGGCGCAGTACTCAGTTGTTTTATGCTACCATACCTTAGCATACACATTACACAATATTCTTCGTTAAGCAACATTCTCATGTTGCCATCCCTATCTCGTAAATATAAACACTCATTCAAGTGCTATTCAGCATTGCGAAGTGCTACACGCATGAGAAATAACACCTTTGCCTAGCCATCCACACCAGGTACATGTCAAATATATACATATATTATTATCTAGGTTGTATTGGGGATAGCTCTAGGAGGTACAAACATTTCTCTCGACACTCTCTTTCTTGTACCCCAAACCTTGACCTAACTCATCATTCTTTGCCTAGGCATCTATGGCTTCTTAACATGGTAACTAGAGCAGGTCAAAGCTTGGACCTACGATTTCTTGGGCCCACCTAACTCACTACCCTGCCTACTGCCCGCGCGCGCTTCGGCTGCAGCGCGCATCGCCAAATTTTCGCGCGCGCGCCACAGTTTTCAGCGCGCGCGCTACGGTTTTTGTCGCGCGCCACTGCTGTCGCGCCGCGCGCCGGCTCGCGACCCTTCGCGACCGCTTTCTCGGCCCGTCGCGGCCCCCTACGCGGTCCTCGCGTCTCCTACGCGGCTCCTACACGGCCGTTCGTGCCCCCCCCCCCCCCTCCCCCCGCGGCTCTTCGCAGCCGCCCCTGCCGCTTCCGCCACGGCCCCTTGCCGCCGTCGCCACCCCTGTGACGACCGCCGCTACTACTTCTGCAGCTGCCGCCCCTGGTGCAGCCGCCCCTCTGCAGCTGCCGCCCCTGGTGCAGCCGCTCTTGGTGCAGCCGCCCCTGCAGCAGCCGCCCCTGGTGCAGCCGCCCCTCTGCAGCTGCCGCCCCTGGTGCAGCCGCCCCTGGTGCAGCCGCCCCTGCAGCAGCCGCCCCTGGTGCAGCCGCCCCTCTGCAGCAGCCGCCCCTGGTGCAGCCGCCCCTGGTGCAGCCGCCCATCTGCAGCTGCCGCCATTTCTACCGCCCTGCTGTGGCCCTGACCCTACTCGGGCACCTCGGCCCTGCCCCACCGCTTGCGGGTTTCTCCAGCCCGCCCTTGGTAAGCGCATCGCTGAGCTTGCTTCTCCTGCTGCTGCTAGCCTGCTTAGCCTGCTGCCATGGCTAGTCCTGCGGTTCTTACATTCGATGTTGAGGGTCGTGCGATCGATTTTGAGGTCTGGCTGGACGACTTGCAGCTGTACCTGCAGTGTGACAGCAAAGACGATGTTTCGCTGTATGACCTCACGTCTGGTGCTTCCCCCTCCCCTGCTGCTGATGCTGATGCTACTGTTCGCTCGCGCTGGAACACCCGCGATGCTGCTGCCCGCCTTGCTGTGCCACTTGCCATCTGCTGAGCGTGCGCACTTCACTCAGTTTAAGACCGCTAAGACCCTGTTCGATGCTGTCGTTGCGCGCTACTCCTCCCCTGCCTCTGCTGCCCTTAGCCGCATCATGCTCCCCTACCTTTTCCCTGACCTAGCCGCTTACCTTTGCTACAGTCGCTGACCTCATTACGCACCTCCGCACTAGTGACACCCGCTACCGCGCTGCGCTTCCTGCTGAGTTCTGCGCCAAGAACCCCCCCCCCCATGTATATCACCCTCTACGACCTGGTCACCCGCCTCCCTGACTCCCTTCGCTCAGTCAGGGACCACTTCCTAGCTGTCTGCCCTACCACTCTCACTGTTGACCTCCTCGAGAGGGAGCTCCTTGCAGCCGAGACGAGCATAGTCGCTGTAGGAGCCTCTCGCGGTGACCCCCGTGCCCCTATCTTTGAGGGGTGCTCCCCCGTTCCCCTTTTGCCCTCTGTTGCCTCTGCTGCTGCTGTCAACTTTCTTGGCACTGAGTCGGTCGGCGCTGCGTCTGCCCCTAGCGGGAGGCGCCGCAACAGCAAGGGTAAGGGGGGCAAGGGAGCTGGAGGAGCTAGCGGGGGTGGTGGTGGTGGCGGTGGAGCTGGCGGGGGTGGTGGTGGGGGTGGAGGTGGGAGTGGTGGTGGAGGTGGGGGCTCTGGTGGCAGCGGTGGAGGCGGAGGCAGCGGCGGCGTCGGTGGTGGGAGTGGAGGAGGCGGCGGTGGCGGCGGTGGCGGCAGCAGCGGCGGTGGCGGTGGTGCTGGTCGGGGTGGCGGCGCGCAGCGTGGCGGCTCCGGTGGTGGCCAGCGTCAGCAGCAGCAGCGCTCTCGTGAGGTACCGCCACCCCAGCAGCTTCACCAGTGGTACACTGGGCGGCAGCGGCCTGGTGGTGCTGGTCCCTGTACGTACGTCCTCCGTACTGGTGACCGCACTGGGGAGCAGTGTGGCGGCCCGCACACCACTCAGCGCTGCTTCGGCCGTCTGACAGACGCGTGGCGTCTCCAGTTCCCAGACGCCACTGAGATCCCTCGCTGGAATGAGCTACTTAAGTCGGGTGTAGCTATCTTTGATCTTGACTATGATGCTATCCTTGCTGCCATGTATGTTATGTCTACTAGTGATGACGGTGACTGTTACCTGAGTGTCCCGCCCGACCCGTTGTCAGAAGTAGTAGGAGAAAGTTTAGAAGCAGAAAGAGGGTTTGGACTAGCAGCAGTTGAGATACAAATAGCAAACCCTAGATTGGGCTGTACTCGCTATAGAGTACCCCACTGCAGGCTAGACAAATACAACATTCTGACACACCCCCATAGCCAAAGTGGGGTGTAATCAGCACAACAAGCAGTCATAATAGTAGTTCACATTTTATGAGCAAAGCTAGAGGCAGTCACAGAGGGCAAGTGAGGAGGAGGAGGGCTGGCGAGAGGAGAGAAGAGTGGAGGCGACGACTGAAGCTGCAGACACACGGGCAACAGACGGCTCTGGTGCAGCTCTAGTGGCTACCGGGAGCAAGGGCCCCGGAATACAGGAGTAACAGGCTCTGCGTCTGATCAGCAGCGACAGGAGCAACGGACCCACGGGCGACAGGTGCAACCGGCTCTCTGAGCTACCGGTGGCTATCAGAACCCCGGAATACAGGCGCTGCAGACGACACGACGGCGGCCTCCGCTCAACCTCCCCCAACAGTCCCACACCCCTCGACACACACCCCCTGCTTCGCCCCTAGCTCCACTCCCCTTTCACCCCCCTAGTACCACTCCGTCGGCTCCCCACACACCCACCCCCCTGAGCGGCAGCTGCAGCAGCGGGAGACGGAGGAGGAGGAGGAGGGGACGGGGCACACAACCGGCACCCCCACACCCGCCACCCCCAAACCCTAACACAGGAACGCGGGCAGTAGCGGGGGTGGGGCGCCGACAGAAGCTTGGGGGACGGACGAGGCGCGCGCACGGGTCTGCCGCAGGCGGGACGAGGCGCGCGCGGGCTGCCCGGGCCGCGCGCGGGCCTGGCGCAGCCCGTACGGGCCGCGCGCGGGCCTGGCGCAGCCCGTACGGGCCGCGCGCGGGCCTGGCGCAGCCCGTACGGGCCGCGCGCGGGCCTGGCGCAGCCCGTACGGGCCGCGCGCGGGCCTGGCGCAGCCCGTACGGGCCGCGCGCGGGTCCCAGGGGCGCTTCGACGGGCGACGGGGACGTTTCGACGGGCGACGGGGGGCGCTCCGACGGGCGACGGGGGCGCTTCGACGGGCGACGGGGGGCGCTTCGACGGGCGACGGGGGGCACTTCGACGGTGGGAAACCGCCGCGCGCCTCGGGGCGCACGGTAGGCAGAAAACCGCCGCACGCCCCGAGCATACGGCGGGATGAAAACCTTAAAAAAATTTCGGTCCCGTCTGGCTCCCTGTCGGGTCTTTACCTCCCCTCGTTCTCTACGAACTTGGTGGCGGGTGCTGACCTACAGGACGGGGGGGTTGACCAGTTCACCCCTGCTCGTCAGCGGGTGACCCACTGCACGTGTGCAGACACGGGCCGACACTTGGCCACGTTTACCCGTCGGCCGGGGTCGAGCCTGTACACCCTCACTACCGAGTCTCCTCCGGTTACTGTGCCTGGTCAGGTAGCTGCGTCAGGTCAGGTGTTTGCTGCAGCGTCTCGGTCTGGCCCTGAGTCTGCCCCCTGTTCGTGTCGCCTCCTGTCCCACGAGACTCTTCTCTGGCACCACCGCCTTGGTCACCCCTCCCTGCCTCGCCTCCGAGGCATGGCCTCCCGTGTCCTTGTCTCTGGTCTCCCCCGGTCTCTCCCTCCCCTTCCTCCGGGGCCTGCCCCTACCTGCGTTCCCTGCGTCGAGGGGCGGCAGCGCGCCGCTCCTCACTCCTCCGAGTTTCCGCCGACAGAGGCTCCGCTGCAGACTCTTCACATGGACGTGTGGGGCCCAGCCCGCGTCTGTGGACAGGGTCACGAGCGCTACTTCCTGCTGGTGGTTGACGATTACTCGCGTTACACCACAGTCTTCCCCTTGCGCCGCAAGGGTGATGTCACTGAGGTGTTGATCGCCTGGATCCGCGCTGCTCGTCTCCAGCTCCGGACGAGTTTCCGCTCTGACTTTCCTGTTTTGCGTCTGCACTCCGACAGAGGTGGGGAGTTTTCCTCAGGCCCTCTGCGAGCCTACTGTCGTGCGAGGGGCATCCGCCAGACGTTCACGCTTCCGGCCTCTCCGCAGCAAAATGGGATTGCTGAGCGCCGCATTGGCATGGTCATGGATGTCGCTCGTACGTCCATGATTCATGCGGCTGCTCCCCATTTTCTGTGGCCGTTTGCGGTTCAGTACGCGGCGCGTCAGATCAACCTTCAGCCCCGGGTCTCCATGCCGGGGACCTCCCCCACTCTGCTGTGGACGGGGAAGGTTGGCGATGCGTCTGCGTTCCGTGTCTGGGGATCTCGGGCTTTTGTCCGAGACTTGTCTGCGGACAAGATGTCCTCCCGTGCTGTTCCCTGCGTCTTCCTTGGCTTCCCCCCTGACGCGCCTGGTTGGCAGTTTTACCACCCCACCTCGCGCCGTGTTCTGTCCTCCCAAGACGTCACGTTTGACGAGTCGGTTCCGTACTACCGTCTCTTCCCCTACCGCGCTGCCCCCCTCCCCCCCCGCCGCTCTTCCTTACGCCAGGTCCCCCCCCGGTAGACCCCCTCCCCCCTCAGGGTCCTGCTCCTTCAGGTGTGTCTCAGGTAGACCCCCCCCCCTTGGCTGAGCCTTTCGAGGTCACTTTCGACCCCTTTGGCCCACCCGAGGGGGGTGACGCTGCTGCTGGCGCCCCGTCGGCCTACCGCCGCGCACCACGCTTGGAGACCCCTCCGGGGTTCCCCCCGCGACCTTCTTCACCGCCTCTGCAGCCGGTTACTGTTGACTCTGGTGCTGCTGGGGGTGGTGCTCCTGGAGGTGCTGCGTCTGGGGGTTCGGAGTCTGTGGGTGCTGAGCCTGTGTGTGCGGAGTCTGGGGGTGCTGAGTCTGGCGGTGAGACGCTTGAGGGTACTGGGACTGCTGGTGCGCGGCCTACTTGGAGTGGCCGCCTTCGTCCGCGTGTGCCTCTCACCCCTCAGCAGCTGCACGACTGGTACGGTTGCCGTCAGCGTCGCGCTGCTGGAGCCCGGGACGCTGCTGCTCGAGGTACTGGAGCTGCTGGGGCTGGGGGTGCTGCGTCTGGGGGTGCTGCTGCGGGAGACGCTGCGGTTGGAGACCCTGGGACTGGAGGTGCTAGTTCTGGGGGTGCTGCTGCGGGAGACGCTGCGGCTGGAGACCCTGGGACTGGAGGTGCTGGTTCTGGGGGTGCTGCTGCGGGAGACGCTGCGGTTGGAGACCCTGGGACTGGAGGTGCCGGTTCTGGGGGTGCTGCTGCGGGAGACACTGCGGTTGGAGACCCTGGGACTGCAGGTGCCGGTTCTGGGGGTGCGGCTGCTGGTGACGCTGGTTCTGGAGCTGCTGGCGCTGGAGGTACCGGTTCTGAGGCTGGAGCTTCTGGAGCTGCTGGAGGCGCTGGCGCTGCTGGAGGTGCTGGCGCTGCTGGAGGTGCTGGCGCTGCTGGAGCTGCCGGAGCTGGTACAGCTGCGCCGACACGACTGTTCTTCGCTCCGCCGTCTCCGTCGTCGCTGCCGCCGCCTAACACTCTTCTTCGTCAGGTTCTTACTCTCCCGTCGTCCACTGGTCTTCCGTTACCGGCTGGCTCACCGCTGCCTGCTCCTTCTCCTTACACTGAGCAGACAGGCAGTCTTGCTGAGCGTCGTGAGCCTGTGTCGCGTCCTGTCTCGCCTGTTCGTCCTGGTCGTACCGGTCGTCGTGTCGCTCGTGCGCGTCAGCAGACTGTCCCCAGCGCACACCTTGTCGTCCGTCGTCCTTCCTCTGCTCCGCAGTCTGCTCCTCTGCCTTCCCCACCTGCGTCCTCTCTGCCTGTCGTTCCGGACCCTGAGTCTGACCGGTTTCGCGCTGAGCACCCCACTGTCACGCGTCTGTTAGCCACTGTTGTCACTGACCCGTCGTTTGAGTCTACTGCTGCGTCTGCCTTAGTCGCTGAGCTTGTTGACTTTGCTGCTACCTGTCGTCTAGACTACGCCGCTAGTCTTGTTGCTGAGTCTGAGTCTGTCTGTCCTCCGTCCGTCGGGGGTGAGTGTGCTCTTAGCACGGACGTCCTTGAGGACAGGCAGGAGGAGTTTGAGTGCTTTGCGGCTGCTGTACCTCATCTCGTGTCCATGCTGATTGCACCTGAGGGAGACCCGGATGCACCAGACATCCCGACCCCGCGCTCTTACGCTGAGGCGGTCGCGTGTGAGTACTCCTCTCAGTGGCAGACAGCCATGGACGCAGAGATGGCATCCTGGAAGTCCACTGGCACTTACGTCGACGAGGTTCCCCCTCCTGGGGCGAACATCGTCAGTGGCATGTGGATTTTCAGGGTGAAGCGGCCGCCAGGTTCTCCGCCCGTCTTCAAGGCTCGTTACGTTGCTCGAGGCTTCAGTCAGCGAGAGGGAGTTGACTTCTTCCAGACCTTCTCCCCCACCCCGAAGATGACCACTCTTCGGGTACTGCTGCACGTTGCCGCTCACCGTGACTACGAGCTTCACTCTCTGGACTTCAGCACAGCTTTCTTGCAGGGCAGCCTGCACGAGGAGATCTGGCTGCGCCGCCCTCCTGGCTTCACTGGGTCGTTCCCTCCTGGTACCCAGTGGAGGCTCCAGCGGCCAGTCTACGGTCTCCGCCAGGCGCCACGTGAGTGGCACGACACACTGAGGACGACACTTGCGGCTCTTGGGTTTGCTCCGTCGACCGCTGACCCGTCGCTGTTTCTGCGCACCGACACCTCACTGCCGCCGTTCTACATCCTCGTGTACGTCGACGACTTGGTCTTTGCCACTGCTGACACTGAGGCTCTTGCCCTGGTGAAGTCGGAGCTGCAGAAGAGACATACGTGCACAGACCTGGGTGAGCTGCGCAGTTACCTTGGCTTGCAGATCACCCGGGACAGAGCACGCCGCACCATCACACTGACTCAGTCACACATGGTGCAGCAGGTCCTTCAGCGCTTCGGCTTCACCTGGTCCTCAGCACAGGCCACTCCTCTGGCGACAGGTCACTCGCTCTCAGCTCCACCTTCGGACGAGTCCGTAGAGCCGAGTGGTCCTTACCCAGAGCTAGTTGGCTGCCTCATGTACCTGATGACTTGCACTCGTCCAGACCTCGCGTACCCTCTAGGCCTTCTGGCTCGCTACGTGGCTCCTGGTAGGCACCGAAAGGTGCACATGGATGCTGCTAAGAGGGTGCTGCGTTACTTGTGCAGTACATCGGGCATGGGGCTCGTGCTTGGAGGACGGGGCGACGTTGTCCTCACTGGGCACTCAGACGCTTCTTGGGTTGACGACCAGGCTACGCAGCGGTCGTCACAGGGTTACACCTTCAACCTTGGCTCCGGCTCTGTTTCTTGGCGTTCTACTCGCTCGTCTTCGGTTCTCAGCTCTAGTTGTGAGGCTGAGATCTACGCCACAGCCATGGCTGCACAGGAGTTGCGCTGGCTCACCTACCTGCTGACCGACCTGGGAGAGCGGCCTCGTTCTCCTCCAGTGCTGTACGTCGACAACAAGGCTGCCATTGCCTTGTGTGAGGAGCACAGACTGGAGCACAGAACGAAGCACATCGCTCTACGTTACTTCCTGGCTCGAGAGTTGCAGCAGCGAGGCCAGCTTCGTCTCCGTCACGTGGACACTCGGGCCAACACTGCTGATATATTCACCAAGGCACTTCCGTCTGGTGATCATCAGCGCTTTTGTACCTTGTTGGGCCTTGTGCCGACGTTTCCACACTTGCTGTAGTCTCTGCTTGTACTGTGATCTATATACATATACCTGCATGCTTGCTCTTGCTAGCTTGAGATCACTGTACTGTTCTTGTTGCTTATATACCTCTGCATGTGGACTGGCCCTGTGGCCGTTTGCTTGTGCTCAGTTTGAGTGGTGACGTTGTGATCCACCCTGAGCTGTGTTTTGTCTCTTGACTGGTCTTGTGACCGTTGCTTGCTCTGGCTATCCCCCATTTCACCTATGGGGGTGTGTCAAATATATACATATATTATTATCTAGGTTGTATTGGGGATAGCTCTAGGGGGTACAAACATTTCTCTCGACACTCTCTTTCTTGTACCCCAAACCTTGACCTAACTCATCATTCTTTGCCTAGGCATCTATGGCTTCTTAACAGTACATACACCTCTGTTCTTGCTGCATCCTCACCACACCTGTCACTCACCCAACCTCCTGGACCGTCAACACCAAAACCAGCTGGCGCATGCGCTTCTCTTGCCTCCGCACATTCTCCGGTCCTGTTTCAAACTTGAGTTGCATTGCATGGTTGCCAATTTCCATACTGGCACCACTACCAAGCTCACTCTATCCCCGCTTTCACACTCGTTTGTGGCTTTTTTTGGAAGAAAATTTATCCTCCCTCTCCCCAGCACCACCATTTATCCTCGTGCTCCCTCCCTTGGTTCTTTCACCACTGAAACGGTCTGAGAGACTCTGAGAGCTCCCTGGGGCAGCAGAGGCTCGCTTAAGAGTGCATGAGACTTGGCAAGGAGGTACTACCTCCTGAGCTGTTTTTGGAAAGAGATCACACGGTGGGATAAACTGATCCTTGTTCTTGGACGTGCTGTGTTGAAATTTGGCAGCCCGTTATAGCACATGTCTAGAAGATGTAGCCTTTCATTCTCTTCAACGCTTGTCAGTATACATGGCAAACTTGACGCTGCCTAAATTAGCCCAACTCCACCAAATCCTACATTTCGGAAGCAGCGCCAGCCTGAGTTACCCAGCGATCAAATCACCAGCGCCTGCTACTTTCTGAAGCGTTTCTGTCAATGCCCCACTCGTATCAGCTTTCTGTGTCTCCTGCTCTAGTCGCACTTGCGGCGGCACTTCTTGATCTTCTTCTTGCACTTCTTGTAAGTGTGCGTGCACTTGTGGTGGTCATGCTTGTCGTCCTTGTTCTCGCGCTTGCACTCGCTGTAATCAGTGTTGCACTTCTTGTTCTTGTCCTCGCAGTCAGACCGGCACGACAGCATGCGCGGCGAATACAGGAACCGCCTGCTCACGCGGTATAACGCATCCACGAGACCTGGAAACAGGGAAGGCGAAAAGCGGGAGGGTAGGAAACGATTGATTTCGCGAGAGCATGATCAGGGAGGGGGAGAAAGAAAAAAAAAAGACCAATTCTGGGTTAGAGTCGCGAATTTGAGCAAAGCATGGCAGGGTAGGGACGGTGGGGGATGCGGCGCCCTACGGCATGGCGCGCAATGTGGTATCCGACGTACCAGGAGG
Organism: Closterium sp. Yama58-4; assembly: GCA_947470075.1. Taxonomy (NCBI): domain Eukaryota; kingdom Viridiplantae; phylum Streptophyta; class Zygnematophyceae; order Desmidiales; family Closteriaceae; genus Closterium; species Closterium sp. Yama58-4. The sequence goes on along the minus strand of CANIUD010000278.1, from coordinate 367,323 downwards.
CGATGCGTCGGCGGAAATGGCGGCGTCCGACAGGTCGTCGTCGGCGTCGTCATCTTCCGCGACGATCTCATTCGCGCGGCACTGCGGCGCCAGCGCGAGGGATACGAGCAGCGAGAGCGCGAGCAGGGCGAAGAACAGCTTGGAACGCCTCATGGCTGCAGCGGCTGCGATTCTTGAGTGTTTTCAAGGATCAACGGGGGTAATGCCTTGGAGGGGAAGAGGTTGTAACGAGATTGCGGAATGAGTTTATAACAAGTCTGGGTAATACGTCTTGTCTGATACATGTGAAGCCTCACGCCCTGCCATTTATAGGACCCGTGGTGCATCGGCGTAGCAGGCGCGTACATCGTGATAACGTAACCATAGCTGGTGGTCGGTGATAAAGAAGGTATAGCGGCTGGTCGGTGATTCTGGTGGAGTAGTTTTCGTCGGTGTTAGGAGGTGCGTACGGGGATGTGCGTACGAATCGAAAGCAGCGGGATGGGGTTGCTTGTACGGTCTGGAACGTGGGAAGAGGGGAGGAGTGTTAGAGTAACGTTATTCCAACCAGGAGCAACGTGGGTTTCAGTCGTGAATCGTGATGATGGATTTGGGAGGGAAAGGGGGGATGGGGATGCTGCGGGGAAACAAGCTGGAGGGGGTGCTTGTTTGCATTGAAACGAAAATCGAACCGCAAATGCCTTTGCGCGACGCGGACCCGATGCGACATGTATTCCCGAAAAAAATTTGAGGCCGTTCGAGGCTGCGGTAAAAGTACTACCCTATGACAAACGTCAGTATATACAAAACGCTGGTTATGGAAAGTTGTGAAATGTCTATCTATGCATTGGACATGTCTAATTGTGTGAAGCCACCAACATTCATACGACTGCAACGTGGAAATTAGATAATTAACGAAGCTTCTTTTTCTTTAACTACTCCCGTACCATACAAATTAGACAATGTTCTTCGTCAAGCTTGCACATCCTTTGATAGTCCAGTCCATTGTGGCGTTTAGGTATCATGTTGCCATCTCTGTCTTATTAATATAAACACTCGCTGAAGTTCTATTCGACATTGCTCCCTTCCGCTGCCTCGTAGTGCGAAGTGCTACACCCATGAGAAATAATGCCTAGCCATCCACACGAGGTACGGTACATCCACACCTGTTCTTGCTGCATCCACACCACACCCCTGCCACTCACCCTCTTGGACCGTCAACACTAGAACCAGGTGCAACAAGCCCTTGTAGGTCTTGTCTCCACCTCCATTCTTTCTGTCCTGATTCACACTTGCATTGCATGGTTGCCAATTTGGCACTACTACCAAGCTCACGTTTCCTCTCCGTACCCTCCCCCTTCCTCCCCCCTGCTTTCTTATCCCCGCTGCCACCCTCGTTTGTGGCTTAATTAGAATGAAATTTCCCTCTTCCCAGCTCCACCATTTCCCCCTGGTTTCCATACCCATGCTCCCTCCCTTGGTTCTTTGACCATGGGCTGAAATGAGAGACTCATAGAGCTCTAGGGGGCAGCAGAAGCTCGCTTAGAGTCTACGAGACGTGGCAAGGAGATATTGCCTCCCGCGCTTTTTTTCGGAAAGAGATCACACGGTGTAACATCTGGGGATTGACTGGTCCTTGTTCATGCGCATGCTGTGTTGAATCTTGGCAGCCCGTTATAGCACATATCTTGAAAATCTAGCCTTTCATTCTTTTCAACGCTTGTCAGTATACATAGGAAACTTGACGCTGCCTTAATTCTTCCTAACTCGAGCGCATCCTACATTTTGGAAGCAGCACCAGCGTTAGTTACCCTCCGATCAACTCACCACCGCCTGCTACTTCTGAAGAACTTCTGTCAATGCTCCACTCGTATAAGCTTTCCGTCTCTTCTACTCTAGTCGCACTTAGAGCGGCACTTCTTGATCTTCTTCTTGCACTTCTTGTAAGTGTGCGTGCACTTGTGGTGGTCATGCTTGTCGTCCTTGTTCTCGCGCTTGCACTCGCTGTAATCAGTGTTGCACTTCTTGTTCTTGTCCTCGCAGTCAGACCGGCACGACAGCATGCGCGGCGAATGCAGGAACCGCCTGCTCGCGCCCATCAGCTTGCCCACGAGACCTGAATGCAGGGAATGCAAGGAACGACAAATTAAGCCGTGAGAGTCACGTTAGTTGTCGTGAAAAAAATAGAGCCGCAAGGCGGGACGGAGGTGGAGAGGGACACATGGTGCCTCTTAGCGCGAATTAGTAACCAACGCACCAGGAGGCGATGCGTCGGCGGGAATGGCGGCGTCCGACAGGTCGTCGTCGTCGGCGTCGTCTTCTCCCGCGACGATCTCATTCGCGCGGCACTGCGGCGCCAGCGCGAGGGATACGAGCAGCGAGAGCGCTAGCAGGGCGAAGAAAAGCTTGGAGCGCCTCATGGCTGCAGGGACTGCAGGGTGATGCCTTCGACAGGAAAAGAGTGTGCGGCGATTGCGTGATGCTTCTAAAAGAAGTATGGGTAGTAAAGTTTGTTTTCTGGCTGAACTGGGGCTGGTGCCGATTAACATTCAGGTCCTGGCTTTTATAGGACCGGTGGGAACTATGAGTTGCACGAGTGTACATCGTCATTGTTGCAAGTCTAGCGAGTCGCCCGCGATAAGGGGATTAGCGACTGGTCGGTGATAAGGTGAGAATAGCGGCTGGTCGGTGATAAAAGGTAAGTCTGGTGGCGTATTTTTGGTCGGTGTTCTAGCTCAGCGTGCGAAGCGACAGTAGTGGGGTTGTTTGCTCGGAGCCTCCTAGTGTTCAGCAACGTGGGAAGCATGAGGGGTGAACCTGCAGCAGCCAACGTGGGGATTCCGTGCTTGCTGTGTGCCAGATCGATCAGTCGTGGGTTGGATGAAAGGATTGGATGGATGGAGGGAGAAAGAGTTGGGGGAAGATGAATGAAATGCGAAATCGAACCGCGCTATGCGACTTCATTGGTTATCGATGCGACGCGGTGACGATGCGCCAATTTTCAAGAGAATTTTGCCTGTCATGTTGTTCAAACGAGTTTCTCGCATCCGTTGCACATTCCAATCCCTTGTAGATATCTACAAGCTGTACGAGTGAGTTTCATCAGGGCATCCATTTGTGAGAATCGGACCATATCAACATTTGAGAGAAAGGTGAACGAATATGCCAATTGGATGTGAGAACGCCTGATTTCTCTTGTTTGGTAATATAGCTCTTTACCATCCTGTGCATGCCCATCAATCATATCCAAATACGTTTGGGGTCGACTTGTTGCATATTGATAAGATTTCTTTTTTCTCCCACAAGACTGTCATGTCAGGCGAAACAGACGAATTAGTCAGGTGCGAATTGTTGTACCGAGGCCCTGATCTCCGTCATGGTCAGTATGGCATTGTGTGATCAATAACATATTCTAAATTGGTATTACTTGGTACACCGAAAGCTTACAAAGAACCTCCCAGACAATGTGCACTGTATCCCTCATTTCGTGAAGCGGCTGCTGAGTCGGCCCATAAGTGGCAGGGCTTTAGTGAGCTCGCGCAGCTGGGGGTACGTCTCAAGCATCCAGCCTGGATGGACAGGGAAGAGGGGAGGAAGACGCAAGTGACCTTTGAGACGTCTCAAAAGCCAAGTGGCAGGGCTTTAGTGAGCTGGCGCAGCTGGGGATACGTCTCTAGCATCCAGCCTGAGAGGGATAGGTTGGAAGGGGAGGAAACTTTGAGTTGACTCGAAAGAGCAATAGTGAGCTGGCGCAGCTGGAGATGTGTCTCCAGCATCCAGCATGGGCGGAAAGGGTGGAAGGGGGAAGAAGACACAAATGAGATGGATGACAAGAGTCACTTCGGGACACCGAGGTGGTAGTTGCAATTGGTGCACTGCGCTGTGCCATATGCCGCATGCCATGCCATGCAGTGACTCACCAAGCGTCGCGGTGGGAATGAACTCCATGCCCGGTATGGCCTGCTCCACAAAGCCCACAGTCGAGAGCAGTGAGCTGTGCTCTATGCCCATGTGAATGCCCATGCCACCTGAGACACGCATGTATGAGGTGCACACCTGTACCTACTCACACTCCTCACACTCACCGAGTGTGGCGGTGGGATGAACTCTATGCCTGGCATGGCTTGCACAAAGCCCACACTGGAGAGCAGTGAGCTACGCGTTGTGCCAGTGCCCACCAAGCATGCCCATGTAGTACTAACGCCCCTAACACTCACCGAGTGTGGCGGTGGGAATGAACTCTATGCCTGGTATGGCTTGCTCCACAAAGCCCACACTGGAGGGTGGTGAGCTGTGCGCCGTGACCATGCAAATGCGGCACACACACGCACACACACATGAGCGCCAAACTGTTGCCTACTGACGCTCCTCCCACTCACCAAGTGTGGCCGTGGGGATGAACTCTATGCCTGGTATGGCTTGCTCCAGAAAGCCCACACTAGAGAGCAGTGAGCTGTGTGCTGTGCCCATGCCAATGTCCATGCCAATGCCCATGCCACCTGGGACACGCACATATGAGGTGCACACCTGTACCTACTGACACTCCTCACACTCATCGAGGGTGGAAGTTAAGGGGGATGAACTCTATGCCGGGACTGGCTTGCTCCACGAAGCCCACACTGGAGAGGTGAGAGCTGTGTGTTGTGCCAATGCCCCCTTAGCGTGCCCATGTAGTACTAACGCTCCTCACACTCACTAAGTGTGGCCGTGGGAATGAACTCTACGCCTGGTATGGCCTGCTCCACGAAGCCCACACTGGAGAGCAGTGAGCTGTGCGCTGTGCCCATGTCAATGCCCATGCCACCTGGGACACGCACATATGAGGTGCACACCTGTACCTACTGACGCTCCTCACACTCATCGAGGGTGGAAGTGGGGATGAACTCTATGCCCGGACTGGCTTGCTCCACGAAGCCCACACTGGAGAGCAGTGAGCTGTGCGCCCTGCCCATGCCAATGCCCATGCCACCTGGGACACACAACTATGAGGTGCACACCTGTACCTACCGACGCTCCTCACACTCACCAAGTGTGGCCGTGGGGATGAACTCTATGCCTGGTATGGCTTGCTCCAGAAAGCCCACACTAGAGAGCAGCGGTGCACGGTACAGCCTCTGGTGGGGGACCGAGGGAAACAAGAGAAATAGGAGAGCAGGGGGCAGAAAAAGAGTAGGTGAATTGAGACGTCTCAAGAGTGAGTGGAGGGCAGCGGTGCACAGTACATCCTGTGGAGGTGGGGCGGGGGAAACGAGAGGGATAGGAGAGCAAGGGGCAGGTGGTGGAAAGGGCTAGGCCTAGGTGAGCAGGGAGGGAGTGGGTGGAGGACCAGGGAGAGATTTCGCAATCCCTTACAGAATTTTAGCGTCAGTTGGAAGCACCTGAATGACTGTTTAAGGCACACCTGAATGTCTGTTGAAAGCACCTGATTGATTGCTGAAGGCACCTATTGTGTCTGTTAAAAGCACCTGAATGATGAAGGCCGATGTAGGAATCCAGATGTAGTCCAGAGGGACAAGGTGGCGACTGGCCAATAACCTGGGTGTGGTGAGTGGTGATGGTGGGTGGTGAGTGGTGAGTGAATGGTGAGTGGGGGTAGAATGTGGTAGAGTTGAGACAGAGAAATGGAGGTAGAGTGAGGGCGACAGAAAGGGGGAGAGGTGAGGGGAAGAGGTGAGGCGGGAAGGAGCAGGGGAGTGGGAGCAGAGGAGGGGGGTCTCGGAGCAGCGGAGGAAAGGAGGAGGAAGAGCAGGCGAGCAGAAGAGCAGGCGAGCAGAAGAGCAGCAAACGCACCCTAGCAAGTCAACGAAAATGCTGATCACCAGCTTATTCCGCCTCTCCTCCTCCTCCTTCGCCTTCGCCTCTCTCTCCTTCTCCGCTTCCTCCGCCGCCTTTTCCGCAGCATCCGCTTTATCCTTCTCCCCGTCCGACTCTCCTTTCCAGAAAAACGCTCTTGTGTGGAAACCGCGGCTATGTCTATAACGTGTATGAACGCCCAGAGTGGTTTGATTCCGGCCCTGGATAAAGGCGGGAGGCGAACCTAATTCCCGCAGCCCGTTTCCCGTGATCGACGAATTTCTGAAGCTTGTAGATTTATGCGGGGAAGCTAACAACGCGGATCGTTGCGTGGACGGGAAGCATTCCTCAACGCCAGCCCTGGGCTGGAAGCGAATGTTGGAAGATTGGGCGCCGCCCCTCGCGCGCGCGCAAGACGCGCTCGGAATGGCGAGATGGTTTCCGTGCGTTGCGGTGGCGGCATTCAGGCGGCGATCGTGGCTTTCTGAGTAACTTCGCAGAATTCGCGAGCTTTGCAGAGAGGCGGGACAGGCGAGAGACGCCATCGGGAGTGGAGAATGGTAGTTAAGGCGCGCGACTCGCGCGACAGATTGCAAGAGAGTGCCGAATGCGGTGGGCGGGTGTTAGTGATACTGGTGTGAGGAGAGAAAAATGGCGGAATTTGGGGAGGAAGGATGGAATGGAGACGTGAATTCGAAGCAATCGAACGGAGTAGGCAAGAATGCACAAGTGGAATAGAAATCGCTTTAAATTGCGCTGCATCGTACTCTAACGCTGTTATTGAACAAAACAAAGTTGTACCCGCTTTGATGTTCCCTAGAAATCTGAAATGTTTGTTCAGAGCTTGAAGATCCTTTTTGATAGTGTAGGCTTACTCCAGTTATCTCGGGAAAGCAATATGAAAACCGCATAGGAGCTGGCGAATTCACAGGATCTGATCAGTCACACAAATCGGCCTTCGCTATAAGAACAAACCCACTTCCCCCAACATCGATATTGCCTCGGGAGTTTATCCTGTCCCTTACTCTTCGCCTCTTATTTACGAGGCTACATTATCGAGGCTTCAGCTCACACTAGGTTAGAGTTCCTCTGGATCAGATTGTCCGTCCGGTCTAATCACCCTCCGTTATAGCTGCATTCTCGCCGCGGTGCGATGGAAGGCGCCGAAGAGAGGCTCCTGCGGGCGCTGAACGATTTGGGGGAGATTAAAGACTCCGGCGAATGGGCCGCGAGTGCCGGCGTGGATCACGGCGCGCTCGTCGGAACCATTAAGAGCCTTCTCGCGTACGAGATGATCGTCGCTGAGGTTCGTCGAATCTGCTAGTTATTGCTCGACTGATCGACTATGCCAAGTCTGTCGCTTTACAATAGTTCAGCGTCACTGGTTCGCTATAACGGGGTGATCAGTTCTTCAACTCAAATGTGAGACTGTTCCTGTACCCTCTGTTCTTATAACAGGAGATCGAGCACCAATCATGGACGCTTACAGACGAAGCGAAGGGGTATCTCGACACGGGCTCGCCCGAAGCGCAGGTGTTCAACGCCGTGCCAGATGGCGGCATCCCATTGGACGCGCTCAAGAAATCCCTCGGCGCGGTCGCGGATATCGGGATGAAGCAGGCGATGGCGAATAAGTGGCTCGCTATAAGCAAGGGCGAAGGAGGTCCCACGGTTCAGCGGAAGGTGGCTTCTATCGAGGATAAAGTGCAGCGGCTGCTGACGAGCCTGAGCAAAGGAGAGGTGAGAGGGGGGAGCGGGAAGGGGAAGGAGAAGCTGAATGGGAGAGGGGGGGATGGGGGAAGGAAAGTGGAGGAGGAGGGATGGGAAGAGGGAGGGGGAGAGAGAGGTGTGGGGTGAGAGGAGGCTAACGAGAGGATTCGTTGTAAGCCAATTGCATTGGAATCATTAGAGGACGATAAATGTGGTTTCTGCTCGTTTGAGTCACGGACCGCATTGTCTGAGTTCACGTATGCACAATGTGGTTACCACCTGTTCGTTACAAAGTGTCTGGCATTTGTTTCTGGATCCTGTCCTCTCCCACCTCCCTCCTCCCCCACCCCACCCCACCCCACCCCACCCCACCCAGCCCCATCTCCCTGCCTCGTGTCCTCGCCACTTCCGCTTCCCCTGGACCCTTTCCCTCCCGCCTTCCGCCGTTTCCCCCATTTCCCCCCTTAGACACAAGAAGCGCAAGCTCATTGCGCCCAGCGTGAGGCAGAAAGCAGAACAAATCCCCCCCAAGCCCCCCCGCCCTTCCCCACACCCTTCTCCCCCCCGTACCCACCAGACCCTCCCCACCCCCGACCTGGACTATCTACACAAGAAGCCCAAGCTCATTTCCCCCAGAGTGTGGTGGGGAGCTCATCAACCCGACTAAACCCCTCTCCACCCCGCTTTACTTCCAGACTCTCCCCGCGGCCGATACAGACTATCTACACAAGAAGCGCAAGCTCATCTCTCCCAGCGTGTGGCGCACTTACTCCTTGGGCAAGGGAGCCAAGTTCGCCCTGGAAAAGAAGAAGGCGGCCACGGACCTCACCAGAGACATGATCCAGAGGTGTGTAGTTCGGTGCAGAGTGGTAACGGAACACTACAGAGTGGTGCGGAGCGGTGCTGCTCTGTTGAGTTGACTGGAAAGGCAGCACGTACGTGCTGGGCAAGGGGGGCAAGTTCGCTCTAGAGAAGAAGGCGGCTGCCACGGACCTCACCAGAGAGATGATCCAGAGGTGCGTGAAGTGGTGCTGTGCGGTGCAGAGTGGTGACGGAACATTACAGAGTGGTGCAGAGCGGTACAGGGAACATCACAGAGCGGTGCAGAGCGGTGTTTCTCTGTTGAGTTGACTGGAAAGGCAGAGCGTACGCGTTGGGCAAGGGAGCCAAGTTCGCTCTTCTGGAGAAGAAGGCTGCCACGGACCTCACCAGAGACATGATCCAGAGGTGTGTAGTGCGGTGCAGATAGATGCTGAGCTGTACAGAGCGTTCTGTGTGTGTGCCTGCGCATGCGTACGTACGGAGGGAGGGCGCCTGCACCCGCTGCCTGTTGAAGAGACTCTCTTCGCCTAACCACTCTGCGCTCTCCTCCTTTTCTTCCTTCTCCCCTCCATGCCCCTTCCCGCCCATCTTCCCGCCCGCATGGAAGGCGGGCGGAGGAGTTCAAGCCATACAACTTCAACGCGTTGGGCCTGCCCACTGAGGGACGGCACCTTCTACCGAGTGATTTTTGAGAATTCTCAAATACACGCTCACTCAAACTGAAACCACCTTTCTTTGATCACCTCAAATTCCCCTCTTCTTCCCCCCAGTGGCGCATGGAAGAGCGAGGAATTCAAGCCGTACAACTTCAACGCCCTCGGTCTGCCCACAGAAGGAGGCCACCTGCACCCACTCCCTGCTGAAAGTGCTCTCTTCCCCTTTCCCTCCCCGCCCCACCTCTTGCTCCCTCCTCCCGCCTGTGCCCTCTCTCCTCCCCACCAGTGGCGCATGGAAGAGCGAGGAGTTCAAGCCCTACAACTTCAGTGCACTCGGTCTGCCCACAGAGGGAGGCCACCTGCACCCGCTGCACTCCTTCCGACACACTCTGCCCCGTTTCCCTCCCCTCCCGACCTCTCGCTCCCTCCTCCCCCCATGCCCCTTTTCAATCCCCAGTGGCGCATGGAAGACAGAAGAGTTCAAGCCCTACAACTTCAACGCTCTCGGTCTGTCCACCGAGGGAGGCCACCTTCTACCTGTATACTCACTCAAACTGAAACCGCCTTTCTATGATCGCGTCGCCTCACCTCACCTCACCTTCCCCCTCCCTTCTCCCCAGTGGTGCATGGAAGTCGGAGGAGTTCAAGCCGTACAATTTCAATGCATTGGGTCTGCCAACTGAGGGAGGGCACCTGCACCCGCTGCTGAAAGTGCGCGCTCAGTTCCGCAAGATCTTCCTGGAGATGGGGTGAGTATCAACGAGGGAGAGCGAGATCAGATGCTCGTTCCAAGTGTGAAGTATAGAAGGCCCCCCTTGGACCTGCATCCGCTGCTGAAGGTCCGCGCTCAGTTCCGCAAGATCTTTCTGGAGATGGGGTCAGTTCAATCTTTACAATCACCTCTCCCCCTCAATGAGCAAGGTTTGCTCCGAAATGGTTGTGTGGCAGTGGGTTGAGTGAAGCGGTGTGAGTCTTGCGCATCAGCATGTCATAACGCATTGTTCATTGTTCAACGCCCTTTCCCTATCCCCTATCCCCCTTTCCCCTTCCCTCCGGTCTCCCTCACCTCACTAGTTTCCAAGAGATGCCGACCAACAACTTCGTTGAGAGCAGCTTCTGGAATTTCGACGCGCTTTTCCAGCCACAGCAGCACCCTGCCAGGGACTCCCACGATACCTTCTTTCTGACTGGTGAGTTACCTTATTAAGTTGTTATTGTTCACTCACACGTATGGGGGGCCTACCAGCTTGGATTGGAACTTCGTGGAGAGCAGCTTCTGGAACTTCAACGCGCTCTTCCAGCCACAGCAGCACCCCGCCAGGGACTCTCACGACACCTTCTTCCTCACTGGTTCGTGACGTGAATCAAGGCAATGCACAAAAGGGACCAGATTACCTCATAAACACACCAAGTCAAGGCCCTCTCAGATCTTCCAGCAATAGTAATGGTAGTGGTAGTGGTAGTGGTAGTGGTAATGGTAATGGTAATGGTAATGATAGTGGTAATGGTAATGGTAATGGTAATGGTAATGATAGTGGTAATGGTAATGGTAATGGTAATGGTAATGGTAATGGTAATGATAGTGGTAATGGTAATGGTAATGGTAATGATAGTGGTAATGGTAATGGTAATGGTAATGGTAACGATAGTGATAATGATAATGGTAATGGTAATGGTAATGGTAATGATAGTGGTAATGGTAATGGTAATGGTAATGATAGTGGTAATGGTAATGGTAATAGTAATGGTAGTGGTAGTGGTAATGGTAATGATAATGGTAGTGGTAATGGTAATGATAGTGGTAATGGTAATGGTAATAGTAATGGTAGTGGTAGTGGTAATGGTAATGATAATGGTAATGGTAATGGTAATGATAGTGGTAATGGTAATGGTAATAGTAATGGTAGTGGTAGTGGTAATGGTAATGATAATGGTAGTGGTAATGGTAATGATAATGGTAGTGGAAGTGGTAGTGATATTGGTAATGGTAATGGTAATGGTAATGGTAGTGGTAGTGGTAATGGTAATGGTAGTGGTAGTGGTAATGGTAATGGTAATGATAGTGGTAATGGTAATGGTAATGGTAATGGTAATGGTAATGATAATGGTAATGATAATGGTAATGGTAGTGGTAGTGGTAATGGTAATGGTAATGGTAGTGGTAGTGGTAATGGTAATGGTAATGGTAATGATAGTGGTAGTGGCAGAACCTGTTGCGCGCAAACACACACCCCGTTCCCCAACCCCCATGTTGTTCTCTCCTGCAGCTCCCGTAGCCACCAAAGAACTCCCAGGGGACTACCTGCAGCGGGTCAAGATGATGCATGAGACGGGGGGCCACGGCTCCACTGGTTACGGGTATGACTGGAAGCGGGCTGAAGCTGAGAAGAACCTGCTGCGCACACACCACGGCGGTGTCACTCTCTTCCCCACTTCTCCCTTCTCCCTTCTGTCCACTCCTCACCCCCGGTATGCACCTGCAGCCCCTGCTGCGACCAAGCAGCTTCCAGAGGATTACCTGCAGCGGGTCAAGACGATGCACGAAACAGGGGGGTATGAGTCGACCATCCACCCCTCTTCCCATCCCTCTGCACCACCTCCCCCTGTGCGCGAACGTGCAGCCCCCGCTGCAACGAAGGAACTCCCAGAAGACTACCTGCAGCGCGTTAAAACGATGCACGAGACAGGAGGCCATGGTTCCACTGGTTACGGGTACGACTGGAAGCGAGCTGAAGCTGAGAAGAACCTGCTGCGCACACACACCATGGCGGTGTCATCTCGCATGCTGTACCAGCTGGCGCAGGAGGGGTTCCCTGCCCTGCTCACATCCCTGCCGTGTGCCTCTCCCCCCCTCTTCCCCTGCTGCAGCCCCCGCTGCAACGAAGGAACTTCCAGAGGACTACCTGCAGCGAGTCAAAACGATGCACGAGACGGGAGGGCACGGGTCAACTGGTTATGGTTACGACTGGAAGCGGGCTGAAGCTGAGAAGAACCTGCTGCGCACACACACCACGGCGGTGTCGTCGCGCATGCTGTACCAGCTAGCGCAGGAGGGGTTCCAGCCGCGCAAGTACTTCTCGATCGATCGGGTGTTCCGGAATGAGGCTGTTGACAGGACGCACCTTGCTGAATTTCACCAGATAGAAGGTGCGCTGGCAGTGGGGCTGGAGTGGGTTGGGAAGGGTGTGCAACGATTGGGTGGGTGGGCTCGGTGTCGTCTCGCGTGCTGTACCAGCTGGCGCAGGAGGGGTTTCAGCCGCGCAAATACTTCTCAATTGACCGTGTCTTTAGAAATGAGGCTGTAGATCGGACTCACCTGGCAGAGTTCCACCAGATCGAAGGTGCGTGCATGGGTGTGGGAAGGAGAAGCAGAGGAGTTTCAAAGAGGGAGGGAGGGGTTTCAGCCGCGCAAGTACTTCTCCATTGATAGGGTGTTCCGGAATGAGGCCGTGGATCGGACTCACCTGGCAGAGTTCCACCAGATCGAAGGTGCGTTGGCAGTGCGGTTGGGATGGGTTTGGAGCGGTATGAAGGGATGGGTGTGCAACGGTTGGGTGGGTGGGCTGGGTGTCATCCCGCATGCTGTACCAGCTGGCGCAGGAGGGGTGACTCTTTCTGTCTTTCCCTCCTCCCTCCTCCCTCCTCCCTCCTCCCTCCTCCCTCCTCCCTCTCTGCCCTCCTCCCTCTATCTGCCACCCGGCAGGCGTGATCTGCGATCGGGGCACCACACTGGGAGACCTCATAGGCTTGCTGAATCAAAATTGTTCCAAGTGCTTGATCTCTCTTTCCTCTCTTCCCTCCTCCATCTGGCATCCCTCTACTCCCCTCTCCTCTTGCAGGTGTGGTCTATGATCGAGGCACCACACTGGGCGACCTCATAGGTGCTCAACCAGAATTGCTCCAAGTGTCTCCTCTCTCTTCCCTCTCTTCTCTCTGTTCCCTCTTTCTTCCCTCACCCATCTGCCACCCCTCTACTCCCCTCTCCTCTGGCAGGCGTGATCTGCGATCGGGGCACCACACTGGGAGACCTCATAGGCGTGCTCAACCAGTTCTTTGCCAGACTTGGTAAGTCTCCATGTTGCCGCCTTTGCCTCTCCATCTCCTTCCCAGTTTGAATCCGCTCTAGGAATTCACCCTCCTCTTCTCTTTCCCGTTTCACTCGACTTTCCCTCCTCTACACGCTGGCCATTTCACATGCTACCACGTTGCATGTATTGATTCTGACTGCCTTCACCCCAACTCCTTCACCTCTCCTCAATCTCCTCCCTTACCCTCATAAGGCGTCACTCGCCTGCGTTTAAAGCCTGCTCACAACCTCCTATGTGACTTCGCCCGTTTGAGTCGTCCCAAAGCCACCCTCTCCTCCCCACGTTCTCTTTTTTTTCTCCCGTTTCAACCCCATCAGGCATCATGCGCCTGAGTTTCAAGCCTACATACAACCCTTACGAGGTGACTTTTGTTTCGAATCAAGATTCACCCTCTACCCCCCTTTCTCCCGCTCCCCTGTCTCCTGACTTACCCCCATCAGGCATCACGCGTCTGCGTTTCAAGCCTGCATACAACCCTTACACCGAACCTAGCATGGAAATCTTCAGGTGAGTTTCAGGGTGGCCGTCAGGTGGTTTCCCAGGGTGGGTACCAAGGGGGACATGGGTGGTTCTCGGGTGAAATTGCAGGCAATCTCAGGTGTCTTAACGCCTTCATCCTTACCTTTTCATCTGCATGTGTTTTTGCTCCCCCTTCTCTCCTCGAGCAACTGAAGAAGTGGGTGAAGGTGGGAAACAAACAGCTCCATATTTCGCCCTGGGATGCTTCTTTTCTTCCCTTTTTCCACAGCAGAGCATTCATGTGTTTTCTGTTCCTGCCACACTCCCTCCCTCACCACCACCGCATCTATCACGAGCAGCTGAAGAAGTGGGTGGAGGTGGGCAACAGCGGCATGTTCCGCCCTGTCTCTTCCCCCTCTCCTTACCTGTGTCGACTTCACATGCCCTCCCCCACCCTTCCCCCCCCTTTTGACCACCACTGCAGTTACCACGAGCAGCTGAAGAAGTGGTTGGAGGTGGGCAACAGCGGTAGGTTCCGCCCTGACTCTTCCTCTTTCTCCATAATTGTCAACTTCACATGGCCCGTCCCCTTCCCCCCCTGCAACACTGCAGCTATCACGAGCAGCTGAAGAAGTGGTTGGAGGTGGGCAACAGCGGTAGGTTCCGCCCTGAGATGCTTCTTCCCTTCTTTCACAGCTGAGCATTCATGTGTTCTCTGTTCCTGCCAACCCCCTCCCCCTCACCACCACCGCAGCTATCACGAGCAGCTGAAGAAGTGGGTGGAGGTGGGCAACAGCGGTATGTTCCGCCCTGAGATGCTCCAGCCAATGGGGTTGCCCGATGACGTCTCTGTCATTGCCTGGGGGCTGTCCCTTGAACGGTGAGCACTCTTTCAACTGCACCAAACTGCACTGAATCGCACACAAGAGATGCCAGCACAAGTGCTCCAGCCAATGGGGTTTCCTGATGACGTCTCTGTCATTGCCTGGGGCCTGTCCCTTGAATGGTAAGCCATCATTCAACCACATTAAACCGCACTAAACCTGGGCTGCCATTACAAGTGCTGCAGCCAATCTGTTTCCTGCCTGATATGTCTCTCATTGCCTGGGGCCTGTCCCTAAGAGACGTTCTTTGTGGTTGCACTCGGACATTAATACGATTTTTTAGGCCCTAAAAAATTGCTGCACTGCAGCCTAGATGTTTCCAGCCTGAGTCTCTCTCATTGCCTGGGGCCTGTCCCTATGAGACGTCCTTTGTGGGTGCACTCAAATTTGGACAGTAAACCTTCCCCTGCGCACCCTCCATCTTTCCTTGCGCACCCTCCATCTTTCCTTGCCTGTTTTTTCCTCCTTTACAAGCAGACCCACTATGATCTTGTATCACATCGACAACATCCGTGATCTTTTCGGCCATAAGGTGAGAGTGGGAGATTCAAAGGGGAAAACCATGTGAAATCAGATTGTTGTTGAGATGACTCAAGAATAAGGGGGTAGCCCTGGTCAATGTTCGAAGCACCTTCAAGCACTTGATATCATTTTCAACATTCCAGCTAAGCTTGATACACTAGAGCTCGTGCAATTTCTCGCTTATTGTGCCTGCCTCGCATTCACCGCTTGTGCCCTCATTCCCTTGGTACTTTCTCTCGCTTCCCTTGTGCCCGTCGTACCTTTCTCATCACCCCCATCACCACTCCTCACCGCTCCAGGTTGACTTAAAGCTGATCAAATCGAACCCAATCTGCCGCCTCGGCCTTTGAACTCGGAAGAACCAAGATTTCATTCCCCCACAAGCCCGCCTTACTTTGTAGTCACTAGGATTCAGTGCCTTGGTGCCTGAACAACAATCCCGCTCATCCCCGTAATGGTGTCGATCGATTCTTCCACGTTCGAGTACCATATGATTCACAAATTAGTTCCACCTACGTATTCAAAATCCCCCTCGTGTCCAGTGCTGGTCCATTTGACACCATTAGCGTGCTTCCTGTACATTTAGGAAGAAGATGACTTCAACACAGTAGCTTATTACAGCTTAGAGTCTGATTTAATGCAAATCAGGAAAAAAATGAGCATAAGGTAACTTGCAGGAGTGTGTGCACTCAGCTACGATATTTGTTAACATCCTTGGCATGCACACCACCCACGTAAAATCAAGAAAAATATATGGCACATAATGCGGGCAATGGCCACGTAACGCTATGTAAGATTAGTAGATCTAGCTGCTACAGCAAACACCAGTCCACCAGTCTTCTGTTGTTGCATGTTCCAATGTTCCCTTGTCACCTTGTATCACTGTCCTCTTTGCCCTCTTCCTGAGAAGTGTCACTGCTACTGCTGCTGCCACTCTTCTTGCTTACACCACTACTCCTGTCAATGCCGGCACCATCACCGCCTCCTCCCTTCCCCTCCTCCCCACCACCCTCCACAACACTCACATTCCTCCCCAAACCCCCCGCGCCCCCAACCTCCCCCAACTT
Source organism: Closterium sp. Yama58-4 (assembly GCA_947470075.1). Lineage (NCBI taxonomy): Eukaryota > Viridiplantae > Streptophyta > Zygnematophyceae > Desmidiales > Closteriaceae > Closterium > Closterium sp. Yama58-4. The sequence goes on along the minus strand of CANIUD010000278.1, from coordinate 351,343 downwards.
CTTCACCACAGGCCCTCCCAACGCCTCCTGCTTATACCTCACTCTCATTCGCGCCAGTCTCTCTTTCTTCTTCCTCTCCTTCTGCCCCTTCTGCCACAGTCTAAACATCCTATCCCTCTCAATCGACCCTTGCCATTGCACCTCCCCCAGATGAGGCCAAAGCCACCGCCGCCCCTTGATCGCATGGGCGGGGTCGTCTGTCTCTTCTGCCCGCTCCTCATCCATGGCTTTAAGAACCGGGCGGGAGAACCATTGAAACCAGGCGCGCCGCGAGCGGGATTTAGAGCGGGTGGGAACTGGGTGTTGTTCTTTAAGCGTGCCAGTGTGGGGGTTCAGAAGCAGCATTCTCTTTCGGCTGTGGTATGCCCACACGTTGACTAGGCGGTCAAGCAATCGGCAGTAGCAGTGCCGCTCCTGTTTGGGGACAGCAGGGAGTGTCGGCAAAGGGATCACACATTGATGTCTGAAGATTCACACCAGGTTGTGTTTTGCTTCTTCATCTCTGATTGGGGTTCTGACACTTTCAAACCCAAGGTCCTCAGACTCTAAACATCTCGTCCAGTGAAGAACTTATCAGCCTCAAAATTCTACTACTACCAAACCACACCTCACCTCTGCATGGCTCTGAGCCAAAGGGCACGTGCCGTGGGCCGTGTGTCTCTGGCCTTCACACCTCCAGGGATGGCATTTGAGTCGACTCAAAAGCCCAATGAAGAGCACATACTACTACCAAACCACACCTCACCTCTGCATGGCTCTGAGCCAAAGGGCATGTGCCGTGGGCCGCGTGTCTCTGGTAGAATTTCACATCTAGGGCGTCAATGAACATGCTGGTTGGGGTGCAGAGGGGAGAGAAGAGGACATATGAGAAGGAAAGCAGAGGAGAGGAGAGGGCAGAGAGGGGGACAGCACAGGAGGGGGGGGCGGGGGCAAGGACATACGAGGGGGTGTGGTTTTTAGAAAAGAGGCAAACAGAAAGTTGTCGTTGGTTATGCAAAGGCAGCAAGAACCCCACAAAGCTTTGAGAGGGCAAGGCCCACGTGCGCATGGAAATCCCTCGCTTTCATTCCCTCACGCCTTGCACGCACACGCCCTCTCACCGCATCTCTCACCGCGCAAACAGCATAAACTCCACGAAGTTGTGAGCCCGTATGGCCCACGCATGCATGGCGGACCAGGTGCCTCCTCCCCTGCCTGTATATAACCCTCCCCCCACCCCGCCTCTCACCGGGCAAAGAGCGTAAACTCCACAAAGTTGTGAGCCCGTATGGCCCATGCATGCATGCCAAACACTCCCAACCTTACCCCCCTTGCCCGCATATCCCCCCTCCACCCCACCGCGTCTCTCACCGCGCAAACAGCATAAACTCCACGAAGTTGTGAGCTGGCATGGCCCATGCGTGGATGGCGGACCAGGTGCCTCCCCCCTTGCCCGTATATAACCCTCCCCCCACCCCGCCTCTCACCGTGCAAACAGCATAAACTCCACGAAGTTGTGAGCGGGCATGGCCCACGGGTGCAAGGCAAACCCTCTCACTCCCCCAGTCAGCCACTCCCACCCGTCTCTGACAACCCCCTTCCCCCCACCCCGATCCCTCACCGCGCAAACAGCATGAACTCCACAAAGTTGTGAGCCGGCATGGCCCATGCGTGCATGGCAGACCAGGTGCCTCCTCCCGTGGGCATGGGCGGCAGGGTGGTCCAGTTGGAGGGGAGGCTGTACACCAGCCGCATGGCCTCCAGGAATGCAGCCCTGCATGGGGAGGTAATGGAGGTGATGGGGAGACATGTGAATTCGAGGGACCAGATGGTCACATTGGTGGCCTCCTCCAACAAGCATGGGCGGCAGGGTGGTCCAGCTGGACGGCAGACTGTACACCAGCCTCATGGCCTCCAGAAAGAGAGTTTTGGATGGAGTGGTGGTGCTGACCATACAAGGGACATGTGGTCACCTCCGGCTGACAAACTATGCGTGATGGGTAGTGTGATGTGGGGTGGTATGGGGTTGTGTGGGGTGGTGTGGGATGGTGTGGGTGTCTGATGTGTGTTTTGTGGTGCATCCGCACCTCCTCACCTGCAGTTACCGCGGTTCATCATGTCACATGTCGTCCAAAAGTCATCCCCTGCACGCTCCTCCAACCCCCCAACACTCATCTTCCCCGCTGCTCCCCCTGTCTCCCCTCCCCCATCCCTCTTCCCCCCATTCTCTCCCGCACCTCCCCCTCCCCCTCCCCTTCCCCCTCCCCCTCCCCCCCCTCCCCTCACCTTCTCCCCATCCTCCCCCAGCGCCCCACTCCTCGGATCCCGATGAATCTCCACCTGGTCTACAGTACTCACCCAGTACACTACCGCATCCGCTACAGTCCCCCTCTCTATAGTCCCAACCAGCGCTTTTTCCGCAGCGCCACTCAACCCTACATTCTCCGCTCGGACCCGCCACGGCTGGAAGCCTATCCAGGGGTTCCTGTGGACTCGGTCTATGCGGTAGTTAATCGCCAGCATGGCTGCAAAGTCGCAGAGCACGTCGCGGTAGTAGGGCGAGGCGAGCATGGGGAGGCGCGCCCACGCGTTCACGTCGTCGTATAGATTGGGCCGGCGGGAGGAGCGAGACTGAAGTGTTGGGGAAAGAGAGGGGATGGGGCAGGGGAAAGGATGGGGGAGGTGAGTAGGGGAGCGGCAGTACGAGAAGGAGAGCATGGGGAGACGGACCGGACCCGCCACGGCTGGAAGCCTATCCAGGGGTTCCTATGGACTCTGTCTATGCGGTAGTTAATCGCCAGCATGGCTGCAAAGTCACAGAGCACGTCATGGTAATATGGGGAGGCACAGTGCACTCACCAAGCTAACCCCCCGGTACAGGGTGTCCTTGTCGTGAATGAACGGCCAGGATCCGTTGCCAATGTACGGCTCGTAGATGCAGATGGGCTGGCCTGATCGCTCGAGGTCACCGTCGTCCCTCTCGTGCAGCCCACTCCTCTCCGCCCGCTTCACCCCCACCTTCACCTCCTCCCATGACAGTGACTCGTGCTCCCTGCGGTCCCACAGCTGGTGTGGAGAGAGGAGGGGCGAGAGGGAGGAGGGAAGGGAGGTAGGGAACAGTGAATCAGATGTTACCCGCTTCACGCCCACCTTCACCTCCTCCCACGACCGCGACTCGTGCTCTCTACGGTCCCACATCTGGCATGGGGGAAAGGGTCGGAACTCAGCCTCAGGTATTTTCAGGATTCTCACACATGTGTCGTGTGATTTATAGGGCAACTTTTCTTGAATGTCTGGGATGTCATGTCATGTGGGATGTCATGTCATGTGGGATGTCATGTCATGTGAAATGACCTCTGCGATGCTCCCTGGGATGGCATCTGAAGCATCACTTACATTGTCAGCTTCCAGCTGTTCTTCCGGTGCTTTCAGCTCAGGCACTCCTGCTGCCCGTACTCCTCCTCCTCCTCCTCCTCCTCCTCCTCCTCCTCCTCCTGTCCCCTCTCTTGCGCTGTCCTTCTCTCCACCCACAACAGCAGTGGCAGCAGCTGAAGCTGCAGAACCCTCTGCCTCTGCCGTTTGCTGCCCAACTACCCCGCCTCCCGCAGCTGCTGCCAACTCCCCCCTCGCTCCACCTCCCGCTGCTCCCACTACTGTTGCTGCTGCTGCTGCTCCTGCTGCTGCTTCTGCGTCTGCTGCTCCTGTGGCTGTTCTTTTAACAGCCAACTCGCCCCCTGCCCCGCCTCCCACCACCTCCTCAGCACCATCCATTTCGGCCATGAGCATGCTGTCCCTCGTTTTGTCTCCCATCAGCAATGCCGCTTCCCTTCTCTTCAACTCCTCCCACTCATCCTCCATCTGCAACACCACACTCCTCCTCTCACTCCCTCCCTCGCTCCTTCCCTCGCTCCTCGCACTCCCACCACTCCTCCCCTCACTGCTTGCCACATCCCCTCTCTCTTCCGAGAACCCCACCGCTCCCTCTTTACTGCCGTCCCCTGCCTTGCCTCCCGCCTTCAACCCCATCCTTCGCCCCTTATAGTCACCCTCCCGTAATATCACCTTCCTCCCCCCAATAACCCCACTCTCCCCTCCCGTCACTACCTCAGCCTCACCTTCCTCCACACCCCCACCTACATCTACCCTCTCACCCTCCTCCCCTTCTCCCCCCTCGTCCTCCTCCCCAACCCTCTTCGTCCCCCCGCCTCCCGTCCCCGGCCCTCCCTCTCCACCCACTTCTCCTACTCCCCGTCTCCCTCTCGTTCCTCCGTTTCCTCCCGCCTCCCCTCCCTCTCCCCACCCCCATCCGCCCTCCTCCCCCCACATCCACGCCTGCTTCTTATCCCACCACAGCCAATCCGCCGGCCTAGGGCTTCTAATCCCCACGCCTCCCTCCATAACCCTCTCTAGTAGCCTCGCTACCTCCTTAACCACGCTGCGCGCGCCCAGGGCCAATGAGAGCTCGCGGCCCGATGCTGACATGGCGAGCGCGTCAGACTGCGAGAGCGACGCGGCTTTAAGGAGCGCCTGCTTTATGGAAGGTTCCTTCCCAGGGTCGTAGAAAAGAGCATGCACGCCATTGGTCAACTGTGAAGGGAGGGAGGACGGGGGGGAGAGGGAGGGGTGGGAGAGATTTGGAGGAGTGGGGGAGGGTGGGGGGGAGTGGGAAGTACATGGAGGAAGGGGAGATGGAGGAGTGGTTGGAGAGATGAGATGCATAAAACACACCGCTCAAGGTGCAGCACTCACCACCCAGCACCACTGTCCACCACTCACCACCAACCACCACCCACCCTCTCACCTCTGCTTGAACTTTGATCAGCTTTGGCACCACCACCACCTTCCCCAGAGCCAGCGCTTTCACCAGCAGTGGATTCACCTCCCTCTCCTCCTCCACCGAACTCCACACCACCACACCACCATCAACACCACTCGCACCCACCTACTCATTTACCCGCTCACCTCTCCTCGAATCTTGATAAGTTTCGGCACCACAATCACCTTCCCCAGAGCCAGCGCTTTCACCAGCAGCGAATTCACCTCCCTCTCCTCCTCCACCGAACTCCACACCACCACATCACCATCAACGCCCCTCGAGAAACAATACCCACCACCCACCAACCCCACTACCCCTCACCCACCTCCATCCCCCACTCACCTCTCCTCGGATCTTGATCAGCTTTGGCACCACAATCACCTTCCCCAGAGCAAGCGCTTTCACGAGCAGCGGATTCACCTCCCTCTCCTCCTCCACCGAGCTCCACACCACCACATCACTCGCCATCAACACGCCCATCCCCTCCTCCCCCTCTGCCTCCCCCACGCCCCACGTCAGATTCGCTATAAGCAGATGCTTCGCTACCACTTTAAGCACCGCCAGCTGCGACTGTGACCCTGAGCCGTTCCAGCTACCCATAAACAGCACGTGCGCTCGCTCCACAGCGGAAACCCCCTCTCGCTCCTTTTGGTTCCCCTCCCCTCCTCTCCCTCTCCCCCCTCCTCTCTTCTCCCTCCCTCCTTCCCCTCCTACCCCACCTCCCCTTCCTCCACTCCCTTCCCCCCCTCCTCCTTCCTCCCCTCCTCCCTTTCCCCCAGCATCCCCTACCATCCAGCCCAATAAAGACCCCCACCCCATGGCAGGCGGCTGGACCAATGATTGAACGGCATGCATGGCCATTGCTCTTTCCCGCCACTTTCCCTGGTACACCCTCTGGTTTCCCGCCACTGCTACAGTGAACGCGTCAGGCGGGATCTGACGCGCCGCCCGCTCAGACTCTGGCGAGCGCGATGCGGCGAATCGGGTCGCGGCGTACGTCCACGTGGGCGAGCCGGGAATTACCAGGAAGTTTCCAGTGTTCAGGGACTGGTATCGCTCTTTAAGTGCCATGCAGGGGAACAGAACGGCATCAGGGCGAGCGAACAGATCAATCCACTGCTGCTTCAGCCCCTGCAGATGCTGACTGGACTCGTACACTGCCAGCCTGTCTGCCACGTCAGCCTCGTGCACGACCCACACCAGTGGGACTTCAGTGAACGGCTCTTGGGCCAACTTGGCGATAAACGGAGCGGCCTCTAACGAGTTCGCCAAAACTCCCTGGTAGCTGTATAAGAAAGTCCCACGGCGACAGCGCGGCGGAATTGCAAGGCCGGAGAGAGGTGCGGGAGAGGAAATTAAGAACGCGAGTGAGAGGAGTGATGGTGCGATGACAGATGCAGGGAACGGGTGATTAGACATGGAACTACTGGATCGCGCAACGTCGAATACGCAGGGTTTTGGGATTGGAAAAGGACACACTGAATCACAGGGAAGGGAGGAACAGACATCAACGGGGTGTGGGGGACGACAGTCGTGAGCGGAGCAAGAGGGCTTACTCCAGCCAGTCGATGTGATTCAGGCTCGTGTTGTGCCTCCCCGTTATAGTCACACGCACGGCGAGGCCCCTCCACGCGTCCGCCATGGGCCCTCCTTCCTGCGCGATTACCTCGATGGCGTATCCCAGTGACTTGAGTCCCGACCCAAGAGTGAAGAAATACGCGTTTTCCGCATTCCTTTCAAGGCGATCCGTTACAAGCGCCAGCAGAGGCGGTCTCAGGTTGGCCGAGACCTCCGTGAGCCATCGCAGCGCGCCTTGCATCTGCGCCGCCCGCCTCTCCATCAACCCTTCCTTCAGCTTCAGTAACTTATTAACGAGCGTCGAGTCCCTCTTCGCTACAGTCACATCTTTTACTATCACCTCACGGCTCTGCAGCTGCCTTTGCCCGAAATCAACTTGTAACTGTCCGTCTAATACCGCGGATTCTAACTTTTGACTCGTTGCTGAGCTGTGAACGTATAATCCTATACTGAAGCATATGACTGCAGCGAGAACGAAGGGAAGGTACACCCATCGCACCGTAACACCCGCGGTACCCTTCTTAGCGGGCGTCGAGTGCGGATCCGATGTGTTTAGGCTGCTGTTTCGGCGCACGCGGTTTCTAGACCGTTGCCGCTCGGGGACGCCGCTACACTTGACGGGCTCTGCGGATTCGGTGTCGAACGAGCTCGGCGCGCAGTGCCGGTTCGCGGATGCGTGCCACGTGGCAGAGGCGGAGGTTGACGAATGCGACGCTCGTTTCATTGCTGACGTGGGAGATTGGGGAGCCCCTCTGGGCTCGTCTTCGCTCATGGTGGTGGTGCCAGCTCAGCAAAGAATAATTTGACGATGAGAGATGGAAATACTCCGTTGAAAGCGAAGAACGTATCTAGGAAGTAGAGACATCCTTGACTTCAAACACGGCTGTGGGTGACGGAGTGTTCAAACTACGTAGCATGAGTGTCGTCTATATTGAAGCATTGAGGTTCGTCATCAAACTACTCGCAGGCCCATCCGGAACCAATATTCCTTGATTGAAGCGCGAAACAAGCTTGCTAGAACGAAGAGCAAAGCCCTTCTGGTACTTCTGACGAATGAGGAGGGCGGACACTAGGGAACGGATGGTCAGCCTAGTGAACTAATTCACTTGAAGACACATAGAGTCGCCGGCACATAACGGCTGCTCACACTGCCGGCCCGGAAACGGAAAATGGGTGCTGCTAAGCGGGTGCCGCGACTTGAGCATAGGAACTGGGAAGCAGAGAGAGAACCCTGAAGATCAGAGTCTGAACGATGAAACCTCGAGGGGAGCGATGCGGCAGCTCTTTAGGGGGAAACCCGTGCAGGAAGCCTGCCAAAACTCGAGGCCGCCTTGGTTCTCCCAATTGTTGCGTGGGGACCCAAACCTGAATCAAGGTTCACGAAACCAGGGATCCACCCTAGATCCCAAAGCTTGGGGAAAGCCTGCCTTGTGGTGTGCGTCTCGAAGTGAAGGCGGCAGCACAGAGGTGTAAATGAGGAGAGGCGAGGAAGAAAATCGACGGCTCACCGTTGATCATTTGGGATGTCGCTGGAAAATCGGTCGGTCAGGGCGAGAGTAGAGTCAGAGTCTCGGTGACAGTTGCCGAAGCTCGCTGGCGCTGCGTGCCAAACCTGTTCTCGACCAGAGACGAACCTGAGGGGGGCTTACCTGGGAAACCCACCCAAGCAACGAAGTCCCAAACGACGCCTGCTGCGATTCGGCAAGCCAACGTCACCTTGTAGGCAAGCCCAATCATCGGTCCGCTGTGGTTCATGCGTCACCGAAGGCACAAGGCGGGAATCCCTGAACCAAAATTTCGTTGGCTGGGCTGTCAGCGAGAATGTGGATCTATGGGGAGGTTCGCTACCAGGATCTTGGCACAAGTGTATCAGATTGAAACAGCTCGATGAAAAACAGTACACTTCACATAAAGCTTCACCCTAAAGTGGCAAAAAATCTAGATGCTAGGTGGATCCAGCCGCCTTAGCAGATATTCCACCTGCACTTTTTTTGTCAATGGCATTATCCATTGCCCGTAGAGTCTAGCAACCACCTCTGGTTGAATCTTGAAGTTTCCTTGGGGCTGCTGAGTAGAAGCTGCTCCTTCAGTCACCCCCTTAGCTGGTTCAATTGGACATTCGAAAATATCCTGTCCAAACGTTGCAGCCTTTCTTTCAACACGGCGCTGGACCGCAGCTTCGACGTCATTAAACGTGAGCAACTGCATCAGCCCCTCTGCATCTTGCTTCTCAATTAAGGATATGTATGCCTCTGGATTCTCCTGGAACTTTGCCTCAGCAACAAACGCCCCGAAGTGAATTCGCTTCGAGAGAGCCTGATAACAGATGGCAAAATGGCGGTGAGCAGGAAGAACATGTGAGGGAGGGAGGGACAGAACATGGAAGTGAGTTCGTCACGACGAGGCATGTATTGCAAAAAAGACAAGAAAGAGGCAACCAGCTGACCTGCAGGCAGAGCACGTCCATGGTGACAGCAGAGCCATAGTTGAAGTCGTCACCATCTCGTGTGATCTCTGGCAATAGATCTTCAAAGTACATCTTCCATATGATGTCGTTGATGTTTATGGTGCCTGCGGCATCATGTAACACCTGCATTCACATGCATAAACACAAACACATGCACACATGCATTCTGGCCAATGTTGCAATTTTATTCGAAAAGTACAAAGCAAGACAATGACTCAATTCAATCTGGACATTTCAAACAAACTGTCTCTCAAGGGAGAATGTCACGCATCTGACATACCTTGGGGTAGTTCAAGGGAGGCAGAATAAGAGGCGGAATGGCATCGGGGAAGAACGGCCGTTCAGTGGGGCTTGTGTAGCGCCGAACCTGATGAGACATGGCAACCAGACAGACAGAAGTTACCAGACATGGAGGTGGTGACGGATAGAGGCCGGTTTTCCATCAAACTCAAGATAACGAACCTGGCGCCACGTAGACCTAGTGATGGTTTCGAGAGAAACAGGTAAGAGTGTCACTGTCGGCAAAATTTGCGAATGCGCACAATAGCTATAACATAATCTTTCTTCGCGAAAATGTAATAAAGCTGCAACAGGGACAATTTTTTAGGGGAGATGTCGGGATATTGGGCAGGGTTGGAGAATGTGCAAGCAGTGGGGATGCATTCTCTAAGTACGATGGTTACCTTTCCGTGTAGCACTTCCGTTTCTCGCATGACGAATTCCAGCAGCGATCCTTCAAACCCCGGGACAGGCATAGCTGACGCGTCGTACGCAGGTTTATTGCGACAGAACTGCGACCGCTCGATCAGCGAGAATATGATGCTGTCCTCTTGGCGAATTAGCGAGCTGCGGATGTTCGCCAATGTTACCGTGTGCTGGTCGCTGATATCCATGTCGCCTATCTCCCCGTCTGGGTAAAGGGTTGCGGACGGTTGCGCGGCTGCTGCAGAAATCGCGGAAGCGGAGACAGCAGCGCCGAGTATTGCGGGGACCGGGACAACTGGAGCTGGGATGGAGGAAGTTCCGTGGTCACTACGTAGAGAATTAACTACGAGTGGTGGAATGCGGGATATGCGGGGCGGAAGGCGCTGAGATGGAAGATGCTTATGCTGGAAAAGGATTGGGATGGTGCTGCTGCTGGGAGCCAGGACGAAGCGTGACTCAATCGCGAGAAGCATCTCGCCCGAGGGTTTATGGTAAAGCTCCACCTGGCAACAGAAACTTTTACGCAATTAGGCGCTCATTCAGGAAAGTGAAGCTCGACGCAACGATCAACGAAGGAGAGTATTGCGGACAAACACAAGGTGAGCTGCTCAACCTTGAATTCTGCTAGCGCAATTTGTGCTCTGCTTTTCTCTTGTGGTGGGGTTGCTGGCGGTGGGGCTGCTGGTGAGGCTGATGAGCTCTCGGGGAAGTGCGGAAATATCGAGGGAAGCAAGATGGGGACAGGGGGTAACTTCTCGCGAGCGATCGTAGACAGCCCGAAGATGTAGAAATGTTACTTGACACAAGCCACTTTTGTTTCTCAATACAAAATAAGAAAAATCCAACAAAGAAGAAACGATCCTACCCTATGATAGAGCCGAAGATCATGACACGCTTTTGTGTCGTACTATCTGCATGCACATTTGTTGTCCCCTCGTTCTTGCAGCCAGCATTTGCATCTCCATCAACCAAGCCCTTAGCTGCAATTTGTAGGTCTTCCAAAGTTATCGCATAGAACTGTTTGCTTGATTTGGCAGGTGAACCGTCAAGTGATGTTGATGCTACCAGGCGATGCTCTCCGAACTCAGCATTCGCTTCCACGCAAGGAACGGTTGATGATGTTGATCCTTCTTTCGGCCAAATGGATGACAATGGATTGCTCGATTTTTCCGAATCCTCCTCGCTACCTGATGAAGCTCCAAAGTCTGTGTCAGACCTCAATCTCCTCCCCTCCATCGTCTTTCCAATCTTCTGAGAAGACCAGGTCATCTCCACATCCTCAGTAGCAGATCCCAGGCTCTTCACCCTCCTCTTCCTGCCTCCCTTCACCACACAGTCAGCTCCAGAATTGTCTTGAAGCAGCTGCTTCGCCCAGGCACTCCTAGGGGCCATGGACCTTTCTCCTCGGAGGGGAGGCACTAGCTTCAGTGCCGGCTGGACAGTGTTTGCAGACCTGCTGCTCTTTGGCGGTGATGATATGACTTGCTCCTTGTCCACAGCTTGAGGCTGATGTTGTTTCGAAGGCGAAGGTCTCCACGCTTTGAATCCAGGTCGACATGCCTCTCCTGTAACACGATCTGTGCGCGCTGGTTCCGTTACTTGTATCCTTGGTCCTGCTGGGGATGCTGACAGCACTCCATATCCCTTCAGCAAATGAGATTCTGCATTGCCTTCTGCATACCCTGCTTCTGGAACTTTCCAGGAAGCTGCATCCTTTGCCTGACCAGAGGTCAAGTCATGAGGACGTGGAATGTGGCCTTCTTGGCTCCATGGAGCGTTCAGATCCAGAACCACGACTGGCTCTGGGTCTGTGCAAAGATCCATGGGAAGCAGGTTGGCAGATGCTGCTGAAGAATCGTCTTGCCTCTGTCCCATGCCGTGATGCGATACGGCAAGCCCATGCCTTGCGATGTTGTTTTGCGGAACAGGCAACACTGCGATGTTGTCATGATGTAACATTGCCTCGTGATGCGACATTCCATTGGAATGCGGAACCACGCAAGCGTGGTGACGCATCGTGACTTCTTGCAGTGCCGCGTGCCTCCCATGGTGATGCAAACCGGCTTCCCTGAGGGCCGTTTCGAACAACGGATACGAGCACATGATTTCGTTGCTGATACCAGCGGTAAATCTCATCAAGCTCGATTTCTTGGAGGTAGGGCTGATGCCGTTTGGACTCAAGGCGTTGCTCCGATCGCTCATGCTTCCGCAGCAACCAGCGCGTTCGTCGAGTAGGGCGATAATCTCCACTTCTTCTTTCCGAGGTTCCCACGGATAACAACAAGGGCTTGACGATGATGCGCTGACGAAACTCATGCGGAGAGCCGTGCCAGGTGGGAGACGAGAGGTACTTGGTAAGTCTAGACCGTACAAGAAAGTGTGTAATTGCAACCAGAAGTATCACAGGCCAGGAAAGAGATCAGTTACTCTGATCGGACATGGACGATGGACAGAAATAAGGGAGACAGGACTGAAGGCTGTGGCTGTTAGCGTCGATTGGGAACGGGTGATAAACGAGGCGATTGCTAAACGGCTGGATCCCACCCATGTATATCGCTCTTCCGTCAGACCTAGATCAAGACACAGCCGTCTTCGGAACATAGCGAAACCGTTGGCTTCCACTAGGGATCCACGCACCATGGAGTATCTGAACGAGAAAATGCCGGTGAGGCTTTGTCGCGACGAATATTGGAATCTACGATCTGACGCTTTGATTGTCGCTTTGAGATGGCATCTCCATGACGATTGCGCGAGACTGTGCTGTGTCATTTGGCACATGGGATTTTCAAATAAAAAGACGGTGAGCTTGGCGCTCGCGTGACTCCCCATAGGCGCTGAGGCGAAAGGCGTTCGACAGCCGCGCCTGGAGTGAGTATTGCCACACGACAGCGAGCTAGGGAGATTTGGTTGGAAGAAATTTCACTGACTAAAGCGATCAGACTTTCTGAATGTTCCTAAAGCGAATCTGCTCGGATGCTTGATCTAACTCCTCCTAATCGTCGGATAGAGACGAATGCAAGCCCTATTTTCTCGCCACGGAAACGGACTGGCGCACATGGCGTTTGGGACAGCGCGGGTCGCTCGAAACGAAAGAGGACAATATCTATTGATAAGCTTGCGCCAAAACAGCACCGCCTTAATCTCCACGCAGTGGTGTCAGTATCTTCACTTACCCCTCCGTCCCTCATCTTCCATGACGCTGAAACGGAGGATCAAGTTGGAACCTTTCACATTCTTCTTGGAGTGGGTTTGGACACGATTCCTTCGGGTTCCAACGGGCAAAAAGTGGGAACGTATAGGTGCAGTACGGTAGCAACTCGATCGCGACCTGATCCAGATCGTACTCCGATGTCAATAGGCACGTGAACGATGCACCAGTTTCTGGTCTGGATGGCATTGGGCACGTGAAGGATGGTGAGGATGGATGCTGGCGGTGGATTTTGACACTGTTGACACTGCCATGCTTCCTTCTGCTGCTGTGGTATCACCTGTCTCCTGTATGTTTTGCAGCCTCTAACGAGGATAAACGTTCTTGAACTGAAGGGTCACCGCCATTTTAGGCCAATCGCGAGGCAAATATCTATATGGTAACCATATTCCTCGCGTGTATACATTGTACAACTATTTTCTATAGTGCATCTCTATATTTCAGACCCCGCACTCATCAACATTATACCGTATGTCATCGTTCACTCATATGAATTGGTGTTTGAGAACAAAATTAGAACCTGGTACTACAATTACAACAGCAGAACACCGCATGCCCGATATAGGCTCGCGACAAAAAGAATAGCCCCCTTCCCACCCTCCCTCCTAGCTACACATTACCCTTGCCCCCTTCCAAATTCAACTAAGCCAGCTCCCCTTCAAACAGCTGGCAGACTCCTTGGCCTTGCCACACGCCACGGGCTACCCGCTGCATTTGGTGAAATCACCCCCTTAGGACTTGCCCGGCGGGGGCTAGGCTGGCAAGGCTTCTGGTTACCACTAACCGGGGCTCTGGATGTCGCACCGCAAGGCTGTGGCACCTGGTTACAGTCCCCATCCATGGTCACAACAACTCGCACAGCGTCACCAGCGTTCATGCTGGCGTTGGCATTCGGGGAAGTGGAGATCGGCCTTCCCTTGAACGCACCCTCTTCGAGGGTCCCTGCGCTTTCACTCCTTTGGAAGCGCTGTGGCCCCATTGCGTTATTAGCAGTGCTCCCAATACCCCCGATAGAAGCACAAACTTGCCCCCCTAAGCCCGCCCGCATATCCTCAGCGCAAAAGCCCGCCATGTCATGAAGATCGAGCACTGGCCGCAGCGCTGCAACCACCTCGGACATTTTCGGGCGACGCTTGGCTTTCTTCTGCAGGCACTCTTTGACGATAGCGGCGACCATTTGTGCGCCACGAGCGGAGTACCGGCCGCGAAGGGCGGGGTCCATTATGCGGTAGAGCGTGGAGGGTGCGGAGAGTAAGGGAGAAGCCCACTCAACGAGGCTCTGCTCCTCTCGTGGTCTGGAGAAACAACAGAATCCAAACAATAGAAAGCAGATTAGGCAATGACATTATGAGTATTGGAAAAGAAGGATTCAGAAAACATAAGTGTAAAGCGGGGAACTCAGCAAGGGGTTATGGAATTTGAAAGTTGGGATTTGAAAGTACCTTTCTTTGTCCAGTGCCAGCCTTCCCGTCATCAGCTCCAGCAGCACCACACCGAACCCGTACACGTCACTCTTCGTTGTAAGGTGCCCCGTTAACACATACTCGGGCGCCGCATACCCCACAGTCCCCACCACCCGCGTTGACACATGAGTCTTCTCCCCGTCAGGCCCTTCCCTCGCCATACCGAAATCCGAGAGCTTCACTTCAAGATCATTCGTTAATAGAATATTTGACGTCTTGAAATCGCGATAGATGACCTGATGCTCCGCCTCCTCATGCAGATACGCCAACCCCGCCGCCGCGCCATACGCAATCTTCAACCGTTGGTGCCACGTCAGCGGGTTTGCCAGCGCATCCTCCCCGAAAAGCAAAAACTCGAGCGAACCCCGGGGAAGGTACTCGTACACTAACAGCCGTTGATCCTCCTCGGCGCAATATCCAATCAGACACACCAGATTAGGGTGTTCCAGGAGCCCCAGAAAGCTAACCTCCGTCAACCACTCCCGCTCCCCCTGATGCCCGCACGTGTCCAGCACTTTTACGGCAACTGGGATTTTCCGGCCGCTCCGTGTGGGAAGGTAACCTTTGAAAACCGACCCGAACCCACCCTCGCCGAGAAACCCCTCGATATCGAAATTTCTCGTCATTTCTTCCACTTGCGCGTATGTGAAGGGAATCGGGCCGGCCATCGTACGTTCGGGTAGACCGTCTTGTGTGGGCTGGTAACCAGGTAACGGCTCGCGGACTTCGCATGGCGTTGACGAAAACTGGTTGTGCGAGTTGGAGCGTGGCGAAAATTCGCTAGAGGGTTCGCAGATGGGCATCAATACGCTGGCGTGGTGGTGCATGCCAGACATGATTGGCGAATTCGCGAGTTCTGGTAACGACTTGGTCTTCTCCAGCTGGTTTGTGGGACTTATAGCGGGGTCCACTGTAACGGGTGTGACTTTCCGGATCGGTTCTGCTGCGGCTGCGCTTTTACTCTTCACGATCTGACGATCCGCTGACTCTGCTCCGTTGATCTCAGTCGAAATTGACGGCGACGATGCGATGCTGGATGAGCTGGCAGGGCTACACGTGGAACTCGACCCTCCTGACGTGGCAGGGCGGAGCCAGCTGGACGATCGCCTGGATGTCGCCGACGACGCCTTTTTCCTGCTGCGAGGGCTCTGCGACGCACCGCTAGAACCGCTAGAAGCCGCTTTAGTCGACGCGGCAGGGGAGGCGATTCCCTTGGGGCTAGGTAGCAGCTGCGGCTTCCCGCCAAAAGCGGCGGCAGATGCGCTGGCGGAGTCTTTCGAGGGATACGCTGGCGGAGTGGACGGCGCGGATCGCGGGCTGGTTGAGGCGGAAAGCGCGCGCGCGCGCACCTTGGTCATGGGCGCGGACTCGGAGCGGGAAAGGAAGCTTCCGCGCGGCTTCGTGGTCACCGGGGATTTGCATGCGGCTGCTGCGCCCGCTGATCTGCTCACGCGGGAGGGCTGCGGGGAGTGGGGTGAGTCGGGGCCGTCGCGCTCCGGGGAGACCTCCCGAGAGCTGAACCCGAAGCAGCCCATGGTAATGGAGAGTGGTTTGATTCGGTCTGGGCCGGTATTCTCGGATCTGGGACGGCTGCGGGAAGGCGTGATCTGCGTCAGTCTTGGCCGGTTGAAAGACGCTGAAGGCTCAAAAGCGGTAGTACGTAAAGGCCTTGAAGGTCTTGGGAATCGCTTGGGAGAATTGAAGTTAGATTTCGTGCACGTTGGGTTCGGATAGAAGAGCTGCTGATTGCTATGGCAGGCTTGGCTGGAAGATGGGAAGACCTAAGAGCCGACTAGAACATTTATGCGAGTCCAGCAACTGAGATGGGAAGGTACGTGTGTGACATCGGCGGAGGGTTGCGATGGCCGTCAGATCAGGGGAGGGGGAAGGAATAGGACGAAGAGGGGGAGGAGGAGGCGAAGTGAGCAGATGTGAGAGCAGGCGAAGCAGCGTGGTTGCCGGGATGAGGAGAGAAAGAGGTCGGGGTTCGGGAGACGGAGAGGCGGACTGAGGGAGTGATAAAGGAGAGAGAAGGGGAACGGCCACGGGGAATTGGAACTCGTTGCGTTGGCACGGGGGAACTGTGGTGGCTTTGCTGCGTTGTCGCATTGAAATTGGATCCATCGAAAATAAGTACCAACTGAAGCGCCGTCGGTGGTGGTGCTGCTGCTGCGCTGCTGCTGCCGACGTAGTCTGCAATGGAAGAAATTATCCCACGACTTCTTTTCGACCAATGGGAGCGGGGAGAGGAAACGAGTGCCTTGACTTGGGAACACGCCATCGCCTCACGTAAATCGGACGTTGGTTGGTTAGGTTACTCGCCCTCGTGCAGGCCAATTCGTACGTCGGTGTTCCATGATTGGAAACGAATAAAACCTGCGAAGTTCCGCGCGAATGCTTCTGGCGAGTAGGATGCTGTCCGCTTCTATCGCGTACAAGGACAGCCGTCATTGCGTCACCTGACTCTTGGCTGCCATGGCAACTGTTTCGTCCACTCTCTATTATCCCAGGCAACCGAAGCGCGGAAAACCCCGGAATGCCAAGAGGCACACGGCCGCGGCTCGGCGAGCAGCCAGCCAGCAGCAGCCATCGGCAAGAAGGGCATGGAAAATATCGTATTCACTGGGCCTAGTCATTAATTACCCGATACTACCGAGTCGAACCTCCTTCCCCTACGTGTTTCTGAGCAACCACGTGGCTTGCTATATGCGTGCTGCTGTGCTGCTGTTCTAGCTCTGCTGCTATGCTGCCTTGCTACTAGGACCTGCCATGGAAACTGTGAGCGAGAGTTGTACAGCATAGCGGGTTGCGGGAACAGACGGACCGTCGCCACGATTCGCGACTGTGGTGGTGTGCTGCGAAGGTCTAGGGAAATCAGTGGAGGGAGGGACGGACCAATCAGTGACAGAAGACTCGAACGGTCGAAAAAGTTGCGTCCGCTACATTGCAAATCCCCTACTTCATTGTGTTTATGTTTTCAGAAAGGTTGCATGCATAACAAGTTGCAGTAAGTGAGAAACTTCCGTGGATACCTTTTTTTACGGCTCAATGTAGGCCTGTGAAATAAAATGCTATTATTGTTATGAGTTTGTTTTTTTGGATTTCAAGCATGGATTCTGACTAGTAGCGAACACCAGTCGAGGTTTGTGTTGGTAGTGCTAGCGAAGAGGAGTTCTTGGTGCTATGTTTCTGTATTAATGCTCCATTATGTGCAGGGTGTACCGTTCTGTTTCTCATGGACCAACAACGGGTAGGACCGGGAAAATGATTGCGACACTCAAGTCACAGTAATCTGTGTGGCCTGACAGGTGTGTGCGTTGTCATTTGATGATTGCGAAGGTTTCACGTGTGGGGAGGAGCCCAACCACACAGCCATTGGACAATAGCCAGTGGTTGGCCTGCCGCGCCAGACGCCACACCAATCAGAAAGCAAAGCCTCTCTCACCTCTCTCCTCCTTACCTCACCACCGCCTCTTGCTGATGCCTGTGCCATATGACAGAGCCCTAACCGAACCGAAGGCATCAGTTTTGCTCGAGTCGGACCTACCGATGTGGTCAGGGTTTGGGGTTCGGCGTCGGGCCTTGTGTGAGTTCCATCAGAAACTTGCGGCGGGTGATTTTGCGTGCGTGTCCGTCCACCACTGGAACGTCAAATTCCACAGGTCGGAAACGGAAACCCCGGTAAAAACTCCACTCATCCCCATCAAGCGCCATGTTTCCTGCAGATGTTCTCCCATAAATCTTGCTACCAGCTGCAGTACGAAATTTTGTTCGTGGAAATTGGGCAAATTCAGCCAAATCAATTCCTAAGTACAGAGCAAGTCTCGTCGGTGGGCAGGGATGAGCTGTGGGGATTTGGGATCTCCGGTCTGGTGTAAAGGGTATCAATCGCAAAACCCAACCTTTCATCCAACATCACATTCGCTAGAATCAAAACGGGGAGTTGCGTGCGTGCAACCAACCACGGGGTTGTTTGACGTTTCAGCCGCCTCCTCCACCCCCGCACTGCAGGGTCCGCGAGATGAGGTTTTCAGGATTGCCTCCCTCCCTGGTCAGCATGATCGCCTCGTCAATTTCTTCTACAGTCAGAGAAGAACCAAGCTTTCTCCCTGCCTCTCTCCCCTCCCACTTGGTTTTTACTCCAGCTCTTCCCCGCTGTCTGTTCCCTAGCTTTTGTCAATCTTCCTCTCTTGTTCAGCCTTCGATTTCTCCGCTTCAAGCAGTCAGCGATTTCCGACGTTCGAAGGGCGTTCGAAGCGCTTTCTAAGTTTGCATTCTTAGCTTTCCGTTGTATACGTTGTAGTTTTTAGTCCCACGCGATCCAGTTTTCCGTTTCAGAGGTAAATACCTGTTGGCATTAGTCAGGTTGCGCTGTCACGCGATTCGAGACCAAGTTCGCAATACCCAACATTTCTGCTATTTGTGGGAGGAATACTAGTTGTCGTAATACACGCCATGGCAACAATGTCACCTCCTCCGCCTGTTCCTGATTCCAATTCCGGCTCGTCCGATCTTCCCCCGGGCGCCTTTATCGCCTCTATCACCGCCGCGTTTCTCGCCTTCGTCGGTCTTTTCCTGTGCCTGGTTTTCGCTCGCTGGTTTATTGCTCCAGAGCCAGAACAGGAGGATGACAGGAATAACCAGCGGCGGAGACTTTACGGCTTGGATAAAGATCTAGTCAAGAGCTTTCCAACCTTTGTTTTTGCTCCTGAGCAAGCCAAGGAGAGCGACTGTGTCAGTTACCGCCAGTGCTGCATCTGCTTACAAGACTACGAACCAGGCGACGAAATCAAATCTCTTCCGGTTTGCGGTCACAGGTTCCACGACTCGTGTATCGATATGTGGCTGGAAGGGAAGAGAACTTGTCCGGTGTGCCGGGCGAATCTCAGACCCAAACCAACTGCCGACAGCGGAGCAAAGTCGTCGGCGGACGGCGAACACGAGGAAGCAGATGTCGCGATTGTCATCGGTCAACCTTGCGACAGCAACGGACAGTGCAACCCAACTGTGTGCAACAGCGGCGATTGTTGTGACGAAACGTCAAGAAGCGTGGAAGAAAGCAGTCTCTCAGCTACTCACACGATTTCGCTCGAGCGAATTTCGACCGCAAGTACGCCGTTAGTGCACCCGTCCCAAACGGTAGGCTCATGCGAGCCCTTGGAGCAGTATGCTGATCGGAATTCGGTACCTTGAAGTAACAAGTATGGTGCTCTCCGCTGATTCAAAGAAGCAGAGTGGGAGAAGCCGCGGTGCGGATCGAGCAGCGGATGAATAATTCTCACGGAGGAGGTGTGCCTGCAGTCAGCCAAGAAGGCGCTTGAGGGTACTATTGACACGGTCTTTGTTGAGCTGGAAATAGCATCGCCAAGCAGTTGGTGCAGGTGAGCAGCCATGCAGCCTCTTCATATATGCCAAGGCTGAGTCGTGGCTGGTGTACAGTCAAGTGAAAGAGAAAAGGTTTCCAGGAAGCAGTTTCATTTAGTGCCCAGGGTGCTACTTCTAGGTTCTTGCGCACCTTCTCACGATGCCCCAATAGAAGCAGCAGCAGCAGCATCAAGACCTCCACGACTGGGTGTGGGTCTGGTTTTGGAAGTTGGTCGTTTTCTCATCTGTAATGTTGATTCTCTTAGTGGGCAACATCTTGTTGCTTCCTATGTTATGTAATTCATTCTGTGATTCAACCGTGTAGAATTTGCATATTTTATCGTCACTCGTTATTGGCTGATGCGCTTACGCAACCCTGGCAGCTTATCAGCCAATAGCGAGCGACGATTTTGGTGCGCATTTCCAAACCACATCAGTTTCGTGTGATGGGTTGGTTCGGGTTGCGTTCCAAAGCGGTAAGCAAGCCACCCATCCGTGCCCACACCACACAGAGTCAAAACCAGCACTGCTCGGCCGCTCCCTCCCAGCCGTCCATGCTCAACCGTTTTCCCCCAGCCGCCATGCCCCCCATGCCCCATTTTCACGGCAGTGCGTCTTGGCGCTGGCCTGAACTAACTGTGGCTGTATCAGTATCTTCACCTACCTCAGTCCGAATTCCAGAACCTTTCCCGTGCTTTCATTCCCGCAGGAGCGACTATATATGCAGCGCTCTGCTGTTCCCGTATAGATTTATATTGAAATTTGTTATTTCTCTCGGCGACGCGTGACTAATGCCAGGCCATTTCTTGGACGCCGCGAAATTTATCTGTCCGACAATCATTCCGTTAACAAGATTTCATCTGGATTACTGGTGAGAATGTCGTCCGCTGCTGCCAACATAACCCGCAACTACGGCCTCGACGCGTCATCGACGAGCATCATCGTCACCATCTCCGCCATTCTCCTCGTCCTCGTCTCCTTCGCCTTCTGTTTGTCCTTCGTGCGGAACCGAGCCTTTGCCCGCCGTCGCCGGTCGAATCTGGCGCTCGAAAATGGCGGCGCCGCACGCGGGAGGCCGGGAACGCGGGGATTGGATGAGGAGCTCGTTAGGTCTTTCCCCACGTTCATATTCTCCCCGGAAGCGGCGGAGAGCGGTCGATTCGTGGCGAATGGCGGCGTAAAGTGGGGAATACCAGGAGAGGACGGCGGAGGAGATAAGGAGGGCGGAGATTCACTACCAAATTGGGGGGAAGAAGGGGGATTCCGCGAGTGCGCGGTGTGCTTGGCGGAGTACGTTTCCGCGGACATGCTGAAATTGCTCCCCCCTTGCGGGCACGTGTTCCACGTGGACTGCATCGACACGTGGCTTCAAGGAAAATCGACCTGCCCGATATGCCGCCGAGAGATAGGTCAGAATGCTGACGTCAAGGAAGGAGATTCAGAGGGAGGAGGCGCAGCGGGAGATGGAGGAGAGCAAAGCGAGAGGGGGGAGCAAGGGGAGAGCAGCACTGGGGGAGGTGTAGCGAGTCTGGAAGCCGACCGAGAGGAGTTAGGGCAGCAGGCAGTGACGGAGAGTGCAGATAGGGTTCCAGCTGAGCAGAGGTCTGCGTCTTCAGTAAACCCTGAGGGAGAGTTGCCCTCAGTGTGGGTTCGACTGAGGTCATTGTGGTCGAGAGCTCCTGCGAATCCTCCCAGTGTAGATGGTCGCACTCCCGAATCTGTTCCTGTGGGGCTGTCTCCATCTGCCGTGGTGCTTATACCGCCCTCTGGTGTATCGTAGAAGCCATGGAGAGGTGTGGCACGGGCACGAGTTCTGCCTCGGGTGCTGAATGCATGGTTCTGATATTCCAAGGTTGGAAGCACGCGGGTGGAGATGCGAAGCCTGATGGCGCTGCACACGCAAACGGCCGAAGGACGCTGTTGCAGAAGGGCTTGTCAAAGGTGCAAAATTTGTGGGTGAGTGTAGACCTGTAAATATTGCACGAGGTGATGTGTTGGAATTTACACTAGTGTGATTTGGTGGTTTGCTTTCTTGGAGTTGGGCCCATCATTATAGCCTAGACATTGACACGACATGGTGGGATGGTGTGACCATTAAGACTGTTGCACTTGCATACAACAAGCTCCACCATTAGAAACTGCAAGCATGCGATATGATGTATTCAAAGCGGTGATCTGTCATGTGAAATATGGTTTGCTTTGTCTTTCGATAGGTGGGGTGATGTGTCATGTGAGTTGTGGTTTGATTTGTGGCGCTGCCCGTCAACATAGATCCATCAGTGTTGCATCCTCCTAACAGAATGTGACCGCAGGGCTAACAGAATGGAAGAGGGCAGGTGATTTGAAGGTTTTTCATATCATTGGTTGGCAAACCATCTTGCACTATGAGAAGTCATTGCTCAGCTTATTCTAGTCAATGCTTCTACACTGCTGCATATGCATTGTCATTAGCGGGTTTCTAATGGGCCAGGCAGATGGCAAGGATGCGGATTCTCACCACAGCCCATCCCCACCATCCTGCCTTGTCCTGTGCTCTTAGTGGGAGGTGAGGTGAGGTGGGGTGGGGTGAGGCGAGGTGAGGTCATCTCGAGCTGATATCCCTCGCGGACAGCTGGCATATTCTTGTTCCACCAGCGCCTGCAGGGGGTTGTGTGATGTTCGGCAGGCGATACCTGAGGAGACCAACGCTTGCGTGGCTCCATCTGTATCGTCCATCCGCTTGACTTCTGTCCGCTTGCTTGTTCGTTGAGTGAGTTCTGATTTGCCAGGATCCACATCAGCACGACAGCTCCTCTTACGGGGCAGGGCCTGCCTTCCGCCCTGATTTTTACGGGACAGATTGATTTGAACACTGTACTGTACATGTTCATCACGGAGAGCTCTGGTTGTGATTGGTTGGGTGAGGTCCCATATCTGCCCGTCAGCTGCCTCCAGTTGCCTCTCATCTGCCACCCTTACGGGGCAGGGCCTGCCTTCCGCCCTGATTTTTACGGGACAGATTGATTTGAACACTGTACTGTACATGTTCATCACGGAGAGCTCTGGTTGTGATTGGTTGGGTGAGGTCCCATATCTGCCCGTCAGCTGCCTCCAGTTGCCTCTCATCTGCCACCTGCCCAGCAACAGTCCGTTCGATCTTTTTATCCTCGCTCAAACTGGCCAACCTGGTCCATCGATTGTGATACGCAAGTAACCCGATGGCGCACTTCCAGCCATCCATCCGCATCAGTTCCTTTCGCGATTCCCGCGTTTCAGCTTCCTCCTGGTGTTGGGCTGTTCGTGCATCCCAAGGCCGCAGAGCCACTCATTGTTGTGGCAGCGCAATCAGTTTGCAGGAGGAATCAGAGGACTCAGGAATCAGCAATGCGGAATCAGGAGCAGCAGCATTGTAAAACGTGAAATGGAATGTAACGCGTCAGCCAGTCATCAATGCACAGAAAATAGTCGTGTGTCATCAGCCATCCATGCGCAGAAAATAGTCGTCTGTCAGTCGTGAACGTTGTCATCCTTGCAGTCTTTTAAACGAGTAGTTTAGCTGTGGTCCTTTCACTCAGGTGGTGGCCTTTTGCTTGTCAGACGGAGTGGTGAATTCCTTACATAACGTTGCTGAAGAACGCATAAGCGCCTACTCAACACAACAACAGGATCAGGCATCCCGGACTCCGTAGACGCTTCCATTAGGTCACTGACTATTTATTTCTGAGCACTAGCGACGCCAATAGCTCAGTTTCATGCAGACTTATTGATCAAGACCCGTTTTCCGCGAGAAGGTGATATCCAAGCACCACTATTGAGCGTCGTGATTGAAGCGTGCGAACATGTCTATACCAATGGAAGACGTCGTTGCGTGTTTGGGATTCACGCAGACGGATAACCCGCTAACTCGCGCCAAAGATCATCCCAAGGTTCGCAACTTGTTCATACGTTCCAGGCGATAGCCTCTTACGTCTTCCAGATGCTCTCTTCGCGGTTTACTCTACAGCGCGTGTTACGTTTCGCGTTTGATAACATGCAGCGCGTGTTACAGATTTTTTCTGGCTGTAAATTTCAATCACTTACAGCCTCATGACTGACAATAATGTCCCGCCATTCCTCAGATCGCACACGCGTTGGCGGAACTAGCCGTGGAGCAAGGGCCTGATTCCATCACAGCTTCGCAAAAGGAAGCTGCGGAACAGGTGTGAATAAGAGACTCGTCGCACTGTGAAATGCTCACATTCAGCTGTTTTCGAAATTTCGAACGTCGCCTTATCGGTCGGTTGTTGGAATGCGGCGGCTTTGGATTTGATCGCAGCATCGCACGAGGGAGCCGCCGAACATATGTGAATGCGACCTGAAAGCCTTTGGTCAATGGTGGATGAACTGTAGTGAACAATAAAATTATAACAGAAGGAAATTGCCCAAGAAACGGACGATAGTAGGGGGAAAGCAAGCAATTCTGGTCAGGCGTGAAAACTTCCCTCATACTCCTTCTTCTCTCCCCCATTTCCCCCCTCGACCCGCTTCGCCTCCCAAACACCCCCTCCCCGATTCGCCCCCCTTCTCCCCCCATTTCCCGCAGCTGATGGGCCTGGTGGTGGCGGAAGGAGCGGAGGACCAGGCACTGGCGGAAGCAGCGGCGCAGCTGCTGGCGATGACGGCAGCGGACGACAAGAAGAATCCGCATCTCATGCACGTGGACCGATGGGTCTCCACGTGCTGCGGCGTGCTCAGTGAGTGATTGATATGGCTGTGTGAATGCTTGTTTGTTGCAAATGACATTACAGATAGAATTCGCACCTGATGCACGTGGACCGAAGGGTCTCCACGTGCTGCAGTGCGGAGTATTAAGTGAGTCATAAGTGGTGTCGCTACAGGATGTTAATCCTTCAAACGCTGGAAGTTTGAGAATGACAGGGCCAGATATGTGAGGAGGCAACTCAACTCGCTCTTCCTTTTGCTTTCTACCACTCCCCATTGCTCCCCCTCCCCCTCCCCTACTCCTTTCCCTTCGCCCTCCCCCAATCTTTCCCCCTCTCCTCCCTCTCCTCCCTCTCCTTTGACCTCTACCCTTCCCCTTCCCCCTCTCCCTCCCGCTCCCCCTTCATCTCTCCCCTCCACCCTCCTCCCCCTCCCCCTCCCCTTTCCCCTCCCTCTCCTCCTTCCCCTCTGTCTCTTCCCCTCCTCTCCCCTCCGCTCGCCCCTCCTCCTCCCCTCCCCTCCTCCACAGAGCGATGCAAGGCAGCGAGCGATAGCAAGAGGCGGAAGAGCATCTCACAAGCTGACGCCGCCAAAGCGGACACAGCAACAGCGGCAGTAGCAGGAGGAGACACAGGGGGAACGGAGGAGGCAGTGAGCGAGGCGCTGCTGGTGTGCATGGCGAGCTGTCTGGCGGACCTGATGAACAACCCGCGCAGCACCATCGTGTGCAGCACGCGCGCGCAGGAGATCTTCCAGTGCCTGCAGCCCGTGCTGCTGCTCCCGCGCGTCTCCAACCGCCTCCTCTACTTCCAGGTCTGCTGAGCGGACTCCGAGGTTTTGATTTCATTCTAAGTTGTTGTTTTGATTCGCCTGTCCACCTGTCCGCTACTGATACTGGCTGCTCCCGCGCGTCTCCAATCGCCTGCTCTACCTCTAGGTCTGCCGGGCCATCTCCGAGGTGCTGCATCCGTCCACGTGGCCCATGAACCAATCCGCTGCCGTTCCCAAGCGCCTGCTGGAGCGGTTGATTGATCTCATCACTCCGGTTAAAGCGTCCAGTGCTGGTGGTGTGAAAGGTGCTGATGGGTCGGGTGATAAGGATGCTGGTGGGAATGAAGCGGATGCGACTGCTGCTGCTGCTGCTGGTGCTGTTCAGAATGTCGCTGAGAATGGGGTAGGGGGGGAGCGTGAGACAGAGGCCACGGAACCCGCCCTGGCAAACGGCACAGCTGCTGCAGACGCAGAGGTCGCCAAAGCAGCAGGGGCAGAGGCAACAAAAGCGGCAGCGGCAGCAGGGGAGCAGGAGGGCGGCGGCAGCGAGGGCAGCAGCAGCGAGGGCGACTTAACCGAGTCGTTGATCCACATGCAGGCGTGCAAGGCGCTGCTCGTGATGGCCACGAACGGCGCAGCGGATCTGATCGTGCAGCACGTGCCCGGGGTGATAGGTGCTCTGGAGCGGCTCAGGCAGGAATCGGGCGTGGAGGAGGCTGTCGTTCAGGCTGACGCCGCGCTCATGGCTCTCTGGCTGTCCCCCAAAGGATACGCTCTCACCAACCCCGAGGTATGGATATGAGCACTTTGATTCTCCCTCCATGTGTCAAGGTGAGTGTAGTAGAGAACCTCCAGACATGGTGGATAACCACCAGGACGCCAGCCTGGCGGTGGCAACTCACGTCACGTTCCATCCTCCCTGTTCCAGTCCTCTTTCCCCTGTCCTGTACCAAATCCCATCCTTCTTCTTCCTTCATTCTCCAGCTGCGCCCAGTTGTAGCAGCGCACCTGCTGAGGGTGCTGGGCTCAACTGACCTGGTGGATAACCACCAGGACGTCAGCCTGGCACTGGCAACTCACGCAGTGTCGCATTCCCCCTTTTCCCCCATTCCCGTCCTCTTCCCCTGCCCTGTTCCAACTTCCCTTGTCCTTTATTCCCTCTGCAGCTGCGCCCGGTGGTAGCAGCACACCTGCTGCGGGTGCTGGGCTCGCCAGATCTGGTGGATAACCACCAGGACGTCAGCCTGGCTCTGGTGACGTCAACCATCAACCCCGACGCCGCCACGCGGGCCAGCATGCTCCAGCTGTACGCGGGACTGCTGAGTCAGCAGCTGGAGCTCACGCACATCCTGATTGGCCACGTGGACGACACTGACAGCCTGGCACACCAGGTGGGGGGAGGAGGAACCGGGGAGTGGGGAGGGGAAGTGGATGAAGGGAGGAGGTTGGGGGGAGCATGAGGGGAAGGGAAGGGGGGGAGATGAGGGGAGGGGTCGGGAGTGGATGAGAGAGGAGGGATGGAAATAGGACGAGGATACGTTGGTTGATGAAAAACGGATTATTTAAAGTGAATGGACGATGCTCAAAGTGATAGCCTTATCTTCCCACTCACACTTCCCCCCCCCCCCATTCCCCCCAACACACTCTCTCCTTAAACTCACTCCCATTCCTCCTATTCTACCCGCCCCATGAGAGTGTGGTGTATTTCATGCTCGTGCCGCTTACTTCTGAATCCGAACACAAATTGCAACACCTTCACATCCCTCACTCCACACTCGTCCCCCTTGCTCCCTCCTACCCTCATCTACTCTAGCCACCCCATAAGAATATGGTGCACTTTGTGCTGTACACGTGTTAGATGAATTCAATTCTCCCTTGCTCCCCAGTCCCCCACTACTCCCCTTACTTCCCACTCCCTTTAGTTCTCCCTTATCCCCTCATTATCGTGCTCACTTGCGCCCATCCCACTCTCACCCTTTTCCTCTTCAGAGCGTGGTATACTTCGTGTTGCACACATGCGAGTCAGAGGACTGTGCCAAGGCCTTCACAGCCAACCAGGCCGACTGTGAGGCACTCGTGGCAGCGCTGGTGGTGGCAGCACAGGCAGAGAACCACTATGCGCCCATCGCTGTCCTTGTCCGCCTGGCTAGCCGACCTAGCACCAGGTGAGTAGTGCAGATTGTGGGCTTGTTTTGTGCTGTGTGTACGTGTGTATGCAAGGGGTTTTCAGTGAGGCGCTAGTGGCAGCGCTGGTGGTGGCAGCGCAGGCAAAGAACCACTACGCGCCCATCGCTGTGCTTGTCCGCCTGGCTAGCCGACCTAGCACCCGGTAAGTGGTGGGGGATGGGACGGGGCTGTTGTGTGCTGCTTTTGTGTGCGTTTGTATGCAAGGGGGTTTCTGTGCTTTTGCTGGGAGTTACTGAAGGCCGCAGCGCTGGTGGTGGCAACACAGGCAGAGAACCACTACGCGCCCATCGCTGTCCTTGTTCACATTGCCAGCAGGCCTAGCACCTGATGCAATTCCTGTGTTCTCATTTGTGCACTGATGTGTGTGCTGAATGGTAACTGTGGAAGTCATCTTACCACCCCTACATTTTCTGCCCCTCCCTCCCCTCCCCGCCCCTCTCATTTGGCTCTTCTTCCGCCTATCCCCCCCTTCTCCAGGGACCAAGTCCTCACGCACATTGACACCAGAACGCTCAATCGCTTGCGCGCCATTCCCGGGACTCGCGCTCGACGAGAGGTGAGCTTTGCTCCCATCTTCTGGCTGTTGTCTCCTGTCCCTCCATCCTTATCCAACTTTCCTGTGGCCGCTTCCCTTGATTGCTCCCTTAACCCATCCCTCCAATTCCCCACCGTTCCGTCCGGCCCACCCCACCCGCTCTCTCTTTGCCTGCAGGTCGATCAACTGGCTGCGGCATTTGCAGAGTACAAGGGAGAGAAGCCGCCAGAACGCACAGCATCAATGCCATCAGAGGAGGAGCAGTCCAAAGAGGACATTCTGAGGGACATTGTGCGCAGCCAGTCCCACAGGAGCCTCAAGTTGAGAACTGCAGGCGGAAATAGCTTTGAGGATTTGCCAGGAGCTGCTGGAAGTGTGGCGACAGGTGTTGCCAAGATCACTGTAGACGAGTCGTCAAATGTTTAAAGCGAACCTTGAGATTGTTGGTCCGACCGGAAACGGTGAAGAGAGTAACCCACTACTGATTTCCCTGTACCCTAGGGGATCTTTGTCTGGATTGGAAAGTAGGGTGCTTGGGAATGCAAGGGAGGGGAGTGATGCTTTATTGTGTGTGGTTGAGTAGGTGGTCTAATAAGGTATGTTCCTGCCACTTACTGCATGATAGTGCATGCACACAGTGGTTCAGTGCGAGAGCATGCACAGGACGGCCTAGTGTTGTTTGAAATCGTCGAGGGTTAGGTTCAGGGTTGCGTAATGCTGTGAGTTGATTGCATAATGAATATTACTATTTCGAAACATTCCTCCAACTGTTATGAGTGTCGTGACGACTACTTCTGTAGCGGGTATTCCTGAAGTACAGGCGGCGTCAAGTTGACGTCATCGCCCAACCTCGGGTTTCACGGTTTGGGCTGTCTTTCCTGTTGGAGGGCCTTACGTAGTTTTGAAAGAGAAAAGTACTCAACCATCTTGGGTTCTGAAACAAATATTTTGAACCGTAATCAACAACCTGAAACCGCACAAATCACTGCAATACACATCACAAATGCATGGAGCCCTTCTTCCTTGTGGGACTTGTAAGTGGGAAATTTCCTCCAACCCCATTTTTTGCTGCTGGTGGATTTACTGCCATGGCTTCGTGTTCCAACGCGACATCGGAAATATCGATCAGTGTAGCCTTGAGGCTCCCAACTGTTTTGACTATATTTTCGTATCAGGTTTTCCGCTTTCACGGAGCTGGTGTTGTATTCGAGGCAAGCTGGTCATGAGCTTATTCCGTCAGCCGTACCATCTGACAATTCCGATATCACGGACGAGTGTTCCTTCGCCGTTTTCAATGCAGAACCAAGGCATCAACGTTTTCCAGGACGGCGGGCTGTCACTGGTCACCTTAAAAATGGGACGTCGCCATTATCCATTCTCACATTTTACAGAAGGAGAAGCCTGTTTACCTGCTAGACTGGGTTTACTTGTCTTTCGAATTCTCCAATACATGCAGCCTTTTCCGGTCATTGCTGACTCGGCTAAGTTTGTTTCTCGTATTCAGGAATACCAAAAGGATATTTTCCAGAAAGCGCTTGGTTTGGTTGATGGGACCGGTGAGGCGACTGGGACAGACACTGCAAGGGAAATCGCAAGAATCCTCGCAGGAGAGTTCACGCGCAGGCGTTTGCCATAAGTTTCCCAAGTCGGAAGCTGTAGTTCCTTCGTCAGATAAGCCAAGCAGTGTCGCAGAGATGGAAGCCAGTAAACCGCAGCGGAAGAAGGCATCTGGCTCAACAGCAACGTCAACAGCAACAGTTCATGGCGCAAATGATAAAGGGGTACCAACAGGAGATATAAGGGCTAAGCCTGGAGATTTGATATCGCTGATTGACGCTGAAGCTCCACCTACCCCGCCACATTCTCATGGACATCCATTCCCAACGGGAGCAGCAGATTCACCCGCAACCCCTCTCAGCGTGAATTCCTCTGCATCCTCTTCAGTACCATCTTCAACGACATCTGGAGGTTTCTCTATTCCGATTTCGGGACCAGAAATTGGTGCAGGTGCTGCGGCACCGGTTCCGTCATCGGGTGATTCATCCTCGTTATTGGATCTCAACGTGGACGTATATGGAGGCATGGATCAGGTGTACCTCAAAGCAGCCGGCATGCGCAGTGATTTCACCATCACGTTTGGCGCTACAGTCAACTACCAACTTCACAAGTTCCCCCTCTATTCCAAGGTAGGAAGACCTCTAACCCCGATCAGAGTGAACAGCGGTAGGTTGTGTCCATCATTCGCTTGACCATCATTTCTGTCTCTGACCCTTCATTTTATTTTCCTATTTTCCCGTGTGTCCTTATCAGACTGACTATTTCTCCAAGCATGCTGTGGAGGAGGAAAAGAGCACTTCCAGGCGGAATTCTGGAGATCCAGAGAGCTCCGCCAATGGGAAGCGAGCCAGGCTCGACCTCTCCAATCTCCCAGGCGGAATCGAGACCTTCAAGCTTGTCGCATGCTTCTGCTATGGCGTTCCCATTACAATCACCCCTGATAACGTCACAGCTCTTTACTGTGCAGCTATTTACCTTGATATGAGAGATGACCCCCGAGCTGCCATGTGCGGTGGCCCCTATGACTGTAACCTGCTTACCCTCGCATCTCGCCACCTCACCTCGTATCTCTCTCACCCCCGGGCTGCTCTCACCGTGCTCCAATCGTGTGATGCCAGCTCAGCAATCCGGGCGAGTGCTGAGTCAGCAGGGCTGCTGCAGAGCACTGTGAACGCGGTGGCACGACTGGTGGTGAAAGAAGCGGGGAAAGGTCATGACGCTTGCGATGTCTCAGATGGTGATGCTGCTGCCACTGCTGCTGCTACTGAAGCAGACAAGGCACGCAGGGAAGAGAAGGCCAAGGATAAGGTTACAGGTGAAGGTGCAAGCGAAGTGGAGGGAAAGATAGTCTCGGTTGGCCCTGTGCCGCTGTGGCTGTCGCCGCAGCTGCTGCAGCTGACCCTCCCCACGTTCGTCCAGCTGCATGCTGCCGTGAGGTGAGCTGTGCCAATCTGTGGGAACACCAGACACCCACACCTTCTCCCCACACCACTCTTGGCCCATCATTTCCCCCACCCGTCCAACCTGAGGGTACAGTTGCTGTGCATGTATGGCCTTTGTTGGGGTTGAAGCCTCTGCCTCATTCTCTCTTTTTCCGTGCTTCTCTTCGTTTTTCCCGTTCATCAGCGCCATGGGCATGAGTGCGCTGCATCTCTGTGCTCTGCTTGAGGCCTACTGCAACACGTGGCTGCCATTCCCTGTGGTCAGTTCCTATCATTTCAGTGCTGTCAATTTAGTTCCGTTTGCAGTCGCGCAGTATGTGCTTGTGAATTCTTCCCATGGTCGTTTCAACATTTTTAGTGACCAGTCAGTCATTCACGGAGGCTTGTTCATCTATGTTTTACTTAATTCGCTTGCATTAACATTCTTCCTGACGAGATAACAGCACTAAGTTTCCTGCCTTTTTACTCTGCCTGTCTCCTCCTTCCACCAATCAGGACGTCCCGTCCACGTCCACATCACCTGCAGCCACGTCAGCAGACGCCCAGACGACCTCCACGTGGAAACCAACTCTAGAAGCAGCAGTGGCACTGCTCTTTGCACTCTCAGCCGCGACCTCCGCGTCAGGCCAGGCTGCAAGGGGGGCTGGGGGCCTGCCGTCCATTCAGCTGCTGGTGCGACTGCTGCGCCTCTGCCCTGAGGTCGATGCGAGTGAATCTGCCAAGTCGCACCTGCAAACGTAAGGAGATATTTCTATGCAAAACAGACGTTGCTCACTTGATGGCACACATTTCTGTGGTCATTGCTTCATGTCCAGTGGCTTTCTCCAGGTTACCCTCACTTCTTAACCTCCTCTGCACTACCCTCCTCTGAACTGCCCTCCTCTGCTCTGCCCTCGTTGGCAGCATGATCGGTTGTCGGATCACCGAGTGCCAAGTCGACCACCTACTCCCGCTTCCTCCATCTGAGATCCTCGCCCTTCTCGCAATCTTCACTTCAAGCACGCCTGCTACTAGCACGCCTGCTACTAGCGCCCCTGCTACAAGCACTCCTCCAGCTGGGTCTGCTGCAGCAGCTGTGGAAGGCTCAGGCGCTGCCAGCCTCTCTCAGGCTGCCTTACTTTTGGACAGTTACTTGAAGGTGCGGAATTGTTGTTTTGCAGTTACGTTGATTCCATTGCTGCTCTCATCGCTCCCTTTCCCTTGGCCCTACTTTTCTGTATTCCTTTATCAATCTTTCACTGCCCAATTCCAAATTCACAATCCCCCTGCTTTCGTCATTTTCCCTACTTTAATTTTGTCCTCGTTTCTCTTTCTTCCATTTTGTTACTACCCACCCTGGTTCAGGCCATCTCCACCTCTCCCAACAGCAGCAGCATCAGCCCTGACTCCTTCGTATCCCTTGCAACCGCACTGCCGCTCACCTGCCGCCCCTCACACGATGCTCTCTATGAGGCAGTGGCAGCCTACGTAGCAGCCAAGGGATGGGGGTTGGGGGGGTCTGGGAAAGGAGGGGAAGGCGGTGGAGGCGGAGAGAGAGGAGGCGAGGATGTTAAGCTCCTTGTTGGTCTGATTCAGCCTGAGAAACTGTCAGGTAACTTTCCTAAACCCTGGACTTTTCTGTGGTATCCTGTTTTTGACCTACCCACTCTGGAATCTTGCATCTGACTAGTTTTCCGTCCTTCTCATCCCACCCTCCATCCCCTGTCCATCAACTCATCAACCATCTTATCCCCTTTCACCTCCCAATTCCATCACGTGTCGCATCATCCCATGCTCTGCCACCCCAATCACCCCCCTGCCCCATCCTCCATCCCTTGTACCATCCATGTCGGTCAGAGCCAGTGGCAGATGCTGCGTCATCCTCCTCCCTCTGGCCGCCCTCCTTCACAGTGGCAGTGCTGACGTGGCAGAAACAGGTAGACTGACCGATTTTTGCAATGCCTACATCGCACACTCGTTTCCTCACCTGGATGCACTGTACCCCTCAAGTAAGCCTCCCTTGGTATTTGACTCTCAACTTCCCACCCACATCCTTCCTGCAAACCCATCACGCCTGTGTCCCATCTTTATTCCTCTTTGCAAACCCTTCTCAGCTACTCACAAACGAGGCACACCAGCTGGTGTCACGAGGCAGGGCACTGCAGCAGCAGAGGGAGCGGGCAGAGAGGGAGAGGGAGCAACTGCAGCGGGAGGAGCAGCAGATGCAGGCAGAGGTGGAGGAGGAGGAGGGAAAGGCTGTTGCTGTGAGGGCAGATATCCGGCAGGAGACTCACGGGCTTACTCAGGCTTTGGTGCAGGTGGGTGCAGCTTTAGTATTTCTTGGTGGCAATACACGTAGTGATTGCTCTCGGTGTTGTTGATGCATGAGGAAACATAATGTGCTCGATTCTGGCATTGCGACTTGCAAGCGCGGGGTTGGGGTTTTGCAGTGTGGTTTCCGCATGAAACTGATCTGCTAACATGTCTGCTGTTGATTACTCCATGCAGGTGCGATCAAGCATATCTGATTTGGAACGAGACCTGAGTGTAGCACTCGAATCCAAAGCGCGCCCTAAGGTATGAAACTGAACTGGAGAGACATTGAGAGTGCATCCTGTTTCTTGTACTCTATTCCCATTCTCTAACTGCTGGCGTTATAACAGGGTGGCACCACCGCCCTGTCACTACCCTCCTTCCCTATGCTCTGGTTTGTGCAGAAGCCAACATCTTTTTTCCGAAAGCTCTTTCAGCGGTCTAGCCGATGTGCAAATTAGGGCATGTTTTGTGCATTCTGTGACTTTTTGGGTGCTCATCAACATAGTTTGATTGTATGTACATAATCTTAGAAGATTCTTATACAATTCACAAACACCAAAACTGAGGAAGAGCCTCGTTAGGGAGAAGCTCGATGTGTCTCGAAAGCCCTAGAAACCGCATCCGTCTGAACATATCAATCAACGCAAAACGCAACGAATTTGAATTTTGCTTTATCAGCAGTGGAGCCGCGACTACCGCCAATGTGGCGGCCCTCTCTGGCGGATCCTTGCTCGCCGAGGCTCTGCGCATTGTCGCAGTGCTCACTTGTTTCCAACTGAAATGGCGGTATCGCCGTTCGAATATGAAGTGGCGAGCTCAAACCTTGAATCCGCGATAGGGTTTCATGAAGCAGCCTTCACACACGAGACCGCCGCAGCACGGCTCGCGCGCAGAGCAATGCGCTCCCGAACGGCCCATTCGAACACGGAATCGGAGGTAGAGGACGAGCGGCGGCTGGTTGACGCAACGGCGCGGCACCGACTCGAGCAATGCGAGCAGGAATGCGTGCCGACAGACTCTATTCTTGAAGGGTTGCGGGGAATAGTGTTATTAGCGGGAGTTCCAATAGCGGGGGTTCTCGTAGTGCTGGTCGCGGTGGTAGATCGCGTCGCGCGGTTCCACATCTCGAGCCGCCGGTCGCTTCGCGCGCGCCAGTTCGAATCCGCGGCGCTGCCGTTTTCCGCCGTGCGGTAAGAAACGGAGCTGCTGGCGTCTCTGCAGAAGACCAGATCTGCCGATGCGCAGCGCGGGATGTGCGATGAGGCGGTGCGAACGGCTGAGATTGGACGCGACGCCGGTGACGATGGGGTCGACGAGGATGTCGCGCAAGCGGAAACGGCGTGCAGCCGATCTGTTGCATGATGATCGCCAAGGTTGGAGGGCGTTGCTGCTGGCAGACCGACAGTTCTCAATCTGAGTTCGTGTGAAGAATCGCATGTAAAAGCCATTTCGTAGAACAAAAGAATCAGTAGCAGCAGATCACGGTGAGTAAAAGGAGAAATGTTCGCCCTGAATGTGCTAGGCTGGAGAGAGGAGATAGCTTGCTTGCTAGGAGCTGGACAAGGCCGCGGCTGATCAGAAAGAAGTTTGAGTGAGATGTGGGACAGGAAGTCCCTATATTGACAGCCGAGCAGCACAACACAAACCAACCAGCCCAACCGTTCAGCGGCAGTAGCTGAAGCGACGGGAAGTCCCACCAGCCATGGGATGGGATGGGATGGGGTGTCGCGGGGAAGGGGAACTTGTGGTGGTGGTGGTGGAGGGAGGGGAGGAGTCCCTTCTGGAGGGATGTGATGTTGATGTGAGGTGAGGCGAGGTCAGCGGGGGCTGGGCAGGCGATGGGAGGGAGGGGAAAGACAGGCGACCCGAGGCGAGACGAGGAGGGGCGAGGGGAAAGTAGGGGACGGAATGGAAGGGGGGGAAGAAGGGAGTGGGTATGGGAGGAGGGCGTGTCGCCGCGAGAGGTTTGGGTTGGTTTGGTGGGTGCGGGGATGTGGGGGGGAGAAGTGAGAGCGGGAAGAGGGAGACGAGACGAGACGAGAGGACGTGGAGAGAATGGCCATGCGCGCGCGGTTGGAGGTGAGGGGAACTTGTGGTTGTGGATAGGAATGATGAAGTGCGGTGCGGAGGTGCAGAGGGATGAGAACAGCGCGAACTGTATTGTATCGCGACATATTCTTCTTGGCGTGTACTACCGAACCAAACTTGAATGTTCAGATTTTGCTATCATTTGTCCCCCGAAAGTCATAAACCTCATGGTGGTCGGACGGGAACAAGACAAGGCAAAGGAATGGGGATCGCTGTCATCTCGCATCCATGTTACGTCCACAGTGCTCGGTGAATCTAATAAAGCGATCGACCATGATAGATATATTTTTGCCGAACTGCTTGTAGCCTGCCCGAAACGAGACGGGCCAGAAAGGAGACCTGCGGTGACATCAAGAAATGTTCCGTAAACAAACTCGCACAACCAGACCCGTGTTTTCGCACATTTCTGAGCTACACTACATTAACATCGACTAGGAGCTGCGGGGTCATGAGGCAAACCTGAAAATCAGAGGCTTAAGTTTTTGGATATTGTACGAAGGATCCAAATATCTGCATTTCACTTTTGTCTCTGTCAATGAAAGACAGAACGA
Source organism: Closterium sp. Yama58-4 (assembly GCA_947470075.1). Classification (NCBI taxonomy): domain Eukaryota; kingdom Viridiplantae; phylum Streptophyta; class Zygnematophyceae; order Desmidiales; family Closteriaceae; genus Closterium; species Closterium sp. Yama58-4. The sequence continues at coordinate 315,657 of CANIUD010000278.1, read as the reverse complement.
AAAGGTTAGTGTACAGTAAACGAATGACCAACAACCACAATCACATCGAATCTAACAAACCCAAGAAAATATCTCGACTCGATATTAGAGTATTCAATGCACACAGGAGTACACAAGGAAAATTCCAGCAAAATCCGCGTTTTTACACTGGTTCTCATGTTCCAGGTTGAGACTCTCTGGCGTCTTTTGTGTCTACACTGATATATAGCTCAGTGAACGTCAATGTTACCATTTATTTACGCGTATCAACGATTGACTTTCTTATTTAATTCCTTATCAGTGGAACGATGTTTTCCAGCAAATGTACCGTATCCTATAACTGGGCATGGCGAACTTTCAGGATGCAGATGGCAAGCAATCAGGCATAAATAGGCTGGCAGGTGCTTGCGATTCACAAAAGCATCTCGCACTTCACACCAAGTCCTGCGTTTTATGGAACTGAATTTAGTAGTTTTCCCATTGTACATTGTGTCTTAGATGCTTAGGGCGCGTGTCTTTTGGTGTAGAAGTTCGGAAAATCAGTTGATTTTCAGCTGGTAACCGGCTTTGCTAATTTCGCAAATTCTTTCGCAAGAGCGCCGACTTTCTACCCTTTTCTACTACCAGACTTCGAATTCTGAACCGAGGTCAAGCTTTAGGGTCCAAAGATTCGAGCACGAAAAGCCGCTCGTGTGTCCTTCGCTCCATGCACCGGCATTTTGCGAAGTCCGCGACAGTCACCAAACCGCTTCGTGCGCACGAGGGATGTCGCGAACCGGGTCCTTACGTGGCGCACGGTCAAGTAGCCACAATCGGGTAACCTGCTTTTGCGAGAGGCGACTCGAGGGTCTCTGTAAAAGTTCAACTTCGATAGATGAACTTTTGCTGGGCAAGTGATACAGATGAAGCGAGGAACAGCGGCTCGGACAAACTGAGTCGCTATGGTCGAGCGTAGCTCGAGCTCGGTTCGAATGAATACAGTTCAACTAGAAATACGAATTTTACGATATACTGTATAAGGACACACACCCCTAGTGCTCAATAGAAGGGGCTAGCAGTTACCCATAAGTTGGTCGTCTCCAACGGCCATGCTTGCTTATGATGGGAACCCATGATAGTGAAAGAACGAATAAATAAATGAAGCCTGGCACTGACGAGGCATGGGCATCTAGGGCCCATATGCACACATGGATACATACAAGCTGGAAGTAGACAGTAACACACAGCAACAGTTACTGTTGTCCAACCTACTTGCAAGGAAACAAGCCTCTCTAGTACCGAGGCAGTGTGCGGCTGGAAGGCTCTAGTGCCCATGACTCGTGAGTGCCGTCACCCCGCAGATCATGCCTTCGTCTCCTTGTGAAAACTCTCACCACCAACACCCAACCCAACCATCCACATCCTCCCACCTCTGCATGAGAGTGTTTTTTACTGATTAATTTATACTCCACGAGCGTCACGCCAGAAGTTTGGCAGCGTGGAGCAGAAAAGCGCGCAGCTGAGTAAAGACGCGGAAGGTTGGGAACGGGACGGCGATGGTCTAAATGGGGAGTCACGAGGAGGCGAAGAATGAGCTGCGAGTACGGGCTTCGCAGAAAACGGGACGAAAAAATACCCCCCCCCAGTGGTAACCAAGTTTGAGAACGGCTAGTGCGCGTTGAAGCGGAGGAACGGCCCTGCTGCCTGCTTCCTTTACAGCGCTCCTCGACGTAGGAGCAAAATCTGCTCCTCGCTGGGGCGCTTCGTTTGAGCATTCTATGCGCGTATCTTACACATATGTAAAGGCACACAACCGCTACGGAAGGTTAGTCGCGACGGCAACGACCGGCGGTTTGTCGTGTTTTCATGCTCGGAACCGGAAAAAGCTTTTTCTTGAAGACGCTCCCGCCGCTGCCTCCTTCGCCAGCGCCAAACTCGCCGGTAATTCCGGCTCCCCCGCTTCCTGTTCGCTCATGTCCGAACCTTCCTGGTCGCTTCCTTCCGTCGGCGCGTCCTCCCATCGCTCTTCTTCCTCCTCTCCCTCATCCTCTTCGTCTGACGAAGTATCGACCTGCATGAGCTGCTTCTGCTTCTGCTGCTTCTGAGCCTGCTTCTCGCTCTTCGCGCCATTGCCTTCCCACAGACCGGGAAACGCGGAGAGCGGAACGCTCTTGTAAACGAGACGTCCGACGTAGAAGTAGAGCCGATTGCCGCAAGACGCGCCGACCTGTGCGGTGTCGACCGGGACCCAAGCCATCATATAGAACACTTTAATTCCCGTGACTTGCCGAATCCAACCGTGCTCCACCGTGCCGGTTATTTGCTGATCGTAGTGCACATTGTAGCCGTCGATCACGGCGTCGATCGGACGCTTGAGGCTGATCGAGAAGGGCCCGGTGATAGCGCCGTCGCAATGGGCGACCTCGTGCGCAGGGAGCAGCTCCGAGGGGAACCCATTGGCCTGCGGAAGGGACAGGCGGAAAATGAGGATGCGCCGGAAATGCAAGTCTCGGAATAAGATTGACTTTGTGTTGAACGAATTGTGAATGGACTGGAAGAATGCGTGTCACGGAGTGAAGGTGGAAAGAAGGAAAACTCACCTCGAGAATCTGCGTTGGAAGCTCTCCAGGCGCGTTTGCGTTGTAAGAGCATCCGGAACACGTGCAGTACGATACAGTCATTTTGACGGTGAGAGGTAGATGGCAAACTGAGTGGACGGGAGTGCGATTAAGGACGAGAATGAAAAGAACGTGGTCGGGGAGTAGAGGTCCTGGACACGATCGACTTCGTACGGTCACAACACGGAAATCACAACTTATCAACTAAGCCGTGCACTGAGAATGACGCAGAGGAACGACTCTAAGCCAGAGAGGAGCTCTGCCTGCTCTCGTCCGAAAAACTTGGCGAGTTTGAGTTGCATTGCGAGCGAGGAGACGTGAGTATTTGGAGTGATTTTTGCGACACGCGAAGAGCCGAGCCAGCCCAGCCCACGCACGAGGAACCAGAAGCGTGGGAGAGAGTGACGGGGAAGGGAGTCCGACAGACAGGGGTTCGGGGAAGCGGAAGGTGGCGGGATGGAGTGGGGATTGCGCAAGGCTTGTGAGGGAAATGGGGAAGAAGCAAGGTGTGGGCGCTGCGGTTGTGAGGAATGCGGAAGAATTGGGTGTGGGGAACGTAAGCCAATCAGGGAAGGCTCTTGCTCCAGCTGGTTTCGGCCCTCAGCATGGTTGGTCGCCTCGCCTGTTTTTCTATGCGCTTCGATAATGGATTTGTCCACTCAGGCCCTACATCTCCTGCCCACCTGTACAGTGTTTGATTGGTCCATGTTATACGCGGAGGTCTTTCCAGCTCGGTCATGATCAACCGACGAGGGGACTGCGTGACTGGATGTTGGTGGTCCACTGTAATACGGTCTGACATGACAAAAAGAGAAAACACGCTAAGCGCGCTTATGCAACAAACAACATGCATAAGCACTGAAATGCTGAAAGACGGTCGAAAATGGAATCACATTCGAATTGCTCCTTGAAAAACATTAGTTCCACATCAAACCTGGCGTGGAAAACCTGAGACCGTTGCAAGTGCGGTGTGACCAGCAGCCAGCTAGCCTACAGCCTACAACTAGCCTAGATTTGGAAAAGCCTAGCAGATGACCCATGCGATCGCTCCATACAAACTAAATTACGCTGCCCGAGTGGCAAAAAAAGAGAACATAGTCAACACTGCACAAAACTTTCGTGCTGCTTTGCGCAAAATTTTCCTCTGAAATTCAAGAAGGAAAAAAGGAGACCCCGAACAAAAGAATAATGTTGGGTGCACCACCTCCGCAAGAGCGTGGCTGAGCGAGCCGCAAGCACGATGTGCGGTGAGGTAGTTGAGGCAGTTGCTGGTGTTGAACGTGTGAACGAAATTTGGAGAAATTTCATCCGCTGTACTAATAATTCCACCAAAAAGACAGTTTCATTCTACGAGTTGTCCTGCATAAGTTTTTTTTACATTCACCTTAAAATGTTGATTGTCATTGTTGATTTGGAACTTGCTGTGCAAGTACAATTATAAATCGGTTATGCATCAAACTAGTCTAAATACTGATGACATACATACAACTCAAGGCAATAATGAGCTTCAGTGTTTCCATTAGTGCACCCTAGCTCACTTGATCTTGTACATGTCAGGCTCGAAATGTGTAGGCTTTGAAGGTTTGCCCATCTCAATCCCACAATAAGCAAAGACGAAGAGAACTGTGAAGCCAATGTAATACTCAGACTGCACAGTAGAAGGAAATAAAAAAGATGAAAGTGGAATAAGAAAGTGTAACCAGATTGAAGTGGTAAAGTTCACAGGGTCTAGGAAAAACATCTTACTGGGAGGCCAAATGCAATACCGGCGAAGAAAGCTGGAAGAAACGCCCACGCAAGTCCCTCTGCAAGTCACAAAATAATCACATGAATTAGAAGCCTGACTGAAAAGGTACAAAGTAATACACCAACCCAGGCCCTCAAACCTGCCACATCCACAAATGCACCACCCGTTGTACACCCCGCCCCCAGCCCCCCTCCCCTCCCCCCTCCTTCCCTCTTCTCTCTCCTTTTCCCCCTTCCCGACGCACTTTGTTCAGTTGAAACAGGGCCACCGGCCTCCTTTAGAGAGGCGTCGACGTTACTCCAGAACTCGCCTGACAGTTATGAAGCGCATAAAATAGAAACGAGCGGTGGAGTAAAGTTTTCGAGTCAGTTCAAGAGCGGAAAGAGGAAACAGAGGGAACCGAACACCAAAGAGGGAGGGTTGTTTATGAGCTAAGGGGGCAACCAAAGAGAGAGAAGCGAGAACGCAAGAACGCTGGGAAAGCCTTAGAGAACAAAATGTAGAAATGCCACTGAAGGCAGAAAAAGGTACTGCATTTTGCATCCATAACGCCGTGGTCTTGCTGCACACAGCACTGAGTGGTGCGCCATTGATTGTGCACTTGTTCGCATCGACGTACCATCATCGCCCTCGTGGTAAGCATGAGCACCATCCACCTTGCCGTACTTGAAGCTCCCATCCTGCACGTGGGAAAATAGAAACGATAATGGTCAGTAAACGCGACCAAATGGAATGTGAAGCGAGGATCGCTAATGCCGATTTCAATGTCGGACCGGCGGTGTACAGAGAGAATACGTGAAGGAAGTTTGGGTGGAATGTACCCGCTAATTCTGCTCTAAAAGCAATAGAGCAGTTCCGCACTATCAGATCAGCATGAATTGGACCGGCGATACTAATGTCATACGTGCGAACGTAATTTTGTAAAGCACTTGTGGATACTGTTGTACGCTGCAAGTAACGTCATGACTAACCCTAATTCCTGCTTCGCAATAAACAACTCCCGAGGTACTAAGGAGCGCACCTGCTGACTCTCCTCGCCAGCAGTCAGCCATGGCGCCCGTGACTCCTCGCTCAGGTCGGGCTCAACACCCCCAGCATTGCCAGCCATGGCGACGATTTGAAGTTTGGACACCGTGGCATTCTGACGGAAACCAGACGGCCGAGTTGTGAGAGCCACGGTGTTGCGTTGAAAGGTAGATTTGGTATCCTGGATCAACGCAAGAGAGGAAACGCCGGTGCCGGCGAGTAGCGATGTGCAAGAAGCCATGGCTGATGGCTGTTAGGCACCACACGTCACTATTTTCCTTGGAAAATGCGGTACGAAGGATCTGAAAGGTGAGTGATGTTTGGCCCTATGACAGCCCTGGGACAAAGACGGGCTGCAAACGTCGCGGTATGTGGTAACTCTGTTCGCTTAGGGTATCGATGCTCAAACACTCACCTAGGCGGAAAGTGTGTCGGGGGAGATTCCCCTTCGTGGGTGTCTCGCAACGAAGGCATGGTGGAGGCGCAGTGGGTTGTCTGACGTGGCAATCACAGCAACACCCGTCATTCTCTGGGGTAAACATGGGTAGAACAAATATATGTAGGCTAAAGTGTGTTTGTCCGAAACACGAAATATAATATTTTACGTGCAGGAACTACATGAAACCGAATGAGAAAGTTGTTGCTGAGAGGTTTCTCTTTAGCGGCTAGCGGCTCCCTCCCATCTCACGCATCCTTAAACAACGCAACTGGTCAGCGGATAGGGCCCCGGATAGCGGTGAAGCCCTGAAATTCATCCGGCAACCAGCAGCCGCCAGCTGGACACCTCGGTGTTCCCTAGCGCGCGCTCTGACCCCCACCTCACCCAACCACAGCGCCACGCAATTCGCGCAATTCTCTGAGGCGGATTGCCATCCCAGACACCGAAGTATGCGCTCCATACCCGCTAAGAACAATTGTGCTAGTTTGCCTGCTGGAGTTCATCAGTTGCACCAGAACCCTTACCCAGGATTCTGTTGGTCCTTAGCTCCAAGACCACCATTTCAGAGCAGTTTCATCTCAGCTCTAGAGCTTCGAAGCTCTAGTTCTGCAAGGATCGCCAGCATCGGTGGCCATTAGGAACTCGAGTACCTGTAATTCATTCTGAAACTAGACGCTATGGCCACCTCATTGGTCAAGACTCAGGCCACGTTCCTTGGCTCTGTGCGATCCGCCGAATTCGAGGGCTTGAGGAAGACCACGACGTCGCAAAATGTCGCAGCTGTCGCCCCGAAGAAGGTTCAACGGTCTAGCGTCGTCAAGGCCGTCGCTTCGACAGATGTGAAGACAGCCATCGTCAGGATTGGAACCCGTGGCAGGTGCGAAACTAGTATATGCCAACGATATGTGAAAGTTCTGTCAACGACCTCCATACAGACTCGTTAAATGCCGTATCTACCCTCCTCTTCTCTTAACGTTTTGCTCGCCTCTTCCTTCGACACCTATCTCTCCCTCATAATCATTTGCATCAACGTTGGTCATAATGCAATGAGCATAATCACCGAGTTTTCGCCTCGAAGCCCTGAGTACGCTTCTTTTGCTGTTTTTTTCTCTCTTGCCAGTCCTCTGGCCCTTGCACAGGCCTATCAGACCCGTGACAAGCTCAAGGCTGCTTACCCGGAGCTGGCCGAGGAGGGTGCCGTGGAAATTGTGATCATCAAGACCACCGGCGATAAGATCCTGAACCAGCCTCTTGCCGACATTGGCGGCAAGGGTCTGTTCACCAAGGAAGTTGATGATGCTCTTCTGGGCGGAGCCATTGATATTGCCGTGCACTCCATGAAGGATGTGCCGACGTACCTTCCGGAGGGAACTATCCTCCCTTGCAATCTTCCTCGTGAGGATGTGCGAGATGCGTTCATCTCTCCTACCGCGAAGTCCCTGGCTGAGCTTCCTGCTGGCAGCGTCATTGGCAGTGCGTCTCTCCGCCGACAGTCGCAAATCCTCCACCGCTATCCCAGCTTGAAGGTACGAAGCGTTGTGCTGTTTTTTCTCGCCACCAAGTGTACGAAATGCTGCAATTTGCCTGGTGTGATTGTAGTCCAGCTTTTCTGGAGTAAGAAGTCAAGTGATATAGATATGAACTCCTGAGAATTTTCACGATTCATCCCCTTGCAGGTGATTAATTTCCGCGGCAATGTGCAAACCCGTCTGCGGAAGCTGAACGAGGGCGCTTGCCAGGCCACTCTGCTGGCCCTGGCTGGTCTGAAGAGGTTGAACATGACCGAGCACGTGACCGCCATCCTTTCCACGGAAGACATGCTTCCAGCCATCGCTCAGGGTGCCATTGGCATTGCCTGCCGCACTGGCGACTCCAAAATGGTACGTCATCATTTGCTTCGCTTGGGTAAACTGGGGGGTCATCTCTATGTTGGATTGGGTAGTGCCTGGCTTAATAAATGAACAAGTGGCTTGTCTTTAAGGAGACCCTGAAAGGGATGAATGCGTAGGGAAATGAGTGCACTGGTTGGTGATCGACGTTTTCTGGCCATAGGTTAACACAGCACTGGTTTAATTTTTCATTCTGGCAGGAGGAATACCTGGCTTCCCTGAACCACGAGGACACGCGCTTGGCAGTGAGTTGTGAGCGTGCCTTCCTTGCTACGCTGGATGGCTCGTGCCGCACACCCATTGCTGGTCTGGCGCAGCGCGATGCCAATGGTGGCTGCTCTTTCCGGGGTCTTGTGGCATCGCCTGATGGCAAGAGGAGTGAGCACCTCTTACTTCTTTCTTGACTGCTTCAGTTCGTTATGTTTGGTTTATCTTCTTCTCCTCAACCCCCCCTTTCCAGTGTCTCTTTCTCTCTCACACGTACACTGCAAACGCCTTCACTTTGTTCCAGCCACTCTGTAATTCAGTATCTTTCGTCCTGTCACTGCTCACCCCCACTTTGTCATCCTCCTTTGGTGGACAACATAGTGGATGATGGTTGCACTAACGAATGTTTGTGCCCTTTGTCCTCTGCTTTTGCCCATCCAGTTCTTGAGACATCAAGGTCGGGATCTTACAGCTATGACGAGATGATTGAGATGGGAGTTGATGCTGGCAAGGAGTTGCTCTCTTCTGCTGGACCAGAGTTCTTCAACTGGAGCTAAATGCCTTTTGGGATCTGAAATCTGTATGGTCCAAACAGGCTGTTGCATCAGCGGCTCCAGATAATTCCAAAAGGGCCACCTTATTTTTCCCCTTGCTTCGAATGCTAGAATAATGTACCTTGATGTCTTGCCTGAACACAATTTTTCACTATAACGTAGAATGCAGTCCTGCACATCCGTACCTACAATGGTCATGATGATTGATTATGGTTAACAAGCAATGCGGTCTCCAATGAAGCTGACAGGGCTGAAAGAATGCGTGGGCTGTTCAATGGAGGCAAGAACCCACTGTAAGCAATCATGGTGGCCATCAGTGCAGCTGACCCAGCCTGTAGGAGCTGTCCATTCTTAACACTGGGTAGTGCTTTAGTCAGTGCAGGTAGGGCTGGGATCACGGAAGTGAGGAAACTTGTCAGGGTAGTTGAAACCTCTGCATCACTGCCTTCATCTCCAGCAACCATAGCTTGAAATGCCACTGGTAATGCACTTGCAATTGCCCGAAATGAGGATGCCAGGTCGAATGATGTGATGTTTGACAGCACAGGTCTCTGCCTGGGATCTTCTGGGTCGTGGCTCACAGTTATGTTCACCGCCCCTCGTGCATAGAAGTTGAAGGATATGGCGAGGGATGAGTAGAGGCTTGGGTCCGCCAAGAGCAAAGCGTCTGGGAGTAGTATGGATGGTAGAAGTTGTGCAGCTTGTGAAGGTAGCATTATTCCACCTGCGAAATTATCCTCTTGTCCTGTCTCCAGACGAACAATAAATCCTGCAAAAGCGGATTCGGTGAACATTAGTAGTCCTTCATGTGGAACTGAATTGCACGATCAGGCAACGTAATTACCGTACTTGTCGGATTGGCTTGAAGAGCTTCAATACTCGCAATGCTTAGAGGAATGACTCCAGCAAAAGCAAGGCCCGTTGGATTTGACGCCACGAAAGTGTTGTTTATAAGGTAAGAGGCAATAGCTTCGCCTTCTTCGCCCTGAATAATGGCGCGACCTGGAACGCTGGGATTTGAACAGCAGATGATAAGAAATCAAGACTGCATGGCATCTTGTAAAACAGATTGGGCCGAATTCTTACACTTTTGAAGGCAGGTCGGAGATGAACATCGTCATGGAGCTCATATTAGGGTCGACGAGTAGAAATGCAACTCCATGTTTCTCACTTCCGACACTCACGCTGGTGTTGCCATTGCGACTTGTCTCAAGAAGTGCAATGCGTAATATTTTTTGCCTCCAATTTGTATCGGCATTCAACTGACGTAGCGAGAGGGAGTGCCACTTCCGAATTGCAGCGGTACTAGTCGTATAGCCAAGCAAAAAGACGGTCAGGAATAGGACGAAGAGCTGTCGTTTCGCCACTGACAAGGGCCGCATTGCAGCGACGAGCTGTAAAACTGGGACCTACATAGACAAGGATTTCCGCCGCTTTCATACTGCATTGTGAAATGCTGGAACGACGACCAGGTAGGACATTCGGCGGCGAAACCGAGATTGATAGCTGGAAGGGAAACTGAAGTTGTGCTGGTGAATCCGTGACGACCGAGAAAAATGTTTTGTCGAAGTGGGATGCAGCTGGTAAACTTGTTCTGCCTTTCGTCGAGGGAAGGGATGGATCTACTGACCCACGTAAACGCCGACGCGTTTCGAGTCAGCTAACCTTGTTTCTGTAAACTACACATTCAAAACCTTACAAGACTTTGAGTACGGTACAAGTTGTGTGGACCAATTTGGCCTTTTCTATCCTTGCAAGTATTCAGCATCTGCAAGAATTTTGACAACAGTAGATATCACTTGGCTAGAACCATCTTCATCTTCAACATTCTGTCAACAAATGCAGCACGAGACAAAAATGGTGCGATAAAAAATCCTTATCAATCATGTAGTGTTGGTTGTCAGAGGAATCATGAAATAAAGGACAAGGACTAGAGGTGTGTGAGAAGAATAAACCCACCCTCATGGTGTTATCTAGCCACACTCACCTGCGACTGAAGGATATGTCGGCGAAGGATAGTGTCAAACGACCCTCGAATGGCCTTGAAAAGAACAGCTGTCTGAGCTGGAGCAACAAGATCCAACCAACCATCCACTGACACTCGCGCTCTCTGTTCAAGCTCAACCAGGAAGCCGGGGAGAGAAAGATCAGCATATCCAGTGAGAGAGTGAGATATTTACGGTACGTGGAAAACAACACTGTAGCACAGGTCACAATGGGAACGTTAAGGTTTGAGTCAACATCAGGAGTGGTGCGGAAAATGCACGTTACCTGATGGTGGACTGTGATTGGACCTCCAAAAAGAAGGATGGCTGCTGGAGAAACAACTGTGCAGTCACGAATGTACACGCGAGATGTCTTGACCTGCAAGCACATTGAATGATTAAAACGGTGATTAATCTCGCCATTTAGCTGGAATAAACTGCGGGAAAAAAGCTTCCTTGCACTGTACCTTTTCATGAAAGACGAGGAAGGGAGCACGGAAGACCGAGGCAGCCTCGTTGACAGAAGAGGGGTGAATTGCCACCTCAGCTCCTGTCGCAGTGACCCACCGCGGCCGCCCGGACGCCCCTGCCACGTGGGCGAGGTCTGACGCATGTGAACAGTGCCTGGCTTCGATAGAGTCACGTGCCATCATTGCAACGTTGGGGTAGAGGCCTGCACATAGAACAGCCTGAGGATTTGAAAGGCCGGGGGGAAGAGGGTGTTTTGGAGAAGGTCAAGGGGTGGGTGGGAAAAGGAAGAGGGGTGGGTGGAGAAGGAACAGGGGTGGGTGGAAAAGTGAGGACGAGAGAGTGTCTATGAACTACAATCAGGAAGTGCGAATAAGAATCATTACAGTCGCCTGCTCGCCATCATTCATTGCCATCAATCTCATAACTGCCAGAACTGCCATAATTGCGGTTAGAGCCACAAGGGTATGGACGTCAAGCACAGCACATAAGATAAGATGCCACACGAGAAGGTGCAGAGAGGACAGGAAAACGGTAGAGCAGCTCGAAATGAGAGGCACATAAGTGACCATCTTTCCTCATTGAAAGGACTGATTGTTTACCCCCTTGATCCGCCTCTCACCTTCACGGCAGGAGCGCTCATAGAGCATTGGTTCCAGGGTTGAGTGGATTCATCCAGCCAATCGAATCCCTGCACGTGGCATCAGCGAGAAAATTCAAGGAGGAAATTTAGAAAGGCATAGTCTTGCTTTGCTGGGCTGTCAAAGGGAGTTGAGCTTGAGCCATGGTCTACGAGCAGACGAGCAAACTCCACTCCCTGCCTTATGGAAACTGGACCCTCATGTCTCGCATGAGAACTCAACAGGCACTCTTACCCTGCTCGCAGCGGCGCCACCAGACCCAGGTGCCTTGCCGGGCTGCCTTAAAAAGCCGATATCCATGAGCAGACGAGCAAACTGCACCCTCTGCCTTATGAAAACTGCACTCTCATGTCTCGCATGAGAACTCAACAGGCGCTCTTACCCTGCTCGCAGGGCCGCCATTGGACCCAGGTGCCTTGCTGGGCTGCCTTAAAAAGCCGATATCCATGAGCAGGCGAGCAAACTGGACCCTCATGTCTCTGGGAGTAAAACGAGCAGGGAGAGGAGCAAACCTGATGAGGAGTTTTGAGGAGCTTAAAAGACCATGAGAAGGTAGGCATTGTAAGTCGATCAACAGCTGAGAGTGACGGACGGATGTGTGATGCAAGGGTACAGTCCAGAGGCAAGAGGTTGGATTCAGGAGCACACATACCGCAGCATGAGCAGAGCAGGGATGCTGAGGTGATGCTTCTGACAAAACTCCCTCGCTGCCCTGCTGCCCCTCTGATGCTCCATCAGACACAAACATGAGAGAGAGTGGGATCGGGAGGAGGAGAGAGAGACAAACGAAGGAGAGGGGAGATCAGTGAGAGATAAGCGTTTCTGGCAGAACAACAATCTACTTGCTAAGCTGATGCCCTTCCACACTCTCTGACGCTCTCTCATTCTCTCCCACGCCCTCTTACGAACTCCATCTGATCAAACTGGAACATAAGAGCGTGTTTGAGTCGACTCGAAACTCAGACGCCCCACTATTCTCTCTCATGCTCTGTTACAAACTCCATCAGATCAAGTTGGAATGCAAAATTTGTCCCTTCATCAAGATCACAAGATCCACCTGAAGAACTTGCACACCCATCTGGGGACCCACCTGAAATCTGTGCGGCACGGCACACGGTGCTCAAGTTCCTGATCTGACGTTCAACGCCTAATGGACACTGACCGACAGAATCGAGCCAATCGGCTTGGTTCACGTCAGCTCTAGCTACGTCAGGTGTGGGATTTGAGTCTTGGGTTGGAAGCGCTTTTCCGCTGCCACATGTTGCCCCACAAGGCACGGCCTCTGAGGGTGTTGTTTCTCTAAGGAATTGGGCTTTCACCCCTTCTCCACAAGGCACAACTCAATACCTTGCAGAAACAACACACTTGGAGGCCGTGGCTGTAGGGCGATGCGTGGCAGTGAAGAAGCGCTTCCGGCCCAAAACTCAAATCCCACTCCTGATGTAGCCAGAGGTGACGCGAACCAGAGCAGGCTGGCTCGACTCTGTTGGTTGATGTCCATTGGGCCTTGAACGTCAGATTGGAAACTTGAGCACCAAGTGCCGTGCCACCCTGATTCCACCCACCTTGCCCACCCACCTGGTGTGCCAGCGCCCTGCCGTTGAACGCCGAGGCCATCGCGAGATGGTCAGATTCCTGCCCCCGTGCCATGTTTGTCTCAAGGCCGTGCAGAATGAGACGACTTTGAGGCGACTCAGGAATCGCCACCCACCTGCAGAGCCAGCACTCAGCCATTGAACGCTGAGGCCATAGCGAGACGGTCGGACTGCTGCCCCTGCGCCATGTTCCACGCCCTGTCGTCCCCACTCACACCCCCTGAGCAGGAGTGGATTCATAAGATACCACCCTGACGAGTCAGCCCACCACACCCACCTGTAGAGCCAACACCCAGCCATTGTAGGCCGAGGCCATTGCCAGATGGTCCGACTGTTGCCCCCGCGCCATGTTCCACGCCCTGTCGTCCCCACTCACCCTCGCTCCTCCCTCTCCCTTCCCCCCTGCTCCCCCGCTCCTTTCCCTCCTTTCCCCCTGCTGACTCCTTTTCTGCCTGAGACTCCCACCCTTCATCCTCCTCGTCCTCATCCTCACTGTCGTCATCATCCCAGCTCTCCTTCTCTCCTTGCTTGCCTCCTGCTTCACGGGAGGTTGCATCTGGGTCGGCTTCTCGAGCTTTGGCCACAAGTGCTTGCCTTGCCCGGGCGGCTGCTTTGCGCTGCGAAACACAGGCAGATAGAAGGGCAGAAAGGAGCAGATATGGATAAAGAAGGGCCGTCTGAGCCGCTTTGCCTCCTGCCTCATGTGAGCTGTGTCTACCTATCACTGAATTACTACAACGACCGTTAGAGAGAAGGGAGGAAGGAGGAGAGTGGCGGGGCAGGTAGGCGGGCAGTGGGGGTTAAGTGGGTGGGCGAGGAGTGGAGAGGAGTGGAACGGATTGAAAGGACCTTCACTTACAGTGAAGCTTTTTCCAAGGGAACTTACATCGTGGAAGGAGGAAGAGAACGGGGAGCGGTAGCTGAGACAGGCAGCGATGGTGAGCGCTGTGCTGAGACACCCCATGACCGCCCCGTAAATCATCATCTGCCAGGGTGGGGTGCGGTGAAATGCGGTGGCCCGTGGTGAAATCAGGTGGGGTGGGGTAGCAACATATTGTCACATGCGCCGCACCTTAGAACTGCCCGAATGATCACCCAACCACGTTCACTCACGTTGCCTATGCGCACGTCAACTGGCAGAGCCGTAAGGTGAGTACCCAGCAATGTGAGCTCCTCCCTTTATCCTCTCTGTTCACTACCACACCCTTACTGTACCACTTGCGTTATTATTTGAGACACCCACCTTGCCTATGCGCACGTTAACCGGCAGCGCCGCAAGGTGAGTGCCCAGCGCTGTGAGCTCCTCCCTCTCATCCACTGCCCTTTCATGTCACCGTTACACCCACATTCACTCCATTTGCGAGCACTCACTGACCTTCCCAATGCGAACGTCAACAGGCAGGGCAGCCAGGTGAGTGCCCAACGCTGTGAGCCCCTCCCTCTCCTCCACCACCCCCACTTCACGTTACTGGCACCCGCAACTTGATCACATTCACCCACCAACTCACCCCCACCTTGCTCAACACCACATCACCTTGCCAATGCGAACATCGACAGGCAGAGCGAGTACCGAGAGCTGTGAGCTCCTCCCTCTCATCCACCGCCTCCATTTCATGACACCGTTACACCCATATTCACTCCCTTTGCAAGCACTCACTCACCTTGCCAATGCGCACGTCAACAGGCAGGGCAGCAAGGTGAGTGCCAAGTGCAGTGAGCTCCTCCCTCTCGTCCACCGCCCCCACCTCCCTCAGAGTATTCATCGCACTCCTCACTGCCTCCTCCTTTGGTGGCTCGATGGCCTGCAAGCACGGGTGGTGGGTAGGGAAGAGCTCATTCAAGATAGCATATCAGGAGAGGAAACCACAGCCTTTTCTCTTGGCTAAGGAACTGCAATTGCGCGCTCAGACCCAGCAGCTTCACCAGCTTCATCTCCAAGCACAGCTGCAAGAGTTCTAACTCTTAACTAAGTATCGCTCAAATACATTCAGGTGTGCTCTCACCTTGCTGAGGAACTGCGCTGGAGTGTCAAGGTCCAAAAGTTTAATCTGCAAGCACAGCTCCACCAGCGGCACTCGCTGAATCTCCGGTTGCTGTTGGGGAGATGGGGGATGTACGGAAAGAAGGGTGTGGGGAGGGGAGAAGGGAAACAGTGAGAAGCATAGGGAGGAAACTCAATGGCTTGATCTGCAAGCACAGCTCCACCAGCGGCACTCACTGGATCTCCGGTTGCTGTTGCGGGAGAAGGAAAATAGAAAGGCAAGGGGAGAAGGGCGAGAGGAAACAGTGAAAAGCGGAGAAGAAGGTCCAACCATGCCTGCCTTGAAAGCCCCCTATCATAAATGATACATACAGATACATGTCTGCCCCTATCCATAAAGAGCCCTGACACTCACTCTAAGGGTCCCATCCTATTCCATGCACAGCCTCTAGCCCACCTGGAAGGGTCGCATGATGGTTTCAAAGTGGTGGTTGGTGAAGAGGGCAAAGTACCGCCCTGCCTGCACTCGCCCCGCCACACCCAAGAAGAATCACTGCTCTCACCCACTGGAACCTTAAAGCCCACCTGGAAGGGTCGCATGATGGTTTCAAAGCGGTGGCGGGTGAAGAGAGCAAAGTACCGCCCTGCCTGCACTCGCCCCGCCCTGCCTGCCCTCTGCCTCACGTTCGCCTTCGCCACCCATGCTTCTACCAGACTGGTCATGCCCTGTGATGGAGGGAACAGTGGGAGGAAGGAGAGCGGGAAGCGGGAGAGTGGGAGGGGGGAGAGTGGGAGGAGAGTGGAAGAAGTGAAATTGGCGAGGGAGAAAAGTATTTCCAAAACAGAGGGTTGAGGAAGAAAGAAGAGGGGAGAAGTGGGTGGGAAGGGGAAGAGGCAGGGCCGTATGGGGGCTCTTTTGGAAGACGAAGTGGTTGCAACCTCTTAAGCAATTGTCGCTCAAGGCCCTTGTTTGGGCGTTCAATCAACAAAGAGATTTCTTAGGCCTTCATCACTCACTCACCCTCCTGGCATCGAACTGTGTCTCCTTCTGCTTGCCCACATCCACCACATCGTCAATGGGATGCCCAATGGAACACCTATCTGGTGGCTTAAAGTCAACACCGACGCCTCAACACTCACCCTCCTGGCATCAAACTGCGTCTCCTTTTGCTTCCCCACATCCACCACATACACCACATCGTCAATGGTGATACTCGTCTCTGCTATGTTGGTCGCTAGGACCACCTGGGGGGAAGGGAGAGGAGGGAGCAGGTATGGAGACAGGATTTAGCCACAAGTTGGGCATGGCAAGCACAGTACAACACGTCCACCACACACACCACATCGTCAATGGTGATAGTCGTCTCTGCTATGTTTGTCGCCAGCACCACCTGGTGACGTGGGAGGAGGTGGGAAGAGAGGGAGGGAGGGCGGAGGAATGGTGAGACGGGAGGCCGGACAGATTAAGCATGGGCAGCACAGCATCATTTGTGCATCACGTAAACCCGAGACAGGAACCAACTGATGCGAACATCAGATCTCACCTTGCGCACACCACTAGGGGGGCTGTTGAACGCTTGCCGCTGCTCAGCAGCAGAGACAGATGAGTGCAGCGGCAGCAGCCACTCCCTTCATCTTCCCCCGATGAGGTGAGGTGACTCGAGACAGGAGCGGACTTCCAAGAACAAGGCATCCGCGCTCACCTTGCACACCTACGGACATCAGAGCTCACCTTGCGCACGCCACTAGGGGGGCTGTTGAAGGCTTGCCGCTGCTCAGCAGCAGAGACAGACGAGTGCAGCGGCAGCAGCCACTCCACCTTCCCCGGCGCTCCAAACTGCCTTGACGCTGCCAGCCTGTCCCACAGATACTGGATCTCGCCCATTCCCTGGTGAGGGGAAAACAAATGCGATGTTTATAGGGAGGGGACTGACAGATATGGGGCTCAAAGGCATGGGTTCAATAGATGACACACACATGGTTGGCAGCAAGCAGACAGAGAGATGAAGGTCTGTGACCAGGGATGAAGGTGTGACCAGGGATGAAGGTGTGACCAGGGATGAAGGTGTGACCAGGGATGAATTTGCGACCAGGGATGAAGGTGCGACCAGGGATGAAGGTGGGACCAGGGATGAAGGTGTGACCAGTGCAGCTCACAGGCAGGAAGACGAGGATAGCTCCCGGGCCGCATGTGGAGTCGACACATTGAGGGCGACAGAACAGCAACCAGTGAGGCAATCAGTGAGGCAGCTAGTGTGACACTCGGTGGAGCTCACAGGCAGGAAGACGAGGATGGCTCCTGGGCCGCATGTGGAGTCGATGTGAGCAACCACGTCCTCCAGTAACTCGTAGTCAATCGTCCCCTCATCCAGCCGCCGCTGGTGTGTTGAGTGTGTGGGAGGTAACGTGTATTGGGAGAGGGAGTGACGTTTGGGTGAGCAAGGGGTATGAGGGGAAAGCACTGGGGGCATGTGGAGTCGATGTGAGCAACCACGTCCTCCAGTAGCTCGTAGTCTATCGTCCCCTCGTCCAGACGCCGCTGGTGTTTGTTGTCGAGAGGGTGGGTGATGGGGAGGGACACAGGGTGCGGAGGGACATAGGGTGGGGAGTGTGAGTCGAGCATGGAGTGTATGGCAGGGAAAGGAAAGAAAGGAGGGAGCAGGGATGGAAGCATAGGAGGTTCTTCAGAATTGCACAAAACCAGCTCTACAGAAGCAGCTCTGTTTTTTTGGCGCCACAGAATCAGAAGCACGAGAGGTTGCTGAGAATCGCACCAGATTTCTGAGGTTTAGCTCACCAGATTGGTTCGGGTTCTGTCGCTGTAGTTGCTGTACCGAGAGGCATCGTAATCAGGATTCACTGTCTCAGCCTGCAGGGAAGCATCATCGCCCCATCCTGCCTTCAGCAGTTTCTGCTTGGTCTTGCTACCGCCTCCTGCTGCTACCTTGGAACCCTGTGGTGTGGGCGTAGGAGGGTGTGGGAAGGAGAGCGCAACAAAGGGGATCTCATCATAACAAGGGGCTTTGTTCTCATCTCCACGAGGACGTTCCTAATCACTTTAATTCTGATCGCATCAAACCTCGTCTCATCTCCACCAGGGAAGCCTCAACGGTTTTTTAGATGTCCCAAAACTCATCACCACGGGAGTGTTCCTGATCACGTTGGTTCTGATCGCGTCAAACCTCATCTCATCTCATCTCATCTCCCCAGGAAAGCCTCAACGATTTTACCTTGGCCCGAGACTGGGAATCGGAGGCCAGCTTGTAGCTCGTGCTCTCATGCACACACGTCCTCCAAACACTGCATCTCCACGGGGAAGGTGCGGCCCTGGGCTTGCCTTGCCTTGCAAAACAGGAGAGGATTCTACCCTTGAGAATGCTCACACACACGCGGTGACTGTACCTTGGCGCGGGACTGAGAGGATTCGGATCTCAGAGCAGCAGGCGAGTCCGAGGAAAGCTTGTACCCCGTGCTCTCATACACGTCTTCTAGATACTTCATCTCCACGGGGAAGGTGCGGCCCTGCGCTTGAATGACTGGGCAGTAGGAGAAGTAGGAGGCAAGGAGAGAAGCGTCCAGAGTGGCTGACCTGAGAGGGGGAATTGGAGTTAGGGAGGGAAGGTAGGGAGGAAACAGCTGGTGCGATTGTAGGTAGTGCTCAGTGCTTGTAGGTAGCACATGGATAGCTCGAGTCCACCAATAACTCTCTTGGCTTGACTATTTTAAGTCTATATCTCCACCGCTGAGAAGTAGGAGGCAAAAGAGAGAGGCATCCAGAATAGGGGGCCTGCCCAGTACTCACATGAGCACAAGCTTGAACACAGGGAGGTGCGGCATCTGGTGCCTCATCTGCTGTCTTCGGGCCAGCAGGTCTCTGAGGATGACGAGGAGGAAGTCGCCCTGGATGGAGCGCTCATGCACCTCGTCTACCACCACATGAGTGACGTCAGACAGCAGAGGGTCACCAACAAGCCTCCTTAGGAGAATGCCCGTGGTGCAGAAGAGGATGCGTGTGTACCATGTCCTGGGAGAATGAAATGGGCGGAAAAAGCACACAAAAAACGAAGAAAACGAGACCAGAAATGAAGAGATTATGGGGGAAGTCGCCCTGGATGGAGCGCTCATGCACCTCGTCCACCACCACATGGGTCACATCGGACAGGAGTGGGTCACCCACAAGCCTCCTTAGGAGAATGCCCGTGGTGCAGAAGAGGATGCGCGAACCCAGGTTCTGGGAAGGGAACGGGGAACCAAGCACGCAAAAAAGCAGCAAAAATGGGACAAGAATGAAGCCATTTCATGGCGAAAGGTCCATGAGTCCCCCTGGATGGAGCGCTCATGCACCTCGTCCACCACCACATGGGTCACATCGGACAGGAGTGGGTCACCCACTAGTCGCCTCAGTAAAATTCCCGTGTTGCAGAAGAGGATGCGCGTGTACCAGGTTCTGGGAAAGGGAAAGGTGAAGCAGGCACACGAAACAGCGGCAAAAACGGGACAAGAATGAAGCCATTTCATGGGGAAAGGTCCATGAGTCCCCCTTGGACGGTCTGCGTCTCCCCCCTCCCCCCTGGATGGAGCGCTCATGCACCTCGTCCACCACCACATGGGTCACGTCTGACAGGAGAGGATCGCCCACCAGTCGTCTCAGTAAGATTCCCGTGGTGCAAAACAGGATGCGGGTGTACCAGGTTCTGACAGGGGAAGAAGGTAGAAAGAACAGATAAAATCGAGGGGAAAATGACACGGAAAATTGGATGGAGCGCTCATGCACCTCGTCCACCACCACATGGGTCACCCACTAGCAGAGGGTCACCCACTAGCCTTCTTAAGAGGATGCCTGTTGTGCAGAAGAGGATGCGCGTGTACCAGGTTCTGGGAAGGGAAAAGGGCCGAGATAGCAGAAACAGATGGAGCAAAAAGGGGCAGAATTGGAGAGGTTATGGAGAAATTCATCCTCCCTCCTCTCCGCAGTCCCCCTGGATGGAGCGCTCGTGCACCTCGTCCACCACCACATGGGTCACATCGGACAGGAGAGGGTCACCCACAAGCCCGTAAGAGAATGCCTGTCGTGCAGAAGAGGATGCGCGTATACCAGGTCCTGGGAAGGGAAAGGGTAGAAAAAACACACGAAAAGCGAGGAAAATGGGACAGAATGAAAGCACTTTGGAGAAAAAATGCTCAGCATCATCTGGTGAATGCTCAAGAGAGTGAGAGTAACTACTTGCCAGCAGCAGGTACCCTCACTAAACGCCAAGACAAAGCATGCACGGGCACTCACTAGACAGTGTCCAGCCTCACGTGGTAACCAGCCACTCCTGCAGCACCACCTGGTGACTAGCGAGTGAGAGTAATAATCTGCAAGCAGGTACCCTCACTAGACCCACACACCCACTCACCTGACAGCGTCCAGCCTCACCAGCCACTCCTGCAGCACCACCACCTCGGACCTCCTGAGCGGCTCACACCGCTCTGCTGCCACTCCTAATGAGGGGATCACACAAATATTCCATGCCACAGCCCCCACTCACTTGACAGCGTCCAGCCGCACGTGGTAACCAACCACGCCTGCAGCACCGCCACCACCTCCCTTGCCTCCACTCCCTACGGGTGGCTCGCACCGCTCTGCTGCCACTCGCTCTGCCACAGATATGGCCTGGGAGGGGGTGCAAGAGAGACAGAGAGAGGAGTGGTAAGAGAGGTGGGGAGACGGGTGGTGGGGAGGGAGAGGTGCATTGAGAGGCTCTATCAAGGGGCTCGCACCGCTCTGCTGCTACTCGCTCTGCCACTGATATGGCCTGGGAGGGTGAAAGAGAGGGAAAGAGAGAGGGTGAGGAGTGGGACGCGGGTGGAGTTGCAAAGAAGTTCAACGAATGGTGATGATACTTGAGAAACACTTAGTAAAACAACATCATGAAAGAAAGTAACATCTTTTTTTCTGTTCTTCTCCCTCATCGACTCACAGCGATTCGTCGAGGCTGCGTGCACACGATGTTGCAGAACCCCGCCTTCCCAGAAGCTTCCGCCTCCTCGAAGATATACTGCGGCACCTGGGTGGTCTTGCCTGACCCGGTCTCCCCACTCACCACCACCACATCCCCCTTCCTCAACGCCTGCAGCAGTTCCCCCCTCACTCGTCTCCTTGGCCTCTCTTTGTCTCTCATATATACATATCTATACATTATCGTATTGACTCACAGCAATTCGTCGTGGCTGCGTGCATACGATGTTGCAGAACCCCGCCTCCCCGGAAGCTTCCGCGTCCTCAAAGATATACTGCGGCACCTGAGTGGTCTTGCCTGACCCGGTCTCCCCACTCACCACCACCACATCCCCCTTCCTCAACGCCTGCAGCAGTTCCCCCCTCACTGCTGCCATCGGTAACTCTCCCCGCTTCCTCTTCATCTCCTGCATCGCCCTCCTCTCACTCAATTCCATTGTCTCTCTGTTGGCCCCCCCTGTTCCTCCTGTCCCTCCTGTTCCTCCTGTTCCTCCTGTCCCTCCTGTTCCTCCTGTTCCTCCTGTCCCTCCTGTTCCTCCTGCTCCTCCTGATCCTCCTGCCCCTCCAACTGCCAGGGCCTGCCACTGGCGCCACCGCTGCTGCAGCTCCCGGCTCTGAGCCTCCCTCCTGCGCACCACAGCAGGGCCTGGGAGAAGGATAATGGGAGGGTGAAGAGGGAGAGGGAGAGGGAGAGGGTGAGGGTGCTGAAAGCTCCATCCCTCCTCAGTGGTTTTGCTTTGCCATCAGTGACTTTGACACATGCGCCATGGGCAGGCCAAATCTTTGTGATCAGACAATCACGTGATTCTGGTTTTGACAAGTTAAAATGGAAATAAAGGCTCACTCACCTTCCTCTTGGCCAAGGAAAGGGATTTTCTGCTTCTTTTGCCCTCCACCCGTCGCCTTCTCTTCTTCTGAACCCCTGAACAGGTTCTCCTCAGCATCACCAGCACCAATGGCAGCACCAGCGGCAGAACCAGTACCAGCAGCAGCAGCAGCAGCAGCAGCAGTCTCCCTGGCCTTAATCTCTTTATCCACGAGTGCTGCAGCGAACTTGACTTGGTGCCTCGCTGCTGCCTCTGCAGCTGCGGCTGCACTGCTGCTGCTCGTCTCTGCAGCATCTGGGGGCACAAGGGGAGGTAGGGATGGGAGAAAAAATGGAATTTAAGTTGATGCAAGAGATGACCATCAGGGAGTGAGAAATGAAGAATGGTCAGAAGAGCCACTGCATCTTGTGCCGTCACCTAAAAAAAACGATTGTGAGATGTTTCAAAACAGATTTACCTGCTTTCTCTGCCAGCTTGAGCCACTGCTCTCGGTACGGAGAGACCAGCTGATGGTGCAGTGGCATGTGGGGCAGCAGGGCATGCCGCATGCAGGGTCAAAAATAGCCAGTGCGTTTTTATTAAAACCATGGCGTTCTGCGCCTCAGACACACTCTCCCGACCCCATCCTCTACTAACACGTACCACGGCTTACCTGCTTGCTCTGCCAGCTCCAGCCACTGCTCTCGGTAAGGAGACACCAACTGGTGGTACAGAGGCATGTGGGGCAGGAGGGCATGCAGCGCCAGCAGTGCCACTGCGTTCTGAGCCTCCGACAAACTCTCAAACCCATCCTCTTCTACCTCATAGGCTCGTACCGTAGCTCACCTGCTTTCTCTGCCAGTTCCAGCCACTGCTCTCGGTACGGGGAGACAAGCTGATGGTGCAGCAGAGGCATGTGGGGCAGGAGGGCATGCAGGGCCAGAAGTGCCACTGCGTTCTGAGCCTCCGACAAACTCTCAAACCCATCCTCTGCTATCTCATATGCTGGTACCATGACTCACCTGCTTTCTCTACCAGCTCCAGCCACTGCTCTCGATACGGGGAGACAAGCTGATGGTGCAGAGGCATGTGCGGCAGCAGCGCGTGCAGCGCCAGCAGAGCCACTGCGTTCTGAGCCTCTGACACACTCATCCTGTGCTAACCCGTAACACAACCCACCTGCTTTCTCTGCCAGCTCCAGCCATTGCTCTCGATACGGAGACACCAGCTGATGGTGCAGTGGCATGTGCGGCAGCAGCGCATGCAGCGCCAGAAGCGCCACTGCGTTCTGAGCCTCTGACAAACTCTCAAACCCATCCTCTGCTGCCGGAACCTGAAACGTGATCGGCCCTACCCCTACCCCCCCTCCCTTCCCACCTCCCGCTCCTCCTCCCTTACCCCCTCCTCCCCTCCCCCCCTGCCGGACCACAGTCACCGAGTAGCTAAACTTCCCTGAGCCGCTGCTTCCTGGGAGCTTTGTGTACTTGGGAGCGGGCCAGAGGGCTTTAAGGCAGTGCTGCTGCAGCAGAGCCTTGGGCTGCCGTTGCATGTCCGCAGCAGCAGCATCCTTGCCTTTCTTTTCCTTCCCTCCAGCCTTCCCTCCCCCACTACCACCTGCCAACATCTGCTGTTGCTGCTGCTGCTGCCATGCTCTCTCCCTCGCAGTCTTTCTCTGCAGTGCCAGCACAGACTCAGGCAATGCTGCTGCGCCCTTTCCCCCTTGCCCCCCTCCTCCCCCGTCACTCTCATCATCAAAGAGACACATGCCGTCCAATCCCATATCCTCCTCTTCTGCCTCCTTTTCTGCTGCCTTTCCTGCTGCTCCTACCCCTGCTGCTGCCCTTTCCCCTTCTCCACTTGCTGCTTTCCCTCCCCTTTCCAATGGCGCATCCACCTCCTCCTCCTCCTCTCCGCCAAACAGCCCAAACCCTCCCTCTTCTTCCTCGTTCTCCTCATCCTCCCCTGCAGCAACCCGCTGCTGCTGCTGGTTAGCCTCTTCGAGCATGGATTCAGAAAAACCTGCAACACAAAGGGAACACCTTTATGCCTTCATAACGTCTTCAAAAAAAGGTCTCTTCAAGGCGGAATAACTTGCTGTAACTTTCAAGAACCGTCCTCAGCAACAACGATGCCCGCCATACCATATGCTGCAGCCTCCTCCTTGATCTCGCGGATCACCAGCCCTGCCTCTGCCTGCCTGCCCTTGTCCATGCTCCCTTTCGCCCTCGCCGCCTCACCCTTAGCCCTCCCCAAATCAGCCGCCAATGACTGCACGCGCTGCTCTGCAGGGGCCTGGAGAGTGGTGAGGTGGGGAGAAAGGGAGAAGAGGGGGTGGGGGGGAGAGGGGAGGGGAGGAGAGGGGATGGAGGGGGGTAAGAGGAGAGCATCTGAATGGAGTGAACTTTGTTCTGCCTCCCCCTTGGCCCTCCCCAGATCCAGTGCCAAGGACTGTACGCGCTGCTCTGTAGGGGCCTGAAATGGGGAGCAAGGCAGGATTTGGGTAGAAGCGGTTGAAGAGCGGGAAATGATATGGAAAATCCACCGAATTCCTCTTCCCAGGTTCAATGCTGATAGATAAGATTCAGGGTCTAGGGTTTAAGTTCTAGAAGATATGAGCTTTTGAGAGGATATTTCAAGCAACCAACACGAAGGGAAGAGGAGGGGTGGTTGAGGGAAGGCATCTGAGAGGACGCCTGAAGGTCGAAGCCATAACCTTTTTTCTGAGCTCCTTTCTGCGTCTTCTCTCCCTCGCATCAGCCCAAACCTGCAAACAGAGCACAGCAGAGCAGAGCACACACAACAGCACAACGTACGGCATTAAACCTACAGGTTGACAGGCCAAGGCAGGAACACTTTACGAACAGCACAAATGCATGTAAGAGCTTATACACACAGCAAGAGAGGACCCTTAAGCCTCACCTCCCAGAGAGGAGAACCCTTAAGCAAGTCGTTTCCTGCTGTCGAACCAGCTGAAGCCCCCTTATCCGCTACCTTCTCCCAGTCATCCTCCTCCTCTTCCCCCCCCTCCTCCTTCCCTTCACCCTCACTCTCCTCCTCTTCACTCTCGTATTCTGTCACATACCGCTTGATCCAATCCGCCTGCTTCTTCTTCCTCTCCTTCTCTCTTTCCTTCTCTTCTGCCTCTTCTTTCGCCTTCCTCTCTTCTTCCATTTTCCTGAATCTCTCAGCTTCTTCTGCTAAGGACCTTCCCTCATTCCCTCTTTCCTCGTCTCCCTCTCCTCCCCATGCGTCGTCGCCGCCTCGTTGTCCTTCCCCTTCCACGTCAGCAGCAGCAAGCACGACTTCCACGTCACCTCGTGCCAGCGTGGCAGTGGCAGCTGCAGACGCGAAGTGACGTGGCAGCTGCTGAGGTGGCAGGTGCAGGCAGAGCCAATCAAAAGCCGCCTCCAGGGAAAGCGACGAGGGGACAAGAGACGAGAGCACATTCTCCACCTGCTCTACAGTAAATCCCTCTCTAGAGAGTGTTTCGTATGCGGATAATATGCGCCTGTTGGCATTCTTTTCTTCAAGTAGTGTCATAGGACCAGCAGGGCTGCCTGTGGAATCAGATGAGGACGCAGGAGAAGCATCCATGGCGCTGCTGCCGTTCGCACCTTTCTTGGTATCGTATGCCTGAATGAATTCGTATGCACCGGTACAATAGATAAAAACACCGGAAAAGGGAAAGCTTCAAATTCGGCGACTCAAAAGGTGAAGAACCAGAAACATGGCAGAAGCACTAATCATGGCATGGGTGTAGCACTAGGCCATCACAGCTGCAACTAATCTCAGGTTGACCTCTACTCACCTTAACAACCAGCTTTCGGAGCTGCTCTTCAGCCTCTGGACTCAACCGAACCTCCGTGGCTCGTTCAAACGCGTTCTTCCCCAAACCGCCGCCAATGAGCGTCACCGGCTTGGCAGTCCCACCTCCCTCCACCCTCATAGCCCCAGCAGAGGAGACACCCAAAGAAGCTCCAACTCCAACTCTCTTAGATGCGTCTGTCTTTCCGCCTGTTCCGCTGGGAGCAGGAACTGACTGCTTTCCAGTAACCCCCGGCGCTTTCCCTTGCGCCACTCGACCCCCCCCGCGTCCGCCTCTTCCCCCTCTTCCGCCACCCGCTGCGGCTCTTCCCCTCCCCCTGCCCCCTCCGCCTCCTTTCGGAGGCATCGCGACGGAATACCAGTAATTACAAGGTATGAAGTTTTGTCCTCAGAGAGTCTGACTAATGGCGATCGGGATGACAAAGGATCTTCCAGACGTTAAGAAGGTCCGATCAAACGCTGCTCGTCTTGAAAAATGCGAACGTTTAACGGATATTTCGGGTGTTATGACGAGGAGGATCCTGAGTGTGTCCTATACGAAGACTAGGAGATTCATGAAGAACAATTCTTAAACGGGGAGGGAGTGCAATGAGAGGGTATTGGAGCCGAGAGGCTAATCCGACACTGAGACAAAGAGGCTGAACTCTCAAAACCCGAGGACATTGCTAGACCTTGTAATTGGTCTCCTGCAGCTCTCTGATTACAGAGACAACCTACTGCGAGACGAGAACCTGTTGATGCTAAGTCGGTCGAGAAACCAACCAGAAAAGTCATACGATTTGATTGGCTGTCGACGCAGCCACAGGACACTGCTGAATCCTTGGCCTCGCCTCCTAAAATTCACTGGTCATGCGCTAGCCTTGGCAGGATTTTATTCGTGGTTTTTGATAGGCTCAGAAATTCATGACGGAGTGATGAAATTCTGACATCCTGAAACGTGAATTCACGGTACCGAAGCCTAAACACTTCAACCATTGAATAGACGTGAGAGAACGCACTGTACCGTCTGGTAAAGAATCTGGCATCTGGTCACCTGCATTCGTGAAAATGGAAGCCAATTCAGGACGATGTCATGTCATCCTTATTGAGCATTTCAATAACGAGACGTACAACACTGCACTCTGCTCTGACAGCCCCTGTCAGGGATCAGTGCAATCAGCTGCAGAAGCTGGCCGCGAAGACCTGTAACTTTCGCGACAATTTGAGCAACCGCATCAAAGGGAATGACGAACTTCACTCGCGTGATGCAGACCATCCTTGTACATTAGCGAAAACTGTGTCGCTTTCGCCAAACATTTCCGACAAATACCAGTGACAAATACCAGAGAAATCTGGGGATCATTCATAAAAAGCGGGAACTTGCTCTATTCACGAAATATTCAAGGAAGGAAATAGCAAAGCAACTTTCCTCACCTCTCTCAGCCATATCCCGTGAGAGATATTCCCAAGGCTCCTAATCCCTATGCTGCTGTTCGCGATTCTCCTATTCCCGATGCTTGCATTCCTCCCAATGGACCAGATTCGATGCACAGTACCACGCATGTATCCTCATCGTAGGATCGTCCACTGAAGCACGCGTGCCATGCCCACACATACATAGTTTCTTATGAATCGCACACACACATTCTCCGCTTCCGCTGGTTCCTCTGAAGCATTTCTCCTCGACGATCACTCGGCATCTTCGTAGTAATCACGATGCATCCAAATCCTTATTACTTGCTTTTGCTCGTCTTCCTCCTCTCGATCCTTACCTCGCTAAAGGCGGATCCGCTAGCGTCACTGACGTCCTACTCCTCCACGGACAACAATATCATCAATATCATCAATATCATTCCCCGTTCGACCAATGTAGCTGCACCGGTGGGACCCACAGTACGGAACCTTCTGGATCTGCATGATAGTACTGCCTCATCCTTATCCTCCTCTCCTATCGACCATCTGGATTTCGTCAGCACTGGTAACCATCCGCGATCACCCGAGACAGCCACGTCAGGAGCCACATTGCGGAGCCTTCTTTTTCTGCGCGGAAATATGTTCAACCAGGCCTTCGGCCAATCAGCAACCTCCACGTCGACCTCAAGCAGCGGTGGTTTTGCCGATGGTGCTGCTAACGGCGGTTCTGCTAACGGTGGTGCTTTCGCTGCTGGTGCTGATACTGCCGAAGGTGACACTAACGGGCGGAGTAGTGACGGACTCAGTAATCAACCTGACAATGCTTCAGCGGGCAGAACGCCAGAGGAGGTGGAAGAGGAGGAGGAGGGGGAGGGGGAGACAGGGGGAGTCAGGAAGGAGGCGGAAAACGCGGAAGACGTCAAAGTCAAAACTGGAGAGGGGGAAGAGCAGGAGGGAGGGGATGGGGGCGCGAAGGAGGCGGAAGAGGAAGGAGGCGAACAAACTTCATCAGAGGGGGGAGAAGAGGAGGGGGAATCTTCACCACTGGCCGACACTCCTGAGAAGCTGGAAAAGTGGTTCAAATCTTGGCGGGAAAACACTAGCGCGGTTCTACCACCAGGCTTTAAAGACGCCTCTACAATGGAGGTAGTGGAGTTAGACGATTGGCCGCCCGTGCCCGTGCCTTTGCCGAACCTGGGGGAGGACGTTCGGGCGGACCCGAGCCTAGATCCGAACGCCTGGCGCCCGTTTCACGTTAAGGGAACACCGCGTATAATCACAGTGTTTTCCGCTGAATGCTCCCCTTACATGGATTGGCAGTCAGTCGCAATGGCTTATAGCTTCAAGCGGTCGGGGCAGCCAGGGAAGCTCGTGCGGCTTCTAGCTTGTAACGAGGATGCTCTTAAGGGGTACAGAGGCCTGGATATAGCTCCTACTATGGTGGTCCCTAATTGGAGTCGCGGCCCTAGAACGGGTGACTGGTATCCTGCCATTAATAAGCCAGTGGGGGTTAAGTATTGGCTGGACAACAGTCCCGACGCAAATGACGTCGAGTGGGTGCTTATAATGGACGCGGATCAGCTTATAAGGAGGCCGGTGCTGCCCTGGGAGCTAGGGGCGGAGCGAGGTCACCCAGTGTCAGCAAACTACGGGTGAGAGGTGGTAACTGTGTTACTAGTCAGATGCCACACGTTTCGAGACGGTTGTGTCTTCCAGTGCCGTTCCATGCAACTTGCTCATTTTGGGACTCCTCTTGACTCCCCTTGACTCCGCCTAACTTCTCTTGACTCCCCTTGACTCCTCCTAACTTCTCTTGACTCCCCTTGACTCCACATGACTATCCTTTACCTCCTCTCCTCCCTTGCCTCCTCCCCCCTTTCTCCCTCTTTTCCCCTTCACCACCAGCTACCTCAAGGGGTGTGACAACAGCTTTGGCGAGCTGCACATGAACAACGCCACATATTGCGACAAGGTAAGCTGCCCAATTGTGATTCTAATCGACAAGGTCAGTTGCCCAATTGCACATGAACAATGCCACGTATAGCGACAAGGTAAGCTCCTAGTTCCATCGTTCTCCCTCGCCAAGCGCAAGTGTAAACTGCCACATCCAACCACACACCCAACCCAACCAAACCCAACCGAACCCATCCACACCTGCTCTCAGGTGGGCGGATACATAGTGATTCACGTGGAGGACCTGAGGCGCCTGGCGCCCATCTGGAGCGCCAAGAGTGAGGAGGTGACCATTCCCTCCTGTGTTCCCTCACTCTCTCCCTCCACACCCACCACACACAATGACACCCAACCGCACCAAGAGCGAGGAGATGCGGGCAGATGTGGAGCACTACACCATCAACCGCCCTTCTTCCCTTTCATCCTCCCCCCCCTCCCTCCCTTCAACCGCACCCAACCGCACCCAACCACACCATGCACACAGGTGGGCGGCTACATTGTGATTCACGTGGAGGACCTGAGGCGCCTGGCGCCCATATGGAGTTCCAAGAGCGAGGAGGTGCGGGCAGACGTGGAGCACTACACTATCAACGCCACGGGGGACGTGCACGGGCAGCGGTGGATCAGCGAGATGTATGGCTACTCCTTCGGATCATCTGATGTGAGTCTTAGCATCCCTATAATGTGAGTTGCTCCGCGTGTAGAGCTGTTTGGCTGACTCAGTCCAGATGGGGGGGGGAAGGGGGGGGGGGTGGGGGGTCTGAACCACATCTCTCCACCGTCTCCTCTTCTCCCTTTTCCAGGTGAGTTTAAAGCACATAGCGCTTTGCATTACACAGGCTGACTGGCCTACCCTTGCTTTCAATTCACCCCCTTCCTTCTCAAATCCTCTCCGTCTCTTCCACCCACTCTCCCTTTCCCAGGTGGGTTTGAAGCACATTATGATAGACAGTGCCATGCTTTACCCAGGTTACGACCCTCCTAAAGGGGTGGATCCGCGAATGATCCACTACGGTCTCGAGCTTAAGGTATTGGATTGGCAATGGGACAAGTCGGCCTACTATCGCCAAGAAATGGTCAACACCTGCGGGCAGCATTTTCCCGACCCGCCGGAAATTTCTGCGCTGCCCGGAAACCAGACGTATGAGGAGCGGCGGCGGGATTTTATCGTGATTGAGTGTATGGCGGTGCTGAACCGGGCTTTAAGGGAGTTTCACAGGCTGAAGAGGGGATGCTTGGTGGAGTGGGAGAGGGATGTGGGGATAATGGATTTGGGTGGGGCGTCCCCTACAGTTACAGGGGAACTGAGGGCTGATGTCTGGGCTAGGGAGAGAGGGAGTGGGAAAGAGAGGGAGGGAGTGAGGGAGGGAGTGAGGGAGGGAGTGAGGGAGTGAGTGAGAAAGGGGTTGAGGGTGGGAGTGGGAGTATGAGTGGGGGTGGGAAAGAGGGGACTGCTGTGAAAGGACGGGCTGGAAAGGTGATTAGAGTGCAGGGTGACTATGTAGTGGATGTGACAGAAATGATGGAGCGAGCTGGGCTAGAAAGAGGTTTCCTAGTAGTAAGAGAGCCGAGAGAGGGAGCACGGGCAAGGAAATTTGGAGAGAGAGGTGGTGCTGGGGAGGAGGGGAATATTCCATCCGACGAAGATAATGTTGCTTATGCTGATTCAGCCACAAACGAGGATGAAGGTGGGGATGGAGAGGCAGGGGATGGAGAAGAAGAAGAAGACAGCAAAGGAGGGGAAGAGAAGGCAGAAGAGCAAGATAAACCAGGAGAGGGAGAGAGTAGGGAGGGGTCAGGTGAGGTTGGTAGTGGTACTAATGGAACCGGTAACCACGGTAACCAAACAAGTATGAACCAAGGGAATGAATGGAGGCGCTTCTTGCAGGGCTATGGCTACCAGGCAGGTGGGATTGGTGGTGGGGGGTCGAGGACGGTGGCAGCAGGGGCGTGGGTGTGGATGCATGAAGACCAGAGGTGGATGTACCTGGGGTGGAGTGCAGGTATGGTGTTACTGTTCTTGGGTGTTACGATGCGCACTAAGAGGAAGCGCAGGGATGCTAGGTTACTCATGAATAGTGCGTCAAGTGGGGACGACACGAGGAAACCGAAACGTCGTGCTCGTGGCCTGTCGAAGGATGTGAGTGTTTGATGGATACTGATTTACAAAGGACCTTGTAATGGGCTGTATGTATGAAACAGGTGCTGTTTCTATAGGCGGATCAACATGCTGTCAATGAGCAACTACAGTTGCAGTTGCAATATAAATCTTACGTCATTATTTTGTTAGTCCCCAATGTACCAATTAGATTGCCTATGGCCTATCACGTTTCGCCCAGCAATTTTCATAAACGATGTCTCCTTAGCTTATCTCTAGTAAGATAACGATTTTCTCTGTATCGAAGATGTTGAACGGACACACCAAAAGTACTTTGGAAATTCGGGCATATCGCCTACGCGTCGCGCAAGAGCAGATTGGTGTCGCATTGTGCGGTCCGATTTTGCATTTCATTTCACTGTAGGCACATCAACGCCTCGCGCAATAGCACATTTCCAGCTCCCTCCCACCCATCAACCCCTTTCTTCCCCTTGCTCCTCCGTGTGCTTCCCACATTCCGAACGCTAGGGGAATGTTGAATCACAAAGCAAGCCTACCACACTGCTTTCGATTCGCACGCACATGCTCGTACATAATTTGGCCCAGAACACCGACCAAAACTCATCACACCAGACTTACCTTTTCACCGACTAGCGGCTCGACCTACTTTGTCACCGACCAACCGCTACACTTGCCTTATCACGATGCACACGCGTGTACGGCACCATGAACCCTATAAATGCCACGGCCTGGATGTCAATCGATACCAGCTCCAGTTCAGCCAGAAAAGAAGCATTATCACCCAGAACGCTACTAGAAGCATTGCGCAACTCCCTCACGCTCTCTTCCTGTCCAAGGCACGTCCCTGGTTGATCTTTGATAGTTCCATAAAACGCAACCAGCGCAGCCATGAGGCGATCCAAGGTCCTACTCGCCCTGCTCGCCCTCTCCCTCGTCGTATCCCTCGCGCTGGTGCCGTCGTGCCGCGCGAATGAGACTGACGCGGAAGACGACGCCGACGGTGACGACTTGTCGGACGCCGCCATTTCTGCCGACGCGTCGCCTCCAGGTGCGTTGGGCAGTATTGCGCCGCAAGACGTGGCGTCCCCTCCGTCCCTGCGCTGTCTTACCTTGCTCAAATTCGGCACTACGAGCCCTAGACTTGAAATTCAACCATTCTTCCAATGTGTCCGTTCCTCGCCTTCCCTGACTCCTGGTCTCGTGAACTCACTCGCCCGTCCCTCCTTCCAGGTCTCGTGGGCCAGCTGTTAGGCGCGAGCAGGCGATTCCTGTATTCGCCGCGCATGCTGTCGTGCCGGTCTGACTGCGAGGACAAGAACAAGAAGTGCAACACTGATTACAGCGAGTGCAAGCGCGAGAACAAGGACGACAAGCACGACCACCACAAGTGCACGCACACGTACAAGAAGTGCAAGAAAAAGATCAAGAAGTGCCGCTCCAAGTGCGACTAGAGCAGAATCCAAACTCACAAGGAAGAATGCAGGATCATCCAGGATGGCTGGGAGGGTAAGTTTGGAGGTGTATCCTTTCCCTCGGGCTGTGCTATACTGTTTCCCGTTAGAAGTAGCGCCTGCATCACAGGTGTGGAGATAAACTGGTAGGCACTCAGGTGAAGGTATCGAACTGTAGTACATTTGTTTGGCAAACCATCTTATATCAATTGAGTAGTGTTTATTTATTACGGAATTCTTATCTCTTCATTGTGCGCAAAACTAAGCCAACCTCAGCCCTGCAACCCTGCTACCCATACCACCAACAGCTTGCACCATCTTGGAAACAGCAGGTGCTCCAACAAGGCCGCAGTGCCTCCAAGCCAGAAGCACTCTGCCACCCTCCAAGCAATCTACTACACACTACAAGTAATCAACACCCTACAAATCATCTTCCCAGTATCGTGCCATACCCCCACCACCAGCCTCTGGCGATGCTCCTGCTGCTGTAAACGACTCTGCACCCATTCCAACGTGTCCATACCCTTGCCCATTCAGCCCATCCCAACCTCTCTCCTGCTCCCGGGCCTCCCACTGCCATACCCAACCTGCTGCCATCATCCAAGCCTCGCTAAAGAGTGCTCCAATAAAGCGAATAACGTCTGCCGAGGTGACAAAGGGCAGTGCTCCAGCAGCCACAGGGAGGAGGAGGAGCAGGGTGAGGTGGAAGAGGAGGCGTCTTACCCATGGGGGAGGGGGAGGGGGGATGATGTGGGAGAGGAGAGGAAGAAGGTGTGAATGGGCCCACTTGCTGCAGATGAGGACAAAGGTTCGTGGGTTGGTGAGCAGAAGCTGAATGGAGGTGAAGCAGGAGGTGAGGAGAGTGATGATGAGGTGTGCCCATACTGAGAGTGACTGTAACGAGATGGTGGTGCAGCGAGGTAAATTTGTACAGGTGGAATCTGATGCCGACGATGACGATGCTAATGGTGACGACGAGGATACAGATACAGACGATGATCGCCGCCCAGAAGGCGATGAGGAGGACCGCCTTGCAGATGAGGACGACGAGGATGGCTCACTCTCTGCTGGATTGGACACGGAAGAAGAAGACGAGCGCCGTGATGCAGACCTGCCGACCGACCCTGGTCCGTTTGCCGCCCACCACCGCCCCATCACCAGCCCATCCACGTCATCATCCATGACAGCTGTCACGATCTCAGCCATCCGCCTCCACACGCCCCCCACCATCTTCCCAATGCCAAGCCCCTTCCACCCCACGTCCCTTTTGCTGCCCCTCCCACTACCCCCTCTGTAGTCTGCGTCGCCATTATTCCCCGAATGCTCTCTTGGGCGCCCTGTTGTATCCCTGCTGGAATGATCAGAATGACTGGAATGACTGGACTGACCTGCTGGGTTTCTGGAATGCCCTGCTGTGTTTTGAGAAGGCCCTGTTATGTCTCTGCTTGATACATTCTCTCCTCGTCTCCTCCACACCCCCTGTGCTGCTGCTGCTGTGGCGACCGCTGCTGCTCCCCCTCCTGGTGCCGAAGCTCCTGCTGCTGCTGCGCCTCCGACCACTGTTGCCCCTCCTACCAATCCTGACCCTGCACAAGACTCGCCAATCCCCCCTCTCCTATCCCCCTTCCCATCCGCCCCCATCCCCAACTTCCCCACCTCCTCCACCTCCTCCCCCGCCCTCCGACCATACAGCATTCGAAACAGCTGTTCCTTCCGCCATGCCACTAAAGCATGCAGCACGCACAGCGCCTCCCAGCACACCAGCCACACCACCGCATCCCCCCCTGCCAGCCGCACCGCATAGAACCCAAAGTAACCGCACACACACCCCAGGCACAGCACAATGGTGGTAGCCGGGCGGGAATGGGCGCTCCCCGCTCCTGTAGCAGCAGCCACGTTATTGAGCAACATGATATAAGTAGTGGCAGACGCGACCAGAAACGCCAGCAGCATCTGCCCGGCAACGGTCAGCTTGCACCCAATCAGACGCAGCCACGTCACCAGCGACCGGTCCGGGCGGGAGAACGAAACCCCGAGAAAAGACGAAGCGTCCAACGCAGGATCGTGCCGAACCTGGCAAGCCGCCACGCCAGCAGCCAGCCTCTCCCCTGCAAACCTCCACCCAGTCGCTCCTATCACCACCAGCATCACCAGCAACCCCGCAACCAACTCATCAGCACACGCCCTCGCAAATCCTGCTAGCTCCTCTCGCCCTCGCCTCTCCCGCCCCTCCCGCTCCCTCCTCGCCTTCTCTACTTTGGAAAGCTCGACCTTCTGAGCCATGAGGTGATTTGAAAGGTCTGTGGCGGCTAAGTGTTGCGCGTGGAGGGATACTGAGAGGGCGGATTGGGATAGCTTGGCGGCGGAGAGGCGGTTTCGCTCCTCTAGGGCGGTTACGTAGCGGAGGGCGAGCAGGGAGGGGGTGGGGGCTGTGACCGTATGGGATGTGAGTGCGTGGGATGTGAATGCATGGGATGGGGTTGTGATTGAGTGGGAAAGGGTTGAGTGGGCGTGTGAGAGAGCCAACGGTTGAGACGGTATGGGCTGGTACGGATGTGGCTGGTACAGGTGTGACTGATACGAGTGTGACTGGTGCACGTGTGATAATATTTGGTGGTGAGAATGTGGTTCGCCCGATGTAGAGCTCTGATGGGACGGGTGTGTGGGTGGGGCTACTGGAGAGGACGGAAAGGGCGCTATGGATTCAGGAGCGTGCGAGAGAGGAGCAAAGGGTGGTGAGGCGGATTGGTATGCGTGAGATGGAGGCGAGCGGCTTTCAGGCATGCGAGCGGGGATGGAGCTTGTAGAGACGGAACGAGTGGGGATGGCAGGGATGGGGGACTCGAACTCAGGAGCGTGCGAGAGAGGAGCATGGGGTGGTGAAAGGCCTTCACGAGTACGAGAAGGGATGGCAGTGACGGGGGACTGGGGCTCAGGAGAGTCCAATTGAGGAGCATAGGGTGGTGAGACGGAATGGCCTGTGTGAGAAGGAGGTGCGTGGCTTTCAGGAGTGCGAGAAGATTGTTTTTGAGGCGCCTCAAAAACAAGAGCATAGAATGGTGAGACGGATTGGTATGCGTGAGAGGGAGGTGAACTTGGAGCGTGTGTCTCCTGCTGCAACTGGTGCTGCATCTCCTGCTGCTGCAAGTGCTGCTGCATCTTGGTCTGCTCATGCAATCGCCTCGACTCTCCTTGCCTGCTCTTCCTCGCACTCTCTTTCTTCCCTGTGCCTTGACCCTTGTGCTTCCTGCTCTGCTCTTGCTTCCTCGTGCTACCACCCGTCTTCATCCCTCTGCCTGCCTTACACTCTCCCGTCATGCCCCACTCCTCTTCTTCTCCTCCATTCTCCTTAGTCAATCCCTTCTTCCTCTCCCTCTTCTCCCTCTGCTCGCCCTTCTCCTTCTGCTCCCTCTTTTCCTTCCTCTCCCTCTTTTCATCCTGCTCCCCCTTCTCCTTCTGCTCGTCTGTGTGGTCCTCTACCCCCCCACCTACCTCACTCTGCAGCAGCACGGCAGCCATGGGGTCATACGAAGAGATGAGCGAGCTCAACACTCCCACTCCATGCTCTTTCTCCTCCCCGTCCCCCCCCACCAACTCATCATCCACTCCTTCCTCCCCAGTCCCCTCTTCCCCTACCGCCACTTCCCCTGCACCTGCTCCCGCCTCCTTCCCCAACTCGCCCTTGCTTGCACCCTCTCCCTCAAAACCCCCAGTTGTTCCGTGTGAACACCCATGCCCATGCCTGCCAAGCCGCCATCCTGATCCAGGAGCTGAAGGAGCAGAGGCAGGGGCAGCAGCAGGAGCCGTAGCAGCAGGAGCCGTAGCAGCAGGAGCCGTAGCAGCAGGAGCCGTAGCAGCAGGAGCCGTAGCAGCAGGAGGAACAAAGGCCTGTCTCGGAACGGCTTGGTTCGGAACAGTGCGAGCCAGCGCCCTTCGTACGCGAGTGCAGGTTCGGAAGGTGGAGAGGGCTGCTGCAAGAAAGGCGTGGGGAAGAGGAGCGTGCTTCACCGCTGCTGCTGCCCCTGCTGCTGCCCCTGCTGCTGCTCCTGCTGCACATGTTGCTGAAACACATGCTGTTGCTGCTTCACCTTCTACACCAGCAGTCACTACACCACCCGCGCTGCTGCTGCGTGCTGTATTTGCAGCACTACTGTCTTGTGTTCCGAAGGGAAGAACCAGCTCGGACAGAGATGCCTCTATCATCTGAGGGGTGTGACCGAGGTGGAAGGAGGGACAGGGAAGGGAAGGGAGGAGGGGAGGGGGGTGGAGGCAGGAGAGAGGAGGAAGGGGGGGAGAGGAGGGAGGAGAGGGAATAGCTGGGGATTATATCACGAGAGCAGAAAAAGGGGTTGGAATCTCGAAAGGAAACGATGAAGGACGAAGATGTCAAGTCGGAGAGATCAAGGCAGCGACAAGAAACTAGAGAGAGGGATTACCTGGGAAAGCTCATCAATAGGGATGGGCTTCTGTGACGTCAGCACGTATGATTCCACCTGCACGGGTCCGACGCATTCATGAGATCAATCATTGTAATGAGGTGAGGTGAAAAACACAGTGAACAACATCAAACATTGATGGCTCCTCAACCGTCAGTGAGGTGAAGAACATCGTAGTCACTAGGGTATGATTCGCGAAGGGTAATATGGTGGTTGTAGAAGTTTTTGCAAAACAAATTTCACGTGTATTGAGAAGGGGTCAGTAATGGGCTATGGGAAGGCAGCAGCAGGGCCAGAGGGGTAAAATCACCTCGGAAATGACAGCGCCGAAGGCCACCCCGAGCGATTGAGCCCACTGATTCGCTAAGTCCACGCCAAGCCCAACGGTTGACCCACGCGTTGACCTATTATGCGTTGACCCATCATGCGTTGACCTATCAAGGGTTGACCCACAAGACGTGTGGTCCGTGGAGCAGCTCGAGTGACTACAACGAGCGTGACTAGATCGGTCGAGCAGTTGAGCTTCGTCCTGTGTCTTCTCGGTCCTCCGATTCTGTATCTCCGCGTTTCCATTCCTGCGGTTTGCGTCGATCGCGGCGTGGATTTCGCTGGTCGCGACCCCGTTATCGCTCGTTCGAGTCGCGTCAACGGTCACATCGCAGCTTGTGCAGCATGACGTGGCTCCACGTTGTTCACTGCTCACGGATTCCCGAAAATGCGGATCCGAACCTGAGGGAATCGAATCGAGATCACTGTCAGCTACTTCGTTGTTGCGGAGGGTAACAGCGCCGTCTTGTGAAGCACGCGAATTCTCGCTGTTTCGCGAAGCATGCGAACCGTCTTCCACCTCCAAGAGCGGCGTCCCGTCGTTGGATGGATCACTGATGATGTCACTGCTGACGTCGAATTCCTTCACGAATTCCGAGTTACTAGCTTCGACAACGGAACTAAATTCGCCAACCATGTCGCACTAAATGCGAACTATAATCGCCTCTTACAATAAGAATCAGGCTAAAACATTGATCCAAGCCAGTGAATCCTCCCAAGAGGCGTGCAAACAAGTCTAGTAGCTATTGAAAGCAGCAGTAAAAAACAGAGAATGAATGACGCTTATCGCCTGACCTCTTCATGACAGGTAATCCTGGCAATCTGTAAGCTCCATAGATGGTTTTCATCCGAGGTAATATTTCCAGTGGGCCGTGGGAAAGGAAGTGCATGCAGAGGTCAGGAAATGGCGGGAAAGGAGACTGTCAGAAGTGTCAGTGTACAAGGAGGACCTGAAATTTCCAACACAGGAATTCAAATTAGTCACGTAATGGGGTCTTCCCGAAACCATTTGAGCAATGTTCCTGCTAGTAGAGCTCATTATTTGTATGTAATGAGAAATCAAGACTGTAGATGATTTGCGCAAAACCATTCCCAAGGCGCTCTCCGTTTGTTGTACAAGCAGGCTGTGTGTCCCTCAAGCTTACCTACTGAGACCGCT
This sequence comes from Closterium sp. Yama58-4, assembly GCA_947470075.1. Taxonomy (NCBI): domain Eukaryota; kingdom Viridiplantae; phylum Streptophyta; class Zygnematophyceae; order Desmidiales; family Closteriaceae; genus Closterium; species Closterium sp. Yama58-4. Next base: position 277,080 of record CANIUD010000278.1, on the reverse strand, counting down.
TTAAGCCGTAGCAAACCCAACAAAACCGTGGTATGCGAATTCTGAGCACTGCGAAGTTTTCCCAGCTTCGGATGCTTCAGCTTCGGCGCTCGCTTCCCAATCCATTGGGAGCGTCGAATGCGTTGCACTGACATACAGCCCGTCCCGCCATGGCTGCTGTTTCACGAGTCATGAATTCCCGCGCGATTCAGGTCAGGGAATTTAGCCACGTTACGCTGAGAACGCTTAGAGTCTCCTCGGTTGCGAGCACTCGGCACACAGGCAGCTCATCAAATGTCATCCGTCAGATATCCGTTTTGCCGGCTGACGTGTACTCCTCGCGCTTCATTGGCTCAGGGAAACCTCAGATGTTCTCAACGCAGCTGCGTTTAAGTCGGTCTGATCCATTCAGTCACCTCCGTTACCGTCCCCTTACTGATTTTAGGATGGAATCTCCGAAATCATCTGCTGCTCTAAATATCAAATGTTATTCCGGTCAAGCAGACAATGCCTCATCAGGCATTTCTCCATCAAGCAGAGGCTCGGTAACAGGCACGGGTTCGGGAGGACGCACGGGTTCGGCAGCATACAATGGTTCTGCTGCAAGCAATCCAGCAGGCAATGCATCTGGCGACGGACTGGAGGGTTTGAACGAGGAGCAGCGAGCAGCGGTGGTTGCATCCCCGCACGGCTGTGTGCGCGTGGTCGCTGGCCCTGGGTCCGGGAAAACCCGTGTGCTCACCCACAGGGTCGTGAATCTTATCAAGAACCTCGGCGTGCACCCGCGGAAGATACTGGTGAGCTCGCTGGCCGCATGGATTCTGAAAATGAGAGAGCACAGGCATCCAGCGTTGTGTGGCCTATTGAAATGTTACTGGATGGCCCTTGATTACTTTTTTGGAGGATTGGTTTTACTTCAGAATTTGTTGACATATCATTTTCGCCTGTGCCTGTGCCTGTGCCTGTGCCTGTGCCTGCACCTGCAGTGTATCACCTTCACCAACAGAGCAGCCAATGAGCTAGTGACACGTCTCCAGGTCCTCCTCTCTCCCGAGGCTGCTGCAGCCGTCCATGTGAGTCACCACGATTACCACGCTCGTCACAGTTACCATGGTTACCACGCTGTTACCACAGTGACCACATTCCTACTCTCTAGAATTGCTCTCACCCGCGGTCAACTCAACCCAAACGTCACCTCACCTTCACCTATTCCTATCTCTGCTTGGCTCCACGCTTGGTTGGATCGCCTTTCTGGTTCGGATGCGTGCAGGTGGGGACCTTTCACGGCATTGCTGCTCGCATTCTCAGGCACAAGATGCTTCCCTCACTGCGCAATCGAAGGTGAGCAAGGGTGGCGTGGTGTGGTGAGGGTGCACACTGCCGTGTGTTCCTTTGAGGCGCCTTAATAGCGTTCTCAGGCACGAGATGCTTCCATCACTGCGCAATTGAAGGTGAGTAAATCAGACAGGGATGTACACTTTGTGTGACTTTGTATCACAAACATTCATCTGTGTACTTGTAAGCGTTTCTTCAGCGTGTCCACTTGCCTCCGTCTTCTAACTCGCATTTGCCTACCTGCCTGCAGGTGCTACAGGGACTACACCATTTACGATGAGGATGGTTTGTTGCAAGCATTGAAACGTCTGTAAAGTTGTCTCTTTGTGCCCAAACCCCCTTAATATGCCTGCCTGCAGGTGCTACAGGGACTACACCATTTACGATGAGGATGATTCGCTTCGAGTGATCAAGGAAATTGACAAACAGGTTCGGTTGGTCTCATGGTCCATACATGCAATGCAATCAGCTCATAAACCAATAAACCTTGAAACCTATGATCCCATGAATCCATGAACCCGAAAACCCCAAACCCCGTTTCCTCATCCATCCATCTCATTCTCTCAACCCCCATGTTTACTCCAGGAGAAAGAAAGGCTCGCTAAGATCAGCCAGTATCAGCCAGGAAAATCCAATTCAGCAGGGGGAGCAGCAGGAGGAGCCAATCCGGACGGCCTTTACGAGGCCATGTCCCATCTCTCTCTCCAATCAGGCGACGCCTTGTCAGCAGCACAGACAGCGGTGGCAGAAGTGCTAGGGGATAGAGGGGGTGGGGGGGCAGGGGGAGATGGAGTAGACGGGGATAAGGAGGGAAACCGGTTGAAAAATATAAGGGATGCGGTGTTGAGGTATAAGGAAGGGGGGATGAAAGAGGACATGAGGGGGAGAGTGGGGGAGAGGAGGAGAGGGAGGTTCGAAGCGGAGGAGAGCGTGTGGGAGTCTGGCATCATTCCCAGATATTCCAAGCTGTACGAGGTGAGATGGGGAATGGCTGTTGCGGCGCCTAGACTTTTGTCTTTTCAGGCGCCTCAAAAGGAGGAGAGCGTGTGGGGGTCCGGCATCATACCCAGATATCCCAAGCTGTACGAGGTGAGATTGATTTGGAATTCGATTTAAAAATAAAAATCGGCTGGGGATTAAAATACACCAAAATTTTATGAGGTGCGTTTTTTTTTTTGTCTCGAGTTGCATGTGCATACAACGCTGAAGGTGAGGGATTGTGTACTGCGAACATGCATTTTCCACCGTTCGTTCCCCTTTCTTTGCTCCCAGCCCCCCTTCTCCCTCAAAATTTTGAGGAGTATGCATTTGGTGAGAAAAAAATAGGCCCTTCTTTATTGCCGTTACCTCCTTTTTGAAGCGCCTCAAGAAGGAGGCCCTTTCCTTCACTTCCTGCTCTCCCTCTTACTGTCAGGACGAGCTGAGGCGCAGCAACGCACTGGATTTTGACGACCTGGGCATGTGTTGTGCGGCTCATTACACCCTCTCTTCCTTCAGCCCTCCTGCTGTTCCTTCTGCTCTTCCTGCCCTCCCTGGTTCACTTCCCGCCTTCCCTCTCCCTTTCAGGACGAGCTGAAGCGGAGCAATGCACTGGATTTTGACGATCTCACACACTTCCTCCTCGACCTCTTTCACACACAGCCCCACGTGCTCAAGGTGAGCGTCGCATGGGTAGCCTTGCGTAGTGTGCACAGGAGTCTACACAGCATAAGATATCATATAACGCATATGTATGTGCTGATGGGCCAACAATTGCTTCTTTCGTATGCCCGTCTCACCCAGATGCCCATACCTCTCTTCTCTTGCCACCTCAGAAATACCAGGAGCGCTTTCAGCATGTGCTGGTGGACGAATTTCAGGACACGGATTCGGTGAGTGGGTAGAGTAACAACACCGCAGCCATCTGTGCGTTGCCCTGCCATGCTGCCTCTGGTATCACGGCAGGTTTCAGCATGTGCTGATGGACGAGTTTCAGGACACAGATTCGGTGAGTGGGCAGCGTTGCAGCACCTCTCATCTCTTCTCAACTTCCGCTCTTGTCGAGATGTCGGCGCTTTCAGCATGTGCTGGTGGACGAGTGTCAGGACACGGATTCGGTGAGTGAAGTGAACAGCGTTGCAGCACCACAGCCCTCTGATGTTGATTTGCTCTGCCACTCTGGCTGTGGTACCACAGCAGCTTTCAGCACGTGCTTGTGGGCGAGTTTCAGGACACGGATTCTGTGAGTCATCACCTTTGCTGATTGACACATGCTTTGAAATACTCTCTTCTTAATTAGGGTTTTTGCATATCTGTGCATATTTTTGAAAAAGCATCTTGCGCACAGCTGAGAAGGGTTCAAACACTTGAAGAGCCTCTGTTCTTTTGTCGCCCAACCATGCTGTCTTCCTTCCCTTCTGTTTCCAGTATGAGGTGCTTCAACTCTCAGCGTTTAACGTATGCTTCTCCCCGTCACTCTCCCTGTCTTTCTCCCTGCTTTTCTCCTGCCTTCCTGCCTTCCCTCCAGTTCCAGTATGAGTTTGTGCCGCTCCTAACACTCAACTCCAAGCGCCTCTTTGTTGTGGGGGACACTTGAGTTGACTTAGAATGACTCCTGAGTCTCCAATAAGATTTTTTCTCCTTCTCCTCCCTGCCTTATCTGCTGTCGTCCTTCCCTCCAGTTCCAGTATGAGATTGTGCGGCTACTAACACTCATTTCCAAGCGCCTCTTTGTTCTGGGGGACATCGACCAGGTGAGATCAGGTGCCACATTGATAAGGTGAGAGAACTCGATTGTTGAAGCCAAAGAGCCTGATTGTTGTGAGAGATGTTGACCTGGTGAGAGAGTCCTTTCCCAATCACTTGTTGCTCTCGCTCCCACCTCTAACTCACTCCTCTCTAATCTAACCTGTGTGCATGGCATGGCATGGCATGGCATGGCATTGCATGGCATGGCATGGCATGGCATGGCATTGCATGGCATGGCATGGCATGGCATGGCATTGCATGGCATGGCATGGCATGGCATGGCATTGCATGGCATGGCATGGCACGGCCTGGCATTGCATGGCATGGCATGACACGGCCTGGCATTGCATGGCATGGCATGACAGTGGATCTACTCGTGGTGGGGAGCGGAGTACCATTACTTGCAGCAGCCTCCTGCCTGCTAGCACGCCTTGTTGCTCACTTGCTACTCTCCTCCCTCCCAATTGCATGCACATATGGCATGGCATGGCATGGCAGTGCATGTACTCGTGGCTGGAAGAGGAGAGGAGTATCACTTCCTACGTGCAGCAGCCACCTGCCTGCCTGTGTGCCATGCCACACACTTCCTGTCTCCCCTTTGACATTCGCTCGTTCCCCTCCTCCCCTTTCTCGTATGGCATGGCAGTGCATCTACTCCTGGCGTGGAGCAGAGTACCATTACTTGCAACGGATTTTAGATGAGGACTTTGATGACGTCACCACGCTGCAGGTGCGTGAGTGAGTGAGTCCTTCGTCCCCCGCCTCACCACATTCAAGGCAAACTTTGCACGGTGGGTGAATTGAGCTTGCACCAATAATGGTATGCTGCCAATATTTCTCTCCTTTTCCTCATTGAAGTCACAGTAAGAATTTCTACATATGCCACCTTCCCCTCCCCATGCCCATCCTTTCCACTTGTAATCCCCACTTACAGCTTCGCAGCAACTACCGCTCTTCACAAAGCATCCTGCAGGCAGCAAACCAAGTGATCCAGGGAGGACCCAGGGACAGGCGTGTTGGAGGAGGCACCCTGGAGCTGAAACCCACCAAGGTGGGTGGTGTGAGGGGGGAGGTATGGGGGAGTGGGGACGAGGATAAGGGGAAAGAGGAGCGGGCAGCAAACCGAGTGATTCAGGGCGGGCCCAGGGACAGGCGCGTTGGGGGAGGCACCCTGGAGCTGAAACCCACCAAGGTGAGGAGCGTGAAAAGGGAGGGGGAAATGGGAATATGGGTGAGATAGGTCAAGGGAATGAGAAGCACAGGGGGATTTTATATCTCTAGTCAATTGCCCTTTTTCCTCCCCCTATCCATCTCCCCCTAACTCGCACATCCCTCTCCATTCGTCACATGATTGCACCACTAGTGACGAATTAGGGAGAACTAGGCTGGGAACGAGGGGGAGATAGCCTGAAGACGGTGCGGTCCGCTACGATCTGACAAGCACATCCCCCACTAGTGGTGTGCTTGTTTTTCTTCCCCTCGTGTGCAGGTGAACCGCTACGATCTGACAAGCTTGCTCCCTTCCCCCATTCCTCTTCCCCTCTCTTCCCCCATCCCCTTCCCCCATTCCTCTTCCCCTCTCTTCCCCCATCCCCTTCCCCCATTCCTCTTCCCCTCTCTTCCCCCATCCCCTTCCCCCATTCCTCTTCCCCTCTCTTCCCCCATCCCCTTCCCCCATCCCCTTCCCCCATTCCTCTTCCCCTCTCTTCCCCCATCCCCTTCCCTCTCTTCTCTCCCGCAACCATCGCAGAGGAGATATAGCCCTCTCTTTCCTCCTCGTACCCCTCTTTACTCCTGCTTCCCCCCATCCATCTACTCCCCTCATTTCCCCAGCCCCCAGGCCATCCGGTGTTCTTCTCCTTCTTCCCGTCATGTGCCAGTGAAGCCGCCACCATCGCAGAGGAGATAGAGAGCCTCGTCAACCCCAATGAGCTGTCCCCTTGGAGGTGCAGGCAGCGGTGAGGGGAATAGGTAGGGGGGAAAGCCCTCTCACTTCCACCCATTTTTCTCTTCCCCCCACTCCCCCAGCCCCCAGGTCATCCCGTGTTCTTCTCCTTCTTCCCCTCGTGCGCCAGTGAAGCAGCAACCATCGCAGAGGAGATAGAGAGCCTCGTCAACCCCACTGAGCTGTCCCCCTGGCGGGGGCAAGCAGGAGCGAGGGGAGGGGCGGGGGGATGGGGGAGGGGAGGGGCGGGGGCAGGGGGAAGGGGATGGGCGGGGGGAGGGGCGAGGAGAGGGGAAATGGGACGGGCGAGAGCAGGGGAGGGCGGAGGGGCGAGGGGAGGGGAGGAGAGCGGGGGGTATGCGTGGAGGGACTTTTGTGTGCTGTACCGCACACACGCCCAGGCAGTGCAGCTGCAGCAGGGGCTGGCTGACCTTGCAATCCCGTGCATCGTTGTGGGAGGGAGCACGCTGTTCCAGAGGAAGGTGGGTTGCTGCTGCTTTCTGCTGTGCCCCGTGTTGCCTCGCTACTGGAGGCCAAGGCAAGTCAGCCAAACTACACTCCAGCAGGGGTTGACGAGCCTTGCCATCCCGTGCATCGTTGTGGGAGGGAGCACATTGTTCCAGAGGAAGGTGGGTAATGGGTGGGGTTTTGAGTCGTCTCAAAACACGCTAAGAACACGCTAAGAACACGCTCAGAACACGCTCAGGCAGTGCAGCTACAGCAGGGGTTGACGAGCCTTGCCATCCCGTGCATCGTTGTGGGAGGGAGCACGCTGTTCCAGAGGAAGGTGGGTTGCTGCTGCTTGCTGCTGCTGCTGCTGTGCTTTGCCTCTATCGCACTGTTACTGGAGGCTTCAGATAGGTCAGCTGGGAACCTCTGCAGCAGGGGACTTTTGAGGCGCCTCAGAAGTTGCCTCTATTGCACTGTCACTGGAGGCTTAAGATAGAGGCAACTTTCGAGGTGCCTCTATTACCTCTGAGCCTCTAAGCCTCGAAGTCAGCTGGGAACTTCTGCAGCAGCAGGGGTTTGCGAACCTTGCAACCTCATGCCTCCGCTGCAGCAGGTGTTGGCTTGGCGAATCTTGCAACCTCTGCAGCAGCAGCGACCCTTGCCTCAGCTCCCTCCCCTCCCTCTTTTCCCTCCATCCCATCGCCTTCTCTCAGGTGGTGCGGGATCGCATAGCCTACATGAGAGTAGTTGCAAATCCAGCCAATGATTGCCCATCCCATCTCCCTCCCTCCTCCCCTGCCTCCTTTCCCCCCCACACTCTCCCTCCCTGCCACTCTCAGGTGGTGCGGGATCTCATAGCGTATATGAGAGTAGTTGCGAATCCAGCAGACAGTGTTGCGTGGTCGGATTTACAACACGCCCTCCAGAGGTATTTTGGTGTTTACCCTCGAAATATTCTGGTGTTTATCCTCGAGAGGTATTTGTGTGTTTACCTCCAGTTCTTAGGGTGTGTACCCTTCAGGAGTATTCTGTTTCTTTCTTTTTTTTTTTATCCATAGGTAGTCGGGGTTGACCTGAGATGTTTTTCGGCCTGAATGTTTTCCCGCCTCACCTTCCCCCACCACCTTACCTCCTTCTCCCCTATAATTTCATCCCTCCCCTTCCTTCTCCCACACCCCGCGCCTTTCCCATGCAGGCCTGGGGGCCAAGTCATGGGCGGCAGTGCAGCAATGGGCTCAGACCCTCGACTCCCCTGCAGGCACTGCAATCCTGGTACTTCCACGGCCTTGCATCCATCCATGCAGCCATCCATCCATCCATGCACCCATGCATCTATGCAGCCATCCATTACTGCACTGCACCCATTCATGCATCCTCTTACCATCATCCTTATGTTGCAGTCCCCGTCTCTCCGCCATGACATGACCAGGAACTAGCATTGGGCAAGCATGCAGACAACCCCCCTGCAATATCCAAGAAAGCCAGGTCAGATAGCCTGCCTGTCTCTTGCTTGTGCGTTTCTGTTGCGCGCACAAGTGTCTTATTTTACCCTGTTCTTCTTTGTTCTCTTGACATTGCCCAGATTGTTTTGCGCAACCTAGTGAACTAAACTCTTTTTTTTCCCCTCTCCAACCAAAACAGATATGTTCTGTGTATGTACCCTAACGAATATATCGCTTTCCATCTGTTTTTACCCGGTCTCTGAACCTGCTGTCTCCACCTCCCCTTCCTCTCCCTCATGCTGTCTTGGTCACACTATTTGTCTCTAGCACACTATCTCTGCTGCTCACTTGAGCACCCACTTTCACGTTGATTAAAAGAATTTTCAACCACTTTAATCTATCCCCTAATTTAGGTGCTTAAAAAGAAACCACCCCAACCCTCCCTTTGTGTCTCCTCTTGTCCTCTTAGGGAGAATCTCCTCAGCTTCGCACACCCCTCGTCCTCTCCTGCCTTAGTGCCATATGCACGCACACCTTCTCCCTGTGTCTTTACATGTCGCAGGGAGAATCTCCTCAGCTTCGCATACCTCATCCTCTCCTTCCGCCGTGCCATAGGCACCGTCGATGGCGCCGACTCAAGTCTGGCGGCCTCAAGTCTTGCTGTTTCGAGTCTTGACGGTTCGAGTCTCAGTGGGAGCAAGGGTGGGACGGAAGGGCTGCCTCATGCCGGAGGGCTGCTGGGGGCTATAGTGGATGTGTGAGTAAAGGAGGAGGTGGTGAGGGAAGGTGAGGTTAAGCTGTCTGTTTGCTTAGCTTTTAAAAAGGTGCACAGGAAGTGCTGCCTCACGCCGGTGCAATTCAGTGGGAGCAAGGGTGGGACGGAAGGGCTGCCTCATGCCGGAGGGCTGCTGGGGACTATAGTGGATGCGTGAGTGTGTAAGGAGGGAGGAGGGGGGGGAAGAGAAGGGCTGCCTCATGCTGGAGGGCTGCTGGGGACTATACTGGATGTGTGAGTGAAGGAGGAGGTGGTGAGGGAAGGTGTGAGTGGTGTTTTAAGTCGACTCAGAATCCGTCTCAATTACTCGAGTCTCAGTGGGAGCAAGGGTGGGACGGAAGGGCTGCCTCATGCCGGGGGGCTGCTGGGGACTATAGTGGATGTGTGAGTGTGTAAGGAGGGAGAGGGGGGGGGGGAAGAGAAGGGCTGCCTCATGCCGGGGGGCTGCTGGGGGCTATAGTGGATGTGTGAGTAAAGGAGGAGGTGGTGAGGGAAGGTGTGAGTGGTGTTTTAAGTCGACTCAGAATCCGTCTCAATTACTCGAGTCTCAGTGGGAGCAAGGGTGGGACGGAAGGGCTGCCTCATGCCGGGGGGCTGCTGGGGACTATAGTGGATGTGTGAGTAAAGGAGGAGGTGGTGAGGGAAGTGTGAGTGGTGTTTTCAGTCGACTCAGCACCCGTCTCAGTGACTCGAGTCTGAGAGAGGACAAGGGTGGGATGGTAGCACTGCCTCATGCCAGAGGGCTGCTGGGGGCTATAGTGGATGTGTGAGTGTGGAGGGAGGGTGTGGGGGGGGGGGGAAAGAGAAGTGCTGCCTCATTCCGGAGGGCTGCTGGGGACTATAGTGGATGTGTGAGTGTGGGGGAGGTGGAGCTTCAGGAGAGTTGGGGTTAAGCTGTCTGCTTTCTCGCACTGTTTTTTGCGAATCTCTTCCCCCATTTCTTTTGTCCCAAAATTTCTTGTTCACCTTTCCCCCAAACCTCTTGTCCATCCCTCTTTCCGCGCCTCTTTCCCATACCTCCGGTCTAGGCTTGGGTTGAAGCAAGAGTACAGCCCGGCAGCAGCGGCAGCGGCAGCAGCAAAGAGCCGGTCTTCCAACCCTGCTGCGTTGAGGCAGAGGCATGAGGAGGAGGGGAAGAGAGCTCTTGACCAGATGGAACGACTGCAGGTGGGTGGGGTGAGGGGGTGTACAGCGTGGTTGTGAGGAGCTGAGAGGGGTTACGGCAGCAACAGGAGGATTCGGTCTCCCAACCCAGCAGCGTTGAGGCAGAGGCCCGAGGAGGAGGTTAAATGAGTTCTTGATCAGATGGAACGACTGCAGGTGGGTGGGATGGGCGGGTTGGGTGGTGGTTGCTTGGTTTGGTTAGGTGTATGGTGCAGCAGCATTGCAGGTGAGAGCAGTCACAGCAGCTACAGCATTAGCAGCAGCAGCTGAGAGCTGCTGAGAGCTGCTCCCCCAAGCCTGCTGCGTCGAGTCACATTCTATTCTGTGTCTGCAACTTCTTGCTTTGCCTTTCCCGAACCGAATGCTGGCACTGCAGGACCTAGCGAACAGGTTCGGCCCGAGCTGTGGAGTTGGCATGGAGGGGGTGCGGAACTTTCTGGAGCAGATTGCACTGCTTTCAGGGGAGATTCACGAGTCTGGGGTGAGTTAATAAGGAGTATAATGCGAGTCAATAAGGAGTATGGGGTGAGTCATTAACGAGTATGGGTTGAGACAGTAAAGAGAACCGGGTGAGTCAATAACGAGACCGGGGTGGGTCCAAAACAGGTGAGCATGCAGATAGCATGAAGGCAAGGGTTCGCAGGTTGTTTTATGATTCCTATAATTGTATTTCTTCTCCCTTCACCCTCCTCATTACAGGGCAAGGAGGGACAGCTGTCAGCCAATGCGGTGCGGCTGATGACCATTCACAAGGCCAAGGGGCTGGAGTTCCCCGTGGTCTTCCTGACAGGCTTGGAGAATCGGATCCTGCCGCTGGCTCCGACAAAGGAGATGGCACAGTGGAAGGGGTGTGAGGAGAGGCCTGGTTGGGAGAGGGTTACTCTAGGAAGGGGGAGTAGGCATCACGGCCATTATCATTTTCAGAATCAACAACATAATGGTCGTAATCAGCAGCAGCACCGGCAGCAGCAGTGGAAGCGGGGAGACGGTTGGGTGCAATCAGGGGACTTGGAGCGTGGAAGAAAAGAGGAAAAGGAGTTCTACTTTAACGAGGAGGAACGGCGGCTGTGCTATGTAGCAATGACCCGTGCTCAAGACCGGTTGTAAGTTGCCTTTCAATTGTAATGTATAAGCATGTTTTGTTTCCATGATTTATTTTGCGTAATTTGTTTAACAACAATGTTTGTGCTGATATTTTGTTACAGGTACCTGAGTGGTGCATGGCAGCGCCGATGGTATGCCGAAAAGATGCACTCATTGGAGCCGTCGGTCTTCCTAGATGGCCTGCAAGACCTTGCTCCTTTTCCAGGAAGCATTTAGGTCAAGCCATCCGTTGTAAAATAAATAGTTGTAAGAGCTTGCAAATTTGCTAAAGCTACATCCGAATGAGCTTGTGCATAAATATTGAAAATATACCTGCGTTAGGTGGAACGTCTGCACTTATCTTGGTGATCTCTGGTGCAACAAACGCGAACGCTCCCTTCGCTAGTGAGTTCCCTAGGCTACGTACAACCGTCATCCATCAAATGCATTCCATCCGTTTCTCCTCGCGACTCCATTTTCGCAGTTCCGATTCAGTTTTCAGAAAGCTTTCCCCTTACCCCAGAATCGCGAGCAACCTAGTTTCCAAAGATTCGTGGCCTCCTATTTTTCCGGACATTTGTCAATTCCGCAAGCTCGAGAGGTCTGAATACTTTCTATGCGTTTATCTACTCATCTTTGAGAAGTCTAGTAGCCATCTCGATTAGGTGTTTAGAACAACGCTCTCGCAAATAAGTACGCGGTTGTAAGAGCCGCCTAGAGTGCGGAATCCCTTCACGCGTTATTCAAGACGACGCAAGGGTCAAAGCTGCGTTGAACGAGAGAGATACTCAGCAAAATGGCGGGCGTTACGGCTGTAGAATCAGTGAAACCGTCACAAGATGAGGGGGCGATGGAGGCCAAGGGGAAGAAGGGGTCAAAGCAGGAAAAGGGGTTGAAGCGGAAGAAGAAGGATCCAAAGCGTAAGGGAACTGCTGCGGTCAGCGCTGAGGCTGCTTTTGAGGCGCCGCAAAAGCGTAAGGGAAGTGCGGTGGTCGATGATGCGGACGAATTGGCGGAATACGCTGCGGCTGCTGCAGCAGAGGAGCAGTCGAAGCGGAAAAAGGTGTCAAAGCGGGAGAAGAAAACAAAACGGGAGGAGGAGTCAAAGCGTAAGGCAGCTGCAGTGGTCGGTAAGGCGGATGAGTCGGCGGAGTACGGTGAGGGTGCTGCAGCAGAGGAGCAGCCAAAGCGGAAGAAAGGGCCAAAGCGGAAGAAAGGGTCAAAGCGGAAGAAAGGGTCAAAGCGGAAGAAAGGGTCAAAGCTGGAAAAGAATGCAAAACGGGAACTGGAATTGGAACGGAAGAAGGAGTTGAGTAGCAATGGGACGAATGAGGCAACGACGGGTGGTAAGGATGCAGCAGCTGGTGCCAGGGATGCAGCACTGGGTGGTGGAGATGTAGCAGCGGAGGCAGAGTGTCGATCTGAGGGGTCTAAGCGGGCTAATAAGGGGTCAAAGCGGAAGAGATCTGTGAGTGGCGACGTGGACGCTAGCAGCGTTGGGGATGAGGCAATGACAGGCGTTGAGGCTGCATCAGAGGCGGAGCAGACACTGGGGAAGGAGAAAAGGAAGAAGACGAAGCGGAAAGGGGCTGTGTTTGATGGGTCTGCTTGTGAGGCAGCTGCAGGTGTTACGGTTGCAGCAGAAGCGGAGCAATCACCTGAGAAAACGAACAAGAAAAAGAAGAAGCAGAAACTGGCTGCGTGTGATGGGGCGAATGAGGCAGCCAACGAGGCAGCTGCGGGTGATAATACTGCAGCAGAAGCGGAGGAATCACGTGTGGAGAGGAAGAAAAAGAAGTCAAAGCTGAAAGGAGCTGTGGGTCACGGGGTTGTTAGTGAGGCAGTGACAGGCGCTGGCGTTACAGCAGAAGCGTTGCAAGCACATGAGAAGAAGGAAAAGAAGAAGTCAAAACGGAAACGGACTGATGATGGGGCTGCCAGTGAGGCTGCTGCAGGTGATGATGCAGCAGCAGAAGCAGAGCAGTCACGTGTGGAGAAGAAGAAGAAAAAGAAGAAGTCGAAGCGGGAGAGAGCTGTGAGTGATGGGGTGAAGGAGGAAGAGAGAGGTGCTGAGTTTGCAGAGGAAATTTATAAGGAGCATGATGCAACGTTAGAAGGTGATACTGAGGTGGCAGCAGCAGCGGAAGAGTCTCAGCTGAAGGGGAAAAGGGGGGAATCAAAGCAAGAAAAGGGGTCAAAGCGGGAGAAGGAAAAGCAGAAGAGAGGGGATAGCAGTAACGAGGAGACCAGCGGCATCGGGAATGGTGCAGCGGCAACGGAAGGGGTTGCGGTTGCAGCAGCAGGCGAGCAGCCGCGAGTGAGCGGGTCGAAGCGGGAGAAGAAGGCAGAACAGAAGAGAGCGCTGGGTGGTGGCAGCGGGGAGAACGGTAGCAGGAGTGATGGAGTGACAGGGGAAGGGGTGGGGGCTGCAGTAGCAGAGGAAGAGCAACCGTGGGTGAAGGGATTGAAACGGAGACGGGTTTCAGCCCGCATCGGTGAGGGTGAAGCAGCAAGGGTTGAATCAGCAGAAGGAAGTGAAGCAGCAGTAGGAGGAGCAGCAGCAGCAGGAGTTGAAGAAGCAGCAGCAGCAACAGCAGCAGCAGCAGCAGTAGCAGCACCAGCAGTAGGAGCACTAGCAGAATCTGAAGTAGCACCGATGCCGGCAGCAGAAGCAACGCCGGCACAACCAGCAGAGGCAGATGCAGTAGGGGTAGAAGGAGCAGCGGCACAACCAGTCGCACTAGGAACAGAGCCGACAGCAGCACGGGAAGAAGAAGCAGGAGCAGATGCAGCAGGGGTAGAAGCAGCGGGGGAGGAACCAGCAAAGAAAAGTCCGGCACTCAAATCAAGGCCGAAGAAGAAAAGCGGAAAAACAAGCAGCGTTTCTGCAATTCCGGCTGATCTGCGCTCGCTCTTCGAGTCATGGGGCATGGACCAGCAGCAGATGTTTCGGGTACTCGTGCTGCGTCCAGGACTCGCGAAAGTAAGCGTAAAAGAGCGAATCCTGCCGGGCATCGCAGTGTTACGCGGTTACGGAGTTGAGACCTGCGATCTCGCCCATGCGACCCTCATCCAGCCCTGGTGGCTCGGCGCCTTGTCTGCAGAGGGCATAGAAGAGGTTCTGCAATTTCTGCGGGGTTTGGGAGTCACGGATGGGGAGTTCCTAGGGAAGCTGCTGCGGCGGAATCCTTCGATGTTTGCGACCGACTCGAAGAAATTTCAGGAGAGGAAGATTGGGATGCTTAGGGAGATTGGCATTACGGACGTTGTCAGAACCATGAGAAGGGATTCGCGAGTGATGACTGCTCGTCCGGCAACTGTCACGGGGAAAGCGGATTATTTGAAGGAATTGGTGGGAAGTCATCATGCTCATAACATCGTAACGCGTAACACCAACCTCCTGGCAATCTCGACGCAAGAGCTTACGTCCAGGGAAGGGCTGTTTCAGGAGTTTTTTGACTGTGAACTACCCCGGACGGTCTTAGCCAAGTTTCTCCGGAAAGTGGATAACTCTTCTGCTGAAACCCTGCGAGGGAGGTTTAAAGCACTGGTCGACTTTCTCGGGGTGAATTCCGCCCGAGAAGTTCTTCTGAAATACCCCAAGGTGTTAGAAGCCCCGGAGGAGTCAATACGTGAGAATTTTCGTCGGTGGGACTCATTCTTAGCGGGCGAATATGATGTTGCGGATATGGTTCGGCGGTATCCGCTGCTGCTGAGCGCCAAATGGGAGAGTAGCATACAGCCTAAGCTGGACTTTTTGCAGAAAAATCTTGGGCTGTCTGCCAAAGCTATAGGTTCAGTGCCATACCTGGTGACTCTTAGCCTTGAAGGCAGGTTGAGGCCGAGAGAGGCGGTGCTTAGAAAGGCTGGGTTGTCGATTGTTGAGTCGGCGGATGGTAAGGTCAAGTGTGAGATGAAGGGTAAGGGGCTGGCGCTGAATACTTTTTTTGGAATCGATTCGAACAGGTTTCGGACACTCCTTAGCAATCATGGTCTTGCAATGGATTGAAGGTGGATCTAGGAAGGAATTTGTACCGTATGTGGAATCAGGTTAGAGGGTTAGCTGTCTGTTCCTTGAATACCTCAATGTGTGTTGAGGTGGTATGTAGTGCCTGGGATGATATGTTCGAATCAAAGCCCATAGCGCGTCTTTTCATTATGGAAATCTTGACAACGAGGACACCTGATGGGACAAATGAAGACGGGCCAGCCACGCGAACACAGGTTTCGACCCAGCTGGCACGTAAACCAGCGTGGAAATGTGATTGTATGACTTGGCAGAATGTGGCATCATCAGAACTCGGTGACAACGATGTAGGCCACGCGAGCCCCAAAACCACCACCATGTTATCATTGGCTGATACACATCCATGTCAGAAAGCCTTGATCCACATCGACGTGGGCTGAAGCAGGCCCATTGTCAAACCCAATGCTGACGCTGCTCCATTCAACGTCAGCTCGGAAGTATCAGCTCCGCCTTCCTCCATTCAGCAGGCAACGCAACGATACGAATTTCTTGAGGATCCCGTTTCTTGATTATCCCAGCCCGCCAAGCTGGGTATAAGTAATCCCTGGTCCGTCTCCCTGATTATCGCATTTCTGGACATTCGCCGTCAGGTTCAGCCAAGCTTGCGTTGCTTTCTTCTTTGTGAATTGATTCTTCGCTTGCTAATCCCTCAGCAATGGCTGCTACCTGCATGGCTACGCTCGCTCATCCGTCTGCTTCTCTTGTGAAGACTTCAGCAAATGTTCAGGTGAGGCCTCTTCCAGCATGTGCTGGCTTGGGACCTCTCCGGATAGTCTCCAGGATGACTCGGATGGCGTCATTCGTGAAGGCGACTGAAGGCGCTCGGTCAAGGTCTCGCGTGGTGTGTGCCGTTGGCGACGTATCAGGCGACGCAACGACTTACCTGATTGCTGGAGCCGTGGCCATCACGCTTATCGGTACCGCCTTCCCCATCCTGTTCTCTCGAAAGGATCTCTGTCCAGAATGCGATGGAGCTGGTTTCATCCGGAACTCACGTGTCCTGAATGCGAATGCTGCGCGGAAGGACGACAACCGGATTGTGTGCCCGCGATGCAAGGGTTTGGGAAAGCTTAACCAAGTGGACAAGTAAATTTGTTCGGCAAAGGATGGTTGAAAGTGAAGGACATGGGTCAATTCACAGCTCTCGTGACATGATATCGAACGCGTGAACATCAGACACTGTCGACCATGTTTATTTTCCGCCCCGTGCTCCTGCTTCTCCAAGCTCTCGATGCAGCTTTCAGCTGACTTTGATGAGTTGATTTTGGACTAGATTGATGGCTCGGTAATTTTCTGACAATTTTGTATATGAAATTTGGAAGGTTGTTATGAAATTCGCCTATTCCGCGTTCCATCAGTCCTGCATCACTTACTGTCCTGGTTTAAATGGTGGCTTTTACTATCCTACATCACGCTGAACTGCCAATCTTGAATAGGCACTCAATACAGCCATTCGTTCCTCGTGACGTTATGATGCATTAATGGGAAAAGGTAAACACAGTTTCAGCCACTAGGACTCAGAAATTATTACTCAGACGATCCTCACCTCAGATGCTCTTAAAACTTAGGCCCCAGTCAGAAAAGGACCCAATTACGATCTTGACGACTCAGATGTCAGGATCTCTTTAGAGTTAGGGCCTCAGCCAGAAAAGGACCTTGAGTTTGTGCGCCACGGAATACTGCACGGGACGCGATTGATTGACTGCAAAGCGACTTCAGGAAGTGCATAGAGCAAGTATAAACTCAAACACGCAGCAGCGGGCCTCTTTTGTGCAATTTCGTTATTCGCTGAAGCTCCGCTCCCTCAAGTTGTCTCGGCATAGGCGAATGAAAATTTTGAATTATCACCTGGGTCTATTCGCCCCTAAGGCTCGAATGATGCCTGGTCCGAGCCAGCCCAACCGCTGGGAAAGCAAACTGTACAGTTGTACTGTACACTGTAGGCTGCTGGTGCAAGCTAACGAGGGTCACTTTCGAAGGTTCCCTCCCTCCCATTCATCCCCAGCAATTTGGATCACACCTGCGACTCCGCTTGGCAGTCAATCGCAGTAAACATCCGTCACTACCTTGGTTCCGCTTGGAACCAGCAGCAAAATTTGGACATTCGCGAGACATTTTCGTGAGTGAGACGACATCTTTTCACAGGCTGCGAAGATCAAAGATGCTTGACCGACGCTCATCCCGTTACACAAAATCCGTTTGACCGACCTTCATTCTGTTACAGCACAAAGTCGGCAGTGGATTGGGCGGAGGGGGTGGCTCACAGAGGAACCTGATGGCACATGCAGCTGTGCACAGACCACAGCTGGTTCTTTCCCCTCCCCAACAACCAGGTCGTAACCAAGCTCGCGGTCACCTGATAAGCTCTTCGTTCAACCTCCCCCTGGGGGCAGTCACCTCCCAGCCAGATCCCCCAATGCGACATCAACGAATTAATGTGTAACTCACAAATTGGTCGCATCACTATCGCTGGCGTCGAACTTCGGTTGACCATTTGCTGCGGCGAGGGACAAAGTGCCAGCTTTGGCTTCAAGTTTGCACATCTGTGGATGAAGCTCCTGATTTACCCAAACGTTTCTTTCCACGCACGCGTGTCTGCCTAGGATTTAGGATCAGAAACGGTAGTTGTTGCTCCAATGTTTAGCTGTTGGTTGTTGTGAGATGCACATAAGCCTCGTAGCTCAATAGCTTCCTGTCTTACAGGGATTTCTTGATGCTTGACACTATTGCGCTTTAGTCACAAAGGCTGTCGTAGAGTAGTGACAGAAGACTGTCATAGAGGGGATGCTTGATGCCCAACATAAATGCGCGTTCTTGAAGTAGTCGCAACGAAGCTAGTTCTCTGTTACTGCCGAGAGTCGCTATACCTTTAGAGGGAGGCGGTTGCAGGAAGCCACAGGCACAAGGTGTCTGAGATATTATGGCTCCAGAAAGAAAAGGCTCTTTGAAGACATCAAGTGACGCGTTTCAAGGTGCATAATCGAGTTCTTGCAGCTATGACAACTTTCTTTTACGAGATGTGGATCTGGAGGGAGAGAATTAATATCTCCAAACTAATTTCACCTGCAGGACTATACAAAGGAGCTGATATTCTGTTGTTACGATATTTATTCCCCAAACCCGAAGACATCAGTCTGGAGGCACTAATCCCGGTAAAAGAACGAGATTCTATACCTCGCCCGTCCTCGATAGCCGAGCTTGAATCATCAACAGATGCAAAAACTTCGGCATCCAGGCGTACCCCCGTCCCCATGTTCAACTCCATAATTTCCGCTCTTCTTTATTGTTTCGTCGGACTCGCCATGGGTTTTATAAACAAGGTACGATGTCTCAAAGCTCTTTACTGGTAGTGGACCTCTGATAACAGTGCCACGCGTCAACATCAGCCATACATGCCAGAATTCAAACTGAATGCGCTGATCGGTTGACATTGCAGGCTGTTTTGATGCAATGGCCGTACTCAAACTCTCTTCTCATGCTCCAAATGGCCGCGTCTGTGGTGATCGTGTATACTCTGGGCTGCTTGGGCCTAATCGAAGTCCGACCATTTGATTGGGGTTCGGCGAGATCGCTTTCCGGGGTCGTGTTCTTTTACAACGCCAACGTCGCTTTCGCGTTGGCAGCTGTAGAAGCTCTGAGCATCCCGGTGTACCACGTGCTAAAGCGACTAACCCCTGTCATGGTCCTCTGCGCGAAATATTTGATCGGCGATGGCTCCCCACCTCTTGAGGTCTGCATGTCAGTGCTCGCGGTTGTTTCAGGTATGTTTTTAGGTTTATCTCGTGCAGTCCTCAAGCTTCTAGGGCACATAAATTCACATTTTCACTGTCTTTTTTACTAACGTGACATTCTTCTCTCCAGGTTGCTTTCTTGCTGGAGCGGGTGACCTAAGTTTTGATGCTCGAGGATACCTTTGGGCCATTGTGAGCTGCATGCTTCAAACAGCATATCTAATCCTCGTTGAGCGATCAGGCTCACAAAAAGGTACGCAAATACCTGTAGTGATTTGTGCAGACAATGTTGACATGCCTTAGATTCGCCTTCTGAAAACGATTCTATCTGGAAGTACTTTAACTAAGTGCCTCGGCTTTGCTCCCTCAGGTTTCACGACCAATGACCTTTTGGTCTACAATGGCGTCATGTCATTTCCTGTGCTCGCTATCTTGACCCTTACCACGGGCGAAGCACAGAAATCAATCCCGAGACTGTTTGAGCTCTCATCTGGCTCAGATAGCCTAGGGTTTGCGATTCTCTTTGTGGTGTCTTTGGGGGTTGGGGTCCTGCTCAATTACTCTCTCTTCTTCTGTACGATTTCCAATTCTGCACTCACCACCACAATCGTCGGAACATTGAGAAGCGTCCTGGGCACGGTATGTACACCATATGATGAGTTGTGGGAGGAGACGCAAAACCTCTGTGCTTATTCACTGTCCTTCTCAGCACCGTTTGTATCTGACCACGCTTTGTTTTCTTTTCTTCAGACTATTGGATTCTTTGTGCTTGGGGGTGTAAAAGCCACTCCACTTATTGTAGCCGGTTCTTCAGTCAACACAGTGGGTGGAGTGTGGTACACCTATGCCAAGTACAAGGCGAAGAATGCCCAACAGGCAGAGAGGGCTGAGCAGGTGAAGGCCCACTCAAGCCCAAGAATGTCAGAAGACAAAGTATGAAAGGAGCGCATGATGGCCAAACCAATTGTAACTATACGCATACTCTGGGACTGCGTGGTGCAGCTCTGTGTAGATACTTGGCAAACAGACTCATTAGAGATTATGCTGATCACCTGTGTTGGCCATAATGACACAAGTCAAGGCCCATGACGGACAGATATATGCTAAAATGTTACGGTAGTTGACATTGCAGATATACCATGGGAGTGGCGTCGAATTTAGCACTTCAATTCTAAGGAGGATAAATGCACTGCATTTCAGTGTAGGTAATCCGGCTGGAAATCACAGCTACTGTGGTAACAAAGGTGCATATACACTCCCCTCCCCCAATCCCCTGTGCTCATCTCTCCTCGTCCTTGGGTTGAGCCATTTCATACTTCAGCAGCAACTCATCAATCTCCTTTGCTTCAAATACACGGTACCTGCACACACCCACGCACACAATTCAAACAAGCCACCTTCAGGACAAAGACAAGATGATGCAACCATACCCTGTCCCCCTTATGCTCCAGCCCTCATCTCCCCCCCAATCAAATCACCCTGTAGTCCCCCTCATACCCCCACACTCAAGCCAGCTCACCTGACTTGTCCATCTTCCAGGCACACTCTAGCCAGTTCAATCTTCTCCGCACTCAGGTTCGTGCTGTCCATGGTCTTACTAAGCACCTTCAGCGCCAGCTGCACTGCCCCCTCCAAATCCATCCCTGGGATCGCCTCCCCTCCCGGCCCCTTCTCTTCCTTGTATTCCTGCTTCAGCAGCGACTGTGCTGCGCCGTGATTGGCTCCAATGGCACATGCCCGCCAGCCACCGTAGTTCCCTGAGGGGTCTGAATGGTACAGCTGAAACTGATGATGCTTGTCCCAACCTGCGTAGGAGAAAAATGGAAAAAGGAAGACGAATTGCCAAGGGTAAATCACAAATTTAAGGAGGATGGTTTCCTACTCTAAAAACACGCAATTAACTCTGCAATCTGTGGTTCATACTTCATTGCTGTTTCCAACTGCCATCACAAATTGCATAACCTTCATGCAGTGATGCCAGAAAGGCAACCTTGCAAACAACGAGGTGCTAGGAGCTTACAATGAAGTAGATCTGATGCACCTTATAATAAAGCAGCAGTACTGCAGCATATAATGAAGTAAATTCACCCCCCACAGAGAGACACAGAAGAAAAGACGCACCAGCAAAGAGGAAGGAGACGCCGAAGGGACGCAGACCACCAAACTGCGTGTAGCCCTGCTTGGTGTCACACAGAGACTGCACTAGCTGCTCCATGGGGATAGGCTCCTGTACACAGGAAGATAAGAACGGGAGAAACGAAATGAGGAGGAAGTGGAGGACGAAAGAGAACAATAGCTCGGTTGTTTGTCACCCTGCTCGACAGCTTTTACACTCGTACCCGCTACAAACACACCTGATAAGCGTACGTGTAGCGCTGTGCAGCAAGCCGGGCCGAGTTTACAAGTATGTTCGCATCAGCGGTGATCCCAGCGACAGCAGCAGCGACGTGGTCGTCAATTCGGTTCATCTTCTCGTTCGTCTTGCTGCTCTCCAGCAGCTTCTCGTTCGATGTGATGCGCTTCTCGCCGCTATGAGCAACAGACGCACCTGATACGCGTACGTGTAGCGCTGGGCAGCGAGGCGAGCGGAGTTGACAAGAATGTTGGCGTCCGCAGTGATCCCAGCAACAGCAGCGGCCACATGGTCGTCGATTCGGTTCATCTTCTCGTTCGTCTTGCTGCTCTCCAGGAGGAAAGAGAAGTGGTGGAGAGGAGAGGGGAGAACACACCTGATACGCGTACGTGTAGCGCTGAGCAGCAAGCCGGGCCGAGTTCACGAGGATATTCGCATCAGCAGTAATCCCAGCGACAGCAGCAGCGACATGGTCGTCGATTCGGTACATCTTCTCGTTCGTCTTGCTGCTCTCCAGCAGCTTGGACGTGATGCGCTTCTCTGCTGCCAGCACCACGCCGTCCGTCGCCAGAATGCCTATGGCTGATCCTGCGTGACTGATGGCCTCCATTGCATACTCCACCTGGTGGTGGGAAGCGGTGGGTAACGGTGGAGAGGGGTGGGTGTCTGTTTGGCTGCTCTCCAGCAGCTTCGACGTGATGCGCTTCTCCGCTGCCAGCACCAACTCGTCAGTTGCTAGAAAAATTCGACTCAACCACTTAAACTCGACTAAAAAGAACCGCCTATTCTCGCCGTCATCGCACCAGGAACAACCGCTGAGTCGGCTTTACCATCGCACAATCTGATCGCACCTGGAACAGCCGGCCTTCCGGCGAAAACGTCGTCGTGCGACTGTCATAGCGTCTCGACATGGCGGCGAAGCTACTGATGCGACGACGAAAAGAAAGAACAAAATCTACGACCTGGCCTTGGCAGAAGAGCTACGGTCGTAGTCTGATTTCCCTGGCGGGAATTTCGGCTCTGTTCCACCCGAGAATCACGACAGATAAACGAAATTAACGAGTAAAGAGGCTACGGAAAGATCTCCTATACAGGAGTAAGCGGATCCGTGGAAAAGCTCCGGTTGAAAAATACCAAATTCTCAACGCGAGCTGAGGGCCTCCTTGGACTGTGTTACTCGCTGGAAGAAGAGAAAGCAGAAAGGGAAGATCCCAAAAGGAGCTCCGCCGGAATTTATACGCTTTATTCGCTGAGTCGACGCAACAACGGAGATCGAGAAGGTAGGAACATTTATTAGAAAAATGAAGACATGAATCTGTGCCATTAGGATAGCAGATGAGATAAGGGTGTCTTTGAGACAAGAGTGGGATACCACTCTTTTATTCATATCATGCTCCATATGTCTTCTATGTCTTGAGACACCTGAATTATAAATGAATCCTTCGATAGATAGCTTAGTTCCATAAATAAACAAATGCAGAGAATGCTACTCTTCCAACCTCCCTCAGTGCTAAGAAGAATGTCTATAACTACAAGTATTACCTTAGAATTTTTTCTTCTCGCCTTTTTCACAGATCGCCACCACCCTCTCTTTGCAGAAGTCCTTTCACCTGCACCTTCTTCACCTCGCCTTCATGAATCCTCGTCCAACTCCCCGCCCCTCCCGCCGCCCGGGCAGCCTGAAGCTCCGCCAATAAAGCCGAAGCCCTACTCCCTTGCTTCTCCCCTCCCACCATTCTCCTACTACCTGCCCCCATACCTTCCCCGAACTTCCGGTTTCCAAACCCACCATCCGCCATGATCGACCGAGGCTGGGCAAACCCAGCCGTTGCCGAGCCTAAAAACCCACCGCCTCGGTAAGGAGACGCTCCTCCGACCATGCCGCCGCCCGGCATTCCTCGTCTTATTGACCCAAACTCTAAAGCTCTTCGCCGCCCGCTAATATTCCCCACGTCCTCACCCATTCCCCACCCAGCACCCATCCCCGCTCCCATAGACGGAAAATCCCCCATTTTCCTCCTCATGCCCATATCCTCCGCCGCCCCTCTCGGCATACTGCCAAAACCACCCGGCCTGTGCCGCCCGCTCGTGTTCCCCACCTCCTCGCCCCCAATCCGCCCCACACCCCCACCAAGCTTAGCCACAGCATCAAGAATACTCGGCTCATCCCCCCCAAAGGATTTCATATGGGCCGTTCGGGCTCGTCGCTGCCTGCCCGGGTTGCCGAAACTGCCAAACTCCCCCCCCATTCTGCCCCCTGCTGCCCCATGTCCTGCCCACCCCGCCCCCATGCTATGAGACCCTACCGGACTCATCATCCCGCTGTTCCCCATGATCCCCGTATACCCACTGGCTACACTCGCAATCGGACTCAGCCCACCGATCCCCTCCCCTGCCCCTCCCCCTCCTCCCCCGCCCATACCAGCATCAAAATTCAACCCACCGGATAGCCCCGGCACGTTAGAATTCTGCCTGCTGCCTGGCAGCAAAGCACTGTCTGTCCTCCTCCTACTCATGAACCCAGGTATAATGGGGTTTTGAGGTGTCTCAGAACTGTCAGTCTTTCTCCGGCTCATAAACCCAGGTATGATGGGACTTGGAAGGCTGTTGGTGTGGAGCGTGGGGGTGCGTGTGGGGGAGGTGGGAGCGAGCTGTTCGAACGAGAGGCTTCCTTTCATGCCTGAGATGGAGCGAGGGAATTGCTTGGTGAGAGCGGCTAGAGTTGCCTCTCCTGCACTGGAGGAGTGAGTTATGCCCTTGTTAGAGCCACTCACAGCAGAATCACCCCCGCCAGCAGCACCAGCAGCACCAGCACCAGCACCAGCACCACCAGCACCAGAACCAGAAGAGTCGCCAGCAGCAGCACTGGCAGCAGCAGCAGCACCGCCGAATCCACCGCGATTGCTGCTTCCCCCGCCGCCGCCGGCCCAGCCACGTGAAGCAGCCGCAGCAGAAACATCAGCATTGTCATCATCACCCTCATCATCATCCTCAAACCTTCTCCTCACCCTACTCCACTGCCTTCCACCCCTCCCCAACCCCAACTCCGGCCGCCTCTCTTTCCCAGACCCTCTCAGCAGCATCAGCTGCTGCTGCTGCTGCATCTCCTCCTGCTCCCTTCTCATCTTCTCCAACGATTCTTGCACCTGCAGTAGAACATACGCAGTCTCATCCGCGTTCTCCTCCAACCGCTGTAGAGATCGCTTGATGTGAGACATCTCCCCACTCTTGCCCTTCTTGGGCTTCTCTCCTAAGAGTGCCACCTCCACGTCCTCCCCAAACTGCCCCATGACTGACTCGGCTATGGTGACTGGGTCCACCTGGTGGGACTTGCTGGCTGCTTTGGTTGGGCTCATAGACGCCATCTGGTGGGGGGATGGTGACGGGGAGAAGGGGAAGAGGGATCGCTTGATGTGAGACATCTCCCCGCTCTTGCCCTTCTTGGGCTTCTCCCCTAGGAGAGCTACTTCCACGTCTTCTCCGAATTGCCCCATGACTGACTCGGCTATGGTTACAGGGTCCACCTGGTGGGACTTGCTGGCTGCTTTGGTGGGACTCATAGACGCCATCTGGGGGAAGGGGTGGGGAGGGGGAAGGCAGGAGAACGGGTGCTTTAAGGTGATGCCCCTGTCACGTCCTCCCCAAACTGCCCCATGACTGACTCGGCTATGGTTACCGGGTCGACTTGGTGGGACTTGCTGGCCTTGTGATCAACCGCACTACACTGTATTCAACACAAGCTCACCTTACGATCATACGTGCGGTTCATGTGGGCATAGAGCGACATCATGTCCATCTTGTCAATGCCCACGCCCACCACCCTCTTCGTCTGTTGGATCTGCCTCATACTAGTCAACCAC
Organism: Closterium sp. Yama58-4; assembly: GCA_947470075.1. Lineage (NCBI taxonomy): Eukaryota > Viridiplantae > Streptophyta > Zygnematophyceae > Desmidiales > Closteriaceae > Closterium > Closterium sp. Yama58-4. The sequence goes on along the minus strand of CANIUD010000278.1, from coordinate 252,209 downwards.
ACTCAACCGCACTCAACCGCGCTCCACCGAACTCAACCGCACTCCACCGCATTGAACCGCGTTCAAACCAAGCTCACCTTGCGCTCATACATTCGGTTCATGAGCGCATAGAGCGACATCATGTCCATCTTGTCTATGCCCACGTCCACCACCCTCTTTGTCTGGTGAAACCTCAGTTTACTACTCAACCACAATCAATAGCAATCAACCGCACTCAACCACACTCAACCGCACTCCACCGCACTCCACTGAACTCAACCCAAGCTCACTTTGCACTCGTAGGTGCGGTTCATAAGCTCGTAAAGAGACACCATGTCCATTTCATCAATCCCCACGTCCACCACCCTCTTCGTCTGGTGAATCCTCCTCATACTAGTCTACCGCACTCCACCGACTTCACCGCACTGAACCGCATCGAAACCAAGCTCACCTTGCGCTCATACATGCGGTTCATGAGCTCGTAAAGAGACACCATGTCCATCTTATCAATGCCCACATCCACCACCCTCTTCGTCTGGTGGATCCGCCTCAGTGTCTCGCGCTCCTGCTTCGACATAAAGCACCCCTTGCGAATCATTCCAGCCACCTCCGATAGTGCCGACTTGCGCTGCTGCGCTAGTGCCTCCTCCTGTGTGTGTGGAAAGCAGAGAGGAGAGGGGAGGGAAAGAGGGGGGAAGAATTAAAAGGGGATGGATTGAGTACTGGGTGGGGATTGCTTTGCAGTGGCAGGGGGAGTGCCAGCCTCAGTATCTCTCGCTCCTGCTTCGACATAAAGCACCCCTTGCGAATCATCCCAGCCACCTCCGATAGTGCCGACTTGCGCTGCTGCGCTAGTGCCTCCTCCTGTGCAGGCAGTAGCAGGGGGAGGGGGTGGTGGTGGGGAGGATGGGATGGGGGAGGGGGGGGAGGTAACCTCAGAGACTCCCCTATAGCATCATTCCCCCTGCCACCTCTGCGAGTGCTGAATTGCGCGGCGTCGCTAGCGCCTCCTCCTGTGTGGGCAGTAGCAGGGGAGGGAAGTGTCAGAAGACCAGTACTGTGTATGATCGATTGATCCTGTGTATGCTCGATTGATCCTGTGTATGCTCGATTGATCCTGTGTATGCTCGATTGGTCCTAGGGAAGGGTTACATGCTCGCTGCTCTAGGGGGATTATGAGCCCACTGACCCGCTACCTAAGAAGTCGTTTTATCCCAGTGGTCTAATGGCTGGGATTCTGACAGGAAAGGGAGGGAGAGATTGGGTGGGCATGGGTGGATTATTGGGTGGGTGGGGGGAGGGATATTGCAGCATGGGAGAGAGGGAGGATGGGTTGGGGATTGCAATGTGACATGAGGAGTCCCAGCAAGAAGCAAAGCCGCTGCTACACACTGGTTCCTAGGATTACTCAGATAAGGCGTGCATATCCGCTGCCAGAGATTCCGCAGCAAAAGCCAAATGAGGTGACTTTTGAGTCGACTCAAAAGTCACCTTGGTTCCTAGTATTACTCAGATAAGGCGTGCATATCCGCTGCCAGAGGTTCCGCAGCAAAAGCCAGATGAGGTGACTTCTGAGTCGACTCAAAAGTCACCTTGGTTCCTAGTATTACTCAGATAAGGCGTGCATATCTGCTGCCAGAAGTTCCGCAGCAAAAGCCAAATGAGGTGACTTTTGAGTCGACTCAAAAGTCACCTTGGTTCCTAGTATTACTCAGATAAGGCGTGCATATCTGCTGCCAGAAGTTCCGCAGCAAAAGCCAAATGAGGTGACTTTTGAGTCGACTCAAAATTCACCTTGGTTCCTAGTATTACTCAGAAAAGGCGTGCATATCCGCTGCCAGAGGTTCCGCAGCAAAAGCCAGATGAGGTGACTTTTGAGTCGACTCAAAAGTCACCTTGGTTCCTAGTATTACTCAGATAAGGCGTGCATATCTGCTGCCAGAAGTTCCGCAGCAAAAGCCAAATGAGGTGACTTTTGAGTCGACTCAAAAGTCACCTTGGTTCCTAGTATTACTCAGATAAGGCGTGCATATCTGCTGCCAGAAGTTCCGCAGCAAAAGCCAAATGAGGTGACTTTTGAGTCGACTCAAAAGTCACCTTGGTTCCTAGTATTACTCAGATAAGGCGTGCATATCTGCTGCCAGAAGTTCCGCAGCAAAAGCCAAATGAGGTGACTTTTGAGTCGACTCAAAAGTCACCTTGGTTCCTAGTATTACTCAGAAAAGGCGTGCATATCCGCTGCCAGAGGTTCCGCAGCAAAAGCCAGATGAGGTGACTTTTGAGTCGACTCAAAAGTCACCTTGGTTCCTAGTATTACTCAGATAAGGCGTGCATATCTGCTGCCAGAAGTTCCGCAGCAAAAGCCAAATGAGGTGACTTTTGAGTCGACTCAAAAGTCACCTTGGTTCCTAGTATTACTCAGATAAGGCGTGCATATCTGCTGCCAGAAGTTCCGCAGCAAAAGCCAAATGAGGTGACTTTTGAGTCGACTCAAAAGTCATCTTGGTTCCTAGTATTACTCAGAAAAGGCGTGCATATCCGCTGCCAGAGGTTCCGCAGCAAAAGCCAGATGAGGTGACTTTTGAGTCGACTCAAAAGTCACCTTGGTTCCTAGTATTACTCAGATAAGGCGTGCATATCTGCTGCCAGAAGTTCCGCAGCAAAAGCTAAATGAGGTGACTTTTGAGTCGACTCAAAAGTCACCTTGGTTCCTAGTATTACTCAGATAAGGCGTGCATATCTGCTGCCAGAAGTTCCGCAGCAAAAGCCAAATGAGGTGACTTTTGAGTCGACTCAAAAGTCACCTTGGTTCCTAGTATTACTCAGAAAAGGCGTGCATATCCGCTGCCAGAGGTTCCGCAGCAAAAGCCAGATGAGGTGACTTTTGAGTCGACTCAAAAGTCACCTTGGTTCCTAGTATTACTCAGATAAGGCGTGCATATCTGCTGCCAGAAGTTCCGCAGCAAAAGCCAAATGAGGTGACTTTTGAGTCGACTCAAAAGTCACCTTGGTTCCTAGTATTACTCAGATAAGGCGTGCATATCTGCTGCCAGAAGTTCCGCAGCAAAAGCCAAATGAGGTGACTTTTGAGTCGACTCAGAAGTCACCTTGGTTCCTAGTATTACTCAGATAAGGCGTGCATATCCGCTGCCAGAGGTTCCGCAGCAAAAGCCAAATGAGGTGACTTTTGAGTCGACTCAAAAGTCACCTTGGTTCCTAGTATTACTCAGATAAGGCGTGCATATCTGCTGCCAGAAGTTCCGCAGCAAAAGCCAGATGTCAATCGGCAGTGCCGTCTCCTCTCCTCCTGAGCGGCCTCCTTGACGTCCCAATCACCAGCTCCCATCCCAACCCCACCCCACCCCATTGCACCCCAAACCTCACCCGCTGCTCTCCCGCTCTCCCCTTTCCCCGTCTCTCCTCACACACACACTCATGCTCACCTCCTCTCGGGTCTTCTCGTGGGTCCCCAAGAACAACAAGTGGTGCCTCAGCTTCCTGAGACTCCAGTATGGTGTGCATATTCGTTGCCAGAGGTTCCTGAGCAGAATCCATATATCAATCGGGAGCGCCGTCTCCTCCTGAGCGGCCTCCTTTACATCCATAAACGCATCGACCACAATCGCAATCACCACATTCATCAGAATAAAACACATGATCACGATAAACGACAGCCAGAACACAAACGCCGCCAACCGCTCCCAACCCTCCAGCATCGCGTAGTAATACGCAGTGGAGTTGTCTTGAATGAGCATGAAGAAGCAGGAGAGCATGGAGTTGGGGATGGTGCGGAACTGAGCGAGCGTGCGACCGAAGACGAGGTAGGCATAGAAGGAGAAGCCGAGAAAGATGATTCCGAAGACGAGGAAGAAGTGCAGGATGGCGGGAAGGGCTGCTGCCATGGTGCGCGTGATGATGCCGATCCGCGGCTGGAAGTCCATCAGCTTCAGAAGGCGCTGCACCATCAGGAAGACACTGGAGAGGGGAGCAGGGTGAGAGAGGGAGAGGATGGGGGGAGAGGGGAGAGGGGAGAGAGAGGGAGAGAGTGGTGGGGGAAAGGGAGGAGGGAGAGAGGTGAGCAGAGGATGGCATATGGGAGAAGATGAGAGGTAGGCATAGAAGGAGAAGCCGAGAAAGATGATTCCGAAGACGAGGAAGAAGTGCAGGATGGCGGGAAGGGCTGCTGCCATGGTGCGCGTGATGATGCCGATCCGCGGCTGGAAGTCCATCAGCTTCAGAAGGCGCTGCACCATCAGGAAGAGACTGCATGGGGGGGGAGTGTGGGGAACGTGAGACAGGATAGGGGAGAGGGGAGTGCGGGCAAGGGAGGCGGGCGAGGGATGGGGAGAACAGCATATGGCACACATGAACCATATGGAGCACATGACACACGAGGAAGGAATGTGGCCAGAGCACTTGTTATTGGCATGCGTGGGGCGGGTTGAGGGGGAGATTTGAGGCATCTCCCCAACTCACTTGATTCCTTGGATGGCGAAGTAGAAGGAGCGCAGCTGGATTATATCATCCATGGTGCGATACACCTGCATCGCCCTCTCAAAACCGCCGTTCGTCGTGTTGACCGCCCAGAACCGCACTGCACCTGCATTACACTCACTTGATTCCTTGGATGGCGAAGTAGAACGAGCGCAGCTGGATAATGTCATCCATGGTGTGATACACCTGCATCGCCCTCTCAAAGTCCCCATTCATCGCTCCGAACCGCACAGAACTGCACTGCATCTCCCTCCCTCACCTGACCTGTGTGTGTCTGTGTGGGGTGACTCACTTGATTCCTTGGATGGCAAAGTAGAATGAGCGCAGCTGGATAATATCATCCATGGTGCGATACACCTGCATCGCCCTCCCAAAGCCGCCCGACGTCCCATTGACCGCACTCACTGCACAATACCGCACTGCACCTGCCCTGTCCCTGGGAGACTCACTTGATTCCTTGAATGGCGAAGTAGAAAGAGCGCAGCTGGATAATGTCATCCATGGTGCGATACACCTGCATCGCCCTCTCAAAACCGCCGTTCGTCGTGTTGACCGCCCAGAACCGCACTGCACCTGCATTACACTCACTTGATTCCTTGGATGGCGAAGTAGAAGGAGCGCAGCTGGATAATGTCATCCATGGTCCGATACACCTGCATCGCCCTCTCAAAGCCGCCTGACGTCGTGTTGACCGCCCAGAACTGCGATGCTGTGTCGTCGAGAGAGGTGTAAACATTGTAGCGCACACTGATGTCGGAGAGAGGCGTGAGTTTTTGCACCATGATGATCCTGAGAGGCGGGCAGGATGGCAGACGAGGGATGGCAGATGAGGGGGGCAAAGGCATCAGTATGCCGTGTTGACCGCCCAGAATTGCGATGCCGTATCATCGAGGGAAGTGTACACGTTGTAGCGCACGCTGATATCGGAGAGAGGCGAGAGCTTCTGTACCAAGATGATCCTGAGAGAAAGAGGGGAGGAAGGGAAGTTGGAGAAGGGGGTGTACATGTGAGGGTGAGATAGACAGAGCGAGGGAAGTGTACACGTTGTAACACACGCTGATGTCGGAGAGAGGGGAGAGCTTCTGTACCATGATGATCCTGAGAGGCGGGGAGGGAGGGGGGGGGGGGTGTGTGTGTGTGTGCATGTGTGAGGGTGCGAGAGACAGCGAGGGAAGTGTACACGTTGTAGCGCACGCTGATGACAGAGAGAGGCGTACCATGATGATCCTGGAGAGAGACGGAGGGGGTTGGAGAGGGAGGGGGATTGGAGAGGGTGATGTTGAGTTTTCGAAACTCGCCAAAGGGTAAACATCAAAATAGTGAGAATAGTTTCATTGCATTGTGTAGCGTAACATTTCTCTTCCTGTGTTGTAGGTAGTTTCGAGACTTTCAAGATTAGGAGCGTATGACACTTTTCCACCTCCCTAGACTTTGGCTCCTAGAGTTCCTAAAGGCTGGTAGACATTCTCAACTTGCATTTCTTCCTACTTTGCATGTTAAGACAATGCTGACATGATATTGTTCGTTTAAACTATCATCTCATTGTCAACTTGAGTGACAAAACTTGGTGATGATTAACGACACTAAAACGCTCCACGTCATTTGGTGCAGGGACCAATTTGTTTATCAGCTTTTGAAGCCGCACTGCAAAATTCAGCAAGTACGCTCAAACATTGAAACCTATTGTGACCAAAACAACAGCGGCACACAACAGGCACTGACTAGACGACGATGCCCCAGGTCTAGATGGAGAGCGAGAGCAGGTCGATCAAGCTGCCGAACTTTTAAAGTCGACTCAAATATCAAGAAGGGGGAGAAAGGCACAGCACCACACAGCATCGGACAGCAAAGAGGGATCACCACATAACGATGCCCCAAAACTGGACGGAGAGCAAGAGCAGGTCGTGTGAGAGTACGATGGCTTTGCTAGGCATTTCTTGCTTGCCATTACTTTATTATGTTTTATGTAGCTTATGTTTAGTTTGTCATGCATTATTTTGATTGATTTCCTAGGTTAGATGCTTTTCTATATTTTGTTATAGTTATAGCACCGAACTAAGATTGCGTACACCGAATTCGTGCTATTCGGTTTCCACCGAACGGCTTCTACCGAATTCTTGAAGGCTTCATTCGGGATGCTTTGCGACTTTCGGAACCTTCGCACAACACCTGAGGCCTTGTGGCATGTCGAGACTAAATATAGCATCGTGTTGTACCCAGGCGATCAATCAATTCATCACAGGTCGATCAAGTTGCCAAACTGGCAAAAGTGATGCAAGAAGTTGCTCGAGTGGCGGTACCGCACAGAACCGCACTGCAGGGCACAACGGGCACTCACCAGACGACAATACCCCATATTTGAATGGAGAGCGAGAGCAGGTCGATCCAGTTGCCAAACTGGCGAAAGTGATGCAAGAAGCTGCCCGAATGACGGTACGTCTGGAACATCTCGTTGACCTCCTCCAGCAGGTTGTATGCCACGCACACCACGTAGATGATCTCCAGTACCATCTGAGCATAGGAGGAGGCCGACGAGTAGGGCTCCACGGGGATGGGAACTAACCGGTACGTGTAGCCCAACTTCCCCCCAACATCCACCTCTATACGGACCTGATGAGAGGAAGGGAGGCAGGAAGGGGAGAAGGGAAAGGGAAGTGGTCAGGGGGAGAGCAAAGGAGAGGGAGTGAGAGTGAGAGAGGGGCCAGAGGGGAGGAAGGTAGCACACTCCACCCTCCACGCACACCACGTAGATGATCTCGAGTACCATCTGAGCGTACGAGGACGCGGACGAGTAGGGCTCCACCGGGATCGGCACCAGGCGGTACGTGTAGCCTAGCTTGCCGCCCACGTCCACCTCTATTCGACAACATAACGAACCAACTAGATGTTGTTTGACGCACCTTGGAAAGGACAAACATGTTGACATCCGCGTTATAAGTGATGAGCGCGAACTCAACAGACTTGGTGAGGTTGTCAAAGAAAAATCCATCTGCGAGGTACTGCAGGCGCTTGGTGGCCGCTACTCTGTTGAGATTGACATCGAATACGAGCGGATAGGAGTCCAGGCCATCCTGGGGGGGAGGATGGGCAAAGAAGGGGAGAGTGGGGCGCATGGGAGGGGCGTAAGTGGACTTGGTGAGGTTGTGGAGATAAAAGGCGTCAACGAGGTACTGCAGACGCTTGGTGGCGGCGACTCTGTTGAGATTGACACCGAATACGAGCGGATAGGAGTCCAGACCATCCTGCGGTGAGGGGATGATGTGGATGGAGGGAGGGAGGAACGCAATGGGAAGGAGAGACTCACCTGAGAATGCGACTCAACCTTAAGGTGGCCCACCCGAGACTCACAATGGGGGTAACAAAGCCATAGGACAGCCCCTCTTTATTGAAGAGAGGGGCAGAGCTCAAGGTGGAGTTCTCAAGGCCCGTCTAGTTGGTGGCGGCCACAAATGGGACCATAGAGGTCTGATCTGACAGGAGGAGCCTCAGAGAGAGCAACTCACCATGGGAGGAACGAAGCCATAAGGCAGCCCCTCGTCGTTGAAGAGAGGAGCAGAGCTGAGGGTGGAATTCTCAAGGCCCGTCTGGTTGGTGGCAGCCACAATAGGATCATATAGGTCGGAGGTGGAGAGGAAGCGTGGGTTGATGCCGAAGGAGGTCAGGCTGGTGGCGTTGGTCAGACAGTTCGGCCAGATGCTTGCGAACCTGCAGTGGGAGAGGAACGGATTAACACACAGGCACAGAAAGGTGTGAAATATGGTATAGTGTGGTGGAGAGGAAGCGCAGGTTGATGCCAAAAGAGGTCAGGCTGGTGGCGTTCGTGAGGCAGTTCGGCCAGATGCATGCTTGCGAACCTGGGGAAGAGGGGAGAGGAATAGGAGTAGGAATCGGGTTAAGTGCGAGTTATGGTGCAACACTTAAGTGCGAGTGTGCCCTAACACGCACAGGCACAGAAAGGTGCAGCATGGTACAGTGCGGCACTGACCACTTAAGTTGGCGTTTACTGCGCTACCCATGTGCGGCACTTACTTCTTGGATTCGCATTCGCGGGAGCCCCAGCGGGTCTGTAACACATAGAGGCCCACTAGCAGCCTGCATTGGGAAAGAGTTCAAAGGGGTAAGAGGGGGTGAGAGAAGGTGAGAATGGGTAAGAGTTGGTGGGGTTGGGGAAACTTGCAGGAGGCCCAGCGGGCCCCTGTAGCACATAAAATGCCCACTAGCAACCTGCATCAGCGGTGAAAGGGATGTTGCTCACATGCGCGTCCGGCCCGAACGACCGCAGTTGGAACGGGAACAGCAGGTTCGTGCCCACAGCATCGGTGGGACAGCACGAACCGACCTCCGACCTGGTCTGCCTAGCAGGGCACAGACACTCCCCGCCCACTCCCCCCCCCACTCCCCAACCAACCCCCCCTCCCCCCTTTCCACATCCTCCCCGCCAGCAGCAGACATAACTTCCCAACCCACCTGTTTCTCTCTGTGACATGCCGATGCAGAGGCTTCTCATACAGCTCTGAGAACTGCGTGTTGCTCGCATGCGCGTCCGGCCCGAACGACCGCAGTTGGAACGGGAACAGCAGGTTCGTACCCACAGCATCGGTGGGGCAGCACGAACCTGCCTCCGACCTGGTCTGCCCTGAAGGGCACGGACACTCCCCCCCCACTCCCCCACCGCTGCCGGCTAAAGTCGCGCACTCGCAGTCACCGCCGTCGAAGGCGCAGTGGTGGTTGTTGCAGAGAGGGTCGCAGCGGCCGTCGGCTATGTTGCCGAATGAGCAGCCAGGGTAGCAGGAGGAGGTGAGTGGGGTTGTGGTGTTGGCGGTGGTGCTGGCGGTGCTGGCATCAAAGAACGGATCCAGGAGAAAAGCTGGGGGACAGGACAGAGGGGAGGAAGGACAGAGGGGTTTGGCTTAGTTTGACCTTGTGTCAGGGCAGTCGTGTCTGCGCATGGTACTACTCGCTGCAGAGGGGGTCGCAGCGGCCGTCGGCTAGGTTGCCGAAAGAGCAGCCGGGGTAGCAGGAGGAGGTGAGTGGGGAGACTGGTGGGGTTGTGGTGTTGGCGGTGCTGCTAGCATCAAAGAATGGATCGAGGAGAAAAGCTGGGAGCGGAGGGAACAGGGGCAGGGACAGAAAAGACAAAGGAGATGTTATGACCACGGGGAGCAACGTCGAAGGCGCAGTGGTGGTTGTTGCAGAGGGGATCGCAGCGGCCGTCGGCTAGGTTGCCGAATGAGCAGCCGGGGTAGCAGGAGGAGGAGGTGAGCGGGGAGACTGGTGGGGCTGTGGCGTTGGTTGTGGTGTTTGCATCAAAGAACGGGTCGAGGAGAAAAGCTGGTGGACAGGACAGGGGGGAGGAAGGACAGAGGGACCTTGTCTCAAGGCAGTCGTGCGAACACATGATACTTGCTGCAGAGAGGGTCGCAGCGGCCGTCGGCTAGGTTGCCGAATGAGCAGCCGGGGTAGCAGGAGGAGGTGAGCGGGGAGACTGGTGGGGTTGTGGTGTTGGTGGTGGCTATGTGGAGAAAGATGCGTCCTGCGTCTAGGACGGATGCGTCCAGACGCAGGACGCAGGATTCTGGCCTATGAGACGCAGCAAAAGACGCAGGCCCGGGCAGGAAAAAAAACCCCCGGGCAGCCCAAAAAAATTGTTATAGGGCAGAGGGAAGTGGGGGGGGGGGGGGGGGACCGTAGCCCACTTTCATTGCAAAATTTCTCCCCAAAGACAAAATTTCCCCCAAACCACTAGAGCATGATGGTGAGTCCTGCATCCGGAGCATGATAATAGAGCAAAACATATTCCGGGCAGCCCGGAAAATTTTCTGGCGTGCGTCCTGCGTCCGGACGCGCGTCCTGCGTCCTGCGTCCGGACGCTGCGTCCAGACGCAGGACGCAGGACGCCCCCAGCGTCTTTCTCCACTTAGGGTGGTGGTGTTTGCATCAAAGAACGGGTCGAGGGAAAAGCTGGGAGACATGGACAGGGGGAGGAAGGAAGGACAGAGGGGGCTTGTTACAGCCTCGGAATTATCCACAACAATCATTGGGAATGATCCACAACATGGATCGTATCATGGCAGTCATATCACGGTATGGTATTCGACAGATATACACCACTACATACTTCTACAGATCACTGACATCACATCCCCAGCCCAGCAGCATACTCACTAGAGTCATCCTCGCCATCATCCACAACATGGATTGTGGCAGTCATATCGGCCCCAAACCGCCCGCACTCCACTTTGAACGACCCGGTTTGCGTGAAGACAGCAGTGTAGGTGAATGCGGGGGTATCTGTCGGCCCATCTGTTACAGAAGGGAGAGAGGGAGAGAGGGGCGGGAGCAAGAGTCAGGGAGAGAGTTACAGGGCGTTTTGGCATGCATCAGTTGCTCTCCACTTTGTAAAAGCTGGTTTTAGGTGAATACAGCCGTGTAGGTGAATGCGGGAGCGTCTGATGGCCCATCTTTTACAGGGCGAAAGAGGGAAAGGAGAGGGGAAGGGAGCGAGAGAGTCTGCAACAGGGCCTGTAGGTACACATCAGTTGCACCCCACTTTGAAGGAGCAGGTCTGAGAGAAGACAGCAGCATAGATGAATGGCGGAAGGTACGAGGAGGACCGCAACTCACAGAGGGCACAAGGGTGTGATGGGCCGTCAAAAGGCATGGTGCCGACACTGTCTGGCGCGCAGCGGCTGTGCCTCGACAGCACCATGCGGTTGGCGTGGCACACCAGACAGACACGGATCCACTTGAAGACACAGGGAAAGCACATGCCTACATCCACTCTCTTCAGTGAAACTCACAGAGCGCGCATGGGTGTGGCGGGCCATCAAGCGGCATGGTGCCCACGTTGTCTGGAGCACACCGGCTGTGCCTCGACAGCACCATGCGGTTGGCGCCATAGCCTTTGAACAGGTTGTCGTGCGCACTGCTGCCCAGCCCACGCACTAAAAGGGACAAGGGAAGGGAAGGGTGGGGGGGATGGGGGAAGAAGGTTGGTTGTCCGACGCACAGCGGCTGTGCCTGGACAGCACCATGCGGTTGGCGCCATAACCCTTGAAGAGATTGTCACCCGCACTGCTGCCCAGCCCACGCACTGAAGGGGAGACAAGGCCGGGGGAGTGCAGAGAGGGGGTGTGAAGGGAGCGGGTGTGCAGGGAAGTGAAAGAACAAACATCCATATGGTTGCTGGATGCCATATTATCTTTATCTACGTACATAAACAAACAAAATAGGCGAGGAATGCACAGATGCGAGGCTTGCATGTGAGGCAAGAAGCGAACTCATAAGGGGTTACCAGAGAAACTCACCCTTGACGGAGTGAGGGTAGTCATCAGCCCACACGAACTGCACACTGTCGCCCCTCCCCACTGTCACATTGAAATCCGCCCCCACTGCCCACTCCAGCAAGCGCCCATCTGCATTGGGCGAGGGGAAAGGAGGAGAGGGAAGGAGGATTGGGAAGAGGGAGTGAGACAGGCTTGTTGTCAATCCAGGGCTAGCAAACTGCGCAATGCTGTTAACTCCTCACTGTCACCCTTCCCTACTGTCACGCAGACTACAAACAGCGCGACACTCACGCAGGCTGCAGCCGTCCATGGTGCCGTCCACAAGGCCGATGGCAGCAACGTAGAGGTGCGAGGAGAGGCGAGACACTGTGGTGTGGCCCCATCCATCCATCATTACCATTACCATTACCATTACCATTACCATTACCATTACCATTACCATTATCATTACCATTACCATTACCATTACCATTACCATTATCATTACCATTACCATTATCATTACCATTATCATTATCATTACCATTACCATTATCATTACCATTACCATTATCATTACCATTACCATTATCATTATCATTACCATTACCATTATCATTACCATTACCATTACCATTATCATTACCATTACCATTATCATTATCATTATCATTACCATTACCATTACCATTATCATTATCATTACCATTACCATTACCATTATCATTACCATTACCATTATCATTACCATTATCATTACCATTACCATTATCATTACCATTACCATTATCATTATCATTACCATTACCATTATCATTATCATTACCATTATCATTACCATTACCATTATCATTACCATTACCATTACCATTACCATTACCATTATCATTATCATTACCATTATCATTACCATTACCATTATCATTATCATTACCATTACCATTATCATTACCATTACCATTACCATTATCATTACCATTACCATTACCACTACCACCATCACCAACTACACCTCTGAGACAGCAAGGGAATAGATATTGCATCAGACAGCAGCAAACAAGCAGCAGTGCAAGCAAGACACACGGAGGCTGCAACCCTCCATGGTGCCGTCCACAAGGCCGATGGCAGCGACGTAGAGGTGGGAGGAGAGGCGAGACACTGTGGTGTGGCCCCATCCATCCATCATTACCATTACCATTATCATTACCATTACCATTATCATTACCATTACCATTATCATTATCATTACCATTACCATTATCATTACCATTACCATTATCATTACCATTACCATTATCATTACCATTACCATTATCATTACCATTATCATTATCATTACCATTATCATTACCATTACCATTATCATTATCATTACCATTACCATTATCATTACCATTACCATTACCATTATCATTACCATTACCATTACCACTACCACCATCACCAACTACACCTCTGAGACAGCAAGGGAATAGATATTGCATCAGACAGCAGCAAACAAGCAGCAGTGCAAGCAAGACACACGGAGGCTGCAACCCTCCATGGTGCCGTCCACCATGGCCGATGGCAGCGACGTAGAGGTGGGAGGAGAGGAGAGGCGAAACACTGTTGGCCCATCCACCACCACCACCGACTCCACAGACATTCTGAGACAATGACTAGTGAATATTGCAAGTTGCAACAACCAGCGGAGCAACCAACAGCAGAGCAACACTCACGCAGGCTGCAGCCCTCCATGCTCCCATCGACTAGCCCGATCGCTGCGACGTAGAGGTGGGAGGAAAGGCGAGACAACGTGGCCCCATCCACCACCACGACCGACTCCACAGCATCCAGGAAGGTTCCTACGAACCGCGCAAACTGGTCCCGGGACATGCGCAGACGCCTGGAGAGCAGAGCAGAGGCACTGATAGTAGAAGCAGATTCATCAGAAGCAGCCCCGTTAGAAGCAGCTGCGTTATAAGCAGTCTTGCTGGTGTTAGTGGTGTTGGAAGCCGGAGCAGGAGGAGCAGGAGGGAAGCCGAGAAAGGCGAAGTGAGCAGCAGCAGCAGCCACGGATCCATCGACAGACGTGAACGGGCCGAGCACACAGCCGTTCCCTCCCACTGCTGCCACGTCGAATGAACTGCTGCTGCTCAAACTGCTGCCAAGCAAACCACCGCCGATGGAGCTGCTGTTGCTGCTGCTGCTCAAAGTGCTGCCAAGCAGGGCACCATCCACTGCTGCTCCATTTGTCAAGACTGTATCAGTGATCTCCAGCCTTCCACCAAAACCACCACCAACACCACCAGCAACACCACCAGCACCAGCACCAGCAACAGCACCAGAAAGACCATCAGAAGCACCAGCGCCAGCAGCAGCACCGAGAACTTCCCCAGGACTATGCAGCAGCGCACAGAACAAGGCAGAAACACGAGCGCGGGTGGCAGAATCGAGAGACACGGCCGAGAATACCTTTGCAAGACAGGCGTCTCCCACCCAGGAGTAGAGCGCGCGGCTCACAGCCACTCGCAGGTTGAACCACCGCTGCCGCTCCGTGGGGCCTAGTGCTGCCCACGCGTCTGTGATTGTTTGTGAGCTTGCCTGTGGGACTGCCTGTGCGTCTGCCTGCTGCTGCCGCTGCTGCTGCTGATTCCCCTGCTCCTGCTGTTGCGGTGGTGGTTGCAGCTGTTGCGGTTGAATTAGACTATCAGCAGCAGCGTACGAGTCAAAGCCGGCAGAATCAGCAGTGCTGATGGTAGGGAACAAGGCGGTAGCAGTAGCTGCTGCTGCTGCTGCTGCTGCTGCTGCGGTTGCAGCTGTTGGTGTAAGCGGGCTGGGCGATGGCACTGCTGGTGTGGGGGGAAAGGTTGGGTTGGGAGAAAGACAACGAAGGGCATATGGAGGGAGATGAGAGAAACGCATGGGCTTTGGACGAGGGAGAAAAGAGTGGTGGAGAGAAAAGTTCAGGAGAGAGGGAGTGCCTTGTACAAGCACTTTCAGTGGGTCCAGTTGGGGGGGATACGTAGTGTATGTGCAGCAGTTTCAGGTGGCAACAGATGGATCAGCGTCAAGTGGAAGCTCAGGTGAAAACTGACCAGCATTCAAGGCTCGATGGCTCATGAATCCGCCAATTCTTCCCAGGCTCTCCATACTACCTCCCATGCTTCGCACACTCTCTATGTGTCCCATGCTGACTGCTCTGCCACTGCTGTCGGTCCACACGCTAAAGCCGCTATCTGCTGCTTCCTCTTCCTCGCCTTCTTCCTTTGCCTCCTCGTCCTCCGTACCCACTGCTAACCCTCCCTCGTCCGCTTCTTCTGCTGCCAACCCACTCCCCCCATTTTCTGCTGCTGCCCCTCCCTGCGCCTCTGCCCCTTCTCTCGAGCCCTGCACTGGAATATCTCGCCTCACATGCCACAGGGGGTGGTGGTGGCGAGGCAACCGCACGTCTCCATCCGACCCCAGCATTCGTCCCGCTCTCGGCTTTCTTGCAACAGAACGCACCATCCCGCCCCTGCCTTCTTTCTCCTGTGCTTTCCCCTGATCCCGCCCCTGTGATTTCACCTGCACTCGAGGCGCTTTTATAGAAGTAACAGGGCTCAAGTGCATTTGCCGCTGCGAAGGCCTATGTGCTTGCTCCTGTAGAGGCGGTGTCTGGGGTGGCTGCCCTCGAACCAGCTGCAGCAACCGCCGCTGGTGGGACGTCACCTGAAGCGGGGAGATGGGTGGATGGTTGGGGCAAAGAAGACTAGAAGAGTGAGAAACTTGACTCAATGAATAAAAGCTGCTGCGGCAAGTGTCTCTGATGGGACGACACGGGTGGATGGATGGGTGGTTGGGTGTGGTCTGACTCACATGTGCATTGCTGTTGCTGCTGGAGTTGGAGCTGCTGCTGCTGGCGTTTCTTCTCAGTGCCTTGACATACGTGGCATTCACTGTTTGGAATGGGAAGCAAGGAGAGGGAGGGGTGGTGGTGAGGAGTCCAAGAAACGATGTGGGGGCGGAACGGAGAGGGGTGGTTGCCTGTACGGTCCTTTGATAGTTTCAACCAGAACTAGTACAGAGAATGTAACATGCAACACGATCTTAGTGAGAACTTCTCACCTGAGCAGTTGATGTTCTTAAGAACGGTGGTGGTGGTCCTTAGCATCTGGAGAGGGAGGGAGAGCACTGGGGCAGCCTGCCGAGTACAGACCTGCCTTGCATGCCATGCATTCTCACCGTTATGCATTCCCACCTGAACAGTTAATGTTCTTAAGAACGGTGGTGCTGGTCCTTAGCATCTGAAGAGGAAGGGGAAGAGAGCACAGTGGCGACCTGCCAAGTGCAGACCTGCCTTGCGTGCCATGCATTCTCATCTCACCTCAGCAGTTTATGTTATGCATTCTCACCTGAGCAGTTGATGTTCTTGAGAACGGTGGTGGTGGTCTGTAGCATCTGGAGAGGGAGGGGAAGGGAGAGAGCACAGAAGGAGATGGCACAGGGGCAGGTGCGGAGGAGAGCATGTGAGCATACAAGCTCACGGTCGCACGCGGTTTAGAGTGAACCATACATGAAGTACATTAGTTGGTACATCCATGGTTGGTTCAGGCACGTGGTTCTGTCTGGCGGTTTCCTTTGCAAGGTTGGATGGCATGTGATTCTGACAACCTCTGCTGGCTGAACTATTGGTTGCTGTACCAGCGGCACCGTGCAGTGCCGCACTGCATCGCACAGCACCGTGTGCTCACCTCGACACAACTCCAGTTGCTGTACTGTGTGATTGTAAAGGGCGCCATGTTGCAGACAACCGCACAGTCCACAAACACGCCTGACGCCTCTTCCACCCCCACGTTCTCACACGCGCCCAGCACACACGTCGCCATCGCAGCACAGATCTCCCGGCATTCATACAGCCTCTTAGCCAGCACCAAAAACAACTGCATTGCACTGCAGCGCACCACACCACATGCCCACCTCGACGCACGTCCAGTTGCTGTACTGTGTGATTGTAAAGGGCGCCATGTTGCACACCACAGCGCAGTCCACAAACACGCCCGAAGCCTCTTCCACCCCCACGTTCTCACACGCGCCCAGCACACACGTCACGTCACCATCGCAGCACACCACAGCACAGTCCACACACACACACGAGAAGCAACAGTGCAGCACCGCATTGCACCGCACAGCACTGTGTGCTCACCTCAACGCAGGTCCAGTTGCTGTATTGTGTGATTGTAAAGGGCGCCATGTTGCACACCACAGCGCAGTCCACAAACACGCCCGAAGCCTCTTCCACCCCCACGTTCTCACACGCGCCCAGCACACACGTCGCCATCGCAGCACATGTCTCCCTGCACCCATACAGCCTCTTAGCCAGCACCGCCGATCGACCATTCTCCACCGTTGATTTGCTCGTCGCACACCCACCCCACGTTACTACAACGTCTTTACTGGCTCCCAGGTCTGTTAGCTGTGCTAGGTTCGTATCCAACACTCCCGCCGAACCTCCCCCGTTGCCTGACACGCTCCAGGCCGTTCCCCAGCCTGTCGCCGAGCCTCGGCCGGTTCGGCCGCCCCTGCCGTTGGTTCGTTGCAGGGTGGCGTTGCTGCTGAGTGCGCCGACCACCTGCACTATCCCCCGAACGCCGCCGCCCGGCGCGTCGAGCTTGATCTGCCAGTCGCCGTCCGGAATGAAGAGGTCTAAAGCGGTCTCTGATTGGAGCTCGGAAAACACCTGAGGCTCCTCGAACCTAAGGGCGCAGAAAAGGGGAGGGTGGAGCAGGGGAAAACGTGGTGGGGAAGAGGGGGAGGTGGGGAAGGGCAGCTTGATCTGCCAGTCACCGCCCGGAATGAAGAGGTCTAATGCAGTCTCTGAACTGAGGTCAGGAAACAATTGAGGCTCTTCAAACCTGAGGGAACGGAGGAGAGGAGAGCGGGAGGGAGGGGCGGGCGGGAGGGAGCAGCTTGATGTGTGCATGCCAGTCACAGTCCGGAATGAAGAGGTCAGTGCGGTCTCTGATTGGAGCTCGGAAAACACCTGAGGCTCCTCGAACCTGAGGGGAGCAGAGGAAAGTGGGTGGGGGCAGAGGGGTGGGGAAGGGGAGGGAGCAGCTTGATGTGTGCATGCCAGTTGCCGTCCGGAATGAAGAGGACTAATGCGGTCTCTGATTGGAGCTCGGAAAACACCTGAGGCTCCTCAAACCTGAAGGGGCAGGAAAAAAAAGGGGGGAGAGGGGTGGGGAAGGGGAGGGAACAGCTTGATTCGTGCATACACAAGGTGACCTATGGAATGAAGAGATCTAAAACCACCTCTGATTGGAGCGCTGAAAAGACCTGAGGCTCCTCGAACCTGAGCGAGCAGAGACGGGGGAGAGCAGGGGGGGAAGGGGGGTGTGGGGGGAAGGGGAGGGAAGGGTGCTTAGGAGACGAGTGAGCCTCTTCGAAGTTCAAGGAGGAGAGAAAGGGCGGGGCGTTTGTTTTTTGAGAATTCTCAAAAAAACAAACGAAGTGCAAGGAGGAGAGAGAAAGGGCGGAGCGGTCAAGGTGGGAGTCAAATCTTGCATTTTGAACGCACTCTCTATCCTCATGCACTCTCTGTCCTCATGCACTCTCACATGCATGCCTCCTCCCACTCACCAGCACAGGCTAGTGGGCTGCACCATACACAGGTTCCAATCCACGAGCTGCCCTGCTTGTCCACATGTATGCCTCTCTTTCTTCTGTCATGCATCTTCTCTCGCTTTCCCTCATGCACGCACACACATGCATGATGCCTCCCCTCCTCTCACCAGCACAGGTTAGTGGGCTGCACCATACACAGGTTCCAATCCACGAGCTGCCCAGCACACATGCATGCATCCTCCCCCCCTGCCCCGCATGCAAACCTTCTGCAACGCACGCAACTCACCAGCACAAGTTAGTCGGCTGCACCATACAAAGGTTCCACGAGCTGCCCTGCTTGCACACATGGATGCCTTTCGCTCTCTCACTCATGCATCCTCTCTCGTTTGCTGCCATGCACGCGACTCACCAGCACAGGTTAGTCGGCTGCACCATACAAAGGTTCCACGAGCTGCTCTCCTTGTCGGCTTGCGAGGCAAAGGACGAGTGCATGTGCACCACCACATGGGTCACGTTCTCAAACACCCCGCAGTCCGCTCCCCTCCCACATGCATGCACTCCCTCCCTCGTGCACTCACATACAGCACAGGTTAGAGAGCGACTCACCAGCACAGGTTAGTCGGCTGCACCATACACAGGTTCCACGAGCTGCTCTCCTTGTCGGCTTGCGAGGAGAAGGAGGAATGAATATGAACCACCACGTGGGTCACGTTCTCAAACACCCCGCAGTCTGCCTCGCACCCAAAGCGCCCGAATGCTGCATACTCCAAGGGGTTGTCGCACACACTGTTGCCACAGTGAGGCCCCTCCCACACCACCTGTGGGGAGAAGAGCAGGCAGGATGAAACGTAGCACAGGGAGTGTAAGATAGGCATTATCGCCCGCGCTGTTACCCGCAGAGCGGCACCTATGTTCTTACTCGCCTGTACTGTTACCCTCCTCTGTTGTTACTCGCCTGTATTGTTACGCACGCCACACACACACAGACACCAATTGTCGCGCACCTGTATTATGCTGCCGTTAACCCAATGATAGAATTTCTGGTCCACTCATCGCATTGAGATGGCTGCCTGACGCACCCTGTACTATCACTCTCCTGTATAACTACCCTCCTGTATTGTATAACATTTCTCAAAAGAAACGCCACGCACCTGTATGATGCTGTCGTTAACCCACTGATACATTTCGTCCGGTCCACTCATAGCGTTGAGCTCGCTGCCTGATGCCCCCTGGGGGAATGGCAGGGATAAATGGGGAGTTGAAATGCGGCGGGGGAGGGGGAGTTGGTGCAATGGATGCAGCGAGAATGAGGAATTGACATCTCTCCTTCCTGCCCATCCTCCTATGCGTATGCAAGTTTTCTGGTCCACTCATAGAATTGAGCACGCTTCCTGACGCCCCTTGGGGGATGAAGAGGGGTAAGGGGCGGAGGATGTGAAAAGCGGAGGATGTAGAGAACAAACATCCAGACAGAGCCAACATCTACAGCGCCACCACCAGGCCTTGCACTAACATACGCTAGCATCCACACGTTATGCTGCTTGCTCACCGAGGGCAGCAGTATGTTGTGCGCTGTGGACACCTCAAACCCATCCGTGGAGTCGGCTTGCATGTACAGCACCACCAAGTAGTGTTGTAGCCATCACAGTGCCTACCTTATAAACCGCCGCCTGTATAAAGCTTGCACTTACACCACCACCAAACCTTCCCTCACCGAAGGCAGCAGTATGTTGTGTGCTGTGGACACCTCAAACCCATCCGTGGGGTCGGCTTGCATGTACAGCACCACCAGGTACGAGGATCTATGATAATACCATTACCACTACCACATACAGAGCTGCGGCATGTAGGTGCTAGCCTCTCCTCTACGGTACCACCATACTGTCACGCCGCCCTGCCGCACCATCACATCCAGCCTTTTGCTCACCGAAGGCAGCAGTATGTTGTGCGCTGTGGACACCTCAAAGCCATCAGTGGAGTCGGCTTGCATGTACAGCACCACCAGGTAGAGCACGATGAAGCACAGGAACGACACCAGGTTCTTGTAGTCGTCTAAACGCTTGTCGGCTGCTTTAACCTTGAAGTAGATGTCTGAGAGGTGAGAGGGACAGACAGGGGAGGAAGGGGAGAGGGGAGTGAAGGGGAGTCGGCTTGCATGTACAGCACCACCAGGTAGAGCACGATGAAGCACAGGAACGACACCAGGTTCTTGTAGTCGTCTAAACGCTTGTCGGCTGCTTTAACCTTGAAGTAGATGTCTGAGAGGTGAGAGGGACAGACAGGGGAGGAAGGGGAGAGGGGAGGGAAGGGGAGTCGGCTTGCATGTACAGCACCACCAGGTACAGCAGGATGAAGCACAGGAACGACACCAGATTCTTGTAGTCGTCTAAACGTTTATCCGCTGCTTTAACCTTGAAGTAGATGTCCGGAGGGACATGAGGGACAGGGGAGGAGTGGGGAAGGGAAGGGCAGGGGAGTCTGTTTGCTTTGTGGAGCACACCAACCACCAGGTACAGTACACCACTATGAAGCACAGGAACGACACCAGGTTCCTGTAATCGTCTAGTCGCTTGTCTGCCGCATTCACCTTGAAATAGATGTCTGGCTGGCGGGGACGGGGAGGGGAGGAAAGGGGAAGGTGTAAAGGGAAGGAGCCTGCGAGTCAGCTTGCATGTAAAGCACCTTATTAGCTGCCTAACTCATCACTCATCATAGAATGCCTTACCCCACACCCTCCCGCCCCTCACCTTCCAGCATGACAGCATCAATCTGCTCCTCGTCCTCCTCATCGCTCGCCCAGTCCTCCGCAGTGCCTTTCCCACACTCCCAAACTCATCATGTATCACTCACAAATGCCTTACCCACACCCCCACCCCTCACCTTCCAGCATCATTGCATCGATCTGCTCCTCGTCCTCCTCCTCGTCGTCCTCCTCGTCGCTCGCCCAGTCCTCCGCAGTGCCTTACCGCTACCATACTCATCATGTATGTATCATTCACAATCGACTTACCCACGTCGCCACCCCTCACCTTCCAGCATCATTGCATCAATCTGCTCCTCGTTCTCCTCCTCATCGCTCGCCCAGTCCTCCCAATGCACAGCAGCCTGCCTCACTTGATCCCCTCCATCTTCCACCCCAGTACCTTATCGGTTTATTCATCATTCAACAATGCCTTACCCACACCCCCACCCCTCACCTTCCAGCATCATTGCATCAATCTGCTCTTCATCCTCCTCCTCGTCGCTCGCCCAGTCCTCCCAATGCACAGCAGCCTGCCTCACCGGCCGGTTGCTCCCCCCCCCGCCACCACTGCTCCTCCCCGTGGCCGTGTGCTGCCCCGTGGCAGTGGTGGCATCATGGTCACCATTCAACCTCCAAACCCCTCCCGTTCCCCACCACATCCCACCACCCCCCATCCCCCTCCCCCCACTCACCTTCCAGCATCATTGCATTAATCTGCTCTTCATCCTCCTCCTCGTCGCTCGCCCAGTCCTCCCAATGTACAGCAGCCTGCCTCACCGGCCGGTTGCTCCCCCCCCCGCCACCACTGCTCTCCCCGTGGCCGTGTGCTGGCCCGTGGCAGTGGTGGCATCATGATCATTATTCAACCTCCACCCCCCCCCCCCCTGTTCCCCACATCCCACCCCACCCCCCCACCATTTCACCCCCTCACCTTCCAGCATCATAGCATCAATCTGCTCCTCATCCTCCTCCTCGTCGCTTGCCCAGTCCTCCCAATGCACAGCAGCCTGCCTCGCCGGCCTATCACCAGCACCACTGCTCCTCCCCGTGGCCGTGTGCTGGCCCGTGGCAGTGGTGGCATCATGGTCGTCTGCTGTGGGGACTTTGAAGGTGCCGTCTGGGAGGAGGATGTGCGTGTGCTTGCCCATCGGGACCTCTTGTGAGGGGTCATAGTCCGTGGGAGGGGGTGCAGCGCCTTTCACCGGCGTTGCTGACGACAGGGGGGCTGCTGTCGAGGCGTGGCCAGACCTGGACAGGAGGTTCGGGAGGTTGGGGAGGGAGGAGGAAAGGAGAAAGGCTAACTTAGCTAGTGGCGGTGTGCTGGCCCGTGGCAGTGGTGGCATCATGGTCGTCCGCTGTGGGGACCTTGAAGGTGCCGTCTGGGAGGAGGATGAGAGTGTGCTTGCCCATCGGCACCTCCTGAGATGGATCATAGTCCGTGGGAGGGGGAGCGCCGCCTTTCACCGGCGTTACTGATGAGAGCGGGGTCGCGCCAGACCTGGACGGGAGGACGGAGGGAGGGGTGGGAGGGGGAAAGCGGGGAACGCGAGCTAGTGAGTGGTGGGTGGCAGTGGTGGCGTCATGGTCGTCAGCTGTGGGGACCTTGAAGGTGCCGTCTGGGAGGAGGATGTGCGTGTGCTTGCCCATCGGGACCTCCTGCAACGGATCGTAGTCCGTGGGAGGGGGTGCTCTTCCTTTGACCAGTGTGGGTGTTGAGGTCGAGGCAGGGCCAGACCTGGACGGGAGAGTTCGGGAGGGGGAAAAGGGGGGGGATGCTAGCTAGTGGTGAGTGGTTTGGCGGAATTGGGTGAGCTGACCCGTGGCAGTGGTAGCATCATGGTCATCCCCAGTGAGGACCTTGAATTGAAGGTGCCGTCTGGGAGGAGGATGTGCGTGTGCTTGCCCATCGGGACTTCCTGAGATGGATCGTAATCCGTGGGAGGGGGTGCGCCGACTTTGGTGGGTGTTGTGGTCGAGGCATGGCCAGACCTGGGGGGGTGGTTGCAGGGGGGGTTGGAAAGAGGATGTGCGTGTGCTTGCCCATCGGCACCTCCTGCGACGGATCATAGTCCGTGGGAGGGGGTGCGTCATTGGCTGGCGTTGCTGACGAGAGAGGGGACGCGGTCGACGCGTGCCCAGACCTGGACGGGAGGTTCGGGAAAGCGGGAGGTAAGGATAGGCGTGTGATTGCCCACCAGGACCTCCTGCAACGGCTCGTACTCTGCTGGTGGGCGGGAGGGTGAAGATGAGGGGTTGGGAGGAGAGTGGGGGGGAGGGCTTGAGTCTCTTTGGTCTGAATGGTCATATTAGCAAAGTCTAATCCCACTCTGCTCCCTGTCTCAACACCGCTCCCCTCCTCCTCCCAATCCTTCTGCCCCTATTTCACCTTTCCCCCCCTTTCCCTCTACGTTTTTCCATACATTTTTAATCAATTTCAGAATTGTATAGAATTGAGCCCACCTCCCCACCCATAGGTACAAAACCAAAGTCGACTCAAGATCTAAAATTTCCCCTCCACTTAGCGGTCTCTTCACCTTTTGGACTCATCAGCAGAGTCGGGACCCACTTTGCTCCCCGTGCCCACTGTACTGCCCTCCTTCTGACTCCCCCCCCATATCGCCGCAGCAGCAGACACCGACAGAACCTTTGCCGCAGCTGCCACCACAGCCGCGTCTCGCTCCTTATTCGAACCCCCTTTCCCACCCCGCTCTGCCCCGCTAGCCGTTGGGCTTCGTTCCGTTCCCCTCTCCGTTCCCCTATCCGTTCCCCTTTCCGTTCCCCTGTCCGCGACAGAAATGCTGCTCCTATGAGTCGTCTCGTATCCTGACACACCGCTCCGCTCCGTCCCCCTCTCCGTGCCTAACGGCGGCGTTCGCGGCCGTGGCCGATTCACCAGTTCCCCGCTCCGCGGAACCAGTTCCCCGCTCCGCGGAACCAGCTCCCCGCTCCGCGGAACCAGCTCTCCGCTCCGCGGCACCAGCGGCTCCTGCACCTCCGGCTCCCCACGCGACCCTCCCCCTCCGCGCTTGAACGACACGCGCGCGCGGACGGTTTCCCGCCACAACGCGTTCTTCTCCTCCACGCTCATCCGCCTCCTGTCGCCGTGTCCCCCGCCCTGTCCCGCGCCCTGTCCCCCGCCCTGCCCCCCGCCGTGGCCTCCGCCAAAATTGTAGGCGCGGGCTCCGCCGGGAGCGCCGTCGTCTTCTTCGTGCGACGTGAGCGGCTCGAAGCTGAGGCTGGATCGACGGCTACGATTACCGATTTCTGACGTGTCGCCATCCTCGCCGAAGAGGAAACTCTCAAGGTCACCGTCCGTGACGCGGTTGCTCCCGCCGGCTTCTTTGCGACGAATCACAGCCGTTACTACTTCTGCCATTCCAGCGCGGCCTCTAGATCCCTAATTGCGAAAAAAAAAAAATAATTATTCAAAAAAAAAATCTGGATGTTTCCGGACCCACTACGATGATATAGCTCTTCCTAGGCGCCTACCACTACCAAGAAGACCTTGGTAATTACTAACGCCAGCATGCTAGAGCAGCTGAATTGTTTCACGTTCGCCTTTTCCGCACCCAACGCTTACACCTGATCAGCTTGCTCCACGCTCCACGCGTGCGGAGCCTACCAGACCAGAGTCCGCTATACAGAAATCGTTTTTTAGAACTCTCAAAATCAGCTCCCAATTGCGTCAAAGTCTTCAAGGGATAATAACTTAATTTGCTGCTGCTCTTCCTCCTCTGACAGTCTAGTCTTGAGACGCGTCTTGCTGCTGCTCTTCCTCCTCTGAGAGTCTAGTCTTGAGACGCGTCTCTGACCAGTTTCCTCCTTTCTAGCAGGTCGGTAATTGCGGTGACTCTTGTCTTGATTTCTTGAAATCGTCACGTGTAGTCAAGATGACGAATTAACCGGTTGCTGTAGCTTCACTTTCGCCTCCTTCCGGGAGTCTTTTTCCTTTTCCGTGAAATCGCCGTCGCTGCTTCGTCAAAGCTCCTACCCTGACCCTTCCGCAAACACCCCATGGGAGATGTGTCGCATTGTCGCGTTGTCGCACACGTCGCTCAACGTCGTTTTCTGCGAGATTGTGCGTGCGTAACGTAATTTAGGCGAGTTAAGAGTTACTAGCGCGTGGTTTAATAAACGTAGAAAGCTTCAGCTGACAGCCTGACGGACAGTGTACACTGACGTCAGTGACTGGGTGACAGACGTATCGGCAGTATTTTAGGAATACTGATTGTTACAAGTAGAATAGTAGGTCAATGGCGTGTGTACACACTTAGCGGCGTCGTCAGTGAAGGTTGTGGCTCGAATGTCGACTGATGCTAGACTGCCTGTATTGCTGGATGGACAATTGTAATACTCCAGTTAGCAAAGCGACTGCTAGGTTGCGGAGAATTCTAACGTCGGCAAAGTATGTCACCATGAACCGTCGCCGACCACTAGCAGAGTAACCGAATACTGTGGTGCGGCATCACCGGCACTGCTGCACAGTAGATTGAGCCACACTCAGCGCTTGCTGGTCCTAATTGCGCTCGTTGTCGCTCGCTCGCACAGTGCCTGGTGTGGGTGATAGCTCGGTTCTGCTCTTCCTTTCTTCACTCTTGCTGTCAGGAGGACTATCTGGTCCCTGGGCTTTGCGCCAGGGAGTGAGTCCATGGTGGTGGTCAGTACGTAGTGGTGGTCACACTCTGGCCTTCAAGTTTGGTTTGGGTTGGGGTGTTTGGGTCTCCCGAGTTTGACCTTGCAGGAGAGTTAGTTGGTTTGTTACCCTTGGAGTTCGAGCCGACCTTGGTTTGAGTTGAGGGCTCGGCTCAACCTAGCGACATCCTGCGGTATCATCAACGGCCGAAGGACCAGATTCATCGAGGGTAGAGGATGCGAGTTGATTGCGAGGGACGGCTGGGATCATCGGGAGGTTGACGAGCTTGCCCGCCTGACGTCCATCGCCTATCCCACCTCGTCCAGTATGCGAAATTGCGATGTCGCGCTGCAGGTCGGTTTGTCGTCGATCAGTTCGGTGCAAAATTTCCCGCCAGTGTCAGGTAGTGCATGGATGGAAAAAGTCAGGTCAGGTCAGCCACGCCGATGGCTGGTGTACATTTATGCTGCCACTCGTATCGTTTTCGGAGATGCACTCGATTTTCCAAATCCGTCGCAAGTCGCAGGTAAGCGTCATGAATGCACAAAAATTACAAGGATTATTTCTAACAAGCTCCATGCGTTCATCAAGCTTTTGGGGGGATTTCTAAACTTTTGAGCTGTGAAGGAGTGGGTAATTAGGTACAATATCTCGCCTTCAGCACGCACCATATAAACGTATCTCCTAGAAGATTCTCTAATAACAGAGCCACAGGCCTTCGCTGCAACCTGCAAGTCCCTCCGTTTGTGTTGTCGCGTCTTTTCTGTCCTAAACTCCACCGTTTCTAGTATGTCGTGTATACATGTTGTCATTGCTTTTATCCTATAGCGAATCTCTGGTAGTTTACGGGGCTTTTATCTCTAGGAATTGACAACATAAATATTCACTAAAATAGTACCATTTCACACTTACCGTATGTTGTCAACTCCTCCTAAGGCATCTGGTCTGATGGGTTTCTTAAACAGCAGATGCGTTCTTTCCTACGCAAATGCGCCACGCCAACCGATACTCAAGTGCTACCAACCAATGCAAGAGGAATACCGTACAAGTGCCCCACCCGGGCTGCTTGCTTTCCAGGGCAATTCATTAACCTAAAACCATACATGCTACTGCTGCAGTATCGAGCAGCATAAAAGAGAGCCACCTCCATTATCTGAAAGGTTGTTAATCCACTGGGCTCCTGAGGATATCAATCATCTCCTTCTCAAACCGTGGACTTTCATGATCTGTTGCAGGACCACCCATGCACTTGTCCGCCATGTTTGCAATCAGAAAGCCACCAAACACCTGTAGACACACTCATATTGTAAATAATGGTAACACACAGTGGAAACTTTGTAGCACAAGCACACTCCAACTTCTCGACTCACCTGGACAGAACCAAGAATATACACAATTGAGTACTGACGGCCATGCATCACCATGTCCGCAACCATGGCTAGTGGGATGGTTAAGGACAGGCCCAGTGTGGCAACAAGAGGAGTTGTCCATACAACTGATAACGCCCTGTAGACAGAGCATGAACCATCCGAGCATGAAGTGAGAAGTAAGGCAGAGAGAATACACACGCATGCTTGCAAGCAAGATGATCATAGTGATCTCTCGAAGGTATGTGCGGCATCTCACCAACAATAATCTGAGACCACACTGCCAACAAGGCTGTTGGCAACAATGTCCTCATCGAGATTGACGGTGCTAGGCATAACGGCCAATGGTTCCAATCCAAGCACATGAAGAGGAAAAACTGCCAGAAGACAAATGGATAATATGAGCGCTGACATACAAGGATACTGAGGTGCATTTGGCCATATATTGAAAACAGAAAGAAGAACAGAAACAACATATGAAACCGCAAATAATTGCCATATTGCTAGGCTCACCAATCCACCATAGTCCGAGTAAGGTAACCAGGCCAATGTATCCAAAAACTTTCTGCATATCAGCTTTCTCGTCCCCTGCTTCATCATCACCGACGTACTTGCGCAGAAGAGCTGCAAATTCAGCACAAACGAAGTGAAAAATTGCATCTCAATTGGTGCCAATGTCTACTATGCAAATGGCTTACTTGTGTATACTCCATAGGAAACTGCTGATAGGAGGCCAAATATATCACCAACAAGATGTTGACTCGGTAACCTGCAACGGAAAACGAGTGAGAATGACAGCTCGCCGGACGATCATCATACACGAAACACAACCAGGCATACTATCCGAGAGTGTAGACAAAAGACTTACACATATTGACCAGCACCTTCGCCAGGATTTCTTGCATCGTCACCAAACACCTCGCTATCATCCGCTGCGGTACTTTTGCCGAGCTCGGTCATAACCACCCCAGCTATGCTCACCAGGACAGCTACCACCTTGGCCGTTGTTAACTTCTCGTTTCCTAAAGTAACCCCGAAAAGGAGAGTGAAAAGGCCTGAAGTCGACGAAAGAATGGTTGTGCTGGCCACGCTTGTCATTGACAGAGCGGCGTTTGACAGGTACTGCATGGAACAAACAAAGCATTTCAATATCCAAAAACATGGTAGCAAAGGGAACAAGAAGAGCAGCAACGTTGAGCTGGGATGGGATGGGATGCGAGCGGACCTCCGTAAGCAACCAGAGGGGTGCCAGGACGAGAGCACACTTAATGATCTCCCGGGTCGAAAGTTTTGCGGAACGAACGGGTTGTGCGATATCCGATAGAGACTTTTGAAGCAACAATTCTGTATCCAGGTCACTTTCTTCATCCACTGTGCTGTCATCAATCTCGCGTGGAGGCTTCGAGGGCCTCTTGTGATGCCGAGACTCATTCTTAAGTCGTTGCAATTCGCCGCCGCTCGAGTGACTTTTAAGATCCTTATGGGATTTCGATAGCGAGACAGGTACGACGGAGCTAGGTTTGCTTATTAGCGGAGTGATGCACTCCCTAAGGTAGGCGATCGGAAGGTAGATGACCAACAGAGCCGCACCGAGCCACGTGAGCAGGAATGGATGCCTGTATTTCTCGAAAATAAGCTGCGCAAAGACGCAACGGTTATTTACAGTTGACAGAGTTAATTCACGGAAAAGCGCGGTATAACCGAAATTGCTTTCGTACCTGTGTCACCTCAGCGGAGGTAACCCAGATGAACACTACTAAAAGAATAAGTAGCAGGCCAATATTATACTTCCACGTTGAGCCTGCCATCAGACGGGAACACGTAACCTAGGGAATGGCTGACGGAATCCTAAGATCACTCATCAGCAGACGCGCTATGACCACTAACAAATCTGTATGAAAAGGCACAGCTGTGCGCTATCTCGTAAGTGAATCGACCATGTGATCGGACAGGTCTGACACTAGAGATAGATACCGGTAGGACAGGCAACAACCAGTCCATCTCTACCCACGTGTTTGCTCTTGACATCATTTTTTATCAGGATAATTTTGTCTGCCACATATGTGGGTCGCCTAGGGTCCTCCGCAAATGTTCGTGATGGTCCCCCACGGGGGAACCCAACCCAGTCGACCGCGTTCCTCTAAATGGGGTAACGAGGCAAGTTTTTCGTCACGCCCAGTTGACTGTTCGCACCAGTTGAGTTGGATCGTCACCTCGTGGGCGACCATGAGTCTCTACTTGTGGAGGGGAGGTGGAGAACATGTGCGGGGTAATCTGGTGAATTACTGTCGGCTCGAAACAGTGACAACCTCTTTAACGCAGGCAACATGGTAGAGAACGCGCCTATCTTTTGATTCATAATACATCCTCACAACTTTCTACAAGGGATGTTCACTCAAGTAAAAAAAATCAGCAATCTGCTTTCAAGTAACTCAGGACCGGCAATCATCAGGTGAAAGCGAATGTGACATTGTCAAGGGTGTGGGGTCGACAAGCAAGCTGGTCCAGATCTCGCACAATGCGAAATACCGCGTCTGGACGAGCAATGCGCAGCGCGTTGGCAGCCATCTGCTTGAACTGATCTGACTTGGGTCCAAACCAATCTGCCACAATGTTTCCAATTTCTTTGGGGTTCTCCTCAAACACTCCAGTCCCATTGTCGACAACGTATGGAACATTTCCAGCTTCCTGAGACAGCCAGGGGAATGAAAGGAAGTACAACACGGAACAGTCACATGGATGGAAAGCTGGGCTGGAATCTGGGACACTGAAATTATTACTGATTAGCCAGAAAGAGAGAAAAAGTTGCATGGGTAGACCACGAATAACTAAGGGTACCTGGACACAAATGTCTCAATCACGTCATAAAACCGCTGTACCAATCTGCACCGCAATACACCTAAGTGTCGAACATTTCCACCGCACTGCATCTCTTCGTTTGAGACGCGAAGCCTTTGTGACGCGCGTCAGGAATGTACCCTAACTCACCTGTCCTGCAATGAAGTCATTGAGCACCATGGGTAGACCACGGATCATGGACTCTGCTATCGTGCCAGGACCAGCCTGCACAGAGGCATATGAAAGGAAGGTTGCAGAGGGCGTTTTGACACAAGGAAATGCAGAAAAGCTTGAGAAAGCGATAGCAAGAATAATATTCTCAGGGATATCAAGCAGGATGGCTATGCATCGACACAGGGTAGTAGCATGGCGGAATGACAGCATGCAGAAGCAGCACTAACCTTAGTGATGATGCAGTCACATGCGGCCATCACATCAGGCATATTGGTCACAAAGCCCTTCAGCTGCAACATGGGCAAGATGTGTTCATGCATGAGGAGCAAAGTGGAAACAGGAAGCAGGGAGACAGTGGGGAAGAGGTTGAATACATAGGAGGATATGCAGCATGACTAGGCGGAATAGGGGAAAGGGGCATAAGCCTTATCAGGTTAACCCGATACCCATCTGTACCCATGCTAATGCTCAACCGCCAAACAAATCTCAATCCCCATCAGCTGCCCATCCTGAGCCAAACACCATTCCCGGCACTCATATCCCACTCATTCAACTCCCTCACGCACCAGAACAGGCAAGGGCCACTTGACGGCCTGCAGCTTGGCAAGCAGCTTCTTGTTGCGCCCACAGATCACCACCAGCTGCCCCTTGGCCACTGCCTCCCCAACAGCTACCCATCCTGATCCGAACACCGTTTCCAACATTCATCAAACACGCATCCAACCGGCACGCACCAGAACAGGCAAGGGCCACTTGACAGCCTGCAGCTTGGCAAGCAGCTTCTTGTTGCGGCCGCAGATCACCACCAGCTGCCCCTTGGCCACTGCCTCCCCAACAGCTACCCATCCTGATCCGAACACCGTTTCCAACATTCATCAAACACGCATCCAACCGGCACGCACCAGAACAGGCAAGGGCCACTTGACAGCCTGCAGCTTGGCAAGCAGCTTCTTGTTGCGGCCGCAGATCACCACCAGCTGCCCCTTGGCCACTGCCTCCCCAACAGCTACCCATCCTGATCCGAACACCGTTTCCAACATTCATCAAACACGCATCCAACCGGCACGCACCAGAACAGGCAAGGGCCACTTGACAGCCTGCAGCTTGGCAAGCAGCTTCTTGTTGCGGCCGCAGATCACCACCAGCTGCCCCTTGGCCACTGCCTCCCCAACAGCTACCCATCCTGATCCGAACACCGTTTCCAACATTCATCAAACACGCATCCAACCGGCACGCACCAGAACAGGCAAGGGCCACTTGACAGCCTGCAGCTTGGCAAGCAGCTTCTTGTTGCGGCCGCAGATCACCACCAGCTGCCCCTTGGCCACCGCCTCCCCACCACCCGCAGGCGCCAGCGTGGCTGCCAGCGCCTTTGCTGTCGCCTCCACAGGCCCCATGCCCTCCCCCCCGCCGATCAGCAGCGCTGCTGGCAGGTTAAGGTCCATCCCCAATGCCCGGCGCAGCTCGTCCTGTTGCAGGAAATGAGGGGGAGAAGGGGAGAGGGGGAGGGGGGGAGTGGGGAAAGGGGTAGAGTGGAGAGCGGGTGTTGTGAGAGGCAGGGGCGGAAACGTCTGAAGTGAGAGCAGGTACGGGAACAGTGGGAACAAGGAATGCCTTTGCTGTCGCCTCCACAGGCCCCATGCCCTCCCCTCCGCCGATTAGCAGCGCTGCTGGCAGGTTAAGGTCCATCCCCAACGCCCAGCGCAGCTCGTCCTGTTGGTCAGGGAATAGGGGGGGTTGGGAGATTGGGAGGGAGAGGTAAGGGGAAGGGAAAGGGAGAAAAGGGCGTTGTGAGAGAAAGGGAAGGTCATGGTGCTCTCTAAGGTTTCATAGAGGAGGGAGGGGAAGAGCACAGCATTCCAAAAACGAAAGCACGGGGTGGGGAAGTGTCGTCACAAGGGATGGGACAGGGGGAGTTAGGTTCGGGGGAAGAGGGCACTTGATAGGAGATCCAGGGATAGAAGGAGTACCTTGGGGGCTGAGGGCTTGGCAAAGGCTGGTCGGATGGGAAGCCCGTGTACTCTGATCTGAGGTGGCTGCAGGCCCGCCTTGAGAGCTCGTTGAGCCACGTCCTTGGTGGGGCAGAAGCACACCGTCACCAGGCGGTGGAACCTGGTGGAACGTGGTCCAGAAGAAGGAGGCAGTGAGACATTGAGCGTTATAACGTACGTTACCCATGTGATGCAGGTGGAGCCATGTTCTAGCTATAGCAGAGGCATACATGATGAAAGATATATATATATATATATATATATATATATATATATATATATATATATATATATATATATATATAAGAAAGTCATCGAGCGCTTCTTCTTGTTGGTTATCATGTTGAAGGATCAGGACCCATGCAACCCACGTTGATCCACAGAGTGATAGAACCAGGTGGTGAGGTAGGTACAAGGATACAAGATCAGGCAAAGGAGGCACTTGAAGGAGGCTCCAAAGCTCGCAGGGCCTCCTCTGGTGTCCAGTGCATCGGTCATATGGGTTACATTGAAGCTTGTTAGGCAGTAAGAAATGGGTTACACACCAGGTGGGGTGGCATGTCGTGAGGTCGGTGACAACGGTGGTGAAGGGGATGCGGTGCAGCAGGCCTCGGGAGCGCAGCACGCGCAGAGGGATGTGCTGCATGAGCGGGTGCACACTCACGATCACGTCCGGCTTGTACTTGTCCAGCCCCTTGGACACCTCCCTGATGGAACATGGAGACAAGACCAGGGAGGAGAAGGGGAAAGAGGGGAAGGGAGGGCGCGGGTGGAAAGGGGGTGAATTGAAGCCTGGAAAGCAGAGAGCGCAGCACGCGCAGAGGGATGTGCTGCGTGAGCGGGTGCACGCTCACAATCACGTCCGGCTTGTACTTCTCCAGCCCCTTGGACACCTCCCTGATGGAACATGGAGACAAGACCAGGGAGGAGAAGGGGAGATGAGGAAGGATCGAAGGGAACAACTGTGCTCGCTTAAGATGCAAAAACGGCACAATATACTCTGAGAGAAATACTTTGTTCACTTAAAGTCTAGCTAACCTTGGGTTTGGTGTCGTACATTGCCACATTTCTTTGAGGAGGCCACCCCATGTCTGTTGTTTCCACTCTTGAAAAAGGTGTAACACTTCCACTTCCAACACCCCCCTCCCGCCCCTCCCCCCACCCCTTCCCTTT
This sequence comes from Closterium sp. Yama58-4, assembly GCA_947470075.1. Classification (NCBI taxonomy): domain Eukaryota; kingdom Viridiplantae; phylum Streptophyta; class Zygnematophyceae; order Desmidiales; family Closteriaceae; genus Closterium; species Closterium sp. Yama58-4. Next base: position 218,967 of record CANIUD010000278.1, on the reverse strand, counting down.
CTCACCTTGCAACGAACGCGGAAGTGGCAGCCATCTGCGGCTGGTGCACGAACTTGGGCTTGGTAGCGTAGAACGCCACCTTCCACAGCGTCTCCTGCTGAAGACGTTCCACAGCTGTCGCTTCTCCTCTTGGACGAGCAACACCCGAATCCCTTTTCCCTCACCTTGCAACGAACGCGGAAGTGGCAGCCATCTGCGGCTGGTGCACGAACTTGGGCTTGGTGGCGTAAAACGCCACCTTCCACAGCGTCTCGTGGCGCACGAGGAAGCTGTAGCTCTTGGGCATCTGGTTGAAGGGCCACGGCGTGTGCTCCTTCCACAGGTCGATGATGGTCACCTGGCGGAGAAGACACAGGAAACAGAGAGTTCGCCGTCGCACGTGTTCCAGTCGCAATGCGAAAGCGTTTCGTTTCGTTCTTCCCCTTCTCAGATGTGCTCAAGCCTTGTGCGTATAAAGTTACACATTGAGCTTGAGCATCAAACCAACAGACACAACAATATTGTTCCAACGCTTCGCATACACATCGCAGACACAGCAACTGTTCTCTGGCTCTTTGTCCAACTCACCTCGTACTTATCGCCGTATTCCAGCTCGAAGGTCGACTTGATCGCACACGGTGGCCTCCACCCATGTCGCTAATGGAAAAAGAGCACGCGCTTCTTCGTACGACTCAAAATATGGTTGTGTGGTTCCATTTTTAACTCACCTCGTACTTATCTCCGTACTCCAGCTCGAAGGTCGACTTGATCGCCTCAGCACTGGCACGGTGGCCTCCACCAGTGTCGCTCATGAGAATGAGCACGCGCTTTTTGCGCTCAGCGTCCGCCGGTTTCTTCTCCGGTTCTGTTATTGCCGTCGCCGCGTGCTCCACGTCATTCTTGGCGTGTTCATACTGCCCATGGCGCCAGTTTTGAATTGATCCACGGCCACGGCGATAACCTGTTGCGGAGGAGACATGAGAACGAGGCACATAGAGAAGGCTGTGCACCTGAGGACAAAGGTAATGATCGAAATGCAACCTTGGACGACGAAGAAGCGGAAACGAGCTCGTATGGATACGAGCGAACAAGGATTTAAACATATCAACCATACTGACCCAAGGGGGTGATTCCGCGGTTGCTGCGGAAAAGGTTGTTCAGCATTCGCCCGAGGCCGCCAGCATTGCCTCCCGCTGCCATCGTCACCAAGCTCCCAGCATTCTTATTGGACGCTCCCAACAGGTGACCGTCCGTAAGCCCTCCCTTTGCGATGACCAGTGGCGGAGGTTGACGAATGTCGTCACGAACATCGTCAAAAGCCAAAAGCTCGTCTGACGTTCTCGAGGCTGAGCGCTTGATTGCTGAGGGAAGATTCCCGTTGTCGTCAACCCGACTCGTATTGTCTTTGCTTGTGTCCAGGTAACCAGCCGTTAATGCAGTGTGCTGAGAGAAAAGGTTGGAGTTGAGACTGAGCGAAATGGAAGCCAACGTCATGAAATTCGGTTCTGCTGAAACCCGCTGCTGTGAAGGTTCGGAGGAATCCATTTTGATTTCGTCTGATTGAGATATTTCTAAAAAGATACGTCTGCCACTAGTCGGAAGGTTCTGAGATAATCAAAAGAGTACACGCAGTAGACGAGCTGTAGAAAAATAACTTGAGAAAACTGCCTTCAAGTCGAGCAACACAAAAACAAAATAACTTTGAATATTGACCCTGGCTGAAGGAAAAAAACTACTGACGGCAGGCTAAGCTAAGGTCGTAGACTAAGCTGACTTGCTAAGGTTCTTAGACGGCTTGCGTTGGAGCCTGCTCACTCCTATTTCTAGAACAGACTGGAAACTACACGGGAATCATGGTTGCTTGGCAGGAAAAGGAATAGGTCTCAAGGAGACTTCTGAGGCGACTAGACCAGAGACAATGGGTGGGACTACGGTGTGTTGGGCATGGAACGAGGAGAGAAGAGGGGGCACTGGAGGAAGGGATGAAAAGCGGGTCATGACAACGGACACATGGATGTTGACGAGGGGAGAACATTGCAGCCGTGGATTCTTCAAGCAATGCCACAGAAACTGATGACCGTGATCAGTGGGATGTGGAACACGTGGCAGTGGTGCTGGCATGTGGACTCGGTTTGGATGAGGCTTACGAATATGCGAGGTGGTTCGCTATGGCTCGCTGGCATCGACGAATTTCGTAAACGATTCTGTAGCCCTGTCGCGGATCGCGGTTCTTCAATTTGCAGCGAGTTCCTGCACATCATTGGGTGGAAACAATCACAGCTGGCGGCGGGAATCCTTGTGTCAGTGAAAAAGTGCAAGCCGAGCTGGTGTGATGGCAAAAGTACAAATATGGGTACAGTGTAGTACAGAGCTTCATTGCAGTTTGCTCTACTATACATTTTGGTCATTGTCCTGAAACAATAAGTTTGCTCTGTATTGAGTACAATGTTGAGTTTGTGGTGGCTCGAGTTCTGAATCATTCAACATATTTGTTGTCGCAGTCGCTGTGTCTTGGTAGCCTGTAAACCCTAAGCGGTATAATTGTAGGAAAAGTTTTGCTCTGTCTAGTAATCTCGTTTTCGTTTTAAATCATTCAACATATTTGTGGTCGTAACAGGCTAATTCCGAACCGTCATGGGATCTGACGAGGACGAGATGGAGGGCAAAAAAGGAAGGCGAAGTCGCGAAGGCGCACGGGACATCCGGGGAAAAGAGGACGATGAGAATTCAAGGGAACGAGGAGGGAAAGGGGATCGGTATGCTGATTCGAACAAGCGGGATAGGGAAAAGGAGAGAGGTAGGAGTAAGGAGATTAGGGACCGTGAAAGGAAGGGGAAAGGGCCAGAAGATGAGGATGCAGATGCGAAGGAAGAGGAGGAGAGGAAGAAGACGAGACAGGAGAGTGATGAATGGGGGGGGTCGGAGAGTGATGGGAGTGGGGGTAAGGAGAAGGAGGATCAGGAGAAGGGGAAGGGGAAGGGGAAGGAGAAGGAGAAAGAGAAGGAGAAGAACAGTGGGCGTCACGGGAAGGGGAAGGAGAAGGGGAGGGGGAAGGGGAAGCGGCGAAGGAAAGATTCTAGTAGTGAAAGTGAGAGTGACAGCGAAAGTGAGAGTGGGAGCGAGAGTGGGAGTGAGAGTGATGATGAGAGTTCGGAAGATAGCGAGGAGGAGAGGAGGGAGAGGAAAAGATCGAGGAGAGAGAAGAGGAGGTCAAAGGAAGGGAGCAAGTCGAGGAAAAAGAAGAAGAGGAGGAGAGGGAGCGATGATGACGGAGAGGAGGACGAGGAGGAAGACGAGACCACGTCGGAGAGCAGTGGGAGTGAGACGGATGAGAGGAGGCTAGAGAGGAGGAGGAAGGAGAGAGAGCAGAGGAAGAAGGGGAAGGAGAGAGAGAAGAAGAGGAAGGAGAAGAGGAGGAAGAAGAAGGAGAAGAAGAGGGAGGAGAAGAGAGAGAAGAAGAAGGCGAAGAGGGAGGCTAAGAAAGAGGCCAAGTCTAAAGGGCCGGTCATGGAGTATGGGAAATACGGCATCATTCGGGAAGTGGACATGTGGTGAGTGTGAATGAGTTTGAGTGTAGTGAGGTGGCTTTTGAGTCGATTCAAGAGTCAAAGGGCCGGTCATGGAGTATGGGAAATACGGCATCATTCGGGAAGTGGACATGTGGTGAGTGTGAATGAGTTTGAGTGTAGTGAGGTGGCTTTTGAGTCGATTCAAGAGTCAAAGGGCCTGTCACAGAGTATGGGAAATACGGCATCATTCGGGAAGTGGACATGTGGTGAGTGTGACTCATCGTGTGTGTGATCAGTAGTGTGATGCAGTGTGCATAACCAGGATTTTGAAACTCAGTCTTCCAATTCAGCAATATCAGCTCTCACTCTCGGATTGTTTTTCTTACCAATACAACTCCTTTCAACTCCTCCTGCTGCTGCTGCTACACTGCTGCTTCTGCCGCCGCTGCGACTGTTGCTGCTGCTAATGCTGTTTGTGCTGCTGCTTCCCCTTCGGTTGCCTCTCTCTCTTCTTCTTCTGCTGCTGTCTGAAAGAGTGTCCGTTTTTTCTTTCCTATGCATTTCTTGTCTCGCAGGAGCAAACGACCGGAATTTAGCGCATGGCTGGCTGAAGTGAAAAAGGTAAAACCGTGAGAAGGGTAAGGCTCGTATCAACATTCTCTTCTCTCCTTGCCCTGCCGCTTTCTCTTTTTCTTCCCCCCCTGCTACCCGCCCCCACCCAGGCTCTTCCTCCCCCCTCCCCTCCCCCCCCTGGCTTGGATCGCACTTGTTGACTTTCGTTGACTCTCACGCTTCCCTCCTTCCCATGTGCCCGACTCTGCCATATACCTTATTCCCTGGTCACGTCTCAACCTACTTTCATTCTCATGGGTGGCTGCGTGTTGTGGGGGGGAGGTGGGGAACGGGGGGGGGGGGGGGGGGGTGTGCGTGTGCGTGTGCGTGTGCGTGTGTGTGTGTGTGTGTGTGTGTGTGTGTGTGTGTGTGTGTGTGTGTGTGTGTGTGTGTGAGTGTGTGTGTGTCTTGCATGTCTCACTGCAGGCGAATCTGGAGCAGCTGAGCGGGTTTGAGGAGAAGAACCTGTTCAAGGAGTTCATGGAAGACCACAACACTGCCACGTTCCCATCCAAGAAGTGAGTCCCTCTATAACGAGTCCATGCCAACACGAGCCAGGTCTGCAGAACTTTGTTGTGCTGGCTTCTGAAGTTTCCGGACCTGTTAATGCCGGATATACACCACTGGAAATCAGGGTGCTGCTGTTACCCTAACCCTCTCCCCCTGCCCCCCCATCTGCCTTTCTCATGTTCTACAACCTAGCAGCATGAGAGTGTGAGCGAATGACAATCATTTTGAGGCGCCTCAAAAAGCATGAGAGTGTGAGCGAATGACAAGTTATCTTCTAGGCGTCCTGAACATGCCCAACACTTCCCCCCCTCTGTCCCCCTGTCCATTTCAACACGCACGCTGGTTTCCATTAGGTATTACAACTTAGCGGCATGGGAGCATCAGCAGATGACGAAGAGGAAGGGACGGCCGGATAAGCCTTCTGGAATGGAAATGACCGAGTTCAATGATGAGGATATGAGGAGGTGAGAGGCGGTATTAGGGTTTTCCCTTGTTATGAGGCGCCTCAAATCCCATCTCAATTCGAGGTGACTTAAAACCGGATAAGCCTTCTGGAAAGGAGACGACAGAGTTTAATGATGAAGATATGAGGAGGTGAGAGGCGGTAGTGGGGTTTACTGACTTGTTGAGTCAACAATGTTGATGCGTTCACTGTGTTCCCAGTGCAGTCTTGTTGACTTGTTGGCACCTTACTGTTTTGATCCGGCCTATGTGCTCACCCACTCTTCCAATTCAGTCTCCCTGTGTTGGCATGTGTGCTGCTGCTGTCCCTGCCATGTGTGCGTCATGCCTGTGCTTGCCTCGCCTCGCCTCGCCTCGCCTCGCCTCGCCTCGCCTCGCCTCGCCTCGCCTCGCCTCGCCTCGCCTCGCCTTGCCTCGCCTCGCCTTGCCTCGCCTCGCCTTGCATGGCAGGGAGGAGATTCGCCGGGCGAGGGAGAAGCAGAAGGAGGAGGAGGTACTGGCGCTCAAGCGCAGCATGGAGTCGGGCATGGTGAGAATGAGGGGTGGAGTGGGGTTGGGAGTGGTTGTGGGGGGTACTGGGGGTTTGTGGGAGTTGCTGGGAGTTTGTGGAAGTGTTGCCGCACCGGATGCAGAGCTTCTTTCAGCAGGGGGAAGAGGTGCTGGTTGTGCATGGGTGCATGGGTGCATGGGTGCATGGCCCTGCATGGGTGCATGGCCCTGCATGGGTGCATGGTTGCATGGGTGCATCATGTCCACTCGTTCATGCTGCCTCCTCACCTTTTGTCCTCTGCATTCATTTTCTGTGCCCTTTTCCTGATCGATTCTCAGGCGCAAGCGATGAGAGACCAGGAGCGGCTGAAAGAGGAATTGCGCTTCCTTTTTGTTGTCGGTTCATAATTCTCAAGATCAACCTGCTGCCTCCTCACGTTTCACCCCCTGCATCTCTATGTGCCCGTCTCCTGATTGATGATTCTCAGGCACAAGCAATGAGAGACCAGGAGCGACTCAAAGAGGAGCTGCGCTTCCTCTATCAGATTGGAAACTACGAGGTGAATCTCACTCCTGCTCTGCTTACACTGGTGGTAGTGGTTCATTTGCTTCTTGAGTCGAATCAATGCCGATTCAAAAGGCCGAATCAAATTTTCTTCGTCCTTCAACTTTTTTTTTTTTTTAACTCGGCTGTGACGAATGGGTAGTCTTGCATTCTTACTGCCTTAGGTTAGCGGTAGGCACCCATCCCATTAATCCCCTTATCTCTTTCGATTTTTCTGAAGTAGTCTTCATCCTTTGTGACAATTGCTTGTCGATTGCATGCAAATCCTCCATTGCCCATCCCCACACACGCCGTTCATTGCCCTTAGCTCCTTGTGCCTACCGTATTATGCGATTTGACTTGCTGTCTGCTTTTTTAGGCGACTCAAAAATGGAATTTCTGCTCCTTACGCTCCCTATGCTCATAATGTGATTTGCTGCGATTTTGCCGCTTGCTGTGTGTCTTGCATGCCTGCATTCGCCTCTCAGGGAGCTGCTGCCATCCAAAAGAGGCTTGAGCCTGATGATCCTTCCAAGCGATAGAACACCTGTTTCCTAGCATGCAGCCCAAATTGCGCAAGATTACTGTTAAGAAAAGTCGAGCTAACACCAGCACGATTAGTAATCTTTCCCCACGCAATTTGTAATTTGGGCCGCGGGCTTTAGTGAAATGTTGGGTACGGTATTCCAAGTTGTGCAGTAGGCCTGTAAGTCAGATGGATGCATACAATCACTAAAATCGTGATCAATGTTGACTGGAATAGGATGTGCATGAAAAGGCTATTGGTAATACTGCACAAATGAACATTTTGAATAATGTATCTCACATTGGTTCCTCCAGGATCTGTTACCCTGCGCACAACAGTTCAGGTCCAAGACACACGAACGTGTCCCACCGTAACACTCTTAAATTTCATCCAAACCTCTTGTACTCCTGTGTCCGTCTGCCCCTGTTTTAATTTGGTATGTACTGCTACAAAGATTAGTGATTCTCCCCAGCCACCTCCGCTTCCGAACCATCAAACCTCAGCTTCTTGGCTCGGTCCAAGCCTCCACCTGTGAAAGAAGCAGGTCGTTTGGATCGGGCACCGAGCACTGGAGGCATCAAGGGCCGCACCTCTCCTCCACTCGAAACACCACCTTCAGATTCAGAGATAGCATGAGTCTCTCTACTCGCATCCTTTTGAGGCGCCTCAAAAGTCACTGCAGGCATCAAGGGCCTCACCTCTCCTCCACTCGAAACACCTTTGTCAGAGATAACACGAGTCTCTCTGTTCGCATCCACTTCAAGTCTTTCCCCACCTCGGTCATCTCTTCTCCCCATGTCTGTCATTCGAGCTGTCAACAAAATCCCCTCCCCCTCATACTCGCCGAATTCCCCATCCCCCATCCTCCCCTGCCGTCTCTCTTCCTCCCCTCCAGACTCGTCCCTCTCTCTCTCTGTTGCCCCTTCTCCACACTCATCCTGCTCTTCCTCACTTCCCCCATGGGCATTCAACCACGGTTGTTGCCCCTGGCCTGCCGCGCCTGTCTCCACTGCCCCTCTCCGCTTCTTGTGTCTGGGACCCAAACATGCCTTAATAACTGCCTCTTCTCCCTCTCTCTCCTCCCCTCCTCCCTCTCTCGCCTCACCTCCTCCATCTCTCTCCTCCCTGCCTCCCTCTCTGCCCTCCCCTTCCTCTCGCTCCTCCCCTCCTCCATCTTTCTCCTCTCCTCCTTTCTCTCTTTCGCTTACTTCCTGTCCCTCCTCCCCTCCCTCTCTCCCCTCCACTCCTCCCTCTCTCGCCTCTACAACAACCATATCCAGCTTCCCTCCACCATCCACGCACGAGCTTCCCCCTGCCATCATCCGTGCGAGCATGCTCACAGCATGCAGCAACCACTGCGTGCCCCTGTCCCCAGGGACTCTCCAGCAACCGTCCGCTTCATCTGGATGCTTCAAACACAGAGCTGGTGGGAGGGAGGGAAAGAGGCAGAGAGGGATGGGATTGAGCATCCGAGCATGCATGCACGAGCTTCCCCCGGCCATCATCCACGTGCACACACGCACGCACGCACGTGCGAGCATGCTCGCAGCATGCAGCAGCCACTGCGTGCCCCTGTCCCCAGGGACTCTCCAGCAACCATCCGCTTCGTCTGGATGCTTCAAACAGAGCGCTGGTGGGAGGGAGGAAACGGAGCAGAGAGGAATGGAATTGAGCATGTGATCTTCCCCCCTGCCAGCATCCATGCTAGCATGCTCGCAGCATGCAGCAGCCGCTGGGTGCCCCTGTCCCCGGGGACTCTCCAGCAACCGTCCGCCTCATCTGGGCGCTTCAAGCACAGCGCTGGAGGGAAGACGGGAAGGAGGGGTTTGTGATGGGTAGTGGAGGGAGGAAGGTGAGTGAGTGATGCTTGCAACCATCCACCTTATCTGGATGGTTCAAGCAGAGCGCTGTTAGGAAGAGGAGAAGGGAAGAGGACAGGGGATGGCCACTGGGTGATGTAAACAACACCCGAGAGCACACCTCAGTGCAACAGACAAAAAGCACCTGAAACCACACCTGACAGCAACGGACAACTCACCTGAAAGCAGCTGTGCCATGCTGTCATTTGCCACTGTGTCCCAATCTTCCAGTTCCTCCACCAAAGGAAAGTCTACATGCACAACTTCCCCCCACCCCCCATCCCCCTCCTCCTCTCCTCCCTCCCATTCCTCCTCTTCATCCTCCTCCTGCCCTCTCCTCCTCTTCCCCTTCTTCCCCTTCTTCCCCTCCTTCCCCCTCCCTCCCTTTTTCTTCCCCTTTGTGCCAGGCCAATCTGGGCCGTCCATCAGCAGGAGCTGCCAGCTGTTTCGAGCGATCGCGTCCGTCCAGCTGGCGTGGGCTGCTTTCAGGCGCGATTGCAGCCATTGGATCGCCTCTGCTCCATCAAAGGAATCTGTAGGGCGAGGGGAGGAGTGAGGGCGGGGGGGATGGAGGGAGAAACGGGGAGGAAAGAGGATGGGGGGAAAGGGAGGAGGAACGAGAAGAGAGGAGATGAGGTTGTATAATATAAACGGACATTGAAAGTTGGGTATACAGAGGGAGTCAAGAGGAAACACGGAGGAAGAAAATCAAGAAGTGGGGAGGGAGGGCATTGATACAGATAAGAAAGCAACGGAAGGAGCGAGGTGAGAGAGGTGATTACCGTCAGCAAGCACTGCCTGAACGCCCTCCCTCACTGCCTCCTCCTTCAACTCCACCCTCTCTTCCACTCCCACAGCAACACTTCCGGTTGCAGCGCCCCCAATTAGAGCACTTCCATTAATAGCACTTTCAATAATAGCCCCTTCAGCAGCAGCAGCACCGCTAGCAGTGTTGTTTGCAGCAACAATTGCCCTGTTGTTTCTCTCTTCATCCATTGCACCTTCCCCACCAGCAGCATCACTGCCTGTTGCCTCCTGCTCCCTATGCACGTCTCCTCCTCTTGCTGCTCCTCCTCCCCTCTGCCTCCTGTCACTCCTTTGCCCTCGCCTCACTTTAGCAGCAGCAGCCAGCACCCTCTGTCTCCTGCTCAGCAGCACGTTTTCCTCATCCTCACTACTCTCCGCCTCCTCCCTTTCATCCTCCCCGAGACCCTCCTCTCCTTCCTCACCTCCCACTGCTTCCTCCCCTCCTCCTACCTCTTCCTCGTCCCCTGACTCTCTGTCTTCCTTCTTTCCCTCCTCCTCCTCCTCCCCCTCCTCCCTCTCCTCTCCCTCCTCTCCTTCCTCTCCCTCCTCTCCCTCACCCACATCTTTTAAAATCTCCTCAAACCCACTCCGACTCCCTCGCCTCCTCCTCTCACTCCTCTTCCTGCCCGTTCCGTCCTCGGGCAGCCCAAGAAACTGAATCCTCTGCGCAACCCGGGCAACCGAAAACTTCCCTCCCATGCCCTTAGCAACCTCTTTCGCAACTGCACCCTTGCCTCTCCTGCCCGTACTCCTCCTGCTGCTGCTGTTGCTGCTGTTGCCGTTCCCCACCTGAACCCCTGTAGCATCACAGTATAGACTCCTGATCGTTGCATCATCCTCATCTGTGAATGCGAGACTGCTGCGCCTCCGCGTGTTCCTTGCCCCTTTTGCCTTCAACCCCGTTATCAGCCCCGCGCCTTTCCCTCCCTCTTCTCCTGTAAGCTCCTCTCCTTCTCCACCGATTTTCACACCTCCCTCTCCCTCCGTTCTTCCTTCCTTCCTCCCTCCCTCCTTCCTTTCGCCCTCCTCCCTTTCCTCCCCAGCCCCCCACCCCCTCTCCCCTCCCTCCATCTCCTCCAAACCAATCTCTTCCTCCACCTCACTCTCTCCTTCACTCCCTCCCTCCATCTCTCCCTCACTCACCTCCCCACCTCCACCCTCCTCCTCAGACTCACTATCAAACACAAGCTGCCTCCTCCGTCCCTTCTTTCCTATATTCACCCGTGTCCTACCCCGCATTGCCTTCCCAGACTTGTCTTTCCCAGCCTTTGCTTTCCCACCACTTGACTTTCCATCCCCTGCCACACCACCACCGTCGCCATCACCACCCCCACCATCACCACCCCCACCACCACCAGCAACACCAGCATCAGCATCAGCTGCTGCCGCCTTGCTTCTCTTCAGCCCCTGCGCCCGCAAAAACCGGCTGACCTTCGCCGCAAGTGCTCTTGTAGAGTCCCCTTTTCGAGAACCACCCTCCTTTTCCCCAGCCCCACCCTCCTCTCCAACTTCCCCCCCTTCCTCCCTTTCCCCCCCTTCCTCCCTCTCCTCCCCTTCCTCCTCTTCCCCCTCTTCCCCGCCTTCCCCCGGTTCCCCGTCCTTCCCTGGTTTCCTACGGCCCATGGTGGAAAGCAGGCTGGGGTCTTGTTCGATTAGGGCCTTTGCTATCAGCGATGGCATATCTCGCCTTGACTTGTGGCTGATGGGGTGGGGAGAGGTAAGGGGGAGAGGGAGAAAATGAGGGGAAGTGGAAGGCGTGTGGAAGGAAGCAGGCTGGGGTCATGTGCGATTAGAGCCTTTGCTATCAGTGATGGCATATCTCGCCTTGACTTGTAGCTGATGAGGGCGGGAGAGAAGGAAGAGGGAAGGTGGAATAAAAAAGACAACATACCTCTTTCGCGTACCTCATTAACCAGTTCACCCTCTTTACCTCTTTCGCATCAATCCGTCCCACACACGCCATACCTGTTTCTTATACCTGCTTTCAAGTCTATATACTGACGTTTGAGGCACCCATAAGTCACCCCAGGAAAGCTTTTCCGCAGGATACTCTGACCTCTCCTGCTGCTCTTGAAACGGCACAATTACATTCCTTACCTCTCGAAAAGCTTGCGGATTCTTTAGGCGTTCCTAAACATTTCTTTACCTCTCGAAAAGCTCTCGTATTCTCCTCTCCTGGTCCTCTGAAAACACTCGTGCCCTGGCCCTTCCCTTGCTGCCAGGCATAAGAGTGAACACGGAGCAAGATGGAGAGACAGAGGGGTTGGTGGTTTGAGTGACGTTGAGAATCCTGCTTGCCTGCCTATACCGATTATTATGACATTCCCACGCATTGTTTTAAAAACTAATCTCCTTTCTCTCCTTCCTCTGCTTGCTCTAATCTCCTTCCTCTCCTGTCTCTCCTTCCTCTTCTTGTTCTCATGTCCTGTCTCTCCTTTCTCTCCTTTCTCTCCTTCCATTGCGTGCGTACCCTCTCTTCTCTCACCTCTTCTTGCTAGCAGCAGCAGCAGCAGCATCAGCAACATCAGCAGCCCACCACATGCCTCGAGGCAATTCCACGTCTGCTTCATCATCCCCCAACGCATCCCTCAGTCCGCCACTCCTTGGATTTCCCAGTCCCCCATTTCCTCCCCCTCTTCCTCCTCCCCCAACCCCTCTCCGCCTCCCTTTCCCCCAACTCACCGCCTCCCATCCCTCTTCCCCATCCCTGCCTCCCGCTCTCCCCCCCACCCACCCCCCCGACCTAAGCTCCCCCAGTGCCACGTCAGCAGCGAGACCCATGCTTTCTTTCCGCGATTTGGGGAAGAGGAGGCGGAGGAAGAGGGAGGGGCGGAGGGGGAGGAGGGTGGAGAGGTGGCGGACGGTGGAGGAGAGGAAGGAGAGGAGGGGCGCGTGCAGGGGGGAGGAGCGGAGGTCCGGGTTGGTGAGGAGCTTGTAAAAGGTGTGCAGGGTTGACACCTGGGGGAAAAGCCGATGGGGGGAAGGGGGGATGGGGAAAAAAGGCAGCGGCACACTCGTAAGGGCACATGCAGAGGGGAGGAGCGCAGGTCGGGGTTGGTGAGAAGCTTGTAAAAGGTGTGCAGGGTTGACACCTGGGGGGAGGGGGGAGGTGGGGAAGGGAGGGAGTCGGGATGTTTGGGGGTAGATACGGGGGTAAGGGGAAAAAATAGGAAAGGGGGAAAGGAGGGCAGGTCTGGGTTGGTGAGAAGCTTGTAAAAGATGTGCAGGGTTGACACCTGGGGGGAGGGGGCATGGGGGAGAAGGGGGGAGGGGAGATGGGGGGAAAGGGGAAGGAGAGCGTTTTTTAGGTGAACTGGAAACGGGGGCGCGTGCAAGGGAGAGGAGCCGAGGTCGGGGTTGGTGAGAAGCTTGTAAAAGGTGTGCAGGGTTGACACCTGGGGGGAAGGGGCATGGGGGAGAAGGGAGGGAGGGAAGGGGGTATGGGGAAAAGGGGAGATGGGAGGATGGGCAGCAGCACAATCATAAGATGCCACGGAAACAAGGGTGCGTGCAGGGGGGAGGAGCGCAGGTCGGGGTTGGTGAGGAGCTTGTAAAAGGTGTGCAGGGTTGACACCTAAGGGGAGAGAGGATGGGGGAAAGAGGAAGTGGGGGGCTTGTCACGGTGCAGGTAAAAGGGTTGAGACCTGGAATACACCTAAGACCTCACAGAGCACCTGAGAAAGCACCTGATTTTTCACCTGGCCTGAGACTCACCTGGAACAGCATGGCCTCGGCATCGCACCCCACAGTGAACCTCCTGAGCAGCGACAGCACATAGTGGTTGACACGTGGCGCGTTGCTATTGGCCGTTTCCAGCAGCCACACGCAACTCTTAACCGCGTGCGCGTCAGCAAACCCCCTTATAGTCCGCTTCACGTCTAGTTCATACTCCCGAACCTCCTCCCTTCCGCGCCGACCCTCCTCCTCCGCCTCCTCTATGCCGTCCCCAGGCTCGGCATCCGAGCCTATGTCCGAGCCTGCGTCTGAGGCTAGGTCCGAGCCTGGTTCGGAATCTTCTGGACCTCCTCCGTCTGCTGCTGCCTCTTCCTCTTCATTATCTTCAGCATCACCAGCAGCAGCAGCAGCAGCAGGAGCAGCAGGAGCAGGAGCAGCATCAACAGCAGCAGCAGGGCTACCACCACCATCACCTTCCCCCTGTCCTATCACCCCCTCCTGCCCTTCCTTCCCTCCTCCCCTTTCTCCAATTATGTTATCGCTTCCCTGCTCATGCTCTGCGTCCTCCCCTCCTTGCCCCTCCGCCTCCCCCTCCCCACCTGTCTCCCCCTGTGCCATCTTCTCTCCACCTTGGTTCGCACCCTTATCACTGTTTTCACCAGCATCAGGTGCAGCATTATCAACACTACCACCATCAGCAACACCAGCAGGAACCCCACCCCCACCACCAACATGAGCAGCAGCAGCATTACTACCACCATCAGCACCCGCAGCACCATTATCATCATCATCTACAGCAGAAGCTTTCTCTCCCTCCTGATTCCCCTCCTGAGCCTTCTCCTGCTCACTCCCCTGCTCATTCCCCTGCTCTCCCTCCTTATCCCCTTCCATGCCTGCGTCTGCGCTCTTCCCCTTCCCCTTCGCCTTCCCTCCCTTGTCCTTCCGCTGTCGACTCTTCCTCACCACCTGCAGCGGCCAAGGTTACAAGAACGTGCAAGGAAGGGAAAGAGTGCAAAAAAAAAGTTCAGTGTAAGCTCTTTCAGTGGCACACGCGGCTGAGTGTGCGCGTTGAACCCCTTCAGCTCCCGCTGCAGCAAAAGCACCCTCAAATCAAGGTTCAAATCAGAGCCTACCTTGAGCGCCCCTTCCGTTTGGACGAGGCACTCCAAGAGCCTCAGGCACACGTGGGTGGTTTCCACAGCATCCACCAGCAAGCAGCGTCAACCGGGAAGCATCTGCGTTCCTAACCGTGTGTGTGACTGACTGAAAGCCTACCTTAAGCGCCCCTTCCGTTTGAACGAGATATTCGAGCAGTCTCAGGCACACGTGGGTGGTTTCAACAGCATCCACCAGCAAGCAGCGCGGCTGAGTGTGCGGGTTGAACCCCTTCAGCACCCTCTGTAGCACATGCACCACGCCGTCACTCGAATCGTCATAGAATAGGCGCAGAAGCATGGCCCGCGCCAGCCGAACCTCCCGCCGAACCTCCCACCGGACTTCGTGCCGAACCTCGTGGTGAGGCTCGGCCGAGCCTGTTGCTGCGGGGGTGGGATTCTCCCCAGACTTGATTATGGCATCGAGCATGTGAATCTGTGGGGTAGAGACAGGGTGGGTGTGGGGTGGGAGGAGGGGCATTAAAAAAAAAAAATCATAAGGCACCAACACAGAAGCGAAAACAAGCCACCAAAGGTGAAACAAGAAAGGGAGGGGGGGTGCTCAAATCAGCAATGCTTGACGCTCACCATTTCTTTCAGCAGGCTGCCCGCCGCCACCAGCGCTGCGCGCTCGTGATTGGCCCGGGCAGCATATTCTGCCCAGCGGGCAGAAACAAGAGTGAACATGTCGTCATCCATTGTGGCCGCTATAGGCCCACACCCACACACTGCCCTCTGCTCCATCTTCCCAGAAGCTTCCTCTGATCCTGTATTTGCCTCCTGTTTTCCCTTTTCTTCTCCTGATTCTCCTTCTCCACCTTCTCCCTTTTCTCCCTCTGGTTCCGCCTCTCTTGCCCCTGCTGCCTCTCCTGCTCCCCTTGCCACTCCCCCTGGCGCCCCTTGTGCTGCAGCCTCCCCATTCTCCACCTTCCCGCTGCCTGTCCCCCCTCCCCCCCAGCCCCTTAGCCCGTGCATCTCGCGTTGGAAAGAAATGAAGAAGGAAGCCACGAGGAAGAATGCGAGCGTGTCCGAGGGCTCTAGCCCCGCCCGCCAGGTGGCTACATCACGACGCACCGTCTCCATGAGCACTGGAGGGGCAGGGAACGGAGAGGGGAGGATGAGCAACGCGTCTCCCCTTAGCCCGTGCATCTCCCGCTGAAACGCAGTGAAGAAGGAAGCCACGAGGAACAAGGCGAGCGTGTCCGAGGGCTCTAGCCCCGCCCGCCAGGCCGCCACGTCGCGATGCACCGTCACTTCAGGTGGCCATGTCGCGATGCACCGTCACTTCAGTGCTCATGGAAACTGTTCAGGTGGCCATGTCGCGACGAACAGTTTCCATGAGCACTGGAAGGAAGTCGGGAGCGGGGGAGGGAATGGGGCAGCACTACTGGTTGTGGCACTCACCATTTTAGCTCCCATTCTAGCACTCGCTATTGTCACACTCACCATTTAGCTTAGCACTCGCTATTGTCACACTCACCATTGTAGCATCCCGAAGCCAGCAGCCGGTCCGCAAACACCCCGAGGCGCCTCGCCGTCCACCTGGAGCTCCTCCTATTGGCCCGTGCTCCACCGACCAATCCCAGGGCAGCATCCACGTCAGCATCGGCTTTCCTCGCATCAGCTCCATTTCCCCTCTCCACATCACCGTTCAACCCACAATCCAGCCCCATGCCCATGCCTGTTCCACCCAGTCCCATTCCCCCTACGCCCACGCCCATGCCCATGCCCATGCCCATTCCCCCCATGCCCGTCCCCCCCATCACTCTCCGCACAGGTCCCCTCCTGACTTGGCTGAATATTGCGTGGTGGACAGGCGGAGAGAAAGGAGTGCTAGAGACTGTTCTTGACTTGTCCTGTGAGGAAAGGATGGAGGCAGGGAGTAGGACTGACTGGGGTGAGCGAGGACTGGAACATGGCTTGGCTGGAGAGGGTGTAAATGGTGGGGTGAACAGGCGGGGAGAGGAGGGCGGGGAGAGGAGGGCGGAGTAAAAAAAACAAAAAACCAAACAAAACAAACAATGACAATTCAAATTCGCCACTCACCGCATTCCGAACCACATAGAGCCCGCCGAACCGGGAGTGCCGCTGCGTAATCTTCTGGGCCAGCGCCTTCCGAGCCGCCCGCTCCTTCTCCCGCCGCCGAGCCTCCGCCAGACGTTCGGCAGCCTCCCGGTCCTCCCGCGCGTCAGCCTCGGCATCAGTCTCCCCGGCAGCCCTGAACGCCGCTACAGCCGCGTCCTTAGGAGGTATTTCGCGGAATAGGAGATTAAGAATCTCGAGGAATAAAAGGTTGTCGTGGCGAAGAGCTGGGGCGGTTTCGGGGGATTCGAGGCAGGAGATGAGGAAAAGGAGGACGTCTGGGAAGCCACTGCGGAAGAGAGAGCGAATCAGATCGTCCTGTGAGTAAAGAAGGGGTGTGGGATGGTAGAGAGGGAGGGGCGTCAAGGCAGGGATGAGGAAAAGAAGAACGTTGGGGAAGCCGCTGCAGAAGAGAGAGCGAATGAGATCGTCCTGAGAGGAAAAATGGGGGGAAATGTGGGGAGGGGGTGGAGCGAGCAGAATTGGGGGGAGTGGGATGGGGAGAGGGAGTGCGGGTTGTGTGCATTCCGAGCCAAGCCTATCTGTCAGCCAGTTCACCGAGCCTGCTTGGCGGCAGGTTTACCGAGCCTACCTGAAGGAAGCACAGGTGCGCCCATGCCGAGGCTGAGGATACGTCCGGCGGAGGGTCGGGGATGGCAAGGAGGTTCCGAACCAGAGTGACTATCATCTGAACTAGCCGCCAGTCGTCACTGCTGCCTCTCCCGCTGCATAGGAGAGGCGGGGAGTGGGGTGGTTTGGAGGGCGGGAGATGGGCAGCGGATGAGCGGGGGATGGATTTGGGAAGGGGGAGGTTGAGCGGGGTGAGTGAGGGGAAATGAGCGACGTTTCAAGTGGGGGAAAGTGGGGCCTTAATAGGAATGTGTGAAAGTCAACACACTCTCCCATGATCAGCCCTCTCTTTCACTACTTTTTGTGAAAACTGTAACTCCGCACTACCTTTGGATACTCTTGAGAGGGTCAACAAGCAACTGGAGCACAATCGCGATTGCATCGCTCTCCCCACTCCCCACATAACCACTCCCACCACCACCACCAGCACCAGCGCCAGCAGCGCCGCCGTTTCTCGGTATAAGCCCATTCGTTACAGCGCCGGTTCCGTGCAGCAGCGCGCTCTTGAAGCGTCTCTGGCATCCGTGGTGCTCCAGCCTCAGCTTCTGCTGCTGCTGCCGCCCTGCCGCGTCCAGATCAGGTGGCGGCGGTGGTGATGGCATGGTGAGGAACACCAATAGCTTCACTGTGGGGGGGGTGGGGGAGGGACGAACAGGGACGTAAGGCGTTTACAGCCATGTCATGACATGACATCCGTGGTGCTCCATCCGCAGCTTCTGCTGCTGCTGCCGCCCTGCCGCGTCCAGATCAGGTGGCGGCGGCGGCGATGGCATTGTGAGGAAGACCAATAGCTTCACTGCAGGAGGGGGGAGGGGTTAATAGAAATTTGTACGGCGTTACAGCCTCTAGCAGTGGTGGTGCACCATCCGCAGCTTCTGCTGCTGCTGCCGCCCAGCCGCGTCGAGATCAGGCGGGGGGGGCGGCGATGGCATGGTGAGAAACACCAGCAGCTTCACTGCGGAAGGGGAAGGGGTGAATAGGGATGTAAGGCATTAACAGCCATAATGGCATGACATTCGTCGTGCTCCAGCCTCGGCTTCTGCTGCTGCTGCCGCCCTGCCGCGTCCAGATCAGGGGGGGGGCGGCGATGGCATGGTGAGAAACACCAGCAGCTTCACTGTAGGGGAAGGGGGCGAGGGGGGAGGGGAGCGGGGGGAGGAAAGGTACGGGGGAAGGTCGGGTAATGGGGGTGTGGCGCTTGTAGGGAGTAGCGCGGAGTCATGGCGGTATCGGCAGATGATGGAGACGAGGTAGGTGCGGGGAATGTTCCACCGACCCACCAAGCATTAGAGTTGTGACTTTACTCGGAAAGAACTACGTGAGTTAAGGAGCGTCAAGAACTAATTACGTGAGTTAAGAACTAACTACGTGAGTTAAGTGACAGTCTCTTACCGGCGTTAAGGAGTAAAGAGGAGTCGCGGCGGTATCGGCAGATGATGGGACGAGGTCCGTGCGGACAATGTCCCACCGACCCAGCTGCACCAGACTGGCAAGCAGAATCGAATGCGCACTTACCGGCGTTAAGGAGGAGCGAAGAGTCGTGGCGGTATCGGCAGATGATGGGAACAAGGTCCGTGCGGACAATGTCCCACCGACCCAGCTGCACGAGCACGTCGCGCGACACGGGGTGGTCCCGCCGCATCAGCCGCTGCAGATCGCGCAGCGAGCCTGAGACAGGGACGAGGGGGAAGAGGAGCGGGGGGCGGGAGAGGCGGGCCGGGGGAGTGATGTAATTGAGGAAGTAAGGGGTAATGGCCGAGCTGGAGGGGCAGCAGGAGGGGCACTAGGATGAGCATCACAAGCGGTCCCGCCTCGTCAGCCGATGCAAGCGGCGGATAAGGGGCGTGGCGAAGCCACGTGCACTGCGATATACGTCGTGGCGAGCTGAGCCTATAGACAACGGCCTTCAGGAAAAGTAGGAGCGAAACACGCAACGGAAACATGGTGACGGCAGAAACGAGAGGATCGCCGTGTTAACGGAAACGAGGTGACTTTTGAGTCGACTCAAAAATAACATGGTGACGGCAGAAACGAGAGGATCGCCGTGTTAACAGAAACGAGGTGACTTTTGAGCCGACTCAAAAATAACATGGTGACGGCACAAACGAGAGGATCGTCAAGTTGAGGTAAGGCAGGCGGCCGATTACCGAGACAATCTTCCCCCTTCTCGTACATCGTCCGTCCCTCCTCGTCTTCCCATTTTCTCCCTAACCGCGTCGCGACGCTGCTGATGATACTCGGATGAATGAGAACCATGTCGATATTTGAGTGTCTGAACTTCGTATTTCCGTGTCGCCCACAACGGAAAATCCCCCTTACATCCACTCTTCTTTCAGCAGCATCCTAGTTCCCCCGGCTGCGTGTCTGGTAGAATTATCTCGAGAGTCGTAAATCCTAAGCTTCTTTTGCCGAATGTTTACGAAAATTTCAGCTGGGTGCTGACTGTGCAAGCTTCGCCCACACAAAATCCTTATGATGGACGTACAGACAGCGGAGGCTTGATGCAAAGAGAAATCAAACGGCCAACAAATGGGACCCTCGATTCATCCAAGGCCGGTTTCAAATACGTTCCCTGTGTTTACGAGTTCGAGTTCTCTCGGTGCTCCCATTGACAAAATCATTGCCAATCTCCTAGAACCACGCTGGCTTGGACTGCTTGCAAACGCGGCCTCGGAGATTTGAATGTGCGAAATTTGAACTCGCGCGCCTCGATCTATCCGCTTTATTGGAAGAGCTTGCTTTCCAACGCGTTGTGCTGAAAAGGAATTTCATTTGTCCCGTGAAATCCGTATTCTTATCGAGATTTCTGAATTTTTCCACCGCCTAGGGTGTACTTTCATCATGTTGTAAACAGCCAGACTAAACCAGCTTATCGAGGAGCACCATCCCGCCGAGTCGCTCGCAAATCACCAAATGTCAACCGCTTTTCCGAGCCGCCACATGTCGCATGCAACCTCTGCTGCCACAACAGCCCCTTCCAACCAACTCCAACCCAACCTCTCCGTCAAACCAAAATCACTTCCCATACACCCAACTCCAACCAGAATCTCCAGAATTTTCTGCTCTGGGCAATTGGGTCTAGATCCTCTTGGTTTCACTGGCAGAGAGACGTCGCATCGCAACCGCATGCTTGCTGGACGCTTTATCGGTTCTTAACGACATGGGGCGACGCGTGGCATGGATAGTTGGTGAAAACCGCCCACGCTGGGTCGAAGTTTTTGTTAGGGTCCTCGAGCGGAACAAAAAAGAAAAGAATCGATGAGCAGGCGCCGGAAACGTGCATGCAGGAGCCGTATCGTCGATGCGCGCAACCCTGCAAGAAGCTGTTGATACCCGAATCCGCTCAGAGCGCGTATCTGCTGCACAAAACGGCAGTTAGTTGCACTTAACGCCCCTAACCATGTCTAAACGGTGCTATCGCCCCGCCGCGACGCGGACAGCTGCACCATCGCTGGGCGACCCTCTCAGTAACCTTCACTCAACCGCTGCGCGCTCTGTTCGATGCTCACCGCCGATACGCTCACAGCACGCCTTGGGATTCAAGGCCTTCGCGTTCTGCGAACGAAAATACTATAAGTCAGGCGGATCAGTTGATTCCAAACCATCATCAGCTGAACACAAGCAGCTGTTCAAACAAGCTTGAGACCAGCGGGTTCTCAAGCCGAACTCAACAGATCCAGCTTCCTTTGTTGCCTACTCACCGCTAGTACTAATTAAACGCCGCGAGAACCTTTCATCAAGTTCCCAAACCACCATGGCGCTCCCTCGCGGCTTCTCCACTGCAGCAACGCTCGTCCTCGTCGCCCTGCTCGCGGCGTCCCTCCTCCCCGCCTCTCACGCGCGCAAGGACGTGCTCATCTCCGCGGACGACGCTTCCGCCACGCTCCCCGCGTCCGCCTCCGCGGACGCCGCCGTGTCTAATGCCGCCAGCGCTGCCGCCAGCGCTGCCGCGGGCGGTGCAAGCGGCGTGGAGGCTATCACGGATATGTTTCAGCGCCAGGGCCCGCGGATTCTTAACGTGGAGTCTTATATGGCGGATGAGCCTCTTCCGGAGCACCTGCAGGATCTGGAGTTGCACCGGCGCGAGCTTCAGTCCAATGGCCCCCTTGCCGATAGTGAGTGCCTCTTTTACTTAAGGCTTATCTTATCTAATATACCTCATTTCCTACCTTCTTACTGTTTGCAAGAAAAGCATCATGCTTCCCTTCCCTTATCTAAACGGAAGAAGTAATCCCTCCCCTTATCCCTCCCCCCTCCCCTGTTCTCTCCCCATCCCCTCTCTGCAAATGCTTCCCCATGAAATTCAGATTGCGGCAGGACGACACTTAGGATCGCTCAGAAGTACCTGGGAGTGTTTTACCAGAAGAATTATTTGTTCAATATCACCATGATCAACAAGTGCAAGTACAGCCTCCTCAGCCCCCTTATCCTCTTCGGCTGCATCGACTTTGGAAATCTCATGGAAGGTTCTCTTGACAACCCCGCACGCAACCCCACCCCGTTCCAGCGAGTTCCCGTCTTCGACGAGTGCTGCGCGACCAGGTTCGGCAGGGGTAACTGCCAGATTCAGTTCAACCAGGGCCCCAGGGGTAATGTTCAGCTTTACCCCGGGCAGGCGGTGTCTTTCCTTTACGCATGGAATAAGCCGATGTGGCCGTGTGCTCGGGAGCTGCACTTTGCGAACGGGGATACGTATTTCATGCCCAACGAGTTTGTGGGGACGGAGTGTAAATGCCTATTTTGTATGGTGTTGGTAAGAATACGGGTTGGTAAATGTGCTGCTTGGTAGGGGATGGCTACGGGACTTGCCAAGTCCAGCCTTGCGAAAGGCTGATTGGGTTGGGTGGATGGATGGACATGTGGATGTAGCAGATGGGCGGATGGAAAAGATGGGGCAGAGATGCTTCTAGATGCTTCTAGAAGGGCTTGTAGATGCTTCTGATGTGTCTTGTTTGAGACTGATCTATAATGGAATAAGGCCCTGGGTGAAACTTGCTTCATTTATTTCTTGGAGGGAGTGACAGTGAAATTCAAACTTGTGGTTAGGTCGTACCTTACCGTAGCTGTCTCTGGAAAGCACACAACCCAGTCCTGCCTTTCTTGACTAGCTTCAAATCTGGTAGGAGCTGGTCAACACCTGATTGCCTATGCCTGAGCTGTTTTTCGAAACCTGATGAGTCTTCCTTGCATCAACTGTTGTGATTGTACCATTGGATTCTCGGGTTGAGGTTTGAGACATATCCTGGTAGGAGAACTATATTTGTCTTTTCAACCGTGGATCGCAGCTGCGTTTATTGCATGATTCCATGTCCTGATTTTGTAGTTGTGTACATTTCACAATATTATGATTGGATATTCTAAGGAAAAGTGACTATGCCTAATGCATTGTAGGAAGCAAACTCATGTCTGTCAGAATGAAGAATGGATGGTGCATTGATGTTGGTTGGGGTACATATAGCTAACCCTAAGTTTTGTACCCCTTAAGACAAACCTCACTATAGGCTACAACATTTGACACACCCCCATAGCCTAAGTGAGGGGTGTCTAGCAGAACCAAACGAGTACGGTCACAAGACCAGTCCAAGAAACGAAGCTCAGGGTGGATCACAACGTCACCACACAGTCTGAGCACAAACAACAGTGGCCACAAGGCCAGTCCAAGAAGTAACAGAGATATATAGAAAGCAAAGTAAACAGTACACTCAAGTCTAAGCAACACGAGAACCAGTGTCAACAAGGCCTAACTGCACACAGCACCTCTGGTGGTCACCAAGGCGAAGAAAGTACCTGACGTGAATGTGCTTCACTCTGCTCTCCAGTCGTGGCTCTCGACAAAGGAGAATAGACGCCTTGTTGTCAGTGAACAAGGTCGGTGCAGAGCTCGGCCGCTCACCAAGGTCGGTGAGCAAGAAGGTCAACCAACGCAGCTCCTGTGCCGCCATGGCACCAGCGTAGATCTCAGCCTCAGCTGTAGAGGTCGAGACCGAAGAGGAGCGCGTGGACCGCCAGGAAACAGCTCCAGAACCCAGGCTGAAACAGTACCCCTGAGTAGACCTGTGAGTCTCAGCGTCGTCAGCGTAAGAGGAGTCACAGTGACCAGTGAGTACGACAGACTGCTGCCCTCCAAGAACTAGCCCCACGCCTGATGTCGTCGCTAGGTACTTCGCCACCCTCACAGCTGCTGTCCAGTGAACAGGACGGTGTCTCCCTGGCGCAACAAAGCGCGCAAGAACGCTGAGAGGGAAGGCGAGGTCCGGGCGAGTACAAGTCATCAGGTACATGAGGCAACCCACAAGCTCTGCGTAGGGACCACTAGGCTCGAACGGCTCGTCAGGAAAGGGTCCAGTGAGTCTGTGGTCAACAGCAAGAGGTGTGCGCTGTACTGTGGAGTGCTGAAGCCCGAACCGCTGAAGGACCTGCTGCACCATGTGCGACTGTGAAAGTGTAATGGTGCGAGCAGCTCTGTCCCTGGTGATCTGCAGGCCAAGGTAGTGGCGCAGCTCACCAAGATCAGTGCAGGTGTGTCTCTTCTGCAGTTCGGACTTCACGTGTGCCAAAGCAACCCTGTCAGGGGTGGCGAAAACAAGGTCGTCAACGTAGACCAGAACAAAGAAAGGTGTGGGGCCACGACGAACGAACAGCGACGGGTCAGCAGAAGATGGCTGGAACCCAAGGTCAGACAGGGTAGAACGCAGGGTGTCGTGCCACTCACGAGGAGCCTGACGAAGACCGTAAACCGGTCGCCTCAGCCTCCACTGGGTCCCAGGAGGGAAAGAGTATGTCGAGCACGTTCCAAATCCAACATTGGAAATGATACGTAAAATTTTCACATTGAATTATATAATGTCATTTACCGTGGATTTATTGTGGAGTCAAAGACATGGTAAATAAATATTGCGTTATGATAATTGGATTCGAGTGGTTGCATAATTAACCGCGTATGTCTACTTCCTAAAGAGTTTATGCTGCTGGACCACTTTACTGAGTTATTGAGGAAATTGTCCCATCGAGTCGCAAATTCCCAATGTCAACCGCTTTTCGGAGCCGCCACATGTCACATGCAACCTCCGCTGCCGCATTGGGTCCCCCCGAATCAAACAGCCCCTCCCGTCCAACCTCTCGTCAAACAGCCCCCCATCAACCCATAAGATCAATTCCCCGTTTGCCCCGAATACCAGTCTCCCAAACCACTATTCCCCTTTTTTGCACCCGCTTCTTTCACTGCCGGGGGTGTCATGTCGTCGCAACTGCATGCTTTCTCACGCCTCCCGCGGCATCGGGAGTTTGGAAAAACCGCCTTAGGTGGGTAGATTTCATGGTTAGGGTCCTGGAGCGGAGCAAAACAAAAAACATGCAACCTCGCAGGTGCCGTATCGTCGATGCGCGCAGCCCTGCAAGAGGCTGTTGAATCCTCCTGAACCATTCAGATCGCGTCTCGATCCCCCCAAACGACCGCTAGTTGCAATCAACGCCTCTAGCCATGTATAGACGGCGCAATTACCGCGCCGCCGTGAAGCGACGGGCGCTGGATGGACGTCCCGTGGAGAGCCTAACAGAACCGACCTTCGCCGTGAAAGACCTTCACCGTGAAGGCCTCTCACTCGCTCACTACGCCTGGTCGGTGCTAACTGGTGCCACTACGCTCACGGCACGATTTGGAAACGACGTTCGATCTCGCCCCTCCCCGCGAACGAAGCTATAAAGTCAAACGGGTTTGTTGCCCTCAACCATCAGCTGAACACAAGCAGCTGTTAAACGCTTGAGAGAGCGGCGTTCTCAAGCCGAAATCTTCAGCTCCAGTTTCTTTTGCAACCATTTTTCGTTTCCACCTCTCCTCGCAACTACTATGGCGCTCTCTCACGGCCTGCGAGGAGCTTCAAGCTCGGTGGAGCTACAGCCTAAGCGAACAACTCTCCTCGCTGCTGCACCGGCGCTTGCCCTCATCGCCCTCCTCGCGACATCGCTCCTCCCCGCCGCTCACGCGCGCAGGGACGCGCTCAGCTCCGCGGACGACGCTTCCGCCACCTCATCCGCGCTCCCCGCGTCCGCCTCCGCGGATTCCGCCATTTCCGCCGCCGGTTCCGCCGCTGGTGACGGCGCGAGCGGCGTAGAGGCTATCGCGGATATGTTTCAGCGCCAGGGCCCGCGGATTCTTAACGTGGAGTCTTATATGGCGGATGAGCCTCTCCCGGAGCACCTGCAGGATCTGGAGTTGCACCGGCGCGAGCTTCAGTCCAATGGCCCCCTTGCCAGCAGTGAGTGCGGCTTGTATAAAAGCTTATCTTATCTAATATGTGTCATTTCCTACCTTCATGCTGTTTGCAATGAAAGCTTAGCCTCATCTCAGATTCCCTTCACGGAAAAGGAAAAGTGTTCCATCCCCTTATCCATCCCCCCTCCCCCGTTCTCCCCCTCCCCTCCTCTCCCCAAATGCTTCCCCATGGAATTCAGATTGCGGCAGGACCACCCTTAGAATCGCTCAGAAGTACCTGGGAGTGTTTTACCAGAAGAATTATATGTTCAACATTACCATGGTCAACAAGTGCAAGTACAGCCTCCTCAGTCCCCTTATCCTCTTCGGCTGCATCGATTTCGGAAACCTCATGGAAGGTTCTCTCGACAACCCTGCACGCAACCCCACCCCGTTCCAGCGAGTTCCCGTCTTCGACGAGTGCTGCGCGACCAGGTTCGGCAGGGGTAACTGCCAGATTCAGTTCAACCAGGGCCCCAGGGGTAATGTTCAGCTTTACCCCGGGCAGGCGGTGTCTTTTCTTTACGCATGGAATAAGCCGATGTGGCCGTGCGCTCGGGAGCTGCACTTTGCGAATGGGGACACGTATTTCATGCCCAACGAGTTTGTGGGCACGGAGTGTACAATGCCTATTTTGTATGGTGTTGGTAAGAATACGGGTTGGTAAATGTGCTGCTTGCTATGGGATGGCTACGGGCTTGCCAAGTCCAGCCTTGCGAAAGGCTGATTGGGTTGGGTTGGGTGGATGGGTGGACGTGTGGTTGCAGCAGATGGGCGGATGGAATAGATGGGGCAGAGAATAAAGGGCTTGTAGATGCTTCTGATGTGTGCTTGTTTGTGAGACGTTGATTAATAATGGAATAAGGCCCCGGGTGAAATTTGCTTTCATTACCTGGCCCTGATGACTGGCTACTGTATTCAACGGCACTGGCACTGGCACTGGTGGACACGATTTCCTAAGCGCCTCAAAGGGAGTGCAGTGGAGTGGACAATTTAGAGCTAGCGGGTGTGTGAGTGAGTGACTGGCGTACGGTACAAGAGCCCTGGTTGGGCCAACGCATTTCCCACAAGGCACCATGCCACACTGGCTTGCGAGTTGTGACCAGGCTTGTCGATTGACGGGCATATGCGTCTGAACATTAAAGGCTAGTTTCGCTCCAGATCCAATGCGTCAAGTTTTAGGTTCGTACCCCACCCGTGCCACTAAGTGCTTCGTTCGACCCTTCCCCGGATGCGTTAAGGGACGAAACCAGGCCTTCCCCTTTATCTAAGTTTTGGTTTCCGATCGTAGGACCCCTCCCCCCAACCAGGGTGCCAGAGACCCCCCCCCCCCCCCCCCCCCCCCCCCCCCCTCTTTCTCCTTAGCCTGCACGAGAGCGCGCCGAGGGGATTTTTCCCTTAGCGTTTTCTAGCCAATCTCGTGTGTGTAGTGCGTCTCAGTCAGCCTTAGAGCACCCGAACATTCCCTTGGCGTCCAATACGAGCTGGCCGCAGTTTACAGCCCTGGCCGCTGTATCCTAGTAAAATACAGTGTAAGGGTACATTCCGCTGTGGACATGCGTCCCAATCGATGTGTCCCAATCGGGTGTACCGCTCCGAACCGCACTAAACCAGAGAAGCGAAAATTTTGAAACTAGGGTGTAATTCGGTGTAATAAGATTCAGTGCGGTAGAATCGATTGGGACACATCGATTGGGACGCATGTCCACAGCGGAATGTACCCTAAGTGCAAACTTCTCACATGCCCTGATTTCAAGTTAACACTTTGGGGTGCGCCCGTGACCGTTAAGGGCGCCAAAACGCTCACCTACACCCAACCAAGGGTCAGATGGGGAGGAGCTGGGGAGCGCAAGTACGAGCCCCAGAAACTTCGACAGGCCTGGTTGTGACCAGACCAGACATGCTGGAACCAGCGGCAGCAGAGGCAGCAGTGGAGTGGACTGCTGCCCTAAATGGTGTGTGGCTGACTGGCGTATGAGAACCTTGGTTGGGCCAATGCGTTTCCCACAACGCACCACGCCACACTGGTGCTGGCTTGCGAGTGGTGACCAGACCAGACATGCCGGGACCAGCGGCAGCAGAGGCAGCAGCGCGTGTGGACTGAAGCGGGTGCTGTAGGCTGGTAGATAGATACAGCGAGTGTGTGCGCGACTGCTGCGGAAGCGCCTCAGGGGGACTTGAAACTCCTTGTTTCTCCTACAGGACTGATGTACGTATGCTCCACTCCAAGGCAGAGTTTATTCTGAGTTGATTCAAGCATCTGCTCCATCACAAGGCTGGTAGATAGTGACAGTGTGTGCGTGACTGCTGTGGGTGGAAGAGCCTCAGCTCAGATGTACTTGAAACTTCTCGTTTTCTCAACAGGTCTGCTGGTTGCTGCACCACCACAAGGCCAGTAGCAACAGCACTACCGGTAGGCCCAGAAGCTGTTGCTAGGATAAGATAAGGCAAGACAAGGAGATTCAAGAACTACTAGACTGTACAGAGGGAGGGGAGCAGCTAGCTGGAGGGCCAAGGCAAGCTTTCGTGATTCTCAAACCATGTTCAAAGCAGCTTCTGTTAGATGAGCATGAGCATTGGTACAGCAGCAGAATAGAGCAGCACAATATAGCAGCTCTATAGAGCAGCGCAAACAGGGAAGCAGGACAGAGAAGCGCAGGAGAAGGGCGTCTCACTTCACAAACATGAGCAGGAGCACAGTAGCAGGCAGTGAAGTGATGATACCATCTCCACCAGCAACCCCACAGGGGCGTCTCACTTCACAAACATGAGCAGGAGCACAGTAGCAGGCACAACAAGCAGTGACGACACCACTAGCACCCCCACAAGCACCACACACGACCAGTGCCATTTCCTCGCCTCCCCGCCCGCTTCCTTCCCTCCTCCTCCCCCACTCCCTTCTCCCTCTCCCCCCATAGCCACATAGGAGGAAGCACCTCCCCCAATTCCCACCCCTGTCCCCGCCCATCCCCTTCCCCCAACTCTTCCCTCTCCCCCTCCCCGCTCTGGAATCCCACCAATCCGCTTCCTCGCTTTCGCCAGCTCATCGCTGCCTATCCCGCTTTCCAGCAGCCACACGAGCTCCTGGATCCCCTCCTGCAGCCGTGCCAGCCTGTCGCCGACCCGCGCTGACAACTGCTGACGCGCCGCCAGCTCAGACACGAGCCGCTCCACGTCAGCGTCGAGGCCTCCGACTCCCGAGGTGGATTGGGAGGGGCGGAGGCAGGGGAGGGAGGAGATGGAGGAGCAGAGGAGGCGGGAGAGGAGACACTCGGGAGTGGCTGGGGAGCAGAGCTGCTCGACCAGGTCGTTGGAAGGGGCACAGCCTGTAACGTCCGTGTACCTGTGGTGGTGGGGGTGAGGGTGAGTGTGTGGGATAGCATGGAAAAATGATGGCAGGGAGTTAGAGACGTGAAGAGCAGAGGAGGGCGGGACAGCAGCAGACACTCGGGGGTGGCTGGGGAGCAGAGCTGTTCGATCAAGTCGTTTGACGGGACACATCCCGTCACGTCTGTGTACCTGTGGGGAGCAGGAGGTATACAGAGAAAAGAAAGTCAATGGCAGGGAGTGGGGGAAGAACTGAAGAGCAGAGCGGGCAGTCGGGGGTGGCGGGGAGCAGAGCTGCTCAACAAGTCGTTGGACGGCGCAGGAGCACGACCGAGTACGTCCGTGTACCTGTGGGGAGCAGGAGGGATACAGAGAAGATTGATCAGGTTGTTGGAAAGGGCACACCCACTCACGTCCATGTACCTGTGGGTGGGGTGGTGGTGGTGGTGGTGGTGGTGGTGGTGGTGGTGGTGGTGGTGGTGGTGGTGGTGGTGGTGGTGGTGGTGGTGGTGGTGTGCGTGGGTGTCTGTTGTTGGGTGTGTTGGAAAGGGGTTGGGAAATATGCAAGGTCACGGTGGGTGTAAAGGGGAGAGGAAAAGAAATGGGAGATGATCCACAGGCAGTCCATAGCCCCACCCATGCACCTTCTCCCTGCAGTGTCTCTCATGCTTCGAGGTGCCTCAAAACATACCTCGACATTTTGAGGTGCCTCAAAGCATACCTCGACATTTTGAGGTGCCTCAAAACATACCTCGACATTTTGAGGTGCCTCAAAACATACCTCGACATTTTGAGGTGCCTCAAAACATACCTCGACATTTTGAGGTGCCTCAAAACATACCTCGACATTTTGAGGTGCCTCAAAACATACCTCGACATTTTGAGGCAAATCAAAACCAGGCCGTCCATGGCCCCACCAATGCACCTTCTCCTTGCAGTGTCTCTCACGCCCATAATTAATCCACCCCCACCCATACCCCCTTCCCTCCCCTCCGCTCGGCTTCCATCCCCAGCCTCCCTGTGCAACCTCACTCCATAGCCCATTCACCACTCAAGCCCCTGCCTACACCCCGTCACACGTACCTTCTTCTCGCAGTGTCCCTGACACCCATATTCAATCCAGGCCACACTCCCTCAGCCTCCCCATTCCGCCTCCCCTCTATAACGCGTTAATTGCTACAGTCCCTCCCTGACCCCCCTTCACTCGTACCTTCGCCTGGCAGTGTCCCACACGCCCATATTCAATCGGAACGCCACGTCACCAGCCTCCTTGTGCTGCCGCCATAGCCCATTCACTGTTATACCCCAGCTCAATAACCTAGCCCATCATTAAACCACCAGACCAACACTCAACCCTCACGCTCACCTTCTCCTTGCAGTGTCCCTGACGCCCATGTTCAATCGCAGTGCCACGTCACCAGCCTCCTTATGCCGGCGCCATAGCTTCTCCACCATTGCTGCCGCCACTGACGCTCTGATGTGCCCCATGGCCGCATTTCCCGCTCCCCTGCTGCTGCTGCTGATGCCACTGCTGCCGCTGCTATTGTTGCCACTGCTGCTATTGGTCCCGATGCTGCCGATTCCCGAGCCTAGCCACGCCCCCAGGCCTCCAACCCTACTCACCACACTCCCTCCTCCCCCAATCCCTCCGCTTCCCAGTTTCCCGCTGTTGTTCAGGCTGCCCGAGTGCTGGTCATTTCTGGGGTAATTTACCCTGTCAGACTCTCCTGTGAAGCTGCTGCTGATAAGGTCTCTCAGGTTTCCTGTCACTGTGCCTTGTAGTCGATCCAACTCTGACGTCATCCTCTCTGCAAGCTTCTGCGAAATTAGGAATAACGGGAGGGAGAAAAGATAGGTTGTAAAATGTTACGCAGTGTTTTGTTATAAGCACAAAGTGGATCATGCAAGACACGTTATGCTAGCAATATTTCAATAATCAAACGCACCTCCACTGCATCTTTGCTTGATAATAACCGATAGTCGTCCACAAACCCTAGCAACCTCGCTATAGTCACTTTCAAATCGCGCAACTCCTGATCCACCTCTCCCGCTCGCGCCAAAAACTGCTCCACTTGCGCCGCTAGCGCGCCGCCCGGCGGAATTCCCGCCACTGCCGCCGTGGCTACCGCCGTCGCCTCCGAGTCCGCGTCCCCCGCATCCCGCGGCGCGATGCGCTGCGCCACATCGTCGGACCTAGGCCCCGCTATAAGCTGCTGCTGTAACTGTCCGCAGGTGCTTATAGAGGAGGTTCGCGCGGACGCGAGGTCGACTGAGGTGAAGGAGGATGAGACAGACGATTCTGTATCGCCAGCGGGTGTAACATTAGCCGTCGCGAAACGATTATCGTTCGCGAAACTCGTCAACCCGAAATCCGCCGTTGCGAAATTCGTAGGTGCGAAACGGTCGGCAGGCACAGCAGCGTGAGGGGCACCGTGAAGGGACGGGGAAAACGACGGACGAGGGAGCGAGGCTTGATGAGGAAGCTTCGGGGAAGGTGGACCGGACGGAACATCGGAATCTAGAGCGAGGGAAAAGACGGAATCCGTGTCGTCGAGGTCGTTAGAGGAACGGATGGAGTTTGACCCAGGAATTTCGGACGACAAGCGGTGCGAGACTGGATTCTCAAGGGACACGTGTCGCGGAATTACCGGAGCAGCAAGCGGGCTTTGTCTGGCCGACATAACTATTTTCCCTTAAGAAAAGGTTCCTGCACAAATTACTTTATGCGAGCTATAATTGGCTTATACTGTGCAGAATCTAACGTGGAGACTAGATTAAGCGCCTGCGTCTGCGAGGTAAAGGGCTATTGAATTAGAGCTTGTAGGGTGTTGTCTGTCGTTTCACTTACGCGCTGGCTAACAACCCATGTTTGTGACACAGTCTTAAAAAATAGACACACTCGCTAATGGGTGTTGTCGAAGCATCTTGATCGTTAGACGCGGCGCGTATCCCGAGGCGAAGAGTATGGAGAGCAGAGGAGGCGAGGAAGAGCACGAAGGTGCTATGCATGAGGTTAACAATTACCGTCCAGTACCCTATGCGAAGGAAGCGCTAACGCGACCTATTTGACTCGCATCGCCTACAAGCAAGAAAGCTCCAACTGCGGAAAGGAGGGGCTGCAAGTAGTTGCTGGTACCGACCGATGTCGCTAGCGAGCAGTCTAAGGTGGAGGTATATTCTGCTACTCCTAGAAACTCAGTATAAAGCAGTACGTGGCCCCTAAATTTGATTTCAACATGGCATGCCAGGGTTATTTGCCATTTTGACCTTCTGAAAAACTTTACAGCGCGGTTGAGAAGGGTCCGAAGGGAAGAAAACGTTGCCATTTGCCCGTTCTTCCCAGGACCAGTTTCGGCTGCTGTACAGATGTTTCGGCTTATAGTCCGACGGGTTGAGCCGAAGCGCGTGGACTGTATGCCGAAATTTTCAAACCCCAGGCAAAACGCGATATTTATAGTCCCGTTCAGACAATTTACATGAATAGTGGTTTGTTTGCTAAGATGTTTGGTTTTCGGTCTTTTTCTTAAATTTGGACCGCGCTGGCTTCAACTTCTTGTCACACGCTTCCACGCGCTGATCAATTTCGCATGACCAACGGGAAAAAAAAAACAAAATAAACTATGGTTTGGGGGTCGATTAGAAGGTAAAAACTTCTGTTTTACCCTGTAAACGAGATAAACGTGATGTCATCGTCGAGCGCGCTGGAGACCGCGCAACAGGATTGAGAAGTGATCACGGTCAAGAAAAACAATTACTTAGAATTTGGAGGTTAAATGTCGAATCGATGATCCCTTATCTATAATTTTCTCCGGATGTTGGGATGGTTCAATTTGGAGCCTCTGATTGGCTGCGGAGCTGATTCGTGCAATGATTCGGTCAAGCCTCAAAATTTCCCACCAAAGATGGGACTATAGGGGTCGGGACAACCCTAGGCAATATCGGAAAATTCTACTCAAGATGGAAAATGGACTCATCTAGCAATGGCCTTTAACCCGGAACACTTGTACCATTCTAGCCGTTGAGCTGAAGCTGCGTTGTTGGTGTTCCCGAGGGAGTGTAGCACGACCGTCAAGTTCTGCACTGCAAAATTACACAATCCAGACGGTGACTGGCCGTCGAGCTTCACCCATTGGACGACAACTTCTGCCGAGACCCAGCAGTAACGGATGTCGGCTGTTGACTGTTCCCACAAGGGAGATGAGATGAACGAGTGGGGGCCACGCGCTGCTTCGGCTCCAGCCCAGGACCACAGGGAAACAGCGTCGAACTGGAATCCGTGCCCAGGCTTTTGGGTCACCGAACCTGAGGTAGGCTCCTAGCATGCAAGCCAGCGAACGTCATCCGACCAGTCAAACCACCTTGCGACTCGAACCCACCTTGCCAGACCGGAACTGGGCTACCGTGCTGCCGAGAAATCTCAGTTGTTACGGTGCGCAATGGTCTAAAACGGTGAAATGAATACCGTTTCCGAACGAGGTGGTCCGTGGCAGAAGAGCCGAACAGGAACTGTTCCCCCAACGTGACTGCCAATAACTTTGATAAGCATCATGCAACATTGACATAACTGCTTGCTTACTAAGTGGGAGGGTATGCCCCCCTACTGATGCCAACCACTCAGTATTCCGAGAACTAGCGTGGAACTCTACTGATTTTGAACATTCTCAGAATAATGCCACAGATGGAAATACAATTGGGCATTGAGACAAGCACTATTGGAGGAAAACCGACTCTCCTTGCTGCTGCTTCGCAGCTTCAGCTGCTGCGTGCACTGAGGTGCTGCTGCTGCTGCTAGTGCAATATTCTAGAAACATTGAAGCACAGCAAGAGTTGGTGACAAGGCACAAGGTTTACAGACGGCGACCACGGCGACCACCCTTTTTGCGAGTGCTGTCGGTGGGGATAGGTGTCACATCCTCTGCACAGCGACACAGTCCCAGACAATCAATCACACCAACAGCGTACTTCAGGAACGAGTGGACAACAAAGCCACATCGTGCAACATCACTCTCTACACCTGTGAAAACTGGTGGCTGAAGCGAAAAAAGGAGCAGGAATGCACTTGGGGTGAAAGTTGCGCACGAGATGGGAACAAAAGGGGGCAAGGCTCGTACCAATGCGGCCGATCTTGAGGCCGGAACGGGCAAGAGCACGGATGGCGGACTGGGCTCCAGGGCCGGGCGTCTTGGTGCGGTTACCACCCGTTGCCCTCAACTTGATGTGCAGCCCCGTGATGCCCAGCTCCTGGGGGAACGGGGGAAGTGGGGAAGGGGGGAAGAGGGGGAAGGGGGGAAGAGGGGAAGAGGGGGGAGGGTGGAAGAGGGGGAAGGGGGGAAGAGGGGGAAGGGGGGGAAGAGGGGGGAGGGTGGAAGAGGGGGAAGGGGGGAAGAGGGGGAAGGGGGGAGGAGGGGGGAGGAGGGAAGAGGGGGGAGGGTGGAAGAGGGGGAAGGGGGGAAGAGGGGGAAGGAAGAAAGAAGGGGAAGGGGGAAGAGGGGGAAGGAGAAGGGGAGGGGGGGGGGGGGAATTAGGGGGGCATGGAAAGAGGGGGAGATGGGGGTAAGTACGGGAGAGGAGGAAGCGCGATGTGGGGCAATGGAGGGTTCGGGTGGCAAATGGTTTGGACTGATTTGCTGCTCTGTGTGGTGTAGCTTCTAAGAGGCGGACGTGAGAGGGCACGCGGGCTGGTGTCGAATGTGGCGGGGTTAGCGGGAGTGGCGGGGCGTCAGACCAAAGAGGAGAGGGGGGGGGAAGAGGGGGAGAGAAGGGGGGACATGATGAGGAACAAAAGGGCAATTTAAAGCCAGTGATTCCCAGGTTCTGGTGTGAGCGGGAAGAGAAGGGATATGACCGACAGTCCCTTGATGCCAGGCCGTACCTTGCACTTGATCGCCACGTCCTGCGCCGCAAGCATACTGTGGCTGGTACAATATCCACTAACGCACAGCCACGCGATTTACGCTTTCAAAACAACTACCCATCACCAGGCCCGTACCTTGCACTTGATCGCCACGTCCTGCGCTGCAAGCACGCTCTGGGTCGTACAGTCGCCAGTAACGTACAGCCGTGCGATTCACGGGACGTACCTTGCACTTGATCGCCACGTCCTGCGCTGCAAGCATAGCCGCGTATGGGGACGACTCGTCGCGATCGGCCTTCACCTTCATGCCGCCTGGCCGACACAGAGCAAGAGAGCCACCGACAGGAAGGAGCCAGAAATCAATTTCAGGAGGAGGGCAGAGGAAGGGAGGGGCGGAAGATGGGATGGAATTCGCAGCAAGAGCTACGGGTCCCGAGCATGCATGACGGAGTGACCCGCTGGAATGTGGAAAAGTCGTACTTCCAGCATACATCGAACGGCGGATTACAACAAATGGCACTAGCAAAACTGCGCGGTAGGCTCCTTTTAGGAACTCCACCAGCGAAAGGCTCGACTGAATACTAGGGCTGCGGAGCAGGAACAAGAATTTGGCACTGTGGCCTGCGAGCGGCCACGTGGCGTGGTAACCACTACCGTGCGTTGAAACCCGGTGCTGAAGGTAACGGCTACACCGTACGCACGAACTAACCGGAACCCTCACGCGTCGACAACACTCTTCAAAACTAAGGATAGAGGGCCCATTGCAGCAAGCACGGAGGGCTATGCGGAGGCTTGCGAACCTACGACTGCGCTACAAGTAGAAGAAAAAGGAGGGGCGTACCAGTGACTCGGCACATGGTTTCCTTGCCGGAGAGATCTGTCACGTGCTGCAGGGAAGGGCAGATAGGGTAGAGGGAATCGGAACGGGCGAAAAATGGTGGAAGGGAAAGGGGAGGAGAGGTAAGTGGCAGGGAAAGAAAGGCGACGGCGACGGAATCGGTAGAAGGGAACGGGAGAAAGAAGATGTTGTATGCCTGTTGCGCCGGTTCAGAAGATATGGAGCAGGCGAACGTGATTGGATCGCACACACGAAGTTGAATTGAAGATAGCACAAATAGACACTACCGTGGCCTAAATGCGAAAGAGACTGAGCGAACTGCGCGAAATGTTACTAACCACGAAGGTGTCGTTGAAGGATGCGAAGATGTGTGCGACGCCGAAGACGATCTCGCCCTCTCGCACCTGCGGGCCAGCGGGACCCTTCTCCTCCTTCACTTCTTTCACCTTCTTCTTGGACGACTGCGGGGAGGGAGGAGGAGGAGGATTGAGAGGGCCGGGTAAGGTGGAGACCAGGCCAAAAAGAGAGAAGGAAGCCTTTTAAAAAACCATTGGACTGGACGATAGGACGGGGAGGAAGAAAGTCAGAGAGAGAACGGGACGAGATGAGGAGAAAGGGGGTACGGAGAGTGCAGAGTGGAAGGCGCGCGGATGAGAACGGGGGACAGAGGAGGATGACGGGAAGAGGGTGGTAAAGAGAACGAAGGAAGTATGTATTGACCACCTAACGAGATAAATGATTCAGGAGTCCAGCCCGTGAAATGCCGTCAATCCGGGTCACATTACTTCCGAAATGCTACACAAATAGCCCCTTCAATGAGTAAATTCAACCAAGAGAGGGATTTCAACTCGAGAGAATCAACGCGCAACCTCAGCTGGCCAGAAACAAACTACTCCGTAAGGAATCAGCCCACGTGCTCAGGAACTCTCGCACTATGAACGCCTTCCGGCGAACTCGGCCATGAACGCATTTGTGCGAAGGGGAACGGCTATCTCACTTACTGAACCTTCCCACACCCGCCGAACGAGCCTCTACCACCCGCTACACCGTGCAAGGAATGCGACGGCCAATTCATAACCTCCCTGACAAAAACCCTCACATCCCACTGATCCACAGAGAACACCTTGCACGACCATTGCAAACGATAAATCCATTTCCCATGGCACGCACAACGAGGCACACGAGCTAAACGGGTAAGGATCAGGAGGACTTGCCATGGCTGTGGTTGTGGGAAGCTGAGCGGAAAGGCCGCTGGGAGGAAGGGAAACCCTAACGACTGGAGAAAGAGAGGAGGGAAAAGGAGGCGAGGAAGAAAGAAGCTAGGGAGAAGAAGCAAGGAGAGACAAGGCTAGCAATTCCCAAGACGAATCGAAGCCGCTGTGACGAAAAATATCCAGTGATGTAATGATTCGTAAACATCATGTAACAGCAGTTCGCTGTAAAGTGTCGCTGAGGTTCTGGTGTTTTGGCTTGCAGTTGACGTTAGGCGTTGAATGAGACGATTCGCCGTCAACTTGCCGGCAAAAGTTGCAACCAGCGGCAAAAGTTGCAGGCGGCAGGCTTTTCGGACATTGCAAGTCCCCACTAACCCCCTTCCAAAGTTTATGCATGGCAGCACTGATACACTTGAAAATATTCCAAGGTAACTCAAAGTCCTATTGTACATGTCATAATGTACATGCAACTTCATCAAATGGGGTGAATCAAAATTCTCAATAATCATAAGAGGCACTGCATTTCACGCACCAGGCTTTGGAGCCACTTTATGTGAGCAAGTAGCCAATGGCACAGACTACGCGCTATTTTATGCACGCATTTCATTTTTGTGCATGTATTATTTTTCAACTTCCATCCATCTCCATCTAGATGCGTGCACATTATGTCAAAAATAGCTGATTAAGTACCATTTAAAAGCCATTTTCACTTCTTCTTTGCTCCGGCAGCAGGTGCAGGAGCGGGCGTCACATCAGTCTTCTCGTCAGCCAGGTTGAGCAGCAGCGAATCAGAAGAGAGGAAGACGCGGTTGCTGCTATTAGCCAGTGTGTTGGCAATCTCCCTCGCCGCCTCAATCTTCCTGAGAGTGATGAAGGAGGGGTTGTTGGCGATGGCCTCTCCTATCAGCTGCGCACTCGTGGCCTCTCCCTGTAGAACAAGGGAGGGGAGAGGAGGTGGGGGAAGGGGGGAGGAAGATGAGGGAGGTGGGGGAAGTGGGGGAAGTGGGGAAAGTGGCGGAAGTGGGGGAAGAGGGGGGGAGGAAGGGGAGAAGGCACAGGGAGATGAGACGAGAGTAAAACGGGAGAAGAGGGGAGGGGCGGATGGGGAGGTGTGGTGATGAAGGAGGCGTTGTTGGCGATGGCCTCTCCTATCAGCTGCGCACTTGAGGCCTCTCCCTGTTGTTGGGGGAAGGGAAAGAGAGAGGAGAGGAGGATGGAGGAGGGCAGAGGGGAAGAACATAAGGGATGTGAAGGAGGGGAGGCGGCAGAGAGATGAAGGATGGGTTAATAGCAATGGCCTTTCCTATCAGCTAGGCACTCGTGGCCTCTCCCTGTTGTGTGGAATTGTGCTTGAAAGGGTGTAGAGAGCGCATCCCCCCCTCACGTGCACGCGTGCACACATACATACACGATCGCTCCCTGCTTCTCCTGTTCTGCCTTCTGAACCACAAACTTGGCACGCTCTGCATCCTGTGAGTGCTCCTGCTGAGTGCTCTTGGCACATACATGTATGCCGCTTGTGCTCCCAGCTCACCTGTGCTCGGATAATCGCTCCCCGCTTGTCCTGTTCTGCCTTCTGAACCACAAACTTGGCGCGCTCTGCCTCCTGTGCCGCCACCTGCTTCGCCTCGATGGCTGCTGTGAACTCGCGCCCGAACGTGAGGTTCGTAATGGAAACATCGTCCAGCGCAATGTTGAAGGACGCTGCTCTGTCCTCCAGGATACGCCGAATCTCACGGCTCACAGACTGGAATAGGGGATGGGGAGGAGCGAAGGTTCAGGTTCAGGTTCAGGTTCAGGTTCAAGAAGAAGGAATGGAAGCAAGGGGAGAACTCGCGCCGGAACGTGAGGTTGGTGATGGACACGTCATCCAGAGCAATGTTGAAACTTGCGGCTCGGTCTTCGAGTATGCGACGGATCTCACGACTGACCGACTGGGGGAGGGGGGTAAAGGGGTGTCAATTTAAGAGGGCATTCTAACGGGCCAGCACGAATCCCCGTTCCCTTGCCCCGTCACTGAATTTACTAAGACCAACACTTCATATGAGCACCTTCAATATAATCACGCACCTCTCGCTGAGTGATGAGCTGGCTGGCGTTATACTGAGCCACCACGGATTTCAAAGTCTCCTGCACGATGGATGGTAGCATCCTCTCCTTCTGCGCTCCCTCACCGCTCAGTACCGCACATTACCATCCCATACCTCTTGCTGTGTGATCAGCTGGCTGGCGTTATACTGAGCCACCACGGATTTCAACGTCTCCTGCACGATTGAAGGCAGCACCCTCTCCGAATAGTCCTGGCCAGCTCAGTAACGCTCTGTACCGCTCATAACCATCCCATACCTCTCGCTGTGTGATGAGCTGGCTGGCGTTATACTGAGCCACCACCGATTTGAGCGTCTCTTGGACAATTGATGGCAGCACCCGCTCGGCATAGTCCTGGCCCAGCGTGCGGTAGATGGTGGGGAGGCGGTCCGACATGGGGCGAGTCAAAACACGCAGGGTGATGCGGACCTGAGGGAGTGGGAAAGGAGAGCAGGGGGAAAAGGGGACATGAGGACTGAAGGACGGACAGCGAGGGGAAAGAGGGAAATGGGTGGGGTTGGACACATTGACGTGGGAAACAGTGAAAAGAGCTGCCATCTCATCTGCTACCTGCCACCAATTTCTGAGGCGCCTCAGAAACACCTTGACGTGGGAAACAGTGAAAAAGAGCTGTCATCTCATCTGCTACCTGCCACCAATTTCTGAGGCGCCTCAGAGACACCTTGACGTGGGAAACAGTGAAAAAGAGCTGTCATCTCACCTGCTACCTGCCACCAATTTCTGAGGCGCCTCAGAAACACCTTGACGTGGGAAACAGTGAAAAAGAGCTGTCATCTCGTCTGCTACCTGCCACCAATTTCTGAGGCGCCTCAGAAACACCTTGACGTGGGAAACAGTGAAAAAGAGCTGTCATCTCATCTGCTACCTGCCACCAATTTCTGAGGCGCCTCAGAAACACCTTGACGTGGGAAACAGTGAAAAAGAGCTGTCATCTCACCTGCTAACTGCCACCAACCAAACCCGACTAACCGACCATTAAACGACACAACACACCCAGCCACACAGGACAAAAGAGGCCCACCATCTGGAGATCGCGGCTCCCGGACGTACTCTCCACGAGATGCGGCCGCGCGCGCACGTCGTAGATAATGGGCCACTCAATACCGGGGATCATGATATGCGTCCCTTCCTGGTATACCTGTGGGTTGGGATTGATTGGGATGGGTTGGGATGGAGGAAGGGAGGGAGGGAGGGAGGGAGGGAGGGAGGGAGGGAGGGAGGGAAGGAGGGAGGGAGGGAGGGAGGGAGGGAGGGAGGGAGGGAGGGAGGGAGGGAGGGAGGGAGGGAGGGAGGGAGGGAGGGAGGGAGGGAGGGAGGGAGGGAGGGAGGGAGGGAGGGAGGGAGGGAGGGAGGGAGGGAGGGAGGGAGGGAGGGAGGGAGGGAGGGAGGGAGGGAGGGAGGGAGGGAGGGAGAGCACGGGGTGCTTTTTGGGTGTTTTTGACCTGGATAACGGGGGGGAACGTGGAAATGACGCGAGAAGGGGAGGTTAGGAAGGGGGAGGGGGAAAAGGTGGTGTACGGGAGATAAAGAAACGCCGCGCCACTGTGTATGTAGGGCACCACTCAATACCGGGGATGATGACATGCGTTTAACGGGGGGACGGGGGGGGGGTGGGGAGATAAGCGGAGGAAGAGGTGAGAGGGAAAGAGGAAATGGAGTTGGGGGTTCGGAAAGTGAATTTATACACAACAGAAAAGCGCATGACACGCGCGGGGAAACGCCGCGGTTATGGCGGGAAATGCGCGCGAAGGAGAGGTACAAGAGAAAGGGCACCTGAAGGAGACCTGAGGCCTTACTTCCGTAAGAACCTAACGAGACTGTTTATAACGGGAAGAACCAAAAACAAACCCGCCCAATGCATGAGACGAATTCAAGCTCGAGCACGTATCGCACCCACCGCGCCTAGCCGTTCATCACCGCACTGAGCCGATCCACACCGGAACCCACCGTGTCTTTGATCCCCGAGAACCGGTTGAAGACGATCGCGCGGTGTCCTCCCTCCACGTTGTACAGACTGTGCATCGCACCGTACAGCACCGCACCGCCTACCACCGCAGCGCGCAGCACCGATCCGATCGCGCCGCCCGCTCCGGGCGGCACTTTCATATTCTTCATCGCGCCGAGATTCATGGCGCCTGGAGAATCAAATCTAGAAGCTCTGATAGCAGATCGACCAGCGGATCTAGAGATTCGTCGGCTCCTTGACTAACGAATTAACGGCTCGATCAGTCGCGATTCGGACAGCGAATTCACAGATCCTGGTCCGTAGGTAGGAAGGGCAGCCGCGCTGCAATGATGGGCGGAAGAGCTTTTGCGAACACGACCGACGAACGAGTCTCCAAACGGCCTGCGATGGAAGCTGCGAATGCGGTAACGGTGGGCGAAAGAGCGGATCGAGCTGGGGCGAAGCGGCTCGACCGGTCGGGGCTCAAGCTGCAATCACAGCTACAGGTGCGTTTCTGAGTCGACTCCAAGGTTACGACTGCGATTGCGATTTAGGGTTACGATTCTCGCGGTGGCGAATTGACAGAGCTCCCCACCCCACGAGAAACCAAAGATCCGGCACCCAGAAGCCAGAAGCGAACCAAAGAAGAGTCCCCAAGCTATGGCTGCCTGAAGAAAATAGTGCCTCGACCTATCCGCCCCGAAGCGTGAGTACTGGGGGAAGCCTAGGAAAGCTCCAGAAGCAACAGCTCTCATATGAGTTTATATGTTGGCGAATCGCTCTGTCATGCACAAAAACGCATTCAACCGCATAAAAATCGATCGATTTTGCCACGCGCCTGCGGCCAATGCGTTGCGTTTTCTTCACACGGAACACAGCGTTTACGTAAACTATTTACACGCATTGTTTCGCAAAAAATTGTGGAGTGAGAAGAATCGGAGCTAACAGCGAGGTTGAGTCACCCGCACGGCAGACTCGCTATTGGCAGTTCTTCTTGTGTACGAGAAAGACGCCTGGACGTGGTGGGAGAAACGATGCCAATCTCTAGGTAGGTTTAGTACTAGTATCACATTGAAATCACACTAATTTCAGGCTTTTCTTTGTCATGTCAATAGCCTGAGCACAAGGCCACTAGAGACAACAAAAGAAGATCCCACTTAAAACAGGTACGTTCTAGTCCAGAGATGTGCCATTCAAAATATTCCAAGATTGGAGGTTATACCCCACACTGCACTGATGGTGGTGGTGCAAAAACAGCTCATTCCGTTTTGGCCTTAGGTGCCACGTCAGCAAGGTATGAGAGAACTTGGTGGCCGGGAATGGCTGTGAGGACAGCGAGGAGAATGATGAGCTTGAGCGTGGTGAACAGATTCACCTGCGTTGAGAGGAGGGTGGATTGAGGTAAGGGGAGAGATAAGTGGGTGGTAGTGTAACGGCACGGCACAAGCTATAAAGTCCAAAATTTAACATAGCGAGCCAAGGAGAATGCAAGCGCGTACAGTAAGCAGCAGACGGCGACATTGCACCTTTCTTACTCCAAACAAAATACTTTCAATGGCAGTACATACATGCACATCAACCAACGTACAACTGTTCCCACAGTGGAGAACACATCACACATGTACACGCCTACATACCTGCACCCAGAAGGCGACGTAGAGCAGCAGAAGAGCAGCGATTCCCCCGTGGAAGGCCAGAGCTGAGAGGAGAGGCACACCCCCGGAGGGAAAGGCCTTGAGATTCACTCCTAGCACCGCCAGCTGTGCAGTGGGAAGGGGTGGAAAGCGGTGGAGGAAACAAGTGACGGGGTGGATAAGAGGGCAAGGAGCAGGCAGTTATGAGAAATCTAAGAGATGAAGATGAGAAGAGGAATCAATGAGTGGGAAGGGATAGGTTGTTGAGTTGTTTCGAGATTTGAGATGAGAAGCGGTGTCTCCTCCCACAAGCAGACATACCCCCACATGCAAACATACTCCCCACCCTCACATACCCCCACATGCAAACATACTCCCCACCCTCACATACCCCCACATGCAAACATACTCCCCACCCTCACATACCCCCACATGCAAACATACTCCCCACCCTCACATACCCCTTGCACACGAATAACTTCACAACCCACGTACCCCCACGAGCAGCAGCACGAGCGGCAGCAGCGCGAGCGCGACAAACGAGTACGAGACAACGACCGCCGGCCGGGGGTCCGGCTTGCGGAAGATGTGCGCGATCTCGGGCTTGGCAGCGAATCGCTCAACCAGGGACTCTGGGCGGGCGGGCAGCTTGGGGGCAGTCTCAGGCGCCACAGGCAGGTCGAGGTCGACAGTGCCCAGCTGCCAGTCGAATGAGTTATCCATGACTTGATCGCCGATGATGAGCTTGAGAGTGTACTCGCCCGAGTGGTAGAACAGGCGGTCCATCAGCTCCAGCAGCTCCTGTTAAGCACACGGGAGGGGGGGTAGAGAAACGGTGCAAGGGAGTGGGAGGGAGTGAGGAACAGGGAAGAGGGCGGGCGGGCGGGCAGTCTCAGGGGCAACAGGCAGGTCAAGGTCGACAGAGCCCAGCTGCCAGTGGAAGGCATTATCCACTGGCAGCTGGGCTCCAATAATGAGCTTGAGAGTGTACTCGCCCGCGTGGTAGAAGAGGCGGTCCATCAGCTCCAGTAGCTCCTGTTGCGTGAGTGGGAAGGGATGGGAGGGGATGGGAGGGGATATCGAGACGGTGCAAGGGAGCGGGAGGGAGTGAGGAGAGCAAAGACGGGGGAGCAAGTGAGTCGAAAGGGGTGACCAAAGAGCCGCCCCATCAGCTCCAGTAGCTCCTGTTGGCGTGGAGAAAGGGTGAAGTGAAGGCAGGGCGAATTGGGGGAATGAGGAACGAGAAAGTGAGGCAGGGGAGTGTTGCTTAAGGGGTGTGGCTTAAGGGGTGTGGCTTAAGGGGGTGTGGCTTAAGGGGGTGTGGCTTAAGGGGGTGTGGCTAGAGAAGGTATTACAAAAGGAAGACCAGAGCATAGGACAAGCAGGCTTGCAGGGCAGTGAACAGGCCAGAAGGGCAGTAGCTGGAAAGGCCGAACTCACGAGCTGAACTGAGAGGGTGCTGCCGGATGGCTTGAGAAGGAAGGAGTATGCCATTCCAATGCTATTCACCAGCTGCAGCACCGCCTGCAGAGCACAGAGGAAAGGGTAAAGAACGAACGAATGCGAAAGGGAAAAGGGAAAAGATGTGGCAACAGTCTCATAACGAATAGGCACAGGAAGCAAGAAGTATGCTAGGCACCCTTTACCTAGTGCAGATTTCTACCTTCCAGAGGTGTATGAAAGCAAGGAGTGTTCTAAGGCGCCCCTTACCTGGTGGGGAACAAAGGCTTTCCCCGAGGGTGTGGCGAGGGAGAGAGACACGCGCAGCTTCTGCAGGTGGGTGGCTGACAGGTCGGTGAAGTTTGTCCTCTTCTCAAAGTCCAGCCTGGCGGGGAAGGGGCGGGGGGGCGGGGGGGAGAAGGTGAGCGGGGGAGAAGGTGAGCATGGGAGAGTGGGAGGGTGGAGGATATTAGGAGCCAAAACGAACCCTTACACTGCATGGAGAAAGAAAACAAGAAAACACTGCTCTTACTAACCTCAACACACCACAGCTTAGCGGACATGCACCCGATAAAAACTCGCACTCACACTGGCCCCTTGAACTGGGACATACTATTACACAGGGCACACCCATACCAGGGCACTCCCTGCCTCTCCTCACTCACTTCTTCTCGGCCTCAGGAGTGGCGCCATCGCTGTCAAGCACAGCCACAGACACGCTGGTGACTGCCATGGAGGCAGAGAGAAGCAGAGGGCGCTCCACTGATGCGCTGCCGACAATG
The DNA here is from genome assembly GCA_947470075.1 of Closterium sp. Yama58-4. Classification (NCBI taxonomy): domain Eukaryota; kingdom Viridiplantae; phylum Streptophyta; class Zygnematophyceae; order Desmidiales; family Closteriaceae; genus Closterium; species Closterium sp. Yama58-4. The sequence goes on along the minus strand of CANIUD010000278.1, from coordinate 174,735 downwards.
AAGGCCGATTCCTCAGGAGGGGTGATCTGCAGAGGATGGAAAGGTGGTAAAGAGGAGTGTGGAAAGGGGAGAAGAAGCACCAGGTGGTTAAGAGGCTGTCAATGCCACGGACACAGAGAGCAGCAGCGGGCGCTCCACTGAAGCGCTGCCGACAATGAAGGCCGATTCCGCAGGGGGGGTGATCTGCAGAGGATGGGAAGGTGGTAAAGAGGAGTGTGGAAAGAAGCACGGGGTGATTAAGAGGCTGTCAATGCCACGGACGCGGAGAGCAGCAGCGGACGCTCCACTGATGCGCTGCTGACAATGAAGGCCGATTCAGCAGGGGTGTGATCTGGGAGCGAGGAGGGTGGGGCGGAGATAGGCGGGCACAGGTGGCTGAGATTAAGCAGGGGGGGGTGATCTGCTGTCCCTGATATTAACTCCATTGACTACCGTGACTTGCACTGACTTTAGCCTCTCACCTTGAACTTGATCGAGTACACCCCCAGGGTTGAGGCCTTAGAGATTGGCTTGGCGGAGAAGGAAGTGCCGTCCTTGCCTGCTGTGAGCTCCTTGCCTGATGACATACATACATGCATGCATAGACTCCAATCCAAGGGTGGGGGACTCGTCATCACACCTTGAACTTGAGCGTGTAGACTCCAAGGGTAGAGGCCTTGGAGAATGGCTTGGCGGAGAAGGAGATGCCGTCCTTGCCTGCTGTGAGCTCCTTGCCTGATGCAGCACTGCCACCCCCGATAGTGGCACTCTGCAGCTTCACTGCCACGCCTGGTACCTTGCCTCCCAGCGCTGTTGTCACACTCACCTGCAGTCACACAAGAGGGGGGGAACCGGGGGGGGGGGGAGAGGTTGAACACGTGGGGATGAACTAGGGATGGAAGGGATGGTGGCACTCCACAGTTTCACTGACCCCACGCCTGGCACCTTCCCTCCCAGCGCTGTTGTCACACTCACCTACAGTCACACGGATGGGGGTGCAGGTGTGGGGGTGCAAAACGAGAATGTGAACGTTGGCAGGGAGGTGGACTGGCAATACAGAGTGCAAATCAGCCAGGAATCAACGGCAGGGGTGGCAGAGTGGGGACGTGAGGATGGGAGTGAGGATGGAGAATGTAGATGTGAGTGAGAACAATGAGGTGTGGCCAACTCTGAGTGCGTATCAGCCTGCAGGCACAGAAGGGAAGAGCTGTGACAGGAGTAGAATGAGCGTGCTTTTAGGGAGCTGGAGGGAGGACTTACAATGAGTGTGCTTACAGAATGCGGGAAAACTCACAGTGAGTGTGGGGTCAGCAGAAATTGAGATGTGACTGGGAGACGAGAGGAAGATGGGCACAAAGATGCTGCAGTGAGCGGATGGACTTACGGTGAGCGTAGGGTCTGCAGGGAATGTGCTTACAGGGGGCAGGAGGACTTACGGTGAGCGTGGGGTCAGCAGAGATAGAGATGTGGCCGGGAGATGAGAGGAAGATGGGCACAAAGATGCTGCAGTGACCGTGGGGGGGAAATGAGGGGGGGTTGGATGAACGGGTGGGCTGGGGGAGGGGAGAGGAGACTTTTGGACGGAGGGGAAGGAGTGTGAACGGGGTAAGTTTGAGGGGGAGATTGAGAGGAGGGCGGAAGTTGGAAGACAGGGGGGTGGGGGGGGGGGAGAGTGGGATGGGGGAAGGGATTATGGAAGGTAGACAGGATGACTGAAGAGAGGAGGGCGGGGTGTACACTTTGTGTTCCATTAGAAAAGCATACAACCGGAGGAGGGCGAAGAAAGCGGATCAGAAGACTAGAGTGAGATACCGATTGAGGAGACTGTACGAGAGCAAGCAAGTGTGGCGATAAAAAAGGACAAGGGAGCACAGGAGGAAGGAAGAGGGAAGGAACAGTGTAGCGTACAGCTCATCGGACGTCTGACAAATCCTTTCAACCCGTTCCCTTCCCCGGCCCCTCTCAGTTCCTCAGCCTACTCATGGGAAGCAAAGCGAGCGCTTCTGCCCAAGCAGAAGTCTCCCGCCCCCTCTTCCCTCGCCCCCTCTTCCCTCGCCCCCTCTTCCCTCGCCCCCTCTTCCCTCGCCCCCTCTTCCCTCGCCCCCTCTTCCCTCTCCCTGCCCCCCCCCGGCCTCCCCCCCGGCCTCTCCTCTGTTCCTTGAGCAACTCACGGGTTGTTATCAAGCACTGCGAGGGCCTCAGCCCAGGCAGCAGTCTCCGCCAGTGACAGAGGCAGTGCCGCCACCAGATAGCGCTCAGCCTCCCACTCTTCCCCTCCCCCTCCCTCCCCATTCCCTCCCTCCCCCTCCCTCCCCATTCCCTCCCTCCCCCTCCCTCCCCATTCCCTCCCTCCCCCTCCCTCCCCATTCCCTCCCTCCCCCTCCCTGATCCTCAACCAACTCACGGGTTGTTATCAAGCACTGCGAGGGCCTCCGTCCAGGCAGCCGCCTCCCCCTCAGTCTCCCTCCCCCCCCCTCTTCCCCCTTCCCCTCTTCTCTTTTGCCCCTTCCCCCTCCCTTCTCCCTGTTCCACTACCAACTCACGGGTTGTTATCAAGCACAGCAAGAGCCTCAGCCCACGCCGCAGCCTCCGCCAGTGACAGAGGCAGCGCCGCCACCAGATAGCGCCCCGCCTCCGCCACCTTGGGGGGGCGCACGGCGAGCGGGGAGGCGAGGGTGGAGGCGAGCGCGAGGTAGCCCGTGATGGCGGAGGCCGTGGCGACGAGAGCCCCGCCCTCCGCGGGGGAGGCTGAGAAGAATGAGACGGCGTTGCCACTGGGGTCCGCTGGAAGAGTGGGAGAAGCGGGGGGAGGGGAGGAGGGGGTGGGGGTTCGAAGGGAGTAAGGGGGGAGGGTGGGGAGGGAGGGACGGGAGGGGGGACACGGGGCGCAGGTGGTGGGGCAAAGGGGCAGGGTGAACGGAGAGAGGGGAGGCGAGCGTGGAGGCGAGCGCGAGGTAGCCCGTGATGGAGGGCGCGGTGGCGACGAGAGCCCCGCCCTCCGCTGGGGAGGCTGAGAAGAATGAAACGGCGTTGCCACTGGGATCCGCTGGACGTAGGGGGAGAAGCGGGGGGGGTTGCAAAGGAGTCGGGATAGAGTGGGGAGGGGGGAAAGGGGAGGGAGGAGTGGACGAGAAAAGGGGGAAGTCGGGGAGGGAGGGATGGGAGAGGGGGCACGGGGCGCAGGGGTTTGGGGGAGAGTGAGAAAGAGGCAGGGTGAAGGAGGGGAGGGGAGGAGAGGGTGGAGGCGAGCGCGAAGTAGCAAGCGAGGGCTGATGCCCTGGCGACGAGAGAGCTGCCCTCCGCGGGGGAGGCTGAGAAGTACGAGACGGCGTTGCCACGAGCAGGGGGAGTTGTAGTGGGGGCGGGAGTTAACGAAGCAAAGGTAGGGTGAAGGAAGAGAGGCGAGGAAAGGGTGGAGGCGAGTGCGAAACAGATGTGAGGGCTAGCGCAGTGGCCAGCGCGGTGGGGGAGAGATCCATATGACTACTTGAGCGCTGGGAGAAGAGCGACACTTGAATTGATTCAACAACAGTGCACGACAAAGGGCTTTGCAACAAAAAAGGAGCTGTTCCTTACAGTCAGTTGTGAGGAGAGAGAAGAGCGAGCCAACAGCATCTGTAACAGCAGACACCTGCCACATAGCGGAGCGAAGCATTGCCGCATGCACACAATGCACACATCAGAGCACTGTCACGTGAACACACAGAGCACAAATACATCGACGCACTCAAAAGCGAGCTAAGAAACTCCATTACCACACCCCACCTTCTCATCCATCCCTGTTCCTACCTCCTTCTCACCATCATCACCTGCTTCTCATCCACCAGCCCCAGCTCCTTGAGTGCAGCCAGTGCCTCGAGAACCACGCCCGCAGCACCACCACGCTGCACCTTGCCGCACCACTACCACTCCCTACCAACCCATCAATCCTCACCTGCTTCTCATCCACCAGGCCCAGCTCCTTGAGTGCAGCCAGAGCCTCGAAAGCCACGCCTGCAGCAGCCACGGACCCCTGGCCGTTCTTCCCCATCGCCCATGTGCCATCCGCCTGCTTCAGTGCCTGTTGTCGTACCATAAGACTCGATATCATTTTGATTTTTGTTTTCTTCTCAAAAAAAGGACGGAACAAGTCATGCAGGTGGCAACGAACACAAGACAAGGTGAACAACGCAGCCACAAGTACGCTAGCGCCGAACGTAATGCGGGGCTGTGAAGGTATTTTGGAGGCGCCTAAAAAGACGAACATGGGACGAGGTGAACAACACAGCCACAAGTACACTAGCGCCGAACGTAATGCGTGGCTCTGAAGGTAGCGGTGTGGATGAGAGAGAGGCTTACGAGGATAGCAGCAGCAGCCTTCTTGAGGCCTGACGGCACGGACCCAGTGCTCCACTTGTTGGCCTGTTAGTACCAATGGTGTTCGGTTGGTTGGAACATTCGTGGGGGAAAGGCAGAGAAAGAAGCAATGCACAATGCGCAATAAGGCGAGGGTTGAAGAGAGGCAGGTGATTGCCGTGGCGACCGTTTTGAAGACCTGCCTGAAGGCACGGACCCAGTAATTCACTCCACTTGTTGGACTGCTAGTACCATGTTGTTTGTTTGAGCATCCATAGGGGAGAACGGCAGGGATGGTTTTGTTTGGTATTACCAGCAAGTAAGCTCGCCCTCTCTCTCTCTCCCTCCCATATATCTCTCGAACATGTCTCCTTGGTTAACCTTGAGGATCTGGGTGTCGGCTGGTCGAGGGACGAAGAGGATGCTGGTGCTGCGGACAAAGGAGGCACCCTCTCTCTGTCTGCCCCTCCCTATCTCTCGAAACGGACTCCTTCCCTCACCTTGACGATCTGCGTGCCGGCTGCCGCGCAGAAGGGCAGATCGAGGGACGAAGAGGATGCTGCTGTTGAGGACAAAGGAGGCTCCGCTCACACCAAATGAGCTCGCTCTCTCTGTGCCTCACTCTATCCCTCAGAAGCATCAACTTCACTCACCTTGAGGATCTGCGTGCCTGCCGAAGCGTAGAACAGCTGGTCGAGGGACGAGGAGGATGCGGCCGTCGAGAAGAGAGTCTCCACTTCCTGCGAACCAAGGAAGGAGGTGCGAAAGATATAGAGTGTGCATGGCCACAGAGGAACATTCATATATGGCCAGCATACCATGATAATGAGAATCAACAAATAATCAAGTAACACAGAAGCCTCGCCTTGGCTTGGAAAAGGCGGAGCGTTACCTTGGCAACGGCGGAAGCCCCCTTGCACCCAAGCGCAGCAGCGATCGAAACCTTCTGAAAGGCCTCCTCGGCTAACGTGGCTTACAAGGGTCTCACCTTGGCTTTGAAAGAGGACAAAGCGTTACCTTGACAACGGCGGTAGCCCCTTTGCACCCGAGCGCAGCGGCGATCGAAACCTTCTGGAAGGCCTCCTCCGCTGACGTGGCGGCGGGAAGCTTCTTCAGCCACGCGCAGAGCTTGGCCGAATCGAGCGACGATTTCGAGACGACGCTCAGGAGCTTGACTGCCTGAAAGGTTTCCTTCAAACTGGCGAGATGAGAAACGGTAGGTGGTGGAAAGGGAGAATGCGACGGCAGCATACGATGAGATCAGAGCACAATATGACGTGTGAATTGCGAATGAAAAATCGATTACTCCACAAGAATTTCGCCCATTTCTTTCTAATGACGAGACGAGAAATACGGGCGTTTCGTCTCCCCAGCAATAATTGACTGTTATAACAGCTGGTCATGGGATCTGAAACGGCAAACACGAGAGCGTAACATGGTAACCAGCAGCTCTGGTCACCAATAGCCGGCTCATTTCAGAATCCGGTTTCACGATCTAACCATGTAAGTTTAACAACCGTCGAGAAAAGACGGTCAGAAACGATCTGATTAGCGGAGAAAGGAAAATCTGAAGCCTTTCAATCTTGTAATCAGTGACGCGAGGATCTGATCCCGTCCGACTAATGCCACTTAATCCGCATAAAGACAAATAATAACACTTTCAACCGGGACGTAAGAGCCATCTTTGAAAAGGATAGTACCAAAATGTTTTCATGATTGACGAAGGAGACGCATTGAAGATTCACAGCAACGAGGATTTTGAGTCTACTGCGACAACACATGAAGTCCTTTGAGTAAAATCTCACCTGCCGTAGGAGCCGTCTTCCGACGGAACTGCGAGAGTCTTTGCTGCTTCCACGGTTGCTAACGGCGACGCATTGACGATAGCCGCGCAAGACCCGGCGAAGACGAGGGAGATAATAGCGAGGATGGCCATGAATCCGCGCGATGCTGCACACATGGCACCAGAATGAACTTTCGAAACAGTCACCAGATGCGGAGAAGGCAATTCTGAGATTTCTAAAATACCCCACAGAGTCCAGAATTGATAACTTGATCTCGAGCACCTGACAGCAGGATCTGGTGAGTCAATCTACGACGAAGCTAAAATACACACAAAGGCACTAATCAGCTGGAAAGCCTACCTGAAGCAGTCGCCATTGCTAGGATCCGTGGCCAGGGAGAATTCCGAGACAAGACCGAGAGATCCAAAATTTGAGCCTTGGGATTGCCCCTCAGACGACAAAGTGCAGAAAGAGCGGATCAGCGATCACGGGGTGGATGGGGATGGGTGGGATGGGAAAGATGCTGAGACCTAAGCGAACTCTTGCGATCGTGATGAGATCTGTTACAATTACCGGGTAATCGCGATAGATTGCATTGATAATTTTGACAAACATTTCCGTATTAATTGTGTGAACAGCTAGCTAATCAACTATACAACAGAATATACGTTGCAAAACCTTAAATTCATTTGCCAACTTTGGAAACCATGAACAAAACCACATCGTTCCCACCAGCATGCAGATCAGCAGGGCACCTGCAGACACACACACACGAAGAGACATTAATCAATCTGGCATAGGAAACACGTTCCCTACACAATAGCGCACACTCTCCCCCTAAAGACAAAGCTATTTCCTTGCTTAATGAAAGAACTCAATGAATTCCCCTAGGAGACGCACATAGACTGGGATGCAGAAAAGGCAGTTCAAGATATGGAGAGGGCGTTAGCTATGTGGGTACCATTGGAGTGCACCAAAGCTACTTGAGCTAAGTTGCTTCACCCTCCCACAAGCACATTATCTCTCCAGCTCTAAGCTTTGGTCTGTGCCACACGAACATCTCTTAAGGCTATCAGAAGCTTGATAAGAGGGCCTAAGAGACCATTATGTGGCAGCAAAACAACTGCACGCCATGAATCGGGCGCCAATATTTGGATCGTCCTTTAGTGAGGTTCAGATGTCTCACCTCTTTGTTCCTCTGCACGCTTAATCAGCGGATGGAAATGACTCAGAAACCTGACAGACGGCTGGCACTGCAGCAAGCTCAGAGTCGCACGTGCGCTCGGAAAGCACGCAGGACGTGAGACAGGGACACAAGCGCCTGGATGTGACAATACATGTTACAGAGACTCGTGAAAAAAACTTGGAAGTTAATCTGCAATGTAAGCGAATGTCCAGTAAGCGAACGTCCGGGCAGCACACAGGAGGGATGCAGCTGGTATTGCAAGGAAGAGCGGTGGTCGATCCATTTGCAATAGCCTCAACGAGAGGGTCTTTATCTGGAGGAACTTGCCGACAGTAAGCGATCAAGACGGATGAAGCGGAAAAATAACGATGTAAAGAACAAATCACCGACGACGGAACGTGAATAAAACGAAAATGAACATGTGAAATAGTATAGAGCTACCATGTTATGTCATAACGTCGATATGAAATTGACTGGTCGAAACTAGCCAGGAGCAGATCTTCAAGTCAACGCTTCACGTGTCATAGCGAGTAGTATCCCGCTACGTGTCTTCATCACACTGACGCAGGTTTCCAGCCATGGCTACGGAACAACAGCCGTCATAAACATCACAAGGCCGGCGCGGTAAAAGGCTCGGAGTCGAAGATGACATACCCCATTATGAAGAGTGAGAAAGTGGCTGTGGTTGGTGGTTTCACCTTCATCCAAAATCATTACGAGCCAGAACATGGACAGCAAACGATGTTTCCGATATTAACAGCTAGGCTGTATGCTATTGTTGTTCGAGGTACTCTATTGACTGTAGCACAATCCTGACTGCTTGTGTGTAGGTGTAGAGCTGATGGACTTCGCTCTGACCACCAGTTCTGTGATGCGATCCTGCCCTGCAGCCCAAACACGGAAATCATGCCCATCAAATGGCCATTGGCCACGCCACACAGCCGTTTTGTCCTCTGGTCGCGCCTATCGATTTTTGGAGCAAGGAAACTCGAGGGTTACTTTCTGTAAGTGTAGATTTAAACCTGTGAACCCTGTCGTACCATAATGGACCCATCTATAACATGTGATACCCAGCTTTCAGCTGTCCGACCAAGTCTCGATAACGGCTGCACCACACGACGGAGTTTAGAAAGGTTATGAACAGATTTCTAGAGACTTCCAGCCTTCAGCCTTCTTTTCTTCGCCCGTACGAAGGCGAAGAAGCAGAGACTGACGTACTGTATACTGTAGTACAACAGGTCACTGCTCGCTTCGCCTTTCGCTCTCGTCGGTCTCCCCACTTGGGGCACTGTGGTTGACCCTTTGGTGTTGGTTCTGCTCTGCGCCGTGGTTTCTCATCTCATCTCATCGCTGGCAACTGTGACCCTCTTGCCTCGGTCGGCTCCTCGTTCGTGCAGCAAGCAAGCACTCGCGCCAGTACTCAAACCTCAATCGCCTCCTCGCTCCTTAGAGCCTACGATGTGGTTTTGTGTGATAAGCCTGATCCATTCCCTTCCTGGTGTAACTAAGCAATAGGTGGGGGAAGGGGGAGAGGCGTTCACGCAAAGGTGGACTGGTATCCTCCTGCCTTCACAATCGCAGCTGCCTTAGCTTACACGATAATCCAGGACTAGGCTTGGCCCCCTCATTCTGTCCTCAATTTTGTTTTACCGAATTTCTCGTTTTCGTAAACGGTATTTCTCGCTTTCCTCTACCGTGTACCAGTCGTACCTAGTCTTGAAGCCGGCATTATTCTCGAGGAAACTCATTGTCGAAAACAGCAGCTGTATCAGACACGCTGGCCTGTTTTCAGTCTTCACCTACTGCTCGAATATTTTCCGACAAATATTTCCCGTCAACGACTTCCCGTCAATGAGTTTCAGTCAGCCCATAGCCCGTCGCTTTTCGCGCTAGTGATACGGCCTCTCGTGCAGATCTTGACGCAGCTTACGGCAGTCGCAGCTGAATCATCGTCCGAAAGCGAAGTGCCTCTGTTTTCCGAAAGCGAAGTGACTTTAGATCTTTTCAGCTCACATGTCATCAGCTACGCGGACCCGTACGAGTAACATTTTCGTTTTTCGTCCCTTTTCGCGTAACCTAACGACTCTCATTCGCAGCCTGGACTCTAACCTCGGACTACAGGAAGTTCCCTAGGCAAGTTGCAAGTATCAGAAGCAAGCTGAATAGCAAGCATATCTGGAAGCCACAAGTCCGACAGAGCTGATACTGCACCAGATATTAGCTGTTAGGCCTATCAGCTGACCTTCCTTCCGATCGGCTGACCTTCCTTCCAATCAGCCGGCCGCTGTTCTCATGTTTCCGCATCGCGGCAGTGCAGCACCAACCGTCCCTCCGTTCCTCTCCGCCCCCCCGCCCCACTCCCAAGCCCCCACCATGTCCCTAGAGCCGCTCTCTCTCCCCTCCCTCCTCTCCCTCCCCGTCGAAGCTGTTTCCGCAAAGCTTCGCTCCACACCGCCCGCGCATTTGGAGCAGCTTCGCGTCTCGCTATGGGACATCCTTGGTACGCCCGACCGCAAGCCGGAGTTTCTCTCCCTCCAGCGCCTGCTTATAACGCGTACGGGCGCCGGCGCGGTCCTCACCGCGGAGTCGCTCTCCCGCGCGCACTACACGCATCTGAAGATCCTCGTCGCTGTTCGGACCGGCATCCAGGCGTTTCTGCACCCCGATATAGCCATCCCGCCAACGTCTTTAATCGAAATCTTCCTCCGCCGTCGCTGTCAGAACATGGCCTGCCAGAGCCCGCTTCCCGCGGGCGGCTGCCGCTGTCGTTTCTGCACGACGGGCAACGGCGACCCGGGGGAATCCGGCCGGGCGGGAGCAGATGGGGGAGCGACAAATACCGCCGGAATTTCCGGTACCACCAGCGCCAACACCTCCGGTGCTATGACCAGGGGTAACTCTGGGGCAGGCACTAGCGCTGGTATTGCTTCTGACACGGAAATTGGCGGGGGATTTTGCAATTTGTGCATGTGTGTCGCATGCGGAAAATTCGATTTTGACACCAACACGTGTCGCTGGATTGGATGCGATTTTTGTCTTCATTGGTGCCACACGGATTGCGCGCTCCACATGGGGTTCGTGCGCCACGGCGCAGTGGGGGCTGGGGGAAGCGCGGGCGGCGCTGGGGGAAGAGGCGGAGGGCAGGCGGGCGGGGGTGCTGCGGAGGGCTCCGCGGACGGGGCGACGGCGGGGACGAGTGCGCAGTTCGCGTGCCCCGCGTGCGCGCGGTCGTCGGAGCTGTTTGGGTTCGTGCGCGACGTGTTCCGCCTGTGCTCCGCGCAGTGGGACGCGGAGGCCGCGCGGAGGGAGCTGGAGTGCGTGGGGGGAATCTTCGGCGCAAGCACGGACGCGCTCGGGCGCGAGCTTGCGCGGAGGGCGGCGTTGGCGCTGAGGGAACTGCGGGAGGGGCGCAGGGCGTGCGCGGATATTTGTCGCGACATGCAGCTGTTTTTCGCCAGCAGTGAGTGGGGTGGGTGTCGTCTGGCTTGCTTGTATTCAAGCCGCCGTTTACAGAAGGTTACATGTATGGTTCGTGTGGCGTTATTGAGTTAGGGTTAGGGTATGTTTGCTCTCGTGTGCTCCCTTCGTCCTTTAACAGTTGATACGCTGTCCTGATTTGCTGTGTCCAACTTGTTGTTCTGAGTAGACTCATTGTCGTTTTCCTTTGCCTGTTGCCTTTTGCCATTACTCACTTGCTTCCTGCATCCTTCTCGACTGTTTTCCGCCATTTCCATCCTTTAGTGCTGCAGGCGCCTCGTTCGTCCACTAGTCTTCCCTTTAGAGTCGACTCAAAAGCTACCCCTAGTCTCCTCCCTTGTTTTTGCGTGGTCTCTAAGATGCCCTTATTTCCCGCCATCCCCATCCCTTCGTCCCGCAGGTGCCTCATTCGTTGCTGCTCCTCCCAATCCTGCCACCCCCGCCGCTTCAGCTGCTTCTGCTCCTCACCCTCCCCCAACAATGGCCCCTCCTGCTCCTCCCGTCGCCGCATCTGCTCCCGTTGCTGCTGCTCCTGCTCCTCCTCCTCCTCCCCCTGCCGCTGCTGCTTCTACTGGCGCTTCTCCCATCCCTCCCATGGGCCCGGTTGTCTCCGCCATAGGCTCGGCCAGACCTGCTCCCGGGCTTCCCGGTCCAGGTTCGGGCCCTACCAGACCCAGCTCCGGCCCCACCGCGTCCACGTCAGCGCTTTCCAAACCTCCGTCTCTGCCTCGTTACCAGTCCAGCCTGGAAGCAGCGCGAGAGGCTCTGGCAGAATGTCATAGGGATGTACTAGGGAAGCGGAAAGAGGCAGCTGCGGTGGAGGAGGAGCGAGCGCGGAAGAAATGGCAGGTTCAGGAGCTGGAAGCGGTTGCTGCGTCGCGATTGGCAGACGCGGAACGAATGGAGAGAGAAGCGGCGGAAGCGAGGAAAGAGGTCGAGGTGCTGAAGATGATTATATCGGTGAAAAAAACGACTTCGGAGGAGGAGTTTCGGCGGAGAGGGGTGGATTTGGCGCTAGAGGAAGCAGAGGCTAAGTATCGGAAGATGTTGGGTGTGGTGCAGGCGTTGGAAAGGGAAGAAGGGCAGGGGGGGAGTGAGAAGGGGAAGGAGAGGGAGAGGGAGGGGGAAAGGGAGCGGGAGAGGGAGCGGGAGAGGGAACGGGAGAGGGAGAGGGGAAGAGAGAGGGGAAGAGAGGTGGGAGGTGAGGGGGGAAGAGAGAGGGAGCATGGTGAGGTTTCGTGGCCGCAGGTGGCAGATCAGAACAAACAGCAGCAGCATGCTCAGCAGCAGCAGCAGGTTCAGCAACAGCAGCAGCAGCAGCGACAGCAGCAACCGCAACAGCAACCGCAGCAGCACCAGCTGCACCAGATGCAGCAACAGCAGCAGCAGCAGCAACAGCAGCAGATGCAGCAGCAGCAGCAGCAGCAGCACCAGCAGCATCAGCAACAACAGCAACAACTCCATAATCAGTTTCAACAGCAGCAGCAACAGCAACAGCTACAACAGCAGCACCGGAATCATTTTCAGCATCACCATCAGCAGCAGCTACAGCAGCAGCAGCAGCAGCAGCAGCAGCAGCAGTCCAATCAGCAAAACCAGCAGCATCAGAACCAATACCTGTTGCAGCACCAGCAGCAGCAGCCGCAGCAGCAGCAGCCGCAGCAGCAACAGCAGCAGCAGCAGCAGCAGCAGCAGCAGCAGCAGGCGTGGCAAATGCAACACGCGATGCAGCAGCAGCAATCGAGGATGGGCGGTGGGCCTAGTAACGAGCCTCTTCCCAACACCAGCCAAGGACTCACACGCGGGACACCACCCCACGGAGCATCACAGATCTCACCAGCACAGGCAGTGCAAGCAGTGCAAGGAGCACAAGCAGTGCAGGCAACGCAAGCAACACGAGCAGCACCTGCATTACAGGCGGGGCAGGTAATACAGCGACCGGATGAGCAAGGAACCGCAGAGAGAGCAGCAGAGAGGGTAGGTGAGAAGGTAGGAGAAAAGGCGCCAACGCCCCAGCAAATTGCAGCACAACAGGAGGCTGAGGAGGTTCAGACGGCCAGACAGCTAGCCCGACAGCAAGTCGCACAAGAGCAGCAGAAGCAGCAGCAGAGGCAATTGCAGCAGCAGCAGCAGCGACAGTATCAACACGGGCTGCAGCAGCAGCAGCAACAGCAGCCGTATAGGGGGGAGGACGGTAAGAGCAGTGGGGGGAGGAGCTTGGGCGTGGAGTTAGGGAGTGAAGACTGCAGGAGAACTGAGGAGGGAGAATTAGAGGGAAGGAAGGAGAAGGTTCCGTGGTGGAAGTCGGAGGCGAGTAGGGGTGGAGAGCGGTTGGCAGACATGAACGAGGAGGCTCAAGGAAATGGGCAGGAGAGGTGCTTAACGCCCCATCATCATCAGCAGCAGCAGCAACAGCAGAATCAGCAGCAGCAGCATCAGAATCAGCTGCTGCAGCAGCAAAGGCGATTGGATCTGCAACAGCAGCAGCAGCAGCAGCAGCAGGGGCAGGGGCAGGGGCAGGGGCAGGGACAGGGGCAAGGGCAAGGGCAGGGGCAGGGACAGGGGCAGAAGAAGCGGAAACGGCTTGTTTTGGACTTAGAGGCTGACACGGTGGAAGAGCAGGAGGAGGAGATGGAGGAGGAGGAGGAAGGGGGAACGGGAAATAACCGTCCGAGACAACAGTTTTTGCAGCAGCATGAGCAGAGACTGCAGGGGGGAGAGGGGCAACGGGAGCAGCGTGAACAGCAGGCGCAGTGGGAGCGGCAGGGGAGGCAGGAGCAGTGGGAACAACAGGTGAGACAGGGGCAGCGGGAGCAGGAGGGACAGAGGGAGCAGCAGGAGCAGCAGGGACAGCAGGGACAGCAGGGGAGACAGGAGCAGCAGGAGCAGCGGGAGAGGCGGGAGCAGCGGGAGCAGGAGGGACAGAGGGAGCAGCAGGAGCAGCAGGGAAGGCGGGAGCAGAGGGAGCAGCAGGGGCAGCAGTGGAGGCTGGAGCAGCAGGAACAACAGGGGCAGCAGGGGCAGCAGGGGCAGGAAAAGAGGCAGCAGCAACAGCATAGAGTGGATTCGAGTACTTATGACAGCAGCAAAAGGCAATCACAGTTTGATGCTGTTACAACAGCTGAGAGACAGGGCCCCGAGGGGAGATACCTCACAGGGACTGATGGGGCAGCTTCTAGGGAGAAGGCGAAGGAAACGGAAGATGGGAGGGAGAGGGAGAGGGAGAGGGAGAGGGAGAGGGAGAGGGATAGGGAGAAGGAGAGGGAGAGGGTAAGGGAGAGGAATAGGGAGGAAAGGGAGATGGAATGGGAGAGGAAGAGGGAGAAGGAGAAGGAGAGGGAGAAGGAGAGGGAGAAGGAGAGGGAGAGGGAGAAAGAGAGGGAGAAGGATTGGGAGAAGGAGAGGGAGAGAGAGAAGGACAAGGAAAAGGAAAATGATCCAATGGAGGTAGAAGAAGTTGGGGCAAGGAATCAGAAGCAGGAGGGAAGAGAGAGAGGTGGGAGTGGGAAGGATCCGGGAGGCAGCAATGACAAGGGAGAACACGAAGGAGCCGTCAGAGAGGGGAAGGGACCTGCGGGCGTGAAGGGACCTGTAGGGGAAGAGAACATTACCGAAAGCCAGAAACAAGGGGATTTAAAAGGGCACGGCCGCTCAGCACAGGAGATTTCAGCACAGGACTTTTCAACTCTGTCAACTCTTCAGTCAACTCAGTCGAAGCAGCATGAGTTAAGCCAGGTTGAAACACGCTCCGTCTCCCCAAAGAGGCGTGATGCAGAGAGTGTGTCAACGGATGGGTATCTTGCGGTTGAGAGAGATAGTGAGAGGCAGAATGAAAAGGTCAAGGATATGGGTGAGCGGAAAGATAAGCACACGCAGAAGGATAGTTTGAGGGGTGAGGAGGAGGGTCAAAAGACCGCTGCTGCTTTGCAAGTGGGGCAACGGAGTCAAGAGGCGCGAGAGGTGGAAAAGGGGCAACAGGGACGCAAAGGGGGTCTGACAGTTACTGAGTTGCGGGGACCGGCAGTTGAAGAGAAGGCAAATAAAGACAAGGCAGATGAAGAGAAGGCAGGTGCTTTCGAACACTCTGTTGGCAGCAGAGCTGGTAGTTTGCCCCTGATGGCCCAGCCAAGGGGAGGTACGACTGGTGAGGGTACAGCTGGGAAAGGGGATACTGGGGAAGGTGCATCTGGGGAAGGTGTTCCTGGGGAAGGTACAGCTGGGAAGGGTACAGCTGGGGAAGGTACAAGTGGGAAAGGAGGTGTTATTGAGAAGGAAGGTGCTCCTTCGGTCAGTGATGTGGAAGAGGTGGAAGCAGGTGAAGGGACAGTGGCCAGGGAGAAGGGGCAGAGGGAGAAGGGGGAGAAAGAAAAAGGAGAGAGGGAAGAGAGGGAGAGGGAGGAAAGGGAGAGGGGAGAAGCTAGAGGGGAGGGAAAGGGGGATGAGGAGAAGGAAGGGAAGAGAGAAGGGGAAGGGAATGGGGGTTTAGCGGTCAAGAGAAAATCGAGCGTCGACGCTGCTACTGGTAGTGGTGGCACTGATGGTGGTATGGATAAAGTGAGGCCAGGAGGAGTAGGAGAGAAGGATGGTAGGGAGGTGAAGGGAGGGGAAAAAGGGAAGGGAGGGGCGGGGGAGGAGGGGGGTGGAGGGAAGGAGGGAAAGTGATGGGAGGAGAATGAGTGAGGGCTGTTAGGAAGTGGGGTGGAGGGAGTTGGTGAATGCCAAACCAGAAGTTGCGAGACGTGAGAAAGGATTCAGGGGAATGTCTTTTAAAAAATTTATCGAACATGGACTTCGGTCCTTATGAGTAAGGGAGTTAGCCGTGTGAGCAGCTTGAGTGTAGACGACACGACAAAATACCATAATTTGTGGTGTTGTGTTATGTGGTGGTGAGATGGTAGATTGGAGGCGTGTTGTATGGTTTGTAGATAGTGTCCGTCAGCTTAACTGGATGGACCACTGTTCGTGATGATACTGCTGACTCCGGATGTGCGAATTCGACAGGGCCAATTGGATTATCGCAAATGTTCTGTTAATAAACCTCTTGCTGAGTTTGTTCTTTGTTTATGGTTGCTTTGTTACTAAGTTCTTTACAACCACTGGTAGGTGACTTGAGTCGTTGTACGCGATTGTGGCATTGCAAGAGCAATACAGTAACACACTCACCCCCTCCCGTCTTTTTTCTGATCGCTCCTCTCTCGATACTCGCGCGCGACTGCACGATCATAATCGCTTCTTTCGCGCCGTTTGCGGTGATAGTAAGACTATTCTAGCATATGCAGGAAAGCGGTTTCCATGGAAACCGGGGTTTCAGTGGGAAAGGAAGCTGGCTTGTTGGTGGTAGACCCCGCGCCGCGTGCGGCGGAGATTAAGGAGGCGAAGGACCGGCGGTGGGATCGTAGCGAGATTCGCGGCATGTGGGAGTTTGCTTCGATACTCGATTTTTTCAGAGTAATTACTCGCGTTCGTGCGTCGCAAGCGTGGAACAAGCGTGGCCTGGCCATTGATTTCACGGTTGCGAACAGGACTTTCCGCGGTTACCGGCCCTTAGTACAGTAGTATGATAGCATGAAAACGTTTCACCGTCTTCCTTTTTTTATTGCTATATTGGATAGATTTCGTACGCTATATTGAATCCCGAAGCCCAATTCCCGCAGCGGCAAATGTGCGCAGATGGCGATTCAGGCTTTCTCGCGTCGCGCTCCCGCGTCGCATCGCCGCGATCAGCTAATCATGGCCTCCGCATCCATCGCGCGTCGTCGCTTTGATACCTCTTACCAGCTGCTTTCGCAATATGCTCATGCTTCATTCTCTCCTTCCTGCCCAAATCCATCACGATTTTCTCCCAGATTTTCCGGGAGCCGCTACAGCTTAGCATCGACGCTACAGCCGAAGACATCGAAACGGCTCTGCTAACCCCGGAGCCGTCTCCGCTACTTAAAGACATACACATTACACTTCTTAAGGTGACTAGGGTTTGCTCGCAGCGCCACGCGACTTGACATCACTGCCGTATGGCGGTTCGTCGTTGCGTCGGGCATCCATCCTAACGTAACGCAGCGTTATTTCCTTTACGTAGCGCTTGTTCGGTTGACGGAATCCGTTAGGGTTAGTCGGCGTACTGTAGGCGGCAGCGCTTGGCATCTGCTATCAGCCTGTCGATGCTTATCAGTAGAGTGGTCACCTTTTGACAATGTCTGTCTTTCGCCAGTGGTTTCACTTCGCAAAAATCATCGTTTCTTCAGGCGTTCAGGCACTCAGGCACTCAGGCATTCAGTCTTTCAGGCATTCATTCATTCAAGGATTCAGGCTTTCAGGCATTCAGGCTTTCGGCCATTCAGGCTTTCAGGCATTCAGGCATGCAGGATTTCAGGCTCTCAGGCATTTAGGCTTTCAGGCTTTCAGGCTTTCATGCTTTCAGGCTTTCGGACACACAGCATATCAATTATAATCATGGAGCACCCAAAGTTTGCTCTTCCCGGTTCATGTTTGAACTCGTGACCAGATACAAACAATTGGGCCAAGAACACTGAACCTTTTTCTCCCCCCCAATCACTTGCAGGGCATTCAACCGTTCAACCGTCCACCAGCGGACCATCGCACATGGGCCACACTGGTGTGCCGTCGCGTGCACAACACATGGCCGCAGGTATCCATGAATCATACACTATACATGCCATGTGTGTGTGCCTGTGTGTGGTGCATGCACGCCATGTATGTAGTGCATGCATGCCTTTGGAGTTTGCATGCCTGTGCATGCCACGAACAACGCATTGCTGCAGATACTGCATACATGCACGCATGAAGCTTCTGCGTCTGTCCCTCCTCCCTTCCCTAGCATGCAAGTGAAAACTTATCCTCATTCCCCACGATCTATCCTCCCTCTTAACGTCCTATCTCCACGTTTGTGCGTGCGTGCGTGTGCGCGATTTTCCTTGTGTGCGTGCGAATGTGTGTGTTCCTGTGTTTCCGTGTGTTTCAAACCAGGTGGCACCAGGGATTTGCCCTCTCTATTCCTGTCAAGGGTAAGTGGCTTCTTTCTGGCTTAGAATGCACTCTGTGCAACTCTCGCTCCTGCTTTCCTGCTCCTTATGCCCCTCTCATAAGGACCGTTTCTCCTCCCAACCTCTCCCCCATTTGCCCTTCTCACCCCTCATGCGCCCACCTCTCCTCCAATGTGCCTGCCTCGTCCCCCCGTCTCGTGCCCCCACCTCCCCCCCCCACCCCCGCCCCCCCCTCCCCGCGGTCACTTACCTTGCACCAGCGCTGAGGCAGAGCTCTACTTTTGAGACGTCTCAAAAGTTCCCCACCTCCCTCCCTCCCACCCCCGCCCCCTCCCCGCAGTCACTTACCTTGCACCAGCGCTGAGGCAGAGCTCTACTTTTGAGACGTCTCAAAAGTTCCCCACCTCCCTCCCTCCCACCCCCGCCCCCTCCCCACAGTCACTTACCTTGCACCAGCGCTGAGGCAGAGCTCTACTTTTGAGACGTCTCAAAAGTTCCCCACCTCCCTCCCTCCCACCCCCGCCCCCTCCCCACAGTCACTTACCTTGCACCAGCGCTGAGGCAGAGCTCTACTTTTGAGACGTCTCAAAAGTTCCCCACCTCCCTCCCTCCCACCCCCGCCCCCTCCCCACAGTCACTTACCTTGCACCAGCGCTGAGGCAGAGCTCTACTTTTGAGACGTCTCAAAAGTTCCCCACCTCCCTCCCTCCCACCCCCGCCCCCTCCCCACAGTCACTTACCTTGCACCAGGGCTGAGGTGGAGCTCTACTTTTGAGACGTCTCAAAAGTTCCCCACCTCCCTCCCTCCCACCCCCGCCCCCTCCCCACAGTCACTTACCCCATAGAGCACCAGGGCTGAGGTGGAGCTCTATGCTTCGCACTCCCTGCCCGATCGCGTGTGCGTCTTGATCCCCCCATGTGCCCACCTCTCCCCCCTCCTCCTCCCCTCCACCTCGTCCCCCTACCTCGTCCCCCCCACCTCGTCCCCCTCACCTCTTCCCCCCTACCTCGTCCCCCCCACCTCGTCCCCCTACCTCGTCCCCCCCACCTCGTCCCCCCCACCTCGTCCCCCCTACCTCGTCCCCCCCACCTCGTCCCCCTCACCTCTTCCCCCCTACCTCGTCCCCCCCACCTCGTCCCCCTACCTCGTCCCCCCCACCTCGTCCCCCCCACCTCGTCCCCCCCACCTCGTCCCCCCACCTCGTCCCCCCCACCTCGTCCCCCTACCTCGTCCCCCCCACCTCGTCCCCCCCACCTCGTCCCCCTCACCTCTTCCCCCCTACCTCGTCCCCCCCACCTCGTCCCCCTACCTCGTCCCCCCCACCTCGTCCCCCCCACCTCGTCCCCCCACCTCGTCCCCCCCACCTCGTCCCCCTACCTCGTCCCCCCCACCTCGTCCCCCTACCTCGTCCCCCCCACCTCGTCCCCCTACCTCGTCCCCCCCACCTCGTCCCCCCTCACGCGGTAACCTCACTCCAGGGCTGAGGCGGAGCTCTATGTGTCGCTCTCTCCCTCCCTTTGCATGACCGCGTGCGCATCTTGATCCCCCCAGGCGCCCACCTCTCCCCCCACCTCTCCCCTCCACACGCCCCCACCCCCACTCCAGGGCTGAGGCGGAGCTCTACGCGTCGCTCCCTCCGCCTGACCGCGTGCGCATCTTGAAAGCCCTCTGCGAGATTCGGCTAGATGTGAGTTAAGAGATGTGTGTTGTGCTTAGCAGTTAAGTAACATGATTCGTTCATCTCGAGTATGATTCGTTCTCGAGTATGATTCGTTCTCGAGTATGATTCGTTCTCGAGTATGATTCGTTCTCGAGTATGATTCGTTGTCGAGTATGGCCTGTCATGTGATGGCTGGTGCCTGCATCCCCATGTCCTCTCGCTCGCCACCCCCTGCACCCAACCCAACCCCGTGCCCCTCCCTCCCTGCCCCACTCCTGCGGCTACCCCCCCTCCCCCCTCCCCTCCCACTAACACGCAGCAAGAGGACACGCGAGTGGTGATAGAAGCGGCCATGAAGAGAAATCCCGAGGAGATTGCTGCCTTTTTAACTCCTCTCCACTCCTCTCTACCTCTCTAAAAATCCCGTCCATCCCGTCACCGCACAGCAAGAGGACACGCGAGTGGTGGTAGAAGCGGCCATGAAGAGGAACCCCTAGGAGATTGATGGCTTATCCTTCAGTCTTTCTGTACCTCCCTCTAACCCCGCTGTACCCATCCCCACCGCGCAGCAAGAGGACACGCGAGTGGTGATAGAAGCAGCCATGAAGAGGAACCCCGAGGAGATTCGCATGGAGCCGTTTGGGGTAGACGCCAAAAACCACGTGTTTTGGTAGGTGCACTGTGGTGCAGTGCAGTGCAGTGCAGTGCAGTGCAGTGCAGTGCAGTGCAGTGCAGTGTTGTGCTGCGTGGTGCATTTTGGTGCTGTGTGGTTCAGTGCTGTATGGATGGAAGGATTGATATGCCTTGAAGGTGCCTCAGATCTTCAACTGATCTTTCAGATTTCGCAACGACTCTGTGCTGGGCCATAGGCTCATCAAAGAGGGCCCACCTGTTTGTCATGCCCATTTCATCTTACTCTCTTTGCTCTCACCTCCTACTCGACCCCTCTCAACCCCCGTGTTTGCAGACCCGCGCTTCAGGTTTTGCAACGGTTCAGTGCTGGGTTATCGGCTGTTCAAACAGGGCCCACCTGTTTTCATCACTCAAGAAGAGGCTGATGCTGCTGCCTCCGCTGCTGTTATTGCCGGTGCTGACTTTGCTTTCTCTTGTGCTGTGCCCAATTTCAATCCTGCTTCTCCCGGTTCCCATCAACAACTCCCGGCCTCCAGGTTTTGCAACGATTCAGTGTTGGGTCATCGGCTGTTCAAAGAGGGCCCACCTGTTTTCATCACACAGGAAGAGGCTGACGCTGCTGCCGCCGCTGCTGCTGCTGCTGCTGCTGCTGCTGCTGCCGCCGCTGCCGCTGCTGCCGCTGCTGCTGAAGCTGAAGCGGCTGCTTCTGTTGCTGCTAACGCGCCTGTTCCTGCTCTTGCTGCTGATGCCGCTGCTGCTGTTTGTCACGTAGAAACCACAGCAGTGGTGGTGGAAGAAGCAAAGGCGGAGACAGCAAGAGATGTTGCCACAAGTGTTTCTAAAGCTGAAGCTGAAGCTGTCACCGAAGTTTCTCAACCACCAGCCACCAGTGTTGATGGTGACACAGCTGTTCCTGCAGAGACAGTGGCAAAGGCGGAGGCTGGGAAAACTGCTGCCAAAAGTGCTGCTAAAGCCGAGCCCGTAGCTGTCACGGTGGCACAAGTTTCTCAGCCGCCTGCCACAAGTGTTGATGATGACACCGATGCTGCTGTTCCTGCAGAGACAGTGGCAAAGGCGGAGGCTGGGAAAACTGCTGCCAACAGTGCTGCTAAAGCCGAGGCTGAAGATGAAACAGAAGCCGCTGAGCCTACTCAAGCGACCAGAAGCTCTGATGATCATACAGATGCTGCTGTTCCTGCAGAGACGGGAGCAGTGGTGGTGGAAGGAGCAAACGCGGAGGCTGGAAAAAGTGATGCCAAAACTGTTGCTAAAGCTGAGGCTGAAGATGAAACAGAAGCTGCTGAGCCTACTCAAGCGACCAGAAGCTCTTATGATCATACAGACGGTGCTGTACTCAAGCCTCATGCGTTGAGAAGTGAGGAAGTGGCAGGGGAAGCAGAGGCAGGGAAGGCAGCAGGGGCAGCAGATGCAGAAAAATCAACAGGGGCAGCAGATGCAGAAATAGCAGCAGGGGCAGCAGATGAAACATGCGTAGCAGAGGCAGAAATGCCAGCAGAGGCAGCGACAGCAGATGTTGCAAGAGTGTCAGCTACTGCTGGAACAGATGTACCTGCCACACAGCCTGCTTCTGCTGATGGTAAAGCAGGGGCAGCAGAGGCAACAAGTACAGTAGCGACAGCAGATGTTGCTACTGCTGAAGCGGATGTTTCTGCTGCTGCTGGCGGTGATAATGCATCAGCGGCCAAGGAGGCCCCATCTGGCAAAGCCGGAGCATCTGAGCCGTCCGTTAGCCCAACACCACCATCCGATCCCCTACAATCTAAAACACCACCCAATTCCGCGCTCGAAGTCTCTGCTGCTGACAGCGTTACTGCGATCAGTGTGGGAACCAGATTGGGTGATGTTAAGTCTTGTGCCACTGCAGTTGACTTACTGCTAAAATCGCCCATTGGGAGTCCCGATAATAAAGGGTTATCACGAGGCAGTATTAAGGAGTCATCACGAGAAAATGGTATTAAGTCGCGGGATGATAGGGATTCAGTGAGTGGTCTAGCTGCTATCGGTGGCTTGAAGGCTATTGTGGGGGTGAAGGCAGAACAGGGGGAGGGGGGAGCGAGAGGAGAGGAAAGTGGGGTGGAAGCAAAGGAGGGAGGGGTGAAAGCGGAGGAGGGAGGGGTGAAAGCAAAGGAGAATGAGAGGGTTTACAGGAGGCGAGGTGGCAGGGAGGCTGGTAGGAAGGATTGTGAGGGAAGAGAGAGGGACGATGGGAAGGAAGGCGAGCGGGAGGTGAAGGGGGAGGATGGGAGCGATAGAGGTGGCGTTGACGAGAGTGACGAGCGTGGAGAGAAGGAGGAGGAAGAGGAGGTGAAGGAAGTGGAGGAGGTAATAAATGAAGAGGAGGAGGAGAAGGAGGAAGAGCAGCGGGAGAAGGACGAGGAGAAGGATGCAGCTGTGATTGACCTAACTGACGCAGATCCAAGCATCCCTGCTCAACACGACTCAACTACCCTTGCTCAAGACGCCTCTAACATTACTGCAAAAAAAGGCTCGGCCATCGCTGTCAAAAAAGATACGGTTGCTGCTGCTGCTAAGGCAGATTCAAGCGCCCGTCCCACTCGCCACGGCATGAGCACGAGAACCAGGTCCGGCACTCTCCGTCCTCCTCCCTCCTCCAAACCTGCTCCCAAGCCTGCTGCCAAACCTGCTTCCAAGCCTGCTGCCAAGGGTGGCAGCAAGAAGGGGAAGGGAGCTGCGGCTGCTGCTGATGCTGGTGCAGAGGGCAAGAGGAAGGCAAAGAAAAAGGCCAAGCCAGTGTTCCTGCCGCCTGTGTGTAGCGAGTTTGCCACTGCTGCTGTGTGTCTCACAGACTTCACTGCTCTCGCGGTGAGTCACTTTTTTAAAAAGCTCCCTGTTTGAGGTACCCCAATACTAGCCCGACCGGTGTGCCTGCTACCTGCGTGTGGCGAGTTTTCCACTGCAGCTGTCTGTCTCACAGACTTCACTGCTCTTGCGGTGAGTTTGTTGGAACTTGGTTGAAAATTCGAGTGCCTTTAGCTTTTCAGGCGCCTCAAGTGCCTGGGTGAACTTTTTACCTAAAGTTGTTTCGCCTGGGTGACTTTTCAATAGACACAGATATTATGCTTATCTTCCTTGCCTGATCCGGATCAGCTTATAACGGTGTCAATTTCTGCTGCATGCCTTGGCTGTATCTGCAGGACGAACTCAGTGCCAGTGTGCATAACGCGGATCAGCTTATAGCGGATCGCTTGGCAGAGAAGGCCATTCCTAAAGTGGAGCTCGAAGAGAAGGTGAGGAGGGATGGAATTGTTTTGTCACTCACTCACTCTCACTCTCACTCTATCAGTCTCTCTCACTCGCTCACTCTCATCCACTCTCACTCTCAAGCAACCTTTGAGTCGATCCGAATGGAAGCCAGTCATCTAGAACGTCATCACCTCGCTCTTCCGTCTTCTCTTCTCTGCCCTTCACCCCTCATTCCTCTTCACACCAGCGCAAGGAGCGGCACGCAAAGAGGCAGCAGAGGCAAGCTGCACAGCTGGCAGCACAGCTAGCGGCAACGATGGCAGCAGCGGGGCAGTACGCAGGGGGGTACGGCGAGGGGCTGGCCCTGGGCCGATCGAGGCGGGAGAGGAAACCCGTCACCTACACCTTCGGTGCGTGCCTTCTTGATTGGTTGATCCTGATACCCACATGCTTATTACCTTGGTGAGGTTCTCAGTACGCAGGGGGGTACGGGGAGGGGCTGGCCCTGGGTCGATCGAGACGGGAGAGGAAGCCAGTCACCTACACCTTTGGTGCGTGCATGCGTGTTGATCTTCCATACCGTTGGTGGGTCCATCCAGCCACCATCATTGTCCATTGCCGCCACCATCATTGTCCATTGCCGCCACCATCATTGTCCATTGCCGCCACCATCATTGTCCATTGCCGCCACCATCATTGTCCATTGCCGCCACCATCATTGTCCATTGCCGCCACCATCATTGTCCATTGCCGCCACCATCATTGTCCATTGCCGCCACCATCATTGTCCATTGCCGCCACCATCATTGTCCATTGCCGCCACCATCATTGTCCATTGCCGCCACCATCATTGTCACACCACCTGCCAAATCTCATCAGTTGATTCAAGAATCCCGCGTCTGTGTCAAGGCAATGTCACCTCACCACCTTCCTCTTGCCCGTCCCCGTCCCCTTCCCTTTCCTCTTCCCCTTCGCCTCCTCCCTTCTCCCTTCTCCCTGTCCCTTCTGTCCCCTTCAGACGACTTTGAGCGTTCGATCAACGATGCCTCACACTACCTTCCATCGCATATCAGATCCTTCCTTCTCTGTTCCCTCCCTCCTCCCCTTTCCTTCTTTCTTCCCCTTCCCCCCTTCAGATGACTTTGACCATTCTATCAGATTCTCCTCTCAGATTCTTCTCCTTTATTCCTCTTCTCCTTTGCCCCCGCTCTTCCCCTTTCCCCCTTCAGATGACTTTGATCGTTCTATCAACGATGCCATCACGCTACCTTCCAAATCCCGTGAGCTTCCTCCCGAGCACGCCCCCACTCGCGAGGGCCTCCGACAGCTGGCAGGGCGGCGCGTTTTGTCTGCTAGCAGTGATGCGGTTGGTAGTGGTGTGGGGGGGGATGGAGGAGGGGAAGGGGGTGTGGGAGGAGGGAGGGGAGGAGAGGAGGAGGAGGGAGAGAGAGACAGGGGAGGAGGTGAAGGAGGAGGAGGAGAAGGGGAAAGGGAAGGAGGAAGAGAAGGGAAAGAAGAAGAGGGAGGAGAAAGAGGAGGAGAGGAAGATGGTTTAAGAGTTGGGACGTCTGGGGAAGGTTCATATGGGGAAGGAGAGATGGAAGAGAAGGTGGGGAAGGGTGCAGAGGGAAAGGGGTCTGGGGAACCAGATGAAGGGTTGTATAAGGATGGGAAAGGAGGGAAGAGGAGAGGGCGGATAAGTGGAGGGGACAGGGATGGTGAGAAGGAGGAGGGTGATGATAAGGAGAGTGATAGTAAGGATGGTGATAGTAGTGATGGTGATTGGAACGAGAGTGGTGATATTGATGGGAATGGGAGTGATGGTGAGGAGAATGAAGGGACGCAGAAAGGGAGGAGGGAGGGAGGGGAAGGGGAAGAAGAGGAGGATGAGGACAGGAAGAGAAGGGTGAAAGGTGAGAGAAGAGAAGGTGGAAGAGAGATCTGGGAAAGGAAGGAGGGTAGAGGGGAGAGAGGGGAGAGAGGGGAGAGAGGGGAGAGAGGGGAGAGAGGGGAGAGAGGGGAGAGTGGGAAGAGCAGAAGCGGAAAGAAATGGGGAAAGGGAGCAGAGGTTAAGGAAGAGAGGACTGAGGGAGGGACGGAAGGAGGAGGATAGGGCAATGGATGAGTGCTTGACAGGATCGGGAGGGGAGGGAAGGAAGCGACGAAAAGGAGGCTATGTGGGGGATTATAACGAGGATGGGGTGCTAGGGAAAGATGAGGAGGAAGGGAGGGGGCAGGAGGAGAGGGAAAAGGAAGAAGCAGAAAGTGAGGGAGAGAAGGTGGAGAGAAATGAAGAGAGGGAAGAGAGGACGGTGGTAGATGCAGAGGAGGGGAAGAGACAGGTGAAGGGGGGTAAGGCAGACGAGGAGGGGGATGAGGATGAGGGAGAGGGGGATGAAGAGTATGGGCTTGAGAGGAAGAAGCAGGAACAGGATGGTGGTGGTGGTGAAGAAGCTAATAACAAGGATGGTCAAAGAGAGCCGAGGAAGGGAGAGGCGACAGGAGGAGGGAAGGAAGTGAGAGAGGGGACGAGTGTGAGAGGGAAAATGGAGGAGGGAGTGGATGAGGGGGTGGATGGGGGAGTGGATGGGGGAGTGGATGGGGGAGTGGGGAGAAGAAGGAAGGAGAAGAGAAGAAAACCTGAAGCTGCATCTAGGCCAAAAGAAGTGAAGGAGGCTCGATGCATCGAGGCCAAGCCTAGCTTAGACGCACAGGAAGGGGATGGGAGAAGAAGGCTCAGGAGAAAAGGCGGTGGCTTGGTGGGAGGGGAATTGGGTGGGAATGAGGGGATGCAGGGAGGGGGTGGGGGAGTGAGGGCAAGGACTAGGTGGGGAGGGAGGAGGCCTGATGGTGTGTCGTTTAAAGAGGAGGAGAGTGGGGAGGAGGGGAGTGGGGAGGAGGGGAGGGGTGTGGAGGAAGGAGGGAGGAGTGGGGAAGAGGAAGAGTGGGACGCGGAGAGGGAGGAGGGGGAGGAGGAGGAGGAAGGAAAGGTGGGGGGGCACGAGGAAGGGAGGAGAAGCGTATCTGGGAAGGTTAGGAAAGACGATGCACATGGACGGTCGAGAAGGAGGGAGAGGAAAAAGGAGAAGCGGGGGAAGGAGGACTTTGGTGGTAGCGAAAGGCCTAAGGGGGCCGTTGAAAGAAGCAAAGGGGTCTAAAGAAGGGGAGCGGGAGCTTCAGGGGGGGCGTGTAGCGAATGGAATTGATATCCAGCCGTTGAGATTGCTCAGGTGAAATTGATTGGAATTGATTCCCTCTCCCCCCTTTTCCACCTCCCTGCCTTTTGTTTTTCGCCTCCCCATCACCTGATTCACATCCTTCCTCTCCCCACGCCCTCCCATCACCCGTCTACGCCCAATCACCCCGTTCATCCCCCACTCTCCACTCCTCCCATTGCTGCCTATCAGGCACCGACCCAAGAAACGGCGGAGCTATGCCGATATTTTGGAGGAGGACGGGGAGGAGGAGAGGCGGGAGGAAGGGGTTGGGGAAGGAGGTATGGAGGAAGGGAACGGGCAGGGGAGTGGAGAGCCCGGGCAGGTGAAAGCAGAGGGAGGGAAGGTGAAAGAAGTGAAAGGGCAGGAATTAACAAACGCTGACAATAGGAATGAGCAAATCGGTTCTAGAGCAAAGAGGAGAGGAGACACAGGGAAATCAAAGGGTGTGGAAGTAAAGGGTGCGAATATCAAGGCAAATGGTGTTGAGAGCAGGGAAACCAGTGCTGGTGGTGGTTTAAGTGATGGTGGTGGTGCTGGTGCTAGTAGTGGGGATGGTGGAGATGGTGCCACTGCTAAAGACGTTGGTGCTGATGGGGCTGCTGCTAATGGTGCTCCTGAAGCTAATGCTGGTACTGGGGATGCTAATAACGAGGACAGCATTGGGGATGTGGAGGGGGAGGTGGTGTACTATGAGGAAGAGGAGGAGAGCGCAGCGAGAGAGAGGAGGAAAAGAGGGGTGGCGGGGAGGGTACCAGACGGGAAGGGGAGAGGGCGTGAGAGGGTAAGGGCGAAGGAGAAGAGAGGGGAGGATGAGAAGGGGGGGAAATCGGGCAAAAGGCAGGTTAAGAGTGGTGTTTTTTCTTATGGTATAGAGATACCTGGGGTGAAGGAGAATACTGGGAGGCTAGGAGAAGGAGAGGAGAAGGAAGGGGGGACTGGAAAGGGAGAGGGGGAAAACGGGGTGGAGGAAGAGGAGGAGGATGAAGAGGATGAGGAAGAGGAGGAAGAGGAGGACGAGGAGGAAGAAGAGGAGTATGTGGTGGGATCGCAAGGCAGGAGACATAACAGCAAGAATGGGTCACAAGTTGCAAGAAGCAGAGGGACAAAGAGGGCTGTGCGGAGAGGAGGGGAGGCAGGGAGGGCTAAGGCTGAAAGGAAGAGTGGGGGAGAAGGGAGGAGGAGGGCAGAAGGAGGGCAGAAGACAGAAGGTAGGAGAAGGGTGGGAGTGGGTAGGAAACAACAGGAGGGAGGTGAGAATGGGAGGTGGGAGGGAAGAGAAGCGGCACATTCGTTAATTTCTTCCCCTCCTTCGGGTTCTGGTTCGAGGAAAAGAAGAGGCGGGGTTGGTGAGGCGGCTGTAGCTGCTGCTCCAAACACAGTTGCTACTGCTACTGCTCATGCTAGCGCTGCTGCTGCTACTGCTGCTGCTGCTGCTCATGCTAGCGCTGCTGCTGCTACTGCTGCTGCTGCTGCTCATGTTAGCGCTGCTGCTGCTGCTGCTGCTGCTGCTGCTGCTCATGCTAGCGCTGCTGCTTCACCCCTTCCTGCTGGCTCTGTAGCAGCATTCGCGTCTGCTGCTGCAACAGGGTCAGGAGATGAAGGGACACCTACCGGAGTGAGGCGCAGCGGCAGGAAGAGGAGGGAGAGGAATTATAGAGACCTGGTGAATGCGAATGATGGGGAGGAGTGGAGCTTGTCCAGTGAGGAGGAGGGGAGTGGGCGAGCGGCGAGAGGAGCAAGAGGGGAACGAGGGGAAGGAGGAAAGAAGAGACGGATAGGAGGAGGAGGAGGTGGGGGAGGGGAGAGGCGGAGGAGGGGAGGAGGGGGAGGGGTAGAAGGAGGAGGTGGAGGGGTGGGAGGAGGTGAGGGAGAAGGGGGAGAGGAGGTCGGGACAAGGAGAAGATTGATGGTGAGCGGGCGAGATGTGCAAGTGGGGGGGGGAGTTATAGAGGTTGAGGTGGGTGGAGAAGGTCTGAGTGCGGTTGAGGGCGGTGGAGAGGGAGTGAGTAGGGCTGAGGGTGGTAGAGAGGGGGATGAGGCTGGAGAGAGGGGAGAGAGGAGGGAGATGGGGAGAGGGGAGGAGCTATGCAGTCCCACAGGTGACAGTGGGAGTCCCAAGTGGCGGGGCGTGAGGAGGAGGAGGACGCAGCATGCAGAGACTCATGCTGACACTCAATCACACGTGCCTGGCGTTTCACAAGATTGATGGCTTGCTAGATATGGAAGTTGAGGTGCAAGGGAATCCCACGGGCAACAGTGGCAGTCCCAAGTGTGCGAGCGTGAGGAGGAGGGAGGCACAGCAGGCGGAGACTCTTGCTGACACTCAATTGCACGTGCCTAGCCCTTCATAAGTTCAATGGGTTGTTACAACGAGGAGTGGGGGGCAAGGCAGTCCCACAGGCAACAGTGGCAGCTCCAAGTGGGGGGCCGTGAGGAGGAGGTCCCATTCTGCTGAAATCCATGCTGACAGTCAGACGCACTTGGCGGGCTCGTCACAAGGTTGATGGGCCGCTAGAGCTGGGAGGGGAGGAGCACGGCAGCCCCACAGGCAAAATCGAGCATTGATTTGCATTATCTAACCACCTCGAAGGAATTCTGTGCTCGGCGGAATTATTGCACTCTGTGTATCAGCAAGAGGCAAGATGATGTAGGTTATCAGAGGGATACTGAATGGTTCGTATTCTGTCTATCTAGCTTGGCCTCTACATCTGTTCTTTTCTAACACTGATTGTAGCGAGTACAAGGAACAAGATAGATGTATGCCTAGCGCGATGGAAATCACCTTCCTATTGGCCAACTATTGCCTCGCGCGAACAGCTTCGGCTACTAAAACACAAGTCCTTTTACATTTGCGCGAACGTTGAACATTCATCTTCTACCATTCGTCGAATACTCTGCACGATCGAGCAGACCCAGAACGATCTAACCATTTCAGGAATCGAAAATCAAGGATCGAGGTTCGGGATCGAAAATCGAGATGGAGCTTCTGAGGGACAGCGAGGAGTGGGCTGACGTGCAGCCGCTACCGCAGGACGACGGTCCGGATCCCGTCGTGCCGATCGCGTATTCGCGCGAGTTCGACGACGCCATGAGCCTCATGCGCGCCGTTCTCGCGTCCGGCGAGCGCAGCGCGCGCGTCCTGCGCTTGACGGAGCGCGTTATCTCCGTCAACGCTGCTAGCTACACCGCGTGGCAGCTCCGACGTGACGTTCTCACGCATCTGCTGTCGTTAGCCGAACCGGAAGCCACGTCATCGAAGCCCGCGTCCACGTCATTGGATAAGAATCGAGGGGATGAAGGCGATTGGCTGGTTCAGGATGAGGTTCTTTACGCTGAAAATGTGACTTTATCGAATCCCAAGAATTATCAGGTGTGGCACCATCGCCGCTGGTTGGCTGCTCTTCGCAAAGATAGGGTTACCAGACGCCAGAAACAGGTGAATCAGCAGAACCAGCAGCATCAACAGCAGCAGGAGCAGGAATGTGCCCCAAACTCAGCTTCCCCGTTACAGCAACCTCCGTTACGGTCAATAGCTGAGGTGGCACTGGAAGAATTTCGTTTTTGTGAGGCGGCGTTGCAGGGAGATTCAAAGAACTACCACGCGTGGTGCCACAGGCAATGGGTGGCCAGAGAATTCGACACGTGGCATGGTGAGCTGGCGTTCTGTGAGAAGCTGCTGGACGATGATGTGCGCAACAACTCAGCATGGAACCACAGAATGTTTGTACTGGAGCATCTTATAGCGAAGCAGAAGCAGGGAGCAGAACAGGTGGGAGGAGGAGCCAATCAGGAGAAGGATTCCGAAACTAGGGTTACACCAGTAACAGTGGATGACGAGGTGGCGTTTGCAGTGACCGCCATCTGGCTTGCTCCGTCCAATGAGAGCCCTTGGCGGTATCTCCAAGGGCTGATTCGCCTGCAGGAGAAAGAAGCAGCGGGTGTGGGTACGGAAGGTGATGTGAAGCTTCTTGGAATCTGCGTGGATGTGCTGGCAAGTGAACCGGATTGTGTTCATGCGTTAGCGACTCTGCTCTTGGTGCTTGGTCGGGGTTGCATGTCTGATAAAGTGGGTTCAGTTTTAGGGTTGAGCCAGGATGATACTGGTGGTGGTGTGGGTATTTCATGCGTGGAGGCAGCTAAAGCTGTGTGTGAGAAGCTGCAAAAGGTGGATAAGATTAGGTGGCGTTATTGGGAGATGAGGAAGAAGCATGTTGCTGGTGGTGCTCATGGACCTTCTGTTTAATTGAGTGGAGAAGACAAGATGATGTTGATCTATATATCAGTGACAGATGAACTCTCAGAAGTATGGGAAGGACAGATGAATATAAATGCTCTGACAATTTTGCCCGAGCCTCCTACCCATACCGTAAAATTATCTATGGATAATGGGTGGTTGGCGAAGTAACACCAGGCGTGGTAGCCGAACATCCACTTCGTTCCAATCTTTCGCGGAACTCGGTGGCGATGGATGGATGTATGGCAGATTGTCAGGGACGCGCGATGCGGGTCTCATGGCAGGCGGAGCCGCTGATGTGACAGGCGCAACGAATCCGGCGGGACAATGGTACAGTTGATGCCCATTACAAGAACACCAGGTAGGCGGGCGGCATGTGAGTGAAACGAGTCTTTTGTACTTCGCTCGTTCGCCAGTACTTTCGCTCTCGTCGCCCCAGGCAAAATTGTGACTCAAAAATGAAAGTGCAATGAAAGTGGAATGTAGGGCTTTAATTTCGTAACCAGGTCACCACTCTGGTGACGTGTATCTTTTGTTGTTTGCGCACTGTAGATGTTGACTTCCGCACATAGGTGACAGTACAGCGAAAATTTCATAATGCTCAATTCAGTCACCTCACAGGCGCGAGTGAGTAAATTTGTAATTGTGCCAAGCATTTTTTTTGTGATAGGGTGAGCATCGACTGTAACAGCAAATCGTAAGGGCGTGTAACCTATTCAGTTTACGTCAAAAGTACGGTCGGAGCCCCCCAAACGTACGGACGAGGCCCGTACCACATTTGTGGAACTTTTTCTGTTCTCGAAATTTAAAATACATGCGACAAGTAACACACATTACCACGGTCGCATCCCTCTCGTCAAAGTCGCCCAACTCGAATCCGCGCCCCGACAAGGTGCCACGTCAAATTCGGTTGGCAATCGGGCGTGGGAAATCGAGTCGCACAGAAAGCTGCGATTCTGATTTCGTGCGCCAATGGGATGCCAGAACAGTAAGACAGTACGGACGGCTGTCCGGACAGTGTCAGAATGGTTGAACGGACGCTGGGGAGGTGTGAAAGTGACAGTTTTGGTACGGACGTTGGCGACGTCGCACGGGATGTGGAGAAATAGTTGACGAAAGTGGGCGATTCTAGTAACCCCTTCAAAATCCGTACGGGCCATCCGTCCGTCAAAAAGAGAAAAAGTTACACGCCCTAAGTCACACATTCCTCTTCGCCAACAGGTCACATCTCATTGCTGATGTCGCTCAATTCTTTCTCCTTCATCAGCCCTTGTGTCTCGGAGTTGTCGCGATTACCCCTAGGCAAAATTTGACTATCCCGAGAAACACGTGACGTGGAACATACCCAACGAGGTCAAACGACATAATTTCCTAACTTCACGCCGCATGGTCAGCTTCTCACTGTCCACCTCGAATATCCGTCTCTACTCCTGATAGGCCACCATTATCATTCTTAATTTGCACGCGAGTGTAATCGAATAGAAGCGATAGAACGTGTTAGTAGAGAGGTTGGGCAGGAACGTTGCGAGTCATCATGATATGGGCGGCATCAGCGAATCATGCACCGATATGGAAATGCACGCTTCGACGTAGTTTCTTCACCATTCTTTATTTTTTCGCGGCAATGAAATTTTTCAAAGTCGCGGAGGCGACGCCACGTGGCATAAGACTGTGGGGTGACTCGGGGCAAATTCAGGGCCGTCAGCATACAGCGGGAGACGGGAGGGGCGGCGGGATCAGCCTCGAGCGTGCGCTCGCTCTATATCGGGTACAACATGGCACGAGCTATCAAAATGTATCGGGAAGGTGGAATATCGGAAACGTATTTCGACGTCCTTTGTCCGAGACGCCTGCCATGGCAGATAGTTTGTGCCACGGCAGTTACAATGATCAGATAGGTAAAAGAAAACAAGAAGACTTTCAAGTCGGCCTTATGAAACACTTTTCTTAACTGTTGACAGGCCTAATTTTCTCCCTTCAAACCGCATCCCTGTTATAACAGGCGTGGACTGTCGATTACAGTCGGGCAGCAGGCTCCGTCGTTCCCCCTCTCCCTCCTGTTAACTTCCGCGGCTCCCCCCTCCTCACCTTGACCTCCCCGCGCCCCCCTTCTCCCCTTTTCCTAGGCGTGGACCGACGCTTACGGTCTGGCGGCAGGCTCTGTCCTTCCGCCGTCGCGCATCGCCCTCCCGCCCAACGTCCCCCCCGCGCCGCATCTGGAGGACTGCGCGGCGCGCACGGCGCAGCGCCTGAAAACGGAGATGCGCGGACTCAACGGGAAGCCGCCGCGATGGACGCGCGCGCGGGGCGGGTGCCGGTACCCGCAACCCCCGTGGGTGGGTGTGGGTATTGGGGAGAGCGGGGAAGGGGGTGGTGGAGGGAGGGGAGGGGAGGGGAGGGGAGGGGAGAAGAGGAGAAGGGAGGGAGAGACAAAATGTGGGGAGGGTGGGTTCTTAGAACGAGAGGCGAGGGAAGAGGGGAAGGGGGCCGGTGAGGGTATGGTGATGCAGTTCTAAGGGGTCTTGAATTTTGGTTTCTCCGCTTGCCTTCTCGCGGACCCCTTCTTTCCGCCCCCTCGCCCTCAATATCATCCTCCCCAATTGCCTCAGTATTCCCATCCCCGTTATTGTCACACTCGCTCTCTCAGGTGCGAGGCTCAGATGCTGCCAACCTGGCAGCGACCCGCCAAGCACAGGCCGACATCTGGCTGCACCAGTTCCCCAACCAATCACCGTCATATGACACGTCAGCAGCTGCCACCTCAGCAGCTGCCACGTCATCCTGCTCCGGGCGGCGGCTCTTCGTCGTGGATTGGCCGAAGAGGAAGCACGGCATTGGCTCTCAGCTTAGCATCATGAGCGCTTACTTAAGCCTCGCGCTGACTCACAACCGCACTCTCGTTCCCACTCCTGGCACTTACTTAAGAGCCAACCACTCCGAGTGCTTAGCAGCTGGGAACTTAAACTCGTTTGACTGCTATTTCTTCCCCTTGGTTGCTAAGAGCTGCGAGGAGAGAGTGAGGGGGGTGATGAGGGGAGGAGGGGAGGCTGGAGGCGGGGTAGGGAGTGGGGGGCATAAAGACAGACATGAGGAGGGGGAGGCAGGACGAAGGGCAGCAGGAGAAGGGGGAGAAGCAGAGGAGGGGAAGGAGTGGGAGGGGGCGTGTGCCGATCACAGCAACGTGCGGGCCTTGTTGGGCTCAGATCGACCAATCGTGAGGTTTTGTGGAAACTACCTGCACCTGAAATACGAGGCTGGCGCTGTGAGGTGAGGAATTTCCCACTCGGGTAGCACAGTGGTATGTAAGGACGAAATGTGCGGATCACAGCAACGTGCGGGCCTTGTTGGGCTCGGATCGGCCCATCGTGAGGTTCTGTGGGAACTACCTGCACCTGAAATACGAGGCTGGCGCTGCCAGGTGAGATATGTACAGTAGCTGGTATCTACAGTAGTTCCTCGATCCAGTATATGCATTTTTTAAAAATCAGCTTACAGTACGGTATGCATAGTAGCTGCTTAATATCATCCCGTTACTGGTTTAGCGGAAAATGTCTTTCACCTGCTGTGGCCATAAACTTGCACCGGCAACCATCTCCCTGCATGCCCGTCTCCCGGCAGGTTGTGGGGGTTGGCGTACCTGAAGCGGCGCAACAGCATTGAAGTGAGGGGGCGTGTGAAGGCCTCGGTTCCGAGGCTGCAGCAGGTACGGTATGGGAACAGCAGGTATGGGAGCGGCTGTTGTGGGAGCAGCATCGAAGTGAGGGGGCGTGTGAAGGCCTCGGTTCCGAGGCTGCAGCAGGTACGGGAGCAGCATGTGTGGAGAGGCAGGTATGGTAGTTGCAGGTATGGTAGCAACAGGTATAATAGCAATAGGTTTGGGAGTAACAGGTACGGGAAAAACAGGTATGGGAGCAATATGTACGGGAACAGCAGGTACGGGAACAAGAGGTACTGATACCCCTTCCCAACCTTTCCCCCACGTATTTTTCTTCTTCCCTTGCCCCATGTCCCAACAACTGCCAGGTGCACTGGTGGCGGTCGCAGTCGCTGCGCTTCATGCTGAGGTGGCCGTCGGCGTACCTGTGCCACGTCAGCAACAGGGTGCGGCAGCAGGCGTATGGGCTCCACGTGGCAGTGCGGATAGAGGAGTCACGAGCAGCTCAGAAGAGGATTCTTGACTCTCTTAGTGCTGCTGCTGACTCCACTGCTGATGGTGCCAGTGATGCTGCTGGTGATGCTGCTGGTGATGCTGCTGGCGCCAGTGATGCTGCTGGTGAAGCTGGCGGTGATTCTAATGTGGATGCAACGAGAATGGATGAGTCCAGAGTTGTACCGAGCGACACTACAGCATCAGAAGGAGCAGCAGCCGAATCCACGTCAGCAACAGCAGCAGCCTCCACATCAGCAGTAGCATCCACGTCAGCAGAAGCAGCAGCTGCCAGCGTGGCCATCAATGCCACTGAGGAAGCAGCTTCTCTGCAGTCGATCTCCTTCCTCGATACAAACAGCCTCGCTACAAGCACATGGCCTTCTATCGGGTTTGCTGGTTGCACCCCCAATGATGATGGGGGGAAAGAGGGAAATGGGAAAGAGGGGGAAGAGGGGGAGGATGAGGAGGAGGTGTACAGGAGAGTGGGCGGGGAGGTGTACATGCCACGGCCAGTGGTGAGTGTGCATGTGAGGCAGGGCGACAAGCAGAAGGAGATGAAGCTGAGCTCGTTCAAAGCGTACATGCTGCACGTGCAACGGCTGAGGCTCAGGGTCCCGGATGTTCATTACGTGTGGCTCAGCACTGAGATGCAGGTGAGAGGGGTTGAAAGGGGGGATGAGCGGTACAAAAAAGTGCAAGCAGGTATGAGCTCGTTCAGGGCGTACATGCTGCACGTGCAGCGGCTGAGGCTCAGAGTGCCGGACGTTCATTACGTGTGGCTCAGCACAGAGATGCAGGTGAGGGGAACGCATAGTCGAAAGTGATGTGTGCAAGCAGGTACAAGCAGGTGGAAGTAGGTATAGGTGGGGAAAGGCAGAAGGAGATGAAGCTGAGCCCATTCAAAGCGTACATGCTGCACGTGCAACGGCTGAGGCTCAGGGTCCCGGATGTTCATTACGTGTGGCTCAGCACAGAGATGCAGGTGAGAGGGGTTGAAAGGGTGGACGAGTGGTACCGAAAGGTGCAAGCAGGTATGAGCTCGTTGAAGGCCTACATGCTGCACGTGCAACGGCTGAGGCTCAGGGTGCCGGATGTTCATTATGTGTGGCTCAGCACTGAGATGCAGGTGAGGGGTGGGTGGGAGGGTGGATGAGCGGGAGAAACAGTACAAGTAGGTACAAGCAAGGTGACAAGCAGAAGGAGATGAGGCTGAGCTCGTTCCGAGCATACATGCTTCATGTGCAATGGCTGAGGCTCAGGGTCCCGGATGTTCATTACGTGTGGCTCAGCACTGAGATGCAGGTGAGGGGGGGTGTGGGAGTGCAGGTAAGTGAACAATCAGATACAAGGACGGACAAGCAGAAGGAGATGAGGCTGAGCTTGTTCAAAGCGTACATGCTGCACGTACAGAGGCTGAGACTCAGAGTGCAGGATGTTCATTATGTGTGGCTCAGCACCGAGATGCAGGTGAGGGGGTTGAGAGGATGGTTTAGCTGTACAAAAAGGTGCAAGCAGGTATGAGCAGGTTCAAGGCGTACGTGCCGCCCCTCTCCTACTCCTTCTGATGCCCCCTCATTTTGCCTTTCCCTCTTGCCTTGTCCCGCCCTCTGCTGCCCTTCCCTTGCCTCTCACACCATCCTCACAGTCTGTCATTGACTAACTGGACAGCTAGGTTCGGCAGCGCCAGCTCGGATCGACCCTGATGCTTTCTCCCTTCCCTCTGCTGCCCTTCTTTTGCCTCTCACACCATCCTCACAGTCTGTCATTGACTAACTGGACAGCTAGGATCGGCAGCGCCAGCTCGGATCGACCCTGATGCTTTCTCCCTTCCCTCTGCTGCCCTTCTTTTGCCTCTCACACCATCCTCACAGTCTGTCATTGACCAATTGGGCACCTACAGCGACTGGACCTTCCTGTACAGCAAGAACAAGCGCCAGCTTGGGTCAACCCAGATGCTGGAATATGAGAAGGCAGCGGGGCTGGAGCAGCTGGTGGGGGTCAGCTTTGCTTACCGCCCCTCTGCTGCTCCTACTGATGCCCCCTCACTTTGCCCTTCCCTCTTGCCTTGTCCCTCCCTCTGCTGACCTTCCCTTGCCTCTCACACCATCCTCACAGTCTGTCATTGACTAACTGGACAGCTAGGATCGGCAGCGCCAGCTCGGATCGACCCTGATGCTTTCTCCCTTCCCTCTGCTGCCCTTCTTTTGCCTCTCACACCATCCTCACAGTCTGTCATTGACCAATTGGGCACCTACAGCGACTGGACCTTCCTGTACAGCAAGAACAAGCGCCAGCTTGGGTCAACCCAGATGCTGGAATATGAGAAGGCAGCGGGGCTGGAGCAGCTGGTGGGGGTCAGCTTTGCTTACCGCCCCTCTGCTGCTCCTACTGATGCCCCCTCACTTTGCCCTTCCCTCTTGCCTTGTCCCTCCCTCTGCTGACCTTCCCTTGCCTCTCACACCATCCTCACAGTCTGTCATTGACTAACTGGACAGCTAGGATCGGCAGCGCCAGCTCGGAACGACCCTGATGCTTTCTCCCTTCCCTCTGCTGCCCTTCTTTTGCCTCTCACACCATCCTCACAGTCTGTCATTGACCAATTGGGCACCTACAGCGACTGGACCTTCCTGTACAGCAAGAACAAGCGCCAGCTTGGGTCAACCCAGATGCTGGAATATGAGAAGGCAGCGGGGCTGGAGCAGCTGGTGGGGGTCAGCTTTGCTAATCTGCTCATTGCCTCGGAGTGTGAATTCTTGGTCGGGCCGCTCGGGTCGAACTGGAACCGGCTGATTAACAATCTGAGGAACACGAATGGGAGGGTGAATGCAGGTTATGTGGCTCTAAACACTGGTGAATGGTGAGCTCAGCAAATCTGCTCGTTGCTTCCGAGTGTGATTTCTTTGCCGGGCAGTTCGGGTCGAACTGCAACCGGCTGATTAACAATCTGAGGGACACGAACGGGCGCGTGAGTGCGGGGTATGTGGCTCTCAACACTGGTGAATGGTGAGGAGGACTGCTGGTGATAGTGGGTTGATTTCCTGCAGCAGCAGCAGCAGCATACAGGAGCAGCAGGCCTTTGGCCCTGCCTCGCTTGGCTTGAACTGGAACCTGCTGATTGACAATCTGAGGGACACAAATGGGCGGGTGAATGTGGGTATGTTGCTCCCAACACTGGTGAGTGGTGAGCAGGAGCAGCAGCACAAAAGAGGAAAAGGATCGCTTTGCACTGCCTCGCTTGGCTTGAAATGGAACTGGCTACTAAACAATCTGAGGGCAAATGGACGGGTACCATATTGTGAGTGATGAATGAATCTTGCAAGTTGTAAAATACCACACCAATATGTCATATCCTTCTATTTGTTCTGCTTACATCCTGTGTCCGTAGAGGCTTCCAAAAAGGCATTAATATCTCCAGAGCCCACAAAATTTCCAGTAAATTATAGACAAACTGAAAAACGGATCAAGAACATGTATTCCAGAATCATGGCGGATAGCCCATGACTGTTCAAGACAGCACACAGGCGGCCAGCAGGTAAGCCTCAGCCTCAGAGCAAGAAGAGCCTGCAAGCAAGAACCAGAGGAACTGAGGACAGCTGAGCCAAGGGCCAATCACAGGTGTGTGACAAATCACAACTGAGCCAGCAATTCATTGTGCTTGTAGAGAGGAAGTCAGCCAGTAAATCCTAGAGAGTACACCCACTGGGGGTACACCCACTCCGACCAGCAGCTAAACCTCGCCAGCTTGTACGGCAGTAATGTGTGCCACGTGGGGATCCCTTAGCACAATATCCTCGATAAAGAGGGCATCGGAGATCGTTCATGGCAATTACAATGAGGAGCTCCCACCAATGACAACAGATTTAAACTCACCTTGTCAACAGCGGCGGCAATCAAGCACAGATCCAGATCAATGACGTGACGTATATCAGGAGCTCATCATGATTTTCAGATCTAGTGATCTTGTAACGAGTCTGTGAATGCATAGGGAAAGAAGGGACAGTAAGAGACAAAGATTATACACCATACTTGTGGTGGTAACCACATTCATGAACCGGTACAACGGTGATGTCCCGTAAGCAATCGTCCGGCCAGCAGACAGGAGGCTGCGGCAGGATAGCGAGCCACGAGCGGTGGTTGCGCCTAAGAGGGCCTTCGAACTCCCCCCAAGACCCGCCGTTCTCGCTTCAGGGAACGGGTCGACAGGTGACTGAAAACACTCGCGGCCAACTTTTAATGAAGCTTGAAAAATACGACGTAACCAGAGTCGCACCAACAATTTACATGGGTTGCATTGAGCCGGTATTAAGAGATCGGTAATTGAGCAGCGATCAGAGAACTTTGAAGACGTTAGATGCGTGGAAGCATCACCGCCACAAATGGCTCAACGCGAGATTAAAGAATCTCCTCATGTCGCTGCGAGTGATAAGAAACAGTTGACGAGGACCCACAGCACAATCAGAGAAAATCTTCAGGGCATCAATACACACCTTACGCTTCGTAAATTAAACAGCCATGACCATCATCCACAAGGATTCTCCAGTGCTGACGTCGCCATTTCATCTTAGGTTGTGACTGCGTCTAATCTTGCACGCATCCACTGACGAAGAACCAATGCTGCAACGGAGCACGGACCCCGGCATGAAACCTGGACAGACCGCAATGCCATCTGCGAAAGTTACACCAAGCAAGAGGAAGAGGTTTTAGAAATGATATTTACACGGCAAATAATGTCGAAAGTGGCCAATAAAGTTTCGCCTCCTCCAAACGAGGGCAGCGAAAACCCCGAGGGGAACGATCCGGCCCAACCGAACGATCAGCAGAACCAGCAAGCCCCGGCCACCACCGAAACATTGCTGTTGCAACGATATGGCCGAACCTCTGATGTAAGCAAAGGGCGGATGGAAGTGTTGCGTGCACTCCACCACGGGCAGACATGAAACTAGTATGACATGTCACTTGTAAGGTCCACTCAGACAGAGTTACGTGAGTGGAAACGAATAATTTTCTTCAGCGCTGCTTAGCAGCTCGAAGCGAGCTGGGTATATATCGAGTCATCACTGTGGACCAGCAGGTGTGACATGTAAATCACCGACACACAAATAAGTTGACTTTGAAAGAAATAAAGAAAAGGCACAGAACGACGCCGATACTGATGCCGAACACGGAGGAGGCTCAGACCCTTAGATTCCGCCATCAGATTTGCGCTCAGACAGTAAGGATTGTGATCTATAGATATCATCACTGCCTCCTCCGCTAATCAGCACAACATGACTCGTCAACGAGCATATAGTACTGAGAAGAATGCGCAACGAATATACGTACCGAATATACGTACCAATATACGTACCGAATGCGAGGGTACAAGCTTTTTCTTAATAATCACGTGCAGGATAGATGCGAAACTTGTTGCTTCATTATCTGCTCCAAGCATCAACAGAAAAGAGGAGCGAGAGGATGTCAGAAATGGCAGAGATAATCAGGGGCCACCGTCACGAGAGGAACCTAGCCGATAGATGACCACAATTGACATGTACGTGTGGGGAACGATTATTCGCGAGCTTTCAGCGGGATAAACCCTCGGCCAACGACTCAAATTCGCTCTGCCTCAATGTGCGCCGTATGGGGGCCCCTCCCGCCAATCGAACCATGTTCGAGCGACAGGGGAATATACGGCTGATCGCGTTTGCATCTCGAAAACAGACCGTCAGCTTTTATCATACCGGCCCCAGCTTACAATGTTAGATGCACGTCTGCGAGCTCCAGCGGCCATGGCTGCGGATAAGAAGCACGGCCTCGGAGGGATGTCTGGGATTGTCGAGGGTAAAGTAGTCGAAGTGGAAGCTACGCAGGGGAAGAAAGAGAAAGGCCGAACTAAGGACGCGTCAACTCCCAGCAATGTATCAGGATCGAGGCAAGATCGGCAGTGCACACCGATATTGGCAGAATCGATGTGCACACCGGTGTGCTCCACCTGCAAATCGGCGGTGTACCCCTACCATCGAGCCACACTTGACTAGGGTAATTTGCAGGGTCGGGGGCTGCTGGGTTGGCTTGTCGCATGCTGCAAATCCGCCTTCGCAGTGCGTCGCAAAGTGTGTTTCCCAACTGTCTCTGTGCTTCGCAAAGTGTGTGTTACCATGTGCGACGCCGATCGATCGCGGCTGTCAACTAGCGCGCGATTGTAGCTCCCACTCACCGAAATGCCACGATCGGTGTGTGGCAGGTGGCAAGGTGTCCCGAGATCCGGAGGGGACATCGGGAGTGTTGGCCGGTTTACTGTGCAATGGAGAAACCTGACGAAAACTGGAAACAAGACACTTCGCTAGCTCGTGAATGTACTGTATATATGGCACATCGATCCTACGGAGGATCGATGTGCCCAAAGTGCTGGGAGTTGACGCGTCCTAAAAATTACACGGCCATCTGCCACCTGCGTTTTATGAAGTGAAAGTGGGTGGGAGTCTACTTGTTGCGGGTAGAGAAAGCCAAGGGGCCACCCACTGGCTGAATGGGGGTCGAGGGGTTCGGGGTACGTCGAGATGCTTTTTGGGTGTTGCTGAATGGCATTCATCCCATGGAGGAACTCTGGATATACACGTGGAGGAAAGCAGATTCCGAGCCAGCTACATATTTATAGATTCATGTAAAATGGCACAAATGAGAAAATGGTTATTGTTCATTCGGTGTATGGAATTAAATAGTTTAATCTATTATGCCATACTGTGCGTAAATATGCGATATGCTTCTTTCATGAATCACAATATATATATGATAAATGCATCATAGTGAGTATTGCTGCTACCTCTTAGAAAGCTGGTACATTTTGTTGCGTTTGTATGTTTTCGCGGATACCTGACATCTACCTACATGGGACCTGCTTATTGCGAACACGTCCAGGAAGGAGGTCCGGGTCACAGTTTCCCTCACCTGCTTCGATCTTCGTTTCATTCATGGCGGCCTTGGCTTCTTGTGTCGCTGTTCGTGCTGTGTCGCTTATGATCTAGCAAGTTAGCTCGCACCGCGTGCAGGTAGTTAAGTCGGCTTTTCGTGAGTGATTTATTAGCACGTGTTTCCCAGGACTGGAGTAGTCTTCTCTCGTGCAAATTTAGGTTTCCAGCCGTGCAGCTGGTTTGCAAGTCGTGCTTCATTTGCAATTTAGGTTTGGAAATCCTGCTTGATTTCAGCCATGGATATCTTATCGCGACAGTACGGCAGTGACGAGGAGGGAGGGGAGGATTCGCCGCGAGAGAAATCCGCGATAACGGCTTCTCCGCCTAGGGAAAAGCACTCTTTTGGTACGGGTACTGGTGTAACGCTAACTGGTTCCGCTGGGGTTACTGCTGACATGGCGGCTTCACGAGATCCTCATGCAGATGACGATAACGATAGCGACGATGACAATATGGCGTACAGGATTCTCGCTCCTCCTAGTTCCGCCGCTCCGCCAGTGAGCGACGCGTTACTCGCTGCTGTACCGCGCGATATCTTGACAGCTCCCATCGACCCGTCGAAACGGAATTTACAGTTTAATCCGACTTACGACCAGCTGTGGACTCCTGTAGTGGGACCCGCGCATCCTCATAACGCGGACGGTCGCGCGTTAGGGTTGCGAAACCACCGGCTGGGATCCGTCCAAGACGCAGCGGTGGACTCTTTTGTCTTTGATGAACAGTACCACACGTTTCAGGCGTACGGCTACAGTGTTGACCCTGCAAGTGTAAACGGGACCGAGGTCGTGGGTGATAAAGAAGCGGTTGACAATAAGGGGGGTGCTACAGTGTATAATGTGTCTAAACAGGAGCGGGAAAAGCGGGCTATGGCGGTGAAAGAGGAGGAGAGGAGGAAAAAGGCGGAGGCGAAACAGAGGAAGGAGGAGGAGAGGAAGCGGAAGGAGGAGAAGAAGAGGAGGAAGGAGGAGGAGAGAGCGAAGAAGGAAGAGAGGAAGAGGACGAAGGAGGAAAAGAAAGCGAGGAAGGCTTCCAAGAAGAAGCGGAAGGGGGAGGGTGATGTGGGGGCGGAGGTGGGAGCGGAAGGGGAGGAGGGAGCAGGAGGAGAGGGGGAGGGGGAGGGGGAAGGGGAGGGAAAGAAGCGAGGGCGGCAAGGGAAGGGTGTTAAAGAGGACGAGGGTGAAGGAAGGGCAAAGAAGAGCAGGGAGGAGGAGAGAGAAGAAGAGGAGGAAGAAGAGGAGGAAGAGGAGGAGGAGGAGGAAGAGGAGGAGGAGGAAGAAGAGAGCGAAGAAGAAGAGGAGGAAGAGAGTGAAGAAGAGGAGGAGGAGGAGGAGGCACCAGAAGAAGAACTAGCCAATCCGGCGTCAGAATCATGGCTTCTCAAAAGCTCCAAATCCCCCTGGGCAGGCAAAAAAGAGGAGCCCAAGGCGGAGCTGACCGAGGAGCAAAAAAAATACGCCGAGGAGCATGCCTTGAAGAAAGCCAAGAAGGAGAGGGGAGACAAGGAGGAGGTGGAAGAGAAGAGTACTTTCCACGGGAAGCAGGAGAAGGACTATCAGGGGCGATCGTGGATTGCGCCTCCTAAAGACGTCCTTAATCCCGTGCCGCCCACGCACTGCTATATTCCGAAGCGGTGGATTCACACGTGGAGTGGGCACACCAAGGGTGTTAGTGCCATCCGGTTCTTCCCCAAGTGAGTATCGTAGGTGCAATGCTCTGTTTCTTCTCGTTCCTCTCTATCCCTTACTCAGCACCTACGTCCCCGTTCGCCCCACCCATCTCTCCTCTACTCTGTTTCCTTATTCTCATCCTCTCCTCTGTCCCATCAGGTACGGCCATCTGCTGCTGTCTGCTTCAATGGACACCAAAATCAAGATCTGGGACGTGCCCAACACACAGAAGTGCATGCGCACATACATGGGTCACTCCAAGGCCGTACGCGACATCTGTTTTGCAAACGACGGGCTGAAATTCGTCTCGTGCGCTTACGACCGTAACATCAAGCTCTGGGACACCGAGACCGGGCAGGTCACGGGGACGTTTTCCACGGGTAAAATACCCTACGTGGTGAAATTACACCCGGACGACGACAAGCAGAACATTCTGCTGGCGGGGATGAGCGACAAAAAGATCATGCAGTGGGACACGCGGTCAGGGGAAATTACCCAGGAATATGACCAGCATTTGGGAGCGGTGAACACGATTACGTTTCTGGATGACAATCGGCGGTTTGTAACGAGCAGCGACGACAAGTCCCTCCGCGTGTGGGAGTTTGGAATCCCTGTGGTGGTCAAGTATATCAGGTAAGGCATGAATCCAGTCAGGTGAGCACGATTACTAGGAGTAATATGACCAGCATCTGGGAGCGGTGAACACAATCACATTCCTGGATGACAATCGGCGGTTTGTGACGAGCAGCGACGACAAGTCCCTGCGCGTGTGGGAGTTTGGGATTTCCGTGGTGGTCAAGTATATCAGGTAACGACCTCTGCTCTGCTCTGCTCTGCTCTGTGCTTCCCGCCCTGTTTTAAGTCGGCACTATAGTCATCGGAAAGTCTCTGCGTGTCTTGGAGTGTGGGATTTCTTGCTTCTCTGTGTGGTGTGGTGTGGATACAAGGAGTACCCCTTTTCCCCTTTTTCCCCTCTGTTTCCCCCACTGCTTCCGACCCACACCAGTGAGCCGCACATGCACTCCATGCCGGCCATAGCAGTGCATCCCAACAAGGCATGGGTGGCAGCTCAGTCTCTAGACAATCAGATCATCGTGTATGGTGCAAAGGATCGCTTCCGGCTCAACAGGAAGAAGCGGTTCGCCGGCCACATCATTGCTGGATACGCCTGCCAGGTGGGTGGATGGGATTGGAGGGACAGGCATGGGGGGATGAGGCTTGAGCAGGCATGGGGGGATGAGGCTTGAGCAGGCATGGGGGGATGAGGCTTGAGCAGGCATGGGGGGATCAGGCTTGAGCAGGCATGGGGGGTTGAGGTATATGGAGGGATCGGGTGGCAGCGCAGTCGTTGGACACC
This sequence comes from Closterium sp. Yama58-4, assembly GCA_947470075.1. Classification (NCBI taxonomy): domain Eukaryota; kingdom Viridiplantae; phylum Streptophyta; class Zygnematophyceae; order Desmidiales; family Closteriaceae; genus Closterium; species Closterium sp. Yama58-4. The sequence goes on along the minus strand of CANIUD010000278.1, from coordinate 129,878 downwards.
CAGATCATCGTGTATGGTGCCAAGGACTGCTTTAGGCTCAACCGCAAGAAGCGGTTCGCAGGCCACATCATTGCGGGATACGCCTGCCAGGTGGGTGTTCTCAGGGTTCTAGGGACATGGTTGGGGACAGCTTGGGAGTGTCAGGCTTGGGGGTGACAGGCTTGTGGGTGACAGGCTTGGGGGTGACAGGCTCAAAAGCGTCAGGCTTGGGAAGACACAGATATAGGGGGATGGGCTGATAGTTCAATCCTTAGGCAAGCTGTTGCTTTGAGTTCCCCATGTTAACACGCCAACCCCATCGCCAACCTCATCCCCACACCAGGTCAACTTCTCTCCGGACGGCCGCTTTATTATGTCGGGCGACGGCGAGGGCAAGCTGTGGTTCTGGGACTGGAAGACGTGCAAGGTGTTCCGCACAGTCAAGTGCCACGACTCGGTGTGCATCGGGTGTGAATGGCACCCCTTGGAGACAAGCAAGGTGGCCACGTGCGGCTGGGATGGGCTCATCAAATACTGGTGAGTGTCTCGTCAACTGTAGCGATTGCTACTGTAAGTTGTATGTGTGTTGCTACAGTCCACTGGCTCTTGTTTTGAATGTTCCGCACAGTCAAGTGCCACGACTCCGTGTGCATCGGGTGCGAGTGGCACCCGCTTGAAACCAGCAAGGTGGCCACGTGCGGCTGGGATGGGCTCATCAAGTATTGGTGAGTGATTGGTTTGTTTCGCACAGTACAGTGGACCTTGTCTTGAATGTTCCGCACAGTCAAGTGCCACGACTCGGTGTGCATCGGGCGTGAATGGCACCCGCTTGAAACGAGCAAGGTGGCCACGTGCGGCTGGGATGGGCTCATCAAATACTGGTGAGATACTTGTTTGCATGTCCCAAAAATGCTGTATTCTGTTAGGGTAAAATGTCTGTTTCGCACAGTGAAGTGCCTTGACTCGGTGTGCATCGGGTGTGAGTGGCACCCTCTGGAGACCAGCTAAGTGGCCACGTGGGGTTGGGATGGACTGATCAAATACTGGTGAGTGATTGGTCAACGAGGTGGTCACATGCAAGGTGGCCACATGCAAGGTGTTCACATGCGCCATACAACCACTGCTTTATGCTATATGTGAAGGTGGTGTTTCATCGTTGTGCTAATGAACATTAAATGTGATATGTATCTCGGCTTTGCTTCTTGTGTGGAACAGGGATTGAAGAATCATCTATGGAAGAGGTGGGAGTAAAATTTCATATCAAGCTCAAAGTGTGTTGCTTACATTCCAGTTTCTTGTTTCTGGAGCTGCAGTTTTGAAATATGGTAGAATATGATAAGCGCTAGGCTAGGTAATTTCAAAGCTGTGACCGGCTCACACCATGTCGCATGCTGCCTTTCATTCTATTGGCTTTGCAGTTACATATTTTACCTGCTGCTCAAGTTTCCAAAAGAGTATTTTTCCAGTTGTCCATAGGTATTGATTTTTCCACATTATGGGGGTGTAGTAGTGCCAAGCTTTCCCCCCTGCAGCCGTGTGCCTCTATCGCGCATCCATTACCGCAGCTACAGTGAAGCCCTGAATCGCGCTTGCCAAGGCACGCGCATTCCAGCAAGGCATTGTTGTCGCCGCTGCGCGCCTCACTGGAATGCGCCACCACTGCCAGCGCGAGCTGCCGAGACTCCCAAACTCGCGTAGCCCACCATGGGAATTGGAAGCAATTAAAGTAATCCACGTGGAAAACAAGCCAATGGCATGCCTCCAAGTAAGCTGTATGACGCCAGGTTCAGCCAGCCTCGTACCGCCGCCACATCTGTCCTCCCCCGTGCGGTCCATGCACTTTTTCCAGAGGCGCGCTCGCCTGTCGCGCGGGAAGCTCTCCGCAGCAGGAGTGTCTGCCCCCCCACGTGCGCCCAATGCGTTCCGCGCCTTTCCCCCCTTTCCATGTTTGCGCCCCGCCCAGAGCGATTCGGACACCCAATCCCATGATATTTCCGTGGCGGAAATCCCCGAGCGGAATTTCATTGCTGGGAATTCCCAGGAAAAAATCTGCCATATATTCGTATTTATTCTGCTGTGTCACTCCCATCAACATTTTTATTCTGAGAACGAGATTCTTCTTCAGTGATCGGTCTCTCCAAGTTCTTTCTTCCGTGCCTCAGTCCATCAGCTTTTTTTCCGGAATCGCCGGTGTATTTTTCTCGTTCGGTCGCACTCTATAGGCTGGTTGACTCCGGCTCAAGAGATTCATCGCCATGGCGTCTACCATTGACCAGCTGAAGAACCTTCCCGTCACAGGCGGCGAAATCATCGCGGAATATGTCTGGTGAGCCTCGATTGTCAATCTGGCTTTGTCGTTCACGATATATGTGTTCATTCTCTTCATCTGACGCTCCTACACTTTGTCGTTTCCATTTTCCAGGATTGGAGGCTCTGGAATTGATGTCAGGAGCAAGGCCAGGGTAAGTCCTCAGTCGAGAATTTATGATCCAAACATGATCCTAAGTCGCACTAAGCTCGTCGTCTCAAGCTTTTAATAAATCGTAATCTAATAAGGCCGAATTTCATTCTGAATCCCGCTCCTTTTATTCTCGCGCAGACCGTGAAGGGTCCCATTGGCCCCGGCGATGTGGCGAAGCTTCCCAAGTGGAACTTCGACGGTTCCAGCACGGGCCAGGCTCCGGGCACGGACAGCGAAGTGATCCTCTAGTGAGTCTCGCCTCCCGTTACCAAGTACGAGGCGCCGCTCTTCATAGTAGGCTCGTTCCCGTGGGAACTTTGGGTGGTGAAGAAACAAGTACAAAGTCGACATGGATTCACGTTTTCCTTCCTGTTCGTGTGCGGGGTTGTGACTGGACTCTCTGGTTTTATGTTTATCTGGTATCGTCTGGCAGTCCTCAAGCCGTGTTCAAGGATCCCTTCCGCGGCGGCGACAACATTCTGGTGAGAAGCCATTCTGCTAGAGATTTCCACTAACATTATTCGCTTCTGCGCCATTTTCGTTGAATCGATGCGGTCGTTTACTTGCATGGCTCTCCACGTTTCTTTTTTCTTTCTTTCTTTTCTTGTTCTAATACAATCCCGTTTTGCATACAGATTGTTCTAACAATTTTGTTTTGTTCGCCTTCCTGTCCTCACTCTCAGGTCATGTGCGATTGCTACACACCGCAAGGAGAGCCTATTCCCAGCAACAAGCGCGCATTTGCAGCTGCTGTGTTCGACAAGGTCAAGGACCACGAGCCCTGGTACGTTTCGTCTCGCCTTCCCGAACGTCACTTTTGAGACGTGCTTGGTTACATCCTTCACATCTTTGCAGCTGCTGTGTTCGACAAGGTCAAGGACCACGAGCCCTGGTGCGTCATGCCTTTCAGGCATCCGTGCTTACTTTCCTACCTTCTAAGAAGCTTATAAGCTCTACACCTTCTGCCAAGGCAGTGCTTTCCTACAATGCCGTTCATAAGGTGGTCTTATTTACCTTCTCGTGGAGTCTTCACGTTCACATGCATCCTCACGTACCACCATCTGCCCACACAATCTCAATCCGTGTCCCGGTCATCCGTGCCTCGGCGTCCCCGAACCTCCATCGCAGGTTCGGCTTGGAGCAGGAGTACACGCTCCTCAAAAAGGACGTCAAATGGCCGCTCGGCTGGCCCACAGGCGGGTACCCCGCGCCGCAAGGCCCGTACTACTGCGGCACGGGCGCGGACAAGGCCTGGGGCCGCGACATCGTCGACGCGCACTACAAGGCGTGCCTGTACGCGGGGATTAAGATCAGCGGGATCAACGCGGAGGTGATGCCGGGCCAGTGGGAGTTCCAGGTGGGCCCGTGCACGGGCATCGAGGCGGGAGATCATCTGTGGATGGCGCGGTATTTGCTCGAGAGAGTGACGGAGATGGCTGACGTGGTGCTCTCGCTGGATCCCAAGCCGATCGAGGGCGACTGGAACGGCGCTGGCTGCCATACCAACTACAGGTCGGTTAGTGCTCGCCTGAACAGTTTTGTTTCTGAAAAATGATGCGTTTTTGTCTTTTGTTCGCCGAACAGTTTTGCCTTTTCAGGCCAGCTTTCTTTTGATTCCAACGTTGTTGTTGATTGGTTCTGTTGTGATGTTTGCTGTGGTTCTCCGCCTGCAGCACCAAGGCGATGCGCGAGGAGGGCGGGTACGATCTGATCGTGAAAGCGATCGAGAAGCTGGGGCTGAAGCACAAGGAGCACATCGCGGCTTACGGCGAGGGAAACGAGCGCCGCCTCACGGGCAAGCACGAGACGGCCGACATGAACACCTTCTCCTGGGTACGAACGCGTCGTTTTGTTTGTTTTCTTTCTTTCCATTTTTATTTTGAACGTAGCTGGTGAAACAGTTTAAATGAACTAGCTGTTTCCTCTGCTTCACGATCTGATCCTTCAATTCCGGCCTCCCTCCCTGTTTCCCTCCGTCCCTTCTCCCTCTCTTCCTTCAGGGTGTTGCCAACCGTGGCTGCTCAGTCCGTGTGGGTCGCGACACAGAGGCGCAGAAGAAGGGTGAGTCGTAGATTTGTTGAATCTATGCACATCTACCGTATGTTCTGTCTCGGAGACTCTTTTTGCTTGCATGTACCGTACTCCGCATCTCCACTCCAGAGCATCCATTGCCTACTTCTATAACGTGGCGCCTTTTCCTTCCCCTCATACCATCGAGGACAGGCGGCCATCGTCTAACATGGACGCATACATCGTCACGGGCAAGATTGCAGAGACCACCATCCTGTGGGAGCCAGCGTGCTGTAGAACCAACCTTAATAATATATATCTGGTCTCCTGTCTTCTTGCCCCTCTCATACCAGGTTACTTCGAGGACAGGCGGCCATCGTCCAACATGGACCCATACATTGTTACGGGCAAGATTGCCGAGACCACTATCTTGTGGGAGCCCACTGGTATGCTTCAACCTTGCACAGCACTACCGGACTCCATGAGTTTTTTTACCGCATTTATTTCTGCTCAGTTCTTTCCATGCAGAGCTTCAGCCAGAAAGCTGTCTTTGCTACTTCCATGCATCTAATGTTCGTGGTCTCTGTCTCTTTCCTATGCTCTGGAATCCGTGTCTTGGATGTGCAGCATAAACATCCCTCCACACACACAGGGGCGCGTTTCAACAGTTGTAGCCCATTAGATGGGACCTTGTTAGCAAGGTTCGATGTTGTTTATTCCCTTTTGGCGTGCTATGTTGTAATTCGCAATATGTTTAGTGTATTTATTTCAACCTCAGCATCCTCAAGATTGTGAAAGGAACCCCAGCCGCCGACTGGTTTGTCAGCTTGTACCCGCTTGACACACAACCAGAGACAACAGCCTTACATGTAAGGTCAAAGAGATATACATAGACCATGCCACTACTGCGTAGATCGTGTGATTCCTCTAGGCTCCTAACAGCCACGTATATGCATCACATCACATCATAATTTCCCTCTTCAAGCGACCATGCATCCATGCCACTCCTATCCTATCACTCCCTCCTTTACTACTGCCCACGCACCGATAGAACGAGACTGTGAGCCAGTTCGCGCCAAACATCCTCTATCCTGTCACTCTTCAATACTTGTCTCTATTGCTGCCCACGCACCAGGGACGAGAACCAATAGCCAATATTCAAGAACGTCCCTGTAAGAAAATTCACGTCAAACATCCTCGAAAAGGCGGACGTCAGAGGGTCAAGGAAACCCATCATTCCTCCCAACGCCCTCCAGCCTGTCTTCGCTACCCGTTCCACTCCGCACTACTGCTGCCCACGCACCAGGGAGGAAACCCAAGAGCCAATGTTAAAGAACGTGCCCGTGAGCCAATTCACGTCAAACATCCTCGAAAAGGTGGACGTCAGAGGGCCAAGGAAACCCATCATACCCCCCAACCCCCCTCCTCCACTCCCACTGCTGCCACTGCCGCTGCTGCTGGTGGTAGCAGCAGTTGGTGGGGAAGGTAACTGGGAGGGCACCTGGGTGGGGAGGTTGCGAGTAGTGGAAGATGCAGGGAGGACGACTGGCGAATCCCCCGTGGCAGCAGGGCGGGCCCTGGTGGGTGTTGAGACGGCTACAGTAGCAGCATTTGACGGGCCGCTCCTAGTGAATGCCGAGGCAGGCACAGAAGCAGCAGCAGCAGCCAATGGGACGCCCCTTGCAGGCGTTGAGGCAGGCAGCGCAGCAGCAGTGGAAGGGTGGCCTCTCACGGGTGTTGAGACAGTCACAGCAGCAGAAGGACGGGCCCCTAGAGCTGAGCCACTGGAATCAGAGGGGCCTAATACACCCGTTGCCCTCGCCCCTGCTGCAGTTGCAGCCACTGCTCCAGGCGCTCCCCTTACAGATGTTGAAACAGGCACCGCCGCAGCAGACGAAGGGCGGGCCCCTAGAGCTGTGCTACTGGCAGGAGAGGGGCCTGAAACACCCGTTGCTGTCGCCCCTGTCATAGCTGTAGCCACTGCTCCAGGCGCTCCCCTTACGGGCGTTGACGCAGGCACTGCTGTAGCAGGCGAAGGGCGGGCCCCTAAAGTCGTGCTACTGGTAGCAGCGGGGACAGACACTCCCGCTGCCCTCGCTCCTGCTGCAGATGCAGGAACAGTCGCAGTCACTGTTCCAAGCACTGATGCAGGGACTGCAGTGGCCACTGCTGCAGGTACGGTTGCAGGCACGGCCGTTGCCACTGGTGCAGGTATGGTGGCAGGCACGGTTGCAGGCACGGTTGCAGGCACGGTTGCAGGTACGGTTGCAGGCACGGTTGCTGCCACTGCTGCAGGCACGGTTGCAGCCACTGCTGCAGGCACAGTTGCAGGAACGGTCGTTGCCGCTGCTGCAGGTACGGTTGCAGGAACGGTCGTTGCCGCTGCTGCAGGTACGGCTGCAGGTACGGTTGCAGGTACGGTTGCAGACACTGCTGCAGGAACTGTCCCCCGTAGAGGCGCGGTGCTCACCCCCTGGCTGCTCATCGGTTGACTGGCTACGGGGGTAGACAGAGTCCCGGTTGTAGCAGGAATTGTAGGAGTAACCCGAGTGCCTGGTGAAGCAGGAACTGCAGGAGTAACTTGAGTGCCTGCTGTAGCAGGAACTGTAGGTGTAACCCGAGTGCCTGTTGTGACAGAAGCTTCTGGTGTGGCAGTGCTTCGTGCTGCAGCACCAACCCCCGCTGTAACAGGCACCACTGGTGTAACCCGAGTGCCTGCTGTAGCAGGAATTGCAGGTGTAACCCGAGTGCCTGCTGTAGCAGGAATTGCAGGTGTAGCCCGAGTGCCTGTTGTGACAGAAGCTTCTGGTGTGGCCGTGCTTCGTGCTGCAGCACCCCTCCCTGCTGTCACAACCACCGTTGATGTTACAGGCGTTCCAGGCGTAACTGGGGCAGGCGTAACTGGGGCAGGTGTAACAGCGGCAGATGTTACAGGTGCTCTAGGGGAAACAGGTGTCGTGAATGTAACAGGCGTTCGGGGTGTTACAGGGGCAGGTGTTACCGCTGGCACGGATGTGGATCGTGCCTCTGGAACCAACGGTTGCTGCTTCGCTTGTGGGGGAGCCAATGGCACCGACGAACGTGATGATGACGTGGCGGCCTGGCGGGCTGCAGATGCCGGAGGCACCTGACCAGGTGGAGTGCGGGACGCTGCCGCTCGTGCCGCCCGTGCCGCCCGTGCCTCCTGTGCTGCCGCAGATGCTGCCGACGCTGCTGACGCGGCAGATGTCGGAGGCACCTGACCAGGTGGAGCACGGGACGCTGCCGCCCGTGCTGCTGCAGATGCTGCTGATGCTGCCGATGCTTCTGACGCAGCTGATGCGGCTGATGCTGCTGATGCTTCTGATGCTCGCGATGCCAGCGATGATGCCGATGCTGGAGGTGGTGGCGCTGCTGCTGTTGCGAGAACTCCTGTGGAGTTGGGGATTTGGGACAGGTCGGGAGTGTTGAAGAGACTCAATAAGGATCGTCACTGCAGAAGAAGCAGAGAAACAAGTCAGAATTCAGCCCGAATCATGCTCATTCCTGTGAATTGCCAGAGCACAAACATACAGGCAGCAGTGTATGATCACTGCCTGTCTGTATAGCAGAGACGGACAGGCATAAGAACTAGAACCTTCAACTATTTCACGTAAGACGACTCATCGGACAATGACATACCAGTGAGGCTGACCACAACGACGCAGCACAGAAACACCAGCAGGGGCCGTTGGGAAGGCATCATGACCCGTGTGTGCGTCATCAGACACGCGTTCTCCGCTTTCGTCCGGGTCACCGTCGCCGTGAGCTTTTGATGATAATGACGTCAGCCCGTCACGGTCACCGCGAGCTTTTGGTAGCAGTCGCCTCAGAGCTTCACGGTTATTGCGAGATGCACGGAATAATCGTCTCAGCGCGCCACGGTCAATGAGAGCTCGACAAATGAGGCGCTCCCTGCCTGGAAGTAGTTATGAGGCGGCTTTTAATCTCCTCCCGCTATGTGGCGGTCGGAGCACCACTCGTCAGCAGCTGCACGCTCGGCAGCGAGTTTATCTCTTAGAAACCTAGTTGCTCAGCCCAGTAAATTAGGCAGAATTACGATGACCAGCTCTCACAATGGTTCTGACGATCATCACCTTCCTTAAAAACGAAAGTTAAATCACAAGGAGCGGCGGCGCACTCCGATCGGGAATCCGCGTCGCGCGATTAATTCCTCTGCTGGCTGCTACTAGCAGTCTGGCCGCGTGATTTCCAGCCATTGATGCGAGTTCCGTCGAGCCGCAACAACGCACAGATCGCTAGTTCGTCCAAGCCGCTGCGAACACAAGCTGGTGAATTCGGCCGTCGCAAAGAGCGCCACCTTGATTTGGCGGCTTGGTTGGCACGTGTTGATTGTAACGGATTGAGCCGTTTCGTACTGATTGAAAGAAACCCTACACCTCGCACTCCATTCGTTCGCAACCCATCCTTCGCCTCCGTCTCAGCAGGTGATTCCAGGCAGGCTTGGATCGCCATGGTTGTTGCACTACCAACGGTCATTCCAACGATCGAAAAAAGTTCAGGGGAATGGCTTGACTCAGGAAGTTCTCATAAGAGCACGAACTCTAGGAGTTGACGACGCGTCAATACTAAGGCGATTCAAGACTGGCGAAGGTGCTTCTATGAATCTAGTGGCGTTTGTTCCAGGTCGGATTCCAGGCAGGAAGGAAGGCGACAGCTGGCGGCATGGTAGCTTTTCACCATGGTGACAAATGGAGGAGCAAGAGAAACCTACAACTGATCGGCGTGTAAGGGTTGAACATACAACACGTTGACCGGCTTCAAACGTCGCGAGGAGGAGGAAACAGCGGAGTCCTGTGTACCGCATGGATTGTATCGAATAGAGAACGTACAGGAAACGGGGGAAGGAGGGATAGAAAGTTGCAGCCATTGCAGCCATAGAATTTGTGTTGTGAGGGTGAATTGGAAGTGGCGAGCAAACTTCAAGGTTCATACATTGAAGGGATGAACAATGGACGTAATCAATCCCATCTCACCCCATTCCACGCCTTTCCAACCCATACCATCCCATTGCATCCGCTTCCCTTTCCACCGCACCGCATCTGACAGCACTCAGGATGTTCTGATGGAGACGCGGGAAAGCCGAAATGCCGCGATCCGACTCTGGCACATGACAGGCGAGGTTGAGAGGGTTGAGCACATATCCTCGGTCGAATGGGGTGGGATGGGATTGGTGAACCAGAATGAAGCATGTGCGGAGTGTAGCCGCGGAGCTAGGAATTACAGTGTTCGATTAGACCCGATTTTATGCCGTACTCGTTGGCATCTGGCCGTTTCTAGGGATTGGCCTTCTCCCACCGAAATGTCCATTTTCCCACCATCTCGTTCCTCCACCAGTAGCGAAAACGCATCAGCTAGCCGTTATGGTTACTGTCTACTTTGTGTCTAACAAACCAGGAAGCCTTTGGAATCGCCGCACTTCGCGAAACGTTTTCGCCAAGGCCGTAAATGGCATGCCTTAGGATTTTTGGATCTGAGGAGTATCAGGGTGGGTGAATCAGGCAGGTAGGTTGTTCAGAGCATAAATCTGGGTGAGCAATTACAGTCGATGCTCAGCATATCACAAAAATTTGCTTATCACTATAAGAAAATTAGTCACTCGCGAACGTTTTCCCTGTGAGTGGTGATTGTGCTGATTTCGGGTACAGTCACCAAGTTGCGGAAGAAAAACATCTACAGTTCATAAACAACAGCGATTGCCCGTCATCAGAATTGTTTACCTGGTTACGAACTTAAACCCCCGGACTCGTTTCAAATTCCAATTTCAATGTACAATCACAATTTTGCCCGTGGCGACAAGGGCGAACATGACGAAACTCCCCAAACTCGTTTCACGCACATGCCGCCCGCCTACCTGGTGTTCTTGAAATGAGCACCGACTGTACCTGGGAGGGTAGGCTTGGAGGAGTCTTCAGCCATACTTTCCCTGCGGTAATTTCTAGGAGAGAGGTCGTCGTAGCAACTCTATTTCCATCATTGATCAGGATCCAGGAAATTTTTAGGAGCCTCAACCAAGTCGTTTTCCTAAGAATTTCGTATCCATTGGCCTATGTTCTGGATCAGATACCGCGATCTCTTCCTCCTGTAGCCTGGCCATGGCTCAGGAGCAAGTTGATACCCTAATCCATCAGCAGTGAAAGGTCGTATCATTTCCCACTCGATTCTTGCAGCCTGACATCTGTGGATGTTGTGACGGATCATCCCTCTTGCGTGTCGTTACGAATAGCGAGGCTTTAGCTCGAGCTTCTTAGGGTGCCTGGTCAACTTAGATCTAGTTCCTCGGTCACTATCTTAGTTCTAGATCATTCGCTGGTGCTTCATTACTGGTTAACCTGCTGCAAAATCCGTCGATTTTTGTAAGTCGCAACGGTCTACGGTCACGGTACGCATCGTGATTGTCGCATCAGCTGCGTAAGCAACGTTGCGATTCTTTTTCTCCATTCGCGTTGACTCGACCAGGCTCCTTACTACCTGGCCTTATTCTCGATTCGGCCTTACTTTTCACTTTTCCCCTTAGGTTTCACAGAAGCAGGCGCCATGTCGGGCGCGGCGTCAGCAGTGTACATCCTGGACATGAAGGGGAGGGTCCTGATATGGAGGGATTACCGTGGCGATGTTCCTGCATCCGCTGCAGAGAAATTCTTTAACAAGCTGATGGAAGGCGAGGTACGCGATGAGTATACTAGTCAAACCGTATCCGTGTCCTGATGTGATCATTACAGCAAAGGAACGCTCGCAGCTTTCTCGAGTCCTGGTGTGTGTCTCCAGTGTCGTGCGAGCTCTCATTTTCCGGCTTCAAGAACTGGAGAATCCAGGAATGCATTACAGGATCGTAATCCGCGTATTTTTTTTACGACATTGGCTGGTCGTGGAAACTTCCTTTCGGATTTCACCGTCAATGTCATATTGTGTGTCCAACTCTGGTTTCCCTATGTCATGCCGCTGGTTCACGTCTGCTCAGCGTTATCTCACCCTCTATCCGTTAATTCCTCGCACACTTGCGCTTTTCTAAACCAACTTGCCACGTCAGGCTGACCCGTCCTCGCGGGAGCCGGTGATTCTGGACAACGGAGTGACGTACCTCTTCATTCAGCACAACAACGTGTACCTCATGATCGCCACCCGGCAAAACGCCAACGCCGCCAGTCTATTGCTCTTCCTTCACAAAGCCGTGGAGGTCAGTGGGGCACGGGGAGAGATATGATTGGGGTCGGATGTGCCTGATAATGGGTCATGTGTGCCTGGCGATGGCTCGGATGTGCCTGATGATTGCTGATATGTACCGGCAATGGCTCGAATGTGCCATGATGCCTGATGTGTGCTTGGCGATCTTCGGATGTCACCGATTATGGCACATGTATGCTTTGCGGTGGGTTAAGTCGCATGCGCATGGTTGCATCGCATATGTCGCACGTATGTGATTATTGGGTCGCCTGTACTTGATGCGATTTGCATGATGATTTAGTCGCGTTCGACAAGAGTCGCATGCATCTGATGACTGGTTCGCGAGCACCTAATGGTTGAGTCGCAAAAGGTCTACCTTTGGGTCGCAAGCAGCCAACAGTATGGGAATTGACATATCTTTACGAATTCGGGCAGTGTGCTTTTCCGAATTTGTTTTTGGGAAGCTGCGAGCAGATTCGCGGCAGTGTTTCCAATCAGCTACATATTTCCAGCTCTCATACAGCGTAAGTGTTCTGACCTAAAGTCTGACGGATGGCTATACTGATGATGCATACGAACCTCCCTGTGTGCTTTCTTCCGGTGCAGGTCTTCAAGTACTACTTTGACGAGCTGGAAGAGGAGTCGCTAAGAGACAACTTCGTCATTGTGGTACGTGTTGAGCTTGAGAATGTTCCTTTCACAGCAAGCAAACTGTGAATTTCTGCCTATTGTGGTCCCCCCTCTTCTCCGTTCCTGATCCCCTCTTTCTTGCTGGTCTTAAATTTGATTTTATCCGTCATCCTCCCCTCCCGGCCCCTATTCCCCACCCCACCCCTCTCCCTCTTCCACCCTAGTCTCCCATTCTTTCCACTCCTCCCTCTCCATCATCTCACCCCACCCCTCCCCCGCTCGCTCACGCAATTCAACCCACCCCCACTCTCTCCCTCTTTTCAACCCATCCATCCCCCTCCCCCCCCCCCCCCCTTCCCCCCTCTCCCCTTCTCCTCTTCCCTCAAGTCTCCTCCTCCCCCCTCCCACCCCACCCTTCCCGCTCTCCCGACCCGTACCCTCCCCCCTTCCCCCCGTTCCCCCGTTCGCCTCCCCTCGCCACCCTCACGCAGTCCGAGCTACTGGACGAGATCATGGACTTCGGGTATCCGCAATTCATACTCCCCCTTCCCTCTCCCGACCCCGCCCGTCCCCATCTCCCCATCCCACCTCCCCTTTCCGTCCTCCCCTACCCTTCTTGTCTCCCCTGTGTCGCCCCCACACAGTACGAGCTACTGGACGAGATAATGGACTTCGGGTACCCGCAATTCACGGAGGCGAAGATTCTGAGCGAGTTCATCAAGACGGACTCGTACCGGCTGGAGCTGTCCACGCCCAAGCCCAACATCGCTGCCGTCACCAACGCCGTCTCCTGGCGTAGCGAGGGCATCCGTTACAAGAAGAACGAGGTGAGCGCGTGGGGGGAGGGGAGGGGGGAGGGGAGGGGGGAGGGGAGGGAGGGGAGGGGGTGAGCGTGCATGGGCCAGGGTGGGTGTGTGCATGGAACGGGGTGAGCGCGTGCGTGGGTTGCAGGGGCAAAAGGTGCTAGAGAAAGAGGGCGCTCCTTGCAGTTCATCAAGACGGACTCGTACCGGCTGGAGCTGTCCACGCCCAAGCCCAACATCGCCGCCGTCACCAACGCTGTCTCCTGGCGTAGCGAGGGCATCCGCTACAAGAAGAACGAGGTGCGCGTTTAGGGGGAGGGGAGGGGGGAGGGGGGGAAGGGGGGTGAGCGTGCATGGAACGAGGTGAGCAAATGCAAGGGTTTCAGGGAGACGTCTGAATTGACTCAGAAGTCGCCTGGAGCTGTCCACCCCCAAGCCCAACATCGCCGCCATCACCAACCCCGTCTCCTGGCGCAGCGAGGGCATCCGCTACAAGAAGAGCGAGGTGAGTGCATGCGTGGGTATCATGTCCAGGTGCTATGGGGAATTCTCCGTGCAGTTCAGGATGTCATGTATTGAGTGCATTCCACCCTGATGCTTTCACCTGTTTGCAAGCCTGGTCATCAGATGCTGGGTTGCCTTGTCTTTACCTTCATCTTTCTCACATGACATCTTTATTTCCTTTCTTGCCAGTGTTCGTGGACGTGTGTGTTAGTGTTTTGATTTCCAGACTCTTAGCTGTTTCAAGCATCTGCTTCCTTATCTCCCGTTGAATGTCTTTCTCTTTATTCTCAGGTGTTCCTGGACGTGGTTGAGAGTGTGAACAACCTGGTGAACAGGATCTCAACTTGTTATTGGTCCCCAATGTCTCATCGGATCGGATCCACTTATCCCGTTCCTTGCAGGTGTTCCTGGATGTGGTTGAGAGTGTCAACATTCTGAACATCTGCAGACTCGTAACAGCTCCAAACGCTTGCTTTCTATGCCTTATTGGATGTCTCTGTCCTTATTCGCAGGTGTTCCTGGATGTGGTTGAGAGTGTCAACATTCTGGTGAACAGCAACGGTCAAGTGGTGCGGTCTGAAGTTGTGGGCGCCCTCAAGATGCGAACGTACCTCAGGTGAAGACAAGAATGGATTGGAAGAAAGGGGAAAATAGGGGGAAGAAGGGGGAGTAGAGAGGAGTAGGAGGAAAGTGGGGGTGATGGGTTGGGAGGGATGGATGTGGGAGGGGGTTGGGTCAGGGAGTGTGACTTTGTGTCTTCTTGACCCATTCCTTTTGACTTTGGTCCCCTCCCAGTTGCTTGCCAGAGTGCAAGCGAGGGTCAACAATGCCAGAGGCACTTCTACAGGACCCAAACTTGCCTCTTGTGTCTGATCCTTCCCGTTCTTTCGTCTTCAACCTTGGTCCCTTTTCAGTGGCATGCCAGAGTGCAAGTTGGTACTGAACTGTCGAACTTGTCCGTCCCTGCTCCCTCTTTCCCTCGACCCCTCTCCCAGTGGCATGCCAGAGTGCAAGTTGGTACTGAATTGTCGAACTTGTGCGTCCCTGCTCCCTCTTTCCCTCGACCCCTCTCGCAGTGGCATGCCAGAGTGCAAGCTAGGGTTGAACGATCGAGTGCTGCTGGAGGCACTTTCAGAGGACCCAAATGATTGATCCTTCCTACTCGTGCAATCCTTCCTTCCTGTTCGTTCTTTCGACTTGACCTCTCCCAGTGGCATGCCCGAGTGCAAGCTAGGGCTGAACGATCGAGTGCTGCTGGAGGCACAGGGCAGAGCGACCAAGGGCAAGGCCATTGATCTGGACGATATCAAGTTCCACCAGTAAGTAGTTCTCCTGTGCCCGCTGTATTCCCTTCATGCATGCCCATACATACACACCTGCGCTCATTAACTATTCAACACCCCATCATGGTTGAATTCCCCTCTCAAAACGTTCCATTATCCGGTCTGCATGCTTAGCTGTTGCCTATGTTTGCCTCCCCTGTCATTGTATCCTCAGGTGTGTGCGACTGGCTCGGTTTGAGAATGATCGGACCATTTCTTTCATCCCACCTGATGGGGCATTCGACCTCATGACCTACCGGCTCAGCACTCAGGTCAGATGCTCCTGCTGCGCAATCCCTCACTCTACCTTTCCCTCCTCTGTTAGTCTCCCAGTCTTGCGCGTTTCTCCTGATGAGGCCATAGTTCTCAACCATGTGATTTATACCAAGCCATGTGTTTTTATGTGCTGCCTGCTACTTGCATGCACGTATGCATGCGTGTTCCGCGGTTTCCTGTGCCACCAGGTGAAGCCCCTCATTTGGGTGGAGGCGATGGTGGAGCGGCACTCGCGCAGCCGAGTGGAGTACATGGTGAAGGCTCGGAGCCAGTTCAAGGAGCGGTCGACAGCAACGTCGGTGGAGATAGAGCTGCCGGTGCCCATGGACGCCATTGACCCCGCCGCCCGCACCTCCATGGGCACCGCCACCTACACGCCCGAGAGGGAGGCCATCCTCTGGAAGATCAAGTCGTTTCCTGGAGGGAAGGTATGTATTGCTTTCTCTGCCTGGTTGCATCTCGAACCCAGGTATGCATGTGCACCTCCATGGGCACCGCCAC
The DNA here is from genome assembly GCA_947470075.1 of Closterium sp. Yama58-4. Lineage (NCBI taxonomy): Eukaryota > Viridiplantae > Streptophyta > Zygnematophyceae > Desmidiales > Closteriaceae > Closterium > Closterium sp. Yama58-4. The sequence goes on along the minus strand of CANIUD010000278.1, from coordinate 114,189 downwards.
CTGCACGCCCTAGCGGAAGGCCATCCTCTGGAAGATTAAGTCGTTTCCTGGAGGGAAGGTATGTATTGCTTTCTCTGCCTGGTTGCATCTCGAACCCAGGTATGCATGTGCACCTCCATGGGCACCGCCACCTACACGCCCGAGAGGGAGGCCATCCTCTGGAAGATCAAGTCGTTTCCTGGAACCTAGGTATGCATGTGCACCTCCATTGGCACCGCCACCTACACGCCCTAGCGGAAGGCCATCCTCTGGAAGATTAAGTCGTTTCCTGGAGGGAAGGTGAGTGCTGCCTTGTTGCATATCAGACCCTGCTGCCCGCACCTCCATGGCCTATGGGCACTGCCATCTACACGCCCGAGAGGGATGCCATCCTCTGGAAAATCAAGTCTTTCCCTGGGGGAAAGGTGAGTGTTCCCTCGTTCTTGTAACTCCCTTGAAGAGTACCCGTTTCAGCATGCCAAGTGTGGCAGCAGAGGTTGATCTTTGGGGGGATTCTGTAACTCTGTACCCCCCATGTTATCTAACCCTTGGATAGCCGTGTTCCCTCTCCCCTGCGCTCCACGTCCCTTCAGGAGTACCTGCTGCGTGTCCGTTCAGCGTGCCCAGTGTGGCAGCAACTGTTGACGAGTTGTGGAGTGACTGAAAATCCCTGCATTTCGTTGTTCCCTCCCCCCACCCCTGTTCTTGGCGCCCCTTCAGGAGTACCTGCTGCGAGCGCGTTTCAGCCTGCCCAGTGTGGCAGCAGAGGATGACGTGGCAGAGAAGAAGGCTCCTATTCGCGTGAAATTTGAAATACCCTATTTCACAGTCTCTGGCATCCAGGTGAGAAGCCAGGTTGTTTGTCAGGTGCTCAGGTGACTGGCCGATTGTGCTAACTGTTGGGACGTGTCATGTGTGGTTTTCTTTGGTAGGGGGTAGGGGGGGGGGAAGTGAGGGGAGGGGGGAGGTTAACTCTTATCACAATCTGTCCTTTTCTGTTAGAGCGGCAAAACCAGGTGTTCAAGCTTGAAGGGAAGGTGTGTCGATATCTTTCAGTGTCTCGTTCATCAAACCCTCCTTCCCCTGCTCGTATCCCCCTCTCCCCCTTAGTCGCCGCAACCTATCCCCTTCTCTTTCATTCTGCATGCATCCAGGTGCGTTACCTCAAGATCATTGAGAAGAGCGGTTATCAAGCGTTGCCATGGGTGCGTTACATCACAATGGCTGGCGAGTATGAGCTGCGGATGATATGAGGTGAAACGGCGAGGCTGCCTAGATCTTCCATAGAAACGAGTCTTCAATCGTCCCATCATATGCATCACTCCATTCAGCAGAGTTACTGTATTATGTGGATCTCAGTAGCAAACGGTCCTAATACTCATACGGTACGACCAATCGTGTGTATGTTGACCAGGGGCACATCTTGATGTACACCAAATGAATTCTGCAGTGGTTGGTGTGGCGTTAGACTTGATGTATCAGTATATCAGAAGCACACACTACAGATACCCTAGTGGAGGGGGTTCCAAACAAACCAACAGCACAACCAGAGCACACAGCATCTATCAATGCCTGCAACCGAGGACGACGCATCACTAGGCATAGCATTCATCCCAGTCAGTTGCGCAGGATGAGGACTTGTTCATGGCCTGGTGATCCACCTTACATGGGCTGCAGTCCGGTGATGGTCAACTTGCATGGACGGTCACTGGGATAGCTTCCCAAAAGAGTGCATGAAAAGAACCCATGCTTTATTACCATTCAAGCTTACATCCACCCACTACAGCAAGCAACCTACTCCTGCCATATCCCCTCCCCCCAATTACTGCCCCCCTTCTCCCACCCAACCACCCAAATGACCAAGCGAATTGGTTTCCAACTGACCAAACGACCCTAGTCACTGTTCTAGACCCACAGCCCACTTCTACCGATGATAATCAGAAACTCCCAAAAATCCCCTGCCTCAGAGTCTGAATCTGGAGTTATTTACCAAAGAGTGGCATGTGGTCGAGTGCACAACACAAGCATTTAGCAGTCGTCCTTGCAGTCATCATACTTGTCCTCGCAGTGGCCCCTCTTCTTGGAATAGCACTGGCGCCTGTAATACTCACACCAGTCCGTACAGTCCCACTTGCCGTACTTGCACGCCTTAAAGCTCCTATACGCCTTCACCTCGCACGCCTTGGACTTCTTCTCGCACGTGTCCTTGTCGTCGTTGCACTCGGCCTTGTCCTCGCATTTCTTCTCGTCCTTGTCGCACTCGGCGTAGCGCTTCTTGTACTTCTCCATGCACGTCGGCTCGTCGTCATTGTCTTTGTTTTTGTCGTGTTTGTTGTCGTGGTGATGGTCGTCGTGGTGGTCGTCGTGTTTGCCGTCGCGATGATCGTCTTTGTGGTCGTCGTGCTTGTCGTCGGTCAGAATGCGCCTGTCCCCACTAATGAGAGCAGGGAAGCGCCGCTCTGCACTCACAGATAAAGAGACTCGTTACATAGTACATAGAAACAGAAACTCCATGGCACGTGACAGACTAAAATCATGTACCCTTTCATTGAATCATGGTGGAAAAGGGGGTGCAAGCTTACTTCCACAAACTATGTGGGACATGATAGTACGTGGTTCAAGTTGAACCAGTCCCTTAGTACGCGCATGTATTTTGGCGAGAGACTTACCGAAGACAGCAGGAGCGGGATCTGACTCAGAAACTGCGTTCGCATCCGCCACAGGCGTCGCGGTTATGGCGAGCATTGCGCACAGGAGAACCAGGTCGGAGAGCAACGCGAAAGTCTTCATGGTGTCAATAGTAACGGCGACGAACTAACACTACTGACGACGCTCCGCGATGGCTGAATTTAGTAGAAGACAGATGGAAAGCTGGTCAAATGTCGTGATCTTGGAGATTTTGCTGCTATTTGGGAAGAAATAAGGGCATATTTATAGTCGTGAGCCGTAAGCCAGAACTGAATTTCCCCATATTTCGTGTAACCGCGTCGCGATTCATGGCTGCGTGGGTGGATTCTAGCGGGTGAGGAAGGACTCCTTCCTCGGAGACGCGCGCGAAGGGGGAGGTTCTCCCGAGGGGCGAAAAGTGGTGTTGGCAAGATTTGGGGCGAAATTGGTGACGCAATCGCGACTCGCCGACGACGCATGCGGCTTGGTGGCGGCTCGGCTGATTAATGATGTCCACTGTAAAGAGTACGCGGCAGTCAGTCGGCCAGAAACGACAGCTTCAGCCTGCGAAACTAGGCAAAGGGCGAGGTTGTCTCTGATATTAGCTGACTTGGTAAGCGTCTCGCATCGCACTCAAACATTTGAAACTTCAGCTAAACTACCCGAAATCCCGGAATGAAAATCACAGTTTCTTCCACCGCTCTCCACCCCACTGATCGCGCGTCACTTCGCTTGAGCCGAATGTTTGTGGAGCCCGAATATGCCCTGAAACTTTCATCAGCTCCCTCAACCCCAGCCTCCCTCCAAGGCTAGACTCGATTCGGTTCGGGAACGAACCTGGCTGCTTCGCTCAAAAGACGGCGGCGGCTCGCCTCTGGATCAGGTGGCCTTCGCCTGACGGACTTGGTTTGGGGCAGGGAAGGCTCATTTCTTGACGACGGAAGGTGAGCGCCTTGCGTTGCGATATACCAAGTTTCGAGACTAGCGTTCACAAAACATTTCACTCCAGACCAGTGCATTCTACTTTTACTCCGTCATTTTGTAAATTTGAAAGGAAGTAAGATGTACCATGATATCACGTGTGGCCCAGATTCCGATATCCCACTCGCCCACACCCACACGACAAGGCGTCGCGTCGCCGTACTTTTGCGCCTTAGGGCGAAGTCTTGTACGCCCACTGCGGTTAACTTCGTTTCAGCACGGTGCAGAGAGGTTCATGTCGAGAACCGCTTTCAACCGTTTCGGACCGTCCTGAATCACGATACAAGAACTGCAAACCCATGAGAAATGTATAACCTGACGTCGCCCTAAGATTTATGGGCAATTACCTCCGCGGTAACACTCATTGAGCTCGTTCGCACGGAAGGTTAGCCACGTGTCCAAATCGTAACAAAGGTATCTTCTCATCGCCACCGTGGTAACCAACATTTCCGAAATGGTCAACATTATTGCCTGAATGGTAATGAACAGTGCTTCCGGAATTCCTGGCTGGTAACTTCGCGTTCGAACTAAGCTGTACACCGTACAAGTAGGGCTTGACTCAGCAAAACTGAAACTGATGTCACGGTACAGCACAGAATGCACATGAACGCTTACAAACGCAAAGCGTTACATGCAAGTATGCGATACAATCAACTATGACAACAAAATCAAGATTAAAAAACTTAAATAAACATTCTTAACAAAGCATATCATACAATATTTGATACTTAGGAAAATATTTTTTTGTCTTTTTATACAACTTTCATAGTCTTTATGCAAAATCTGAAAAACTCACATCGATATTGTAATTTTTGTATATTGATTTAGATCGAGCTCTGAAGATTCTTAAATAAAAGTCTTGTTGAGTAAAATAATCTGCTTCATAATAGTTGTCACTATCATAGTTTTGCGTTTTGACATAGTTCGTAATTTTTTGTGGCGTTTGATTGGTAATAATGCATTCGGTTTTTAATCAGATTTCGAGCTAGCATATGGAGTTTTAATGTGCGGGAATATAAACGCCAGTATTATAACCCGAAATGCGCATTTTGTGGAGTACATGTGGACAATCAGTTTCGTTTCGGCTGAGTCAAACCCTACTTGTACGGTGTACAGTTTAGTACGAACGCGAAGTTACCAGCCAGGAATTCCGGAAGCACTGTTCATTACCATTCAGGCAATAATGTTGACCATTTCGGAAATGTTGGTTACCACGGTGGCGATGAGAAGATACCTTTGTTACGATTTGGATACGTGGCTTATTTTCCGTGGAAACGAGCTCAGTAAGTGTTACCGCGGAGGTAATTGCCCAAGATTTATTGTACGCATTTGACTCGCAGCTGTCAATCTTCCGCGTGCATGCGGAGCTGTCGTACGACGGATCGTTATAGTCGCAGCACTTGTGTTCCCTCCTGCATTTCGACTGGCTTCTCTTAAATTTTCCCAGGCAAGACGAGTCGTAGCTGTCGTCGTTGCTGTGGCGAGGAAGAGTGCTGCTCCCGACGCGTGAGAAAGCGTTGCTGACGCACGACATGTTTTGTTTGCGGCGCTGCGTGAAAGGGAGACTCTCCAAGGATTTTTTTTCATTCAGAGGTTGTACTAACGCCGTTTAGGGACGGCGAGGAGCAGAGCGGAGAGCAGGACGAGCCCACATAGGAGGGCGGAAGCCTTCATAGTGACTAGAGGCGAATCCTAGGTCACTGGTGATCAAATAGTGGTTTCGCTTTTTGAAGGAATAACTCGGCATGGGGGATGAATCTGAAATATGTGGGAGGGGGATGCGGAACGCGAGTACCCAAGCCCATCTCTGGCGAATTTTGACAGCCAGATTAGGTTACCGGCTCGTTTCAACATTTAGGCGCATGGTTTTGGCTTGGAAGCCGACCTGCTTGCACCATTCGTCCGAGGAGCATCTACTACTTCGGTCTGGCCCCCACTGGACGATCTACACGCCGTGCGGCTGGTGTTCGGGGTATGTGGTGCGATGCTCGAGGAACCACGTCTGCGGGAGTGGTCGGTCAGGCTTTGTGTGAGCAGGAAAGGGATGAAAGCAAGAAAACCGGATTCTATAAAAAGACATACAATTCGAGAAAGCAACCAGGTCGGAAGTGTGTATTCTCGCCCTGATTACGTGGCCAATTCTACCTGACCGAACCCACACGCCAAAAGTACTAGGCGGATTTTGGTGCAGCTCAGCCTCCTAGCTGGCCCCAAAACATATCAGCAGCCCTGGCCCTCTAGCAATAACACCAAGCACAAGATAACCAAAGACACCCCAACCAACATCATTTCCTGGAAAACTAAATTTATTCCCACGAGCGCAACACTACACTCCTTCCCTTCCGGGGTGGTTCTTCCAAAATCGTGTCAATCGGAAAAGGTAGCCCTCCTTGCACTCGATCTTTATTTCCCATCACACTCCCAAAAACCGAAAAACGTCAGCATGGTCTCCAAACGTGCGGCGACGTCCACTAATCGCAATTGTTCTGAATGCAGTTGTTGTACTTCCCGCCGCAGCTGCCCCGATGGAACTCTATGCAGCGATCGTAAAGCGCCTTGCACAGCTCCTTGCAGGTAGGCTTTGGCGGCGGGGGGTACTTGCAGTCCTTGTAGTGCTTGTACGCCTTGGCGAGGCATCGTTCGGTATTGCTTGTGCAGTCGTCCGATGCGCACTTGTGATTCTTCTGGCACTCCTTGCTCGCTTTCTTGAATTTCTCCATGCAGGTCGGGCCCGAGGCTTTAGCAGTCAGTAAGCGCCTGCTTCCCTCCTCTGCGAGAACACGTACGGAAATTCCAGGGTCAGTTAGTGTCAAGTTGTGATAAAATATAGAAACTGCCAGCAGTGCTTCGCGTCACGTATATCAATCGAAACTGCGAAATTAGCGGAATAGATTGTCTTTACCAGGGACGGCATAACTAGAAACTGCCTGATGCCCTAAACCCTGCATGATTGGGTGCGAGAGGCTTACCAGGCACAGCTGGAGTGGCATCGAACGCAGAAACTGTGTTCTCCTCCGCAGCGGAAGTTATGGCGAGGAGTGCGGACAGCAGAACCAACCCGGAGAGGAGCGCGAATGTCTTCATGGTGGCAGGAAACTGGGGCACTGGCACCGGGGATGGCTGAGTTTAGGACGATAGATGGGCTGGAGAAATGGCGTGACCTTAGAAGATTTACTGCTGTTTTGGGGAGATATTGGGAGCATATTTATAGTCGTAAGCCGTAAGCAAAGACTGGATCTCCCCACATTTCTTGGAATCGCGACATGAATCATGGTTGCGAATGGCGATGACGAGAATCGCGACTGGTGATGTTCTCCCGAGGCGCGAGAAGCAGTGTTGGCAAGATTTGGGGAAAAATAGGTGACTCAATTGTGACTTGTGCGACGACCGTCGTCAGATGCGTGACAGATACGCCTCAGCTGCTTGATTCGGTTCGCAGTGTTGGGTACAGACAGGCACTCTGCTACAAAAGACCGCCTCTCAGCCTGCGCCATCAAGAAAAGCATACAACACGATTAGCTGACTTGGTAAGCGTCTCGCATCGCAGTCCAACATTAGCCAATTTCAAGCTGAGCTACAACAGCAATGAGACGGATCTTGCTTGGACCTGAGATGTATGCACAAGGCCCGAGACGCACAAGGCCTTCAGCCCGTAACTTTCACCAACCGCTTTTCCCCCAACCTCCCATCAAGGCTGGGTGGGGGACCTCGAGATTGGGGAACGAACCTGGTCCTTTCGCTCAAAAGACGGCGGCGGCTCGCCCCTGGCTGAGGTGGCGCGCTTGCTTCGGCATACAATGCAGCAGTACAGCACTTCGAAGAAGCTAGGCTTGCGAAGAGATCTGGTCAACATCCGACTCGAACCTAACCTCCTGACTTTGGTGGTGCGATATACCCAGTTTCGTAACATACGAAAAATAGGTACAGTCTATTTTCCACTCAAGTGATGTTTGTAGTTTGAACGAAAAATATGGTAGTTCCAATACATTAGGAAAGATTTCGAAACGCTTATGCAGCCTTCGGAAACCTTTTCATTAGATCATTTCCCAAGTACCTGACCCTATTTTCCTCGTTCAAACACACAAAAACGTCACAATTTCATGCTGTCCCAGGAAACAAATTTTATTCCCACTCACCCCTGAACGAATGCAACACTGCATGCCACCCAACTGCCTTATCCCAGCCACCATCACACTGCGACTCCGCCTCGTTTCACTTTCTACGTCATTCACGCACAATTCAACAATACCGCACAATTCAACAATCACTCTTGCAGCGCTTGTACTTATAGTCGCAGTCTTCATCGTAATCATCCTTGCACTGCTTCTTTACGTACTTGCACCAGTCATAACAGCTGTTAGACGACGAGGGCTTCGCGTCTCCGTACTTGCACGCCTTGAATTTCTTGTACGCCTTCGCCTCGCAACTGTCAATCTTGCGCGTGCACTGGTAGCTGTCGTACGACGAGTCGTTAAAGTCGCAGCACTTGTGATTTCTCCTGCATTTCGCCTGGCTTGTCTTAAATTTTCCCAGGCACGACGAGTCGTAGTTGCTGTCGTCGTTGCTGTGGCTTAAAGCCCGCCTGCTCCCCAAAGGAGAAACACCGTCTGCAGGCACAGACAGGGCATTTCAATCTGACGCGTGAGAAAGCGTTTCTGGCGCACGACATGTTTGCTTGCGGCGGCGGGCTCCTTGAAGGAGCCTCTGTAAAGGGACGGCGTGAAATAGTTATTTTCCAAAATTTCTACTCACCAGGGACGGCGTTAGCAGCCAGGAGCAAAGCGGAGAGCAGGACGAGCCCGCAGAGCAGGGCGGAAGTCCTCATAGTGACGATAGGCGAATTTTATGTCACTGGTGATCTAATACAGTACTACTATTCCCTGGTTGAAGGAGTAAGGTGGCGTGGGATAAATAGTTGCGAACCCTGCTGCGGGGGGGGGGGGGGGGCTGAAATTTGTGGGTGGGAGGCGAATGCGGAACGCCAGTACCGAAGCCCACCCTTGGCGAATTTCGACAGACAGATTGGGTTAGCGGCTCGCTACTACATTTTGGTTCGGTTTAGGTTCACGGTCTGGCTTGGAAGCCGACCTGCTTGCACCATTGGTCCGACGGGCATCTCTCTTGGTCTGGCCCCCACTGGGCAATCGACACGCCGCGAGGCTGGTTGAGGGGGGTCTGTGGTGCAGGAGGAACCACGTCTGCGGGAGCGGTCGGTCAGGCTTTGTGTGGACTGCAAGGGGATTTGAAGGTTTTGTTGGGGCCATTTTCAGGTACGAACTTCATTTGCGTGAAAATGTACTCATGTGTAATCCATGTTACTGTGCAGGTACGAACACCGAACTCGATTTTAGGTCTTGCTCCTGATAATGTCTCTTCCATCCGATATCCCAATTACAAATAACACAAACAGTCACAATCACACGCGATTTCGGATCACGCCAAGCAAAATCCAAATTGTCTTCTCATATTTGCCCAATTTCGACGATAGCAACTGCGTTGTACCAGGAGTTTTGTAAAATAAAAGTTATGCTGGATCGGCTGTACTGCTGACGCAGGTCAAGGGACAGTACGCCGAGCAAATCACCATTCACTTCTCGGGCGCGCACCCCGACACACGAGAAACTGCACGGGTGATAACAAGATTTACCCTCACTGTAAAAATATAATACACAGCTGGATTTTTTTTTTCCACACTAGACGAAGAGACCAGAAAAAGAAAACCCAGCTGTTAGTTTCTACGATGGGGGTCTTCTAAAACATTACCCAGGCAGTTTTTGGTATTTCGGGGTGCGCGCCCAAGAAGGGAATGATGATTTGCCCAGCGCACCGTCCGTCACCTGCGTCAGCAGTACAGCCGATCCAGCATATCGATTCTTTCACCAAACTCCTGGTACAAAAAAGGTATTATCGTCGAAATTGGGCAAATATGAGGGGACAATTTGAATTTTGGGTAGCGTGATCCGAAATCGCTTTTGATTGTTTGTGCTATTTCGAATCGGATATCGGATGGAAAGGCATAATGGGGAGCAAGACTTAAAAACCGATTTTGGTGTTCGCACCTGCACAGTACCGAGGATTACACATGAGGATTACACATTATTTTCACGCAAATGTAGATCGCACCTGAAAATGGCCCGGAGTTGTTGGGATCAAGGGCACGGTGACAGCGTCAGGTGGAATTGTTGCGCTTGACATGAGAGGAAACCTGGAGGTCGAACCTGAAGGTCAGCTCGGACACTTGACGGTACTTGACCGGCATTGTGTGGTCAGGAGAAATTTGGAAGGACAGGGAACGTACAGCCCACCTCAAGGCCCAGCATTCGCACCACTTTGTACACCTAATTTAGGGAAGTGCACTTTAGGCAGAAATTGTGAAAGTTTGAACATAAACCGCTTTGCACCGTGGCGACGCATCTCTCAACTGTATAGTACCGAGTAGCAGCTAGCTAAAAGTTCGAACTTCAACAAAAGTTCGAACCCCTAGTTGACACGCCCTTACATGGTTGGTCTGTTGCTTACTTCGAATCGATGTAACAGGATGTCAAACCTTTGTTAAAGTTTCTTACACTTTATTGATGTGTTTATATATTTCTGAACCGCACCGCAGTGTGCTTCTTTCTAAGTTGCATGTAATGCTATCTGTCCCTGTTTTACTTCCAAATCATTAATATTGGGGGTTTGTCCCTGTGCAGCTCAACCAAGCAACACATCCTATTTTTCGGGTGGATAAGCTTTCCACACCATAGCCAGTTATACAATTTGTGAGATGTGTGCTCTCAAACTGGATCATCTTACTGTGGCCTTGTTCGATAGCTTTGCAGTCCAGGGGAACCACAGCCCTTTCACTGTGTTGCGTGGCTCAGTAAAGGCTCGGCAGCTGCGAACATGGGCTTTAAACCCTATGAGAGGTTAGGCAGATCCAAACCAGAACCAAAAGTATGTTCGGTACACCTACGAATCTGGTGTGGTAATTTTCGCTGCGGACCGCGGTCCAAACACTGTTGCCCACTGGTCAAGCAACAGTACTCACCGGGCAAAAAATACTTGGTTTCCGCTGACAGCTAGAACGACAGTCACTGTGAAGTTGTAAACATTTCGGGCAGAAATGGTCTATTAGAATTTGTACCCGGAAACTTCGGGTGTACAATTTCCCCCTAAAGCAGTTCATTATTGGAATTCTTGGTCGCGTTTGTGGTCGAGGGTACACTGGGATTTGAAATGTTCATCTATTAATTACCGAACAGTAAGTTCAACACGTGTTATTTTTGAATTTTGTGTCACGTTCTTCCGTATCTTATTTTGCTAAGATCAATTGAATTGCGCACTGTGTACGCTTGTTTTATCCGTTGACTACGCGGTTCTGACTGTTGCGACTTGGGCTGTTCGGGCAGATGTCAAAACTTTAAACCAAGTCAAGTTGCATCTGGAAGGTAGTGACCCCAGGTTCGGAAACCCTAGGCCGACTCGGCTAAACTATGGTATTGCTGTACAAAAGAATGCAGTGCAATCGAACAAGGCCTGTATCAACAAATCAGCATGCCTAGATTGTGTTCTAAGAGGGTATCTATATTTCTGTTACGGGTGCAATGGATCGAGGTCAGGGCTCTCGCTAGGTTTTGGGGCTGTCTGACAATAGCCTGGAAAATTTTTCCCCCGTCTTATGCTCGGACGACGAAATTTTCATGGTCTGCATTATAAGCTGAAAACATTTTTCTAGTCTGATATATAAGACGAAAAAAAAAATCAGTCAAAAGTCAACCTACTGTAATCCTGCAGAGTCAAAAGTCAACCCCATCACCGTGCAGTGCATTGAGAACCGAAAGGCGCTGCGTGTTGGGAGCGGGGGGCACTACGACCACAATGCAAATGCGCTGGCACGAGACAACGCGTTGCCGTGGATGTGGCTGGCGTCGGTGCCGACAGCCAGCCACACGACGAACACTTGGCAGCATATGCCGCAGTTACATGACAGCGAGGCTGCTACTGGACACGCGTATTGAATGCGTGTGCAGTTACAGGGCAGCAAATGGCTGTACCTGTGGTCCTATCCTCGTCTACTGGGCATATGGCCTAGTGGGTCAAGATGTCGGTTTCAGACGAAACCGAACTCGATATCTGTATATTCAGATTAAGAATTCTACATGGTCTGGAAAATCATACGAACCTGAAACGCTTGTCTTACTGATCAGATGAGAAAAAACACAAAGTCTTAGGAAGCAGATGAATACAAAAAATCAAGTCTTAAACTCAGACCATCAGACCAAATTGGTCTGATAACGAGAACCCTGATCGAGGTAGCGAGGATTGCACTAAGGTGTCAAACGAGTACAAAATGTGAGCGAAGGCATGAGCGAACATTTATACGCGAAACATGCAAACGGTAACGCGGTGCGTGCGAGTTAGCTAATGCTACGCTGGCAGCGAGGCTCGGGCTAGTCCCGAAGCGTAGGCCGACACGGCCGGGCCAGCAGTGCGAGGTTTGGCAAAACAGTGCGCGCGAAGTTGGCGAAGCCCCTTTAGAAGTAACGGGCGAACAACGGTAGGTGCTGTACGCGATGTAGCCGGACTCCGTAAGGAATGCAGAGAAAATTCCTTACAACTTCCAACTCTAGGTGGAAACTTTACAATGCTTACCGCTTGTAGGAAAATGGATTTTTGTTGCAACAATATCTTTATTTCCTCTTTGAACTTACAACACATCAGATCAACCCAGCTACAGCATCTAAAGTTGCAAACCACGAACTGGAAAAAATCACAAACTTCCGAAATTCCATAACTTCAGCCTCCCATTGTGAAATTCAACCTTGGTGTAGCCTTGAAACGCTTGGCGACGTCCATTTAAGAGCAGTTGTTCGTAATGCAGTTGTTGTACTTCACCCCGCAGCTGCCCTTGTTGTCCTTCTTGCAGTGGTCGTAAAGCATCTTGCACAGCTTCTCGCAAGAAGGCGGCGGCGGCTTCGGCATCGGCGACTTGGGGGGGAACTTGCAGATCTTAAAGCGCTTGTAGGCCTTGGCAATGCAACTGTCGGTCTTGCTCTTGCAATCGTCCGTTGAGCACATGTGATCCCTGATGCACGCCTTGCGGCTTGTCATGAACTTCTCCATGCACGTCGGTTTCGGGGCTTCCTCCTTCAGAACGCGCTCGACTTCCTCCATGATCGCAGAGACATCTTCTGCGAGAATACGAGGGAATCCAAGGGAAATTTATGTCAGCCGGATAAAAAATGTGTAAACTGATTCATCACCGCGCATTCAGCTAAATTCACTGAATTTTAGACGTGGCACGTAATCCACGAAAAAAAGTCCTTACCAGGGACGGCATTCGCAGCGACGAACAGAGCCGAAAGCAGAACAAGCGCGCCGAGAACAACGGAAGTCCTCATGCTGTCTGTGGGGGTAGTAAGCCTCACAGAAAGTGGATTCGGTGAGGAAGGACGACTGGGAAATTCCGATTGCTGGTTTGCTAAATGAATTGCGGGTGCAGTTTATACACAATTGCGGATATGCTGCTGGGGCTGGAATCCCAACGTGGGCTGCAATGCCAATGAAATTCGAGGTCCAGCTTCGACGAACGGTTTGTTTGGGCATTATGGTTGGAAGAGGGGCTTGCTCGGTCTGAGCCGCTCTCGTTACGTGACCAGCCAGGCTCGGCTACTGGTTCTGGAAGATCCAGGCATGGGTGTGACCTGGACCTCCCACGAGCTTGGCCCGGGCCTGAACCTCGCTTGGTTCGGGTCCAGGGAATTGTGTGAATTTTTTCATGTTGAGACCAGGAGGGACACCTGAAAAATGAAGGGCCGGGGATTCGGGGAACTTCTCGAGCAATTCACCTCCATGAGTCACACACCTCAATAGCCCAGCAGCTGTGTGGTGGACCCTCCAGCCACCCGTCTTGGGTCCAATTCCCCCTTTGAAGCGCACATGTTTGGGGTTTTCCTAATGTATCCCCGCAAACCGATCAGCTTCGGTTTGCTCTGCCCACAAAACCTGGCTGCTTTGCCTCCAAACCAAGACACCTCCAAACCAAACCAAGTCTCCAAGAACCTAAAAGCATGAATCTGTACGCTTTGGCTGGTTTGGGGAGAGAAAGGCGGCGGCGCCACGGCGTGGGTAAGTTGCCTCGGAAGCGGCTGGATAAGAATGCTTGATTGGTCGAAGCTAGCAGCCGGGCTTGTTTCGTGACCAAGCATGACTATTGGTCGGAAGTCAGGGCAGCCCAGCTCCAGCCGCAGTTTTGATACTCTGGCACGCAATTCTGTATAACCTAATGCATATAACGATATATGCATTGTGAAGCTAATCTGTTGAGACAAAAGCTCCAAGTACTAATGGTATTTGCTTGGCTGTGCTATCCAGTCATTCCCCGTGATACAATATGGGCCTAAAACCCTTGAACCACTGTTCTTGACTAGCTGCTGTACCGTACCATGGCTCCTCAAGCCAGTGCTTTCTGCATCTGAAACTCCGACTCATATAAAGTTCACACACATACCAACACCTTTCCTCCCCAGCAGCCCTGCTATAGAACTACTACAGCATTGACCAAACAAAGAAGACAGACATCTACAGCTGCTGTGCTTCCTTTCATGGGACGTCATACAAACCTGACGGAGCAGAAAAAGGCACGAGGGGTGCCGACAGAGTAACATCTTAACCTTCAGATTGGAAAGCTCCCTTCACCAGTCATGCTTGGTATCGTTCTCCCAATGTGCCTCCAATCGAAGTCTTTTGGCCAGTGCCGCAGCTTCCCTAGCTTGCCTGCCGTGCCGAAGCTGGTCTTGTTCTTGCTGCTGGTGCTATTGCTGCTGCTGCTGTTGGTGCTGTTGTTTCTGCAAGTGCTACAGCTGCTCTTGCGACTTGATGTCGCTGCTTTCTGAAGTTACCATCGCTGCTGTTCTGTTGCTGTTGCTTCTCTTGATGCTGGTGCTGCTGCTGTTGCTTCTGTTGTTGCCGGCACTACTGCTGCTGCCACTGCTGCTTCTGCAGCTGTTGCTGCTGCTGCTGCTGCTGCTACAGCTGTTCTGATGCTACTGGTGCTGTTGCCGTTGCTGCTGCTCCCTGTTGTCATTGCTGCTGCTGTTGCCGTTGTTGCTGCTCGTGCTGGTGCGGGTGCTGTCGCTGTTGCTTCACACCAGCTGACACCTATAGCAGCCTGCATCCACTAAACATCGTCAGCACACCACCAGGACCTCCAACTTAGCAGCACCAATAAGCCCGCTGCTCAGACCAGGAGGCGCCAGTAGCCTTCGAGTCGACTCAAACAGTCGACAGCCCTCCTATGCTCCCCGAGCCGTTTTTCTCACCTTCGCACCAGTGTGGTCCGAAGCTCAGGCTCGGCAAGCACCCAACATCCGAACCAAACAGGTCCGGTATCACCAGCATGCAGCAGCACACAGCAGCACGGCCAGTCAAAAAGCTCGTCCTTTCTGCGAACACCTTCGCATCAAAACCCCAACCGTACGCACTCCTCACTTCCTCCCCCCTCCACCTCCCAGCCTCCCAAACACCTCGCCCCACCGAACCTCCGGCTGGTTCGGGAACAGCTTCGCAATCCTCGGGTCGGGGCGAGCCAGCCAGGAGCAGTAAACTCCAGCCGCAGCGAAAACTGCAGCCATGGACATGGCAGCGAGAGCAGTAAAGTGCTTTGGATCGTGCACTACTATGGCGAGTCCTAGCATGAGCAGCTCTGCCAGGCTGGCGAGGGCGATTTCGGTGGTGCCGATGAGATTGGCAGAGGCGGGGGGGATGGCTGTTTGGATGATCTGAGAGTCGACGATTTCAAACGTCCAGTGGCCCACTCGCGACAGCACCTGGAGAAACAGAGTAGGGAGCAGGTAGGGCGTGAGTAAGCGAAGGTGAGAATGTATATTTTGGCAGGGGTGAGGGTGTTGGTGGTGTGGATAATCTGCCAGTCGACGATTTCAAATGTCCAGCGGCCCACTGGGGAGAGCACCTGGAGGGGAAGGACGGGTGAGCAAAGAAGAACGAGCGGGCGAGAGACGAGCAGGACGTGAGGTGACGAGAGGTAATGAGAGATGACCATAGGCGACGAACTCAATCGATGTGAGTGGTGCATGAGGTTGAGAATGGGACGCTGAAATTGACGCTGTGAGTGTTTGCAACGCTTTCAGAGCGCCTCAGAAATTGACGGGGAAAGAATGACCAAGGGGAAAAGAGACGTCAAGGAAGGGGGAAGAGCGATGACAAAAGTTGGCGAGAGAAGGATACATCACTCGGAGCATAATTCGGCAAGAGCTGACTCACGACAAGTAGTAGGAAGAGCAGCACCAGCCCCTGCTGCAGCACTGGAGGGCAGCATGGGAGAGAGTGAGTGCATGGTATATGCATGTGTGAGAGAGGGAATTGCAAGCAAAAGGAGAGAGAGATGACTCACAACTAGGACGAGGACGAGCAGCATCAGCCCCTGCTGCAGCACTGGAGGGCAGTGTGAGAGAGACGAGAAGATGGCGACTGCAAGGGCAAGGAGAAGAGCTTGGAAGACTAGAGCTGCACTGCCAGCCTGGTTGGATGGAAAAGGCAAAGGAAAAGAAAGACAGGAGAGAATGTATGTGTGTGTGTGTGCGAGGGAGACAAGAGAAGATGGCAGAAGATGGTAACTGCAAGGGCGAACAGGAGAGCTTGGAATATGAGAGCAGCACTGCCAGCCTGGTTGGATGGAAAAAAAGGGCACGTGTAAGTGCGGACGAGATGGGATGGGATAGGATGAGATGGGGTGTGTGAGAGAGAAGAGAAGGTGGCGAATGCAAGGGCGGGCAAGAAAGCCTGGAAGACGAGAGCAGCACTGCCAGCCTAGATAAGGGAAAGGTGGATAAGGGGGAAGTGATGGGATTGGGGGGGTGTGGGAGGGTGTGTGAAAGAGGGGAGAAGGCAAAGATGCGAGGGTGAGGAAGGAAGGGTGCATGGAAGACGAGAGCAGCACTGCCAGCATAAACGGTGGCAGAACAGAGCCCATTCCCCTCCCACTGCCCACCATTGCGCCACACCGCACTGCACTGCAACCCCCCGCAACCACTCTGCACCGCACTGCACCCCCACTGCATCACAATACCTGTAGCACCCCCAGTCGTGCCACGAGCGGTGGCAAAACGAAGGTGGCTGCAAAGGCCATAGCAGCACACCCATTCCTCTGCACCGCATTCCCTCCCTCCCCTCCCCCCCACTGCACCGCACTGCACCATTACAACACAACACTGCACCCTTCCATAACCACACTGCACCGCACCGCACCTGTAGCACACCCAGTCGTGCCACGAGCGGTGGCGAAACGAAGGTGGCCGCAAAGCCCATGGCAGCACATGCGCCCCTGAACGCACCTATCACTGACATCTGCACACCTGGCAAATGGAGATGAAGGGAAAGAAAGAGAGGGTGGAGGGGGGGAGGGAGGGGGAGAGGGAGAGGAGGAAGAGAATTAAGTCGTCTTAAAAACGCTAAGCCCGTGGCAGCACATGCGCCCTTAAAGGCCCCTATCACTGACATCTGCACGCCTGGTGGTTGGGAAATAGGGAAGAGAAGAAAAGGAGGATGTGAGAAGTCCTCCTGGAAAGAGCACGGCATTGAAGAAGAGCAGCACGTAGGCTGCACTGGCGGGCATCACTGCCTGCTGCATAGAGGTACGGGTAGGGATGACTAGGCATGATGACTGCCTTGACTTGAACACTCACCATGTTGGGAGAGGAAGGACGTGAGCAGGCCTCCAGGCAAGAGTACGGGCTGGTTTTTGAGAATTCTCAAACTCCAGGCAAGAGTACGGGCTGGTTTTTGAGAATTCTCAAACTCCAGGCAAGAGTACGGGCTGGTTTTTGAGAATTCTCAAACTCCAGGCAAGAGTACGGGCTGGTTTTTGAGAATTCTCAAACTCCAGGCAAGAGTACGGGCTGGTTTTTGAGAATTCTCAAACTCCAGGCAAGAGTATGGGCTGGTTTTTGAGAATTCTCAAACTCCAGGCAAGAGTACGGGCTTTTTGAGAATTCTCAAACTCCAGGCAAGAGTACGGGCTGGTTTTTGAGAATTCTCAAACTCCAGGCAAGAGTACGGGCTGGGTTTTGAGAATTCTCAAACTCCAGGCAAGAGTACGGGCTGGTTTTTGAGAATTCTCAAACTCCAGGCAAGAGTACGGGCTGGTTTTTGAGAATTCTCAAACTCCAGGCAAGAGTACGGGCTGGTTTTTGAGAATTCTCAAACTCCAGGCAAGAGTACGGGCTGGTTTTTGAGAATTCTCAAACTCCAGGCAAGAGTACGGGCTGGTTTTTGAGAATTCTCAAACTCCAGGCAAGAGTACGGGCTGGTTTTTGAGAATTCTCAAACTCCAGGCAAGAGTACGGGCTGGTTTTTGAGAATTCTCAAACTCCAGGCAAGAGTACGGGCTGGTTTTTGAGAATTCTCAAACTCCAGGCAAGAGTACGGGCTGGTTTTTGAGAATTCTCAAACTCCAGGCAAGAGTACGGCATTGAAGAAGAGCAGCACGTAGGCTGCACTGGCGGGCAAGACTGGTCGCAGCAGATATAATCAGCATATATCACCCAACCACTGCACTTACCATGCTGCGACAGAAAAGAGGTCAGCAGGCCTCCAGGCGACAGCACGGCATTGAAGAAGAGTAGCACGTAGGCTGCACTGGCAGGCATCACTGCCTGCTGCACGTAACACCTCCACCCCTTCCCTGCTGCCTCTGCCACTTTCCCCACCCCGGCCGCTGCTTTATCGAGTGCTTTTCCTGCTGCCTCTGTCACTCTCACCAGCCCCACCACTGCTCCATCCAGTGCTTTCCCGACACCTGCTGGAGCACCAGGAGCAGCGGGAGCAGCGGCGGCGGGAGAAGCAGCAGCAGCAGCGGGAGCAGCAGCAGGGGCAGTTGCAGTGGCAGCAAGGGCAGCAGCAGCACCACCACAATCGCGACCAGTGCTGCACGCTCGCGGCAGCATGTGCCTGTGATGCTCACCACCTACCATCCCTGCTGGTGCATGCGGCACGGGCACAGGGTGCGAGCAAGAGCGGTGGCAGCAGCAGAGCGAGGCGAGCGGCTCTGAAGCTGGAGTGCTGCTGAATAGAGAGGACGTGGGAAGGGGGAAGAGCGGCGAGGTTGGCGAAGAGAAGGAATGAAGTGCATGGGACTTGTGTGGTGAAAAAGATGGGGAGGAGGTCTCTTGTTGCATCCATTCTCGATTATTCCATTTTTGAGTGTTCTCAACAGCACCGAGTGGTCGCAACGTCTTAAGGCCTTGGAGGGGGTACCAAGGCTCCTCCTGAGACTCGAATAGGTCTTCAAAACGGCAAGAGGGTTCTTCCCAGCCTTCGGCCTTGGCAAACTGGGATTCCTCAGAGGGCTGGGAGGAATTACAGGGCGAGGCTGAGGGTTCTTCTGCTGAGGCCGCGGGGGGTTTGTCGATAGGCCGGGGTCTGCTGAGCGCTCCGGTTGAGAGGCGGTTGGTGAGGGTGGTGAGGGCGAGCTGTGGCAAAAGGAAAAGAGGAAGGAAAAACCGCATGTCATCAAAGCCAAGGTACAAGGGACAAACTGGGACAGTTGATGAGGACAAGGCATGATCTGGCACAGACATATGCGACTTGAGGAAGGGGCAATTTACAAGATTCGAGGTCGTGCGTTAGGAGGCAAAGGCAGCGCAGCAGGAAGCACACCAGTGCTGGGAGGGGGAGAGCGACAAGGGTGTTTTCCAGGTGATTCATAAAACACTGGGAAACCAGATGGTAGAAGGAGAGAAAGTCATACCAGGGCAGGGAGGGAGAGAGCAACGAGGGCGACACAGGCTCTGGCACAGACAAGCGGGCCAAATGCAACAATGAGCCATCCAAAAATGAGTGGTGCTGCTACCTGATGAGATAGGTAGGGGGAGAGGGAGAGAAGATGCGGAGAGGGAAGGGGGGATGGGGAAACGTAGGTGGGAGGGAAAGAGAAGCAAAATCTCCCCTCACCTCGCAGCACAAATCCACGAGTTGAGTTTTGAGTCGACTCAAAACTCAAAACTCAAAACTCAAAACTCAAAATCTCCCCTCACCTCGCAGCACAAATCCACCCTTTGGATCGGAGCATGGCATTGGCGTTGACCAAAGCCACATCCCCTTATGTTGTCCTATAGAAACAGACAGTTAGCTAGCTCACAAACTTCTCAAGCCGCAGCACAGATCCAGCCTTTGGATCGGAGCATTTCATTGGCATTGGCCAGAGCCACGGGTTAACGACTCCCTATGAAAGCACTCACTGCTACGACCAAGCCACAAGCAAGCACCCACACACCCCCCCTCACCTCGTAGCACAGGTCTACCCTCCGGAGCATGGCATTGGCATTAGCCAGAGCCACAGTCCAATCATAACCCAGAACCGATTACCACCTCATTGAACACCCACCCACTCCCCCTCACCTCGCAGCACAGGTCTACCCTCCGGAGCATGGCATTGGCATTGGCCAGAGCCACGGGTCGATCCTGTCCTGCCAGCTGGGGAACGGACCCAACAAGGTCAAAGGGACAAGGGAAGAGGAGGAAAGGAAGGGACGAGGGAAGAGGAGGAAAGGAAGGGACGAGGGAAGAGGAGGAAAGGAAGGGACGAGGGAAGAGGAGGAAAGGAAGGGACGAGGGAAGAGGAGGAAAGGAAGGGACGAGGGAAGAGGAGGGAAGGAAGGGACGAGGGAAGAGGAGGGAAGGAAGGGACGAGGGACGAGGAGGAAAGGAAGGGACGAGGGAAGAGGAGGGAAGGAAGGGACGAGGGAAGAGGAATGAGTACGATTAGAGCTGGGGAACGGGAACAAGTAGGTGGTCCAATAGAGAAGGAAGCGGAAGGAAACCAACAAATCCCTCCCTCACGCTAACACTCACCACAATCACCCAGTCTTGCTCGAACGCCACTCCCGAGGCCAATCCAGTGAGCCTCTCAACGACAGACTCTCTTGCACGTGCACTCACACTCACAGTCACACCCACGAGTCAACTCCTACACACCCCCCCCCTTCACACTCACCACGATCACCCAGTCTCGCTCAAACGCCACTCCAGAGGCCAATCCAGTGAGCCTCTCCACAGCGCCAGCCACCACCAGCACCACGAACCACACTTGCAGCAGCACAGCCGTGCCGGGGAGAGCAGCCAGCGCTGACGTGGCAGCTGACGTGGCGGCTGACGTGGCGGCTGCGCCTGCAGCAGCTGGGGCGGCGAGTTGAATGGCGTGTATGGTGGCTAGAGCTGCTACTACCATGGCAGTGGTCTGCGCATGTATGAATAAATCATGGGGACGAAACGGCAAAAAAAAAAAAGATAAGTGGGGGAGCAATGGAATGAGCGGGGAAGAAGATTGAAGTGAGAGGTTTATATGGTGGCGAGTGCTGCTAATAACCATGGCACAAGTCCGTCTATATGGAGGATAAGAGGTTGAGATTAGGGTAACAGGGAATGAAGGAGAAAGGAAAGCCTCATTTAACGACCAGCAGAAACCACATCTATCGCAATTCACCTGAAAGTCACCTGAAAATCAACCTGAGAAGTCACCTGAGCAACAGAGATGATGCTGAATGCAGCCACTCGAGGAGCGGAGTCCATAAGCTCTCCCACTAGGGGTGCGCCTATAAATACCACCAACTGTAGGGAGGGGGCAAGGAGGGGGGGGAAGAGAGAGGGTGAGTTGAACGCAGCTACACAGGGCATACCACCTACTGTGGAAAGCGAGGGTGGGATGAAAGCAGCCACACGAGGAGCGGAGTCCATAAGCTCTCCCACGAGGGGCGCGCCTATAAATACCACCAACTGTGGGCAGGGGAAAAACGGGGGGGAAGTGGTTCAGAATGGACTGGAGAGGGCATGGAATGCATGAAGTCGAGGTTCCTTAATGCTCGCCCATGGAAGGCGTGCCTATGAAAGAGGTTTGGACAGGAATGGAGACGTGCCTATGAAATACAAAAATGCATCAAGTCGAGGTTCCTGAATGCTTTGCTATGGGAGGCGTGCCTATGAATATGTGCATGCATTTGGGCACATGCGGAGTGCGTGAGTGAGTGCTAGAGGCTTACTTGGCTGACGAAGCTGGCTACAGCCACGGGCAACAGCGAGTGATGCAGGAGTGCTAGTAGCGCTGCTCCTGCGAACCGCCACGAGTGCTCGCCAAAGCAGTTAAACACGTACGTCCAATAGAATGCTGCAGCGGTAGGGAGGGAGGGAAGAGGGGGGGCAAAGGGATGATGGAATGGGGAAAGGGAAAGGAAAACAGAAGCAGTTTAAGACGTAGACATGCAAAAAGGAAGAGATAAGGGAAGGAAAGAACGAGGGAAAGCAATGGAAGAAAACGCAGTTATATGGAACCAGCCTTGTCACCTCACAACGCTACTCAACACTACTCACCTTTCAACGCAGAAGGATGAGCAGCCTCGACAGGCTCGGCAGGTTCGGCAGGTTCGGTAGAATGGACAGGCTCGGTAGTCAACACAGACGACGCCTCTTCCAATGATAGCTGTCCCGCTTCCTCCTCCACCACATGCTTCTCGCCCCCCTCCCCCTCAGCTAACTTTCGCTGTAGCGAGTGGAAATACGCTATTTCTGCAAATTCATTCTGTTGCCAACTCTGAAGCTGCTCCTGCTGTCCCTGCTGCAGCTGTTGTATTTGAAAATCGGGCAGCACAAATTCGTTACAAGCGCAAGACGAGTCGTCTAATAGCGGGGATTCTTCCCTCAGCAGCGGAAGGGCATCCGGAATAATCAACTCCTCCCCAGAACCCTCACCCGTCACCCCTCTCTCCCACTTCCCAACTCCCCACGCCTCACGCTCAGAATCGCTTCTGTCTACATTCACGAGGGAATCGCGCCGTTCGAACCAGTTCACCCAATCCTGTAACGAATCCAGTGATTCGTCTCTTAACGAGGATGACCACCCGTCCAGGTCGTTTGGAGCCACCAAAACGTCTGGCGGCAATCCCAAGGGGTTGAACGAATCCGCATTGGGAATGTCGCCTCGTCCGCTCGACTCCGTAACAGAAGCCACGTCAGCTTGCGCCAGCACTCTCTCTAGCTGCGCCACGTCATCAGCCCCAGGCACGAAATTCGCATCTAAATCCAAGGCCCCGCTAATGTCACAATCAAGCACCGCCCCTGCCGCCGCCGCCGCCGCCGCTGCTGCTGCTGCTCCGCCATTCGTTACAATCGCGCCACACAAACCCGCCGCCATATCATGGCTCGTGAACCCCCCCGAACCGACGGTACTGCTACTGCTGCTGCCGTCATTCTCACAACTGCTGCCTCTGCCGTCGCTGCTGCTGTCCCTTACACAAGTGGTGTTGCTGCTGCTCCCGTTGCTCCCGTTGCTGCCGTTGCTCCCGTTGCTGCCGTTGCTCCTGCTGCCGTTGCTGCTGCTCTGATCGCACGACTGATCAATCCGCGCCTCCACCGCCTCTTGCACCGAGACTCGGCTCTTCAGCGCGCGCCGCCGGCCCTTCAACGCGCGTCGCGGTGTCCTGCCATTGAGGGAACGGGGTCACAACTTGACGCGTCACATACCTGAATCCTTAAAAAAAAAAAAAAAAACAGTGATCACTCACACATGTCCTAAATACATGAATTTCTTAAGAAATCTAATAGCTGTAATCACTTACATGGGTGCAGACGAGTTACGGTGCTGGCCGGTCCTCGTTCGTGATTGGCTACCGAACGCCGATCGCCGAAACGATCGCCCGTGCGACGTCCGTGCGACCGGGCCAAGTGCTCCTATGCGAATCGCCGAAGAGCACTGCAACAAACGCGGCGATGGAGGCGAACCAGCGCATGTTGGTAACGTGCGAAGCGAGCGAACGCTAGCGACGCGCGAAAGGAGGCACGGCGACGAGAGAGGTGAGGAGCGACCTGTACGTGCCGAGTAAAGTCGCCTAGATGAGTCGCATGCGAAACCCGGCGACGCTCCGTCGGCGTTTGCGACCAAATGCGAAACTCTCGACAATCGAGTGACGTTTGGAGAGCTCAAACTTCGAGCCGCGGACCCCACGAAATCGTCAACACAGATTTCACAGGGTAAACTACCCGAGCCTAGCCCCGAACCACCCGAACGCCGTTCCGAACCACCCGAACGCAGCACCGAACTACTTGGACCCAGCACCGAACCACGCGAACATAACTGCGGCTGGGAGCTACGACGATTCTCTTCGCTTCTCGCCAAAGAACGTTTCGCTAAAGCATACTCTTCAGATTCTCTCCCGGCTGGTGGTGCCAGTTTAAGCCTGTTGCAACTGCTGGTAAGAGGACTGCCTGTGTAAAACGTGTTGCGCAGAACAGACAGGTCTGCGTAACGAGCTTTTTTCCTCAACAAATGAGTTTTTTCCACGACTAGGGCGTTGATTGAGAGAGAAACAGAAGAGATGATGGGTTGGGCGCCGAGGAGCGCCATGGGGGAGACTGAGACGGGACGCCAGGAGGAGAGTGCGGGGGGGAGCGCGAAGTGGAGCGCGGAGAGGAGAGACGAGGGGAGAGACGAGGGGAGCGACAAGGGAAGGCAGGAGGGTAGGAGGGAGGGGTGCCGAGAAGGCCCTCATATACGAGTTAGGTACCAGGGTGATGGGTTTGGAACAGACTTCTATGGATTCTCTATGGATTCTCAAAAGTCGTTCGGAGGAGGCCCTTATATGCAAGCTAAGGACCAGGGTGGCTAGTACGAAGTAGGCCTGTATTGGATGTGAAGCAGCTGTGCTGCTAAGAGGACTGCGCGCGAGTTTATAACACTATAACGCAGCAGGGCTTTGCCGTCACGAGCGCATTGGAATTCGAAAGGTGATTCAACGCCGGTTAACGCTCTTAACGGAAAGCTCGTGCAATGGCTTTATGCGGGGACCGCATAAAATAGGTCGCGCAGACAGGAGCGAGAATACAGGTCTGTTTTGAAATCAAGAACAGCAACTCTGAAACAGCAGTAGTGGATAATTAGCTAGCGGAGAATTTAGGGTAAGCAAAATGGAGGGGAAGCGGGAGAAGAGGAGGGGAGGATGGGCCTGTGGAAGGATGAGCGGGGAAAGGGGGTGGCCTTGAAATTAGTTTGGGAGAAGTGCTACACGGTTCACAGAGTTTTAAAACGTTTGAGAGGTATGTGGGTTGAGGGAAGGTTCGAGAGAAAGAGAAGGATGGCGCGCGTGCGGTGGAGACTTGACTTTCTTGGGAACAGAGGAGACTGGCGGAAGCGGGTGGACACGTGTTCCGCAGAAGTGGTGGTGTAATAGGATTGGTGAGGGTGTTGGGGGGCAAAGGGCGGATGGGTGGGGCAGGTCGGGAGGGAAAAACGGGCCAACATCACAGGCATGCAAAACAGTCTGGTAACCCTATTCGATTGTATGCAAAACCGTCGATACCCCAGTTCCACTGCGCAAATCTGTCTGGTACCGCCACTCAAAACACTGTGTGACATCTGACGCAGCACAAAAAGGAAGCAATACGTGCAACATTCGAAAACGTTTTCAATTTCGTTTCAATCTATTCTTATCGCGCTTTGTTTGGCGCCTAACAACGATTCCTGTGGACAACTATTTTCCGTTGAATGTGCACGATAATTCCGACAGAAATAATCGTTGGAATGAGAGTAATATTTATATTGCTGCCGGAAACTGTTAGGGCATGCATAAAAAAATAAAACCCCTAGGGACCTGGACTCATTTCAGGGAGGGATCAACCCTAAACACGGGAAAGGGCATTGTTTTTAGGGTTGATGCCTCCCGAGTCGCATCCCTTTCCGATTGGGTTTTATTTTTCCTGCAGGTGTAGCTACCAGTGTTGCTCAAATGGCAGAACAATCGCCCGAATAAATCAAAATTTGAAAGGAAACAAACGCGTGGTAAAAATCAGTTATTGAAATCAACAGAACCGCAATTCTAGCGCAAATGTCAATACCTCCAAAACCGCGGTATCGACGGTTTTGCATACAATCGAATAGGGTTACCAGACTGTTTTGCATGCCTGTGATGTTGGCCCGGGAAAAACAACAAAATGGTGGTCCCATGAACCAATCCAAGGGGCAGGGGAGAGCAGCGCGGATGAGGGGCGCTTTGCCACGTCATACGGTTCTTGGATTCCAGTCGAGTTTGCGCCACTGTTTTGCTGCCCTGCCCGCTGTCGCAACAAGTCAGCAAAGTGGATTTGGCCTGGAGGTTGGCTGACAATGCGACGAGTCGGCAGCGACTGGCGATGTGATGTACGACCGAATCGACGAAGGAAAAGCATCCCAGAAAAGAACCGAATATGAAGAAACTTATTCGCGAACGCCGACGTGGCATATGTGCTGCTGTTCGTTTCGCTCGCATCCTCTTGTTGAGGATATCGAGCTTCGTGGACGAATCCATGGGACTTGGCGGCGGACTTGTTGCACGCATATCATTGGCCACTGAAGAAAAACGCCAAACTCTAGGGCCTTGTCACACAGGTTAGGTTCGAGAGTGCCAAAAGGAAGGAATTATCGAATTATCGCATCGAAAACCTAATGTAACGCGTAGAAACATAAGATAACCGTACGAAACCGAAGTGACGAAAGAAGCTAAGCTGGTTCGGTCCGAAGCTGACAAACCAATTTGAGGGAATTTCCCCCAAAGAAACAGGAAGTTACAGCGTGTAGCTTTTCCGAGCCAGGAAGGTCGGGCTAGAAGCTACAGCGTTTCTGCGAATTAATCCAATGGAGTGGTAACTGGTTTCGTAACTCCTTTGTATTCAGAATGTAATGGTCAAACCACACAATTTGAGGCAATGTAAACAATAACCATCCACGTTCCAAGGAATCCTCATAACAGTGTACCACAAAGATCATCCTCATATCAAGTGAGGCGATTAGGGCGTGCATTCCTGCTAGCACGGCTTGCAACACTTGCACGGCGGGCACGGCTGGCACGGCTGGCACGACTAGCACGGCTGGCACGACTGGCCTGACTCGCCGTGCTGCTAGCATTGTGTCCACTCACGTTGGTGTATGGAAAAGTGATTCCATCCGGGCCAGAGCCGCCAATGCCAATGCCACCACCACCGCGTCCTGTCAGAATCTCCGCTGCCTCTCCCACCTCCCCCCCAACACGGCCAGTCACTGCCTCCGCCGCCTGTCCCACTTCCCCACCAACACGTCCCGCTGCCGCTGCCGCTGCCGCTGCTGCCGCCGCCGCCGCTGCTGCCGACTCCTCCCCACCAGCACCGCCTGTGCTGCCACCATTGCAGCTGTCGCCACCGGCAATGCGGAGGAAGGGTGGGAGAAGAGACCAGATGCCTGAAAGTGGTTGGTTGACGCATGGTGGCTGCAGTGATGGCACAGATGTCGATGATGGTGACGATGGTGGGGATGGTGGTGATGATTCTGGTGGGGTGAATGCAACAGTGGGGGGGCTGGGAGGAGACGGCCCCCCGTGCGGGAACAATCCACCGAAGAAAGACCAGATGCCGGACAGAGGGTTGTTGACAGGTAGTGATGGCAATGATGTCGGCAATGATGTCGGCAATGATGGCAGTGATGGCAACGATGTCAGCGATGTCGGTGGTGGCAGTGGGCTGGATTCAATCGTAGGTGTATTGGGAGGTGACGGCCATCCTTGGCGAGAGAAAATAGCCGCCTGAGACGAGATGTTGGAAAGAGATTGATTTCCACCGCTGCCACCGCTGAGCGCACCACCACCACTGCCAGATAGAGAGTTAAGGGGAACTTCTGGCAGTGGCTCTGCTGGAATAGAGTTGCTGGAACGCGATTTGTTTCCACTGCCGTTGCTGCTGCCACCCCTCAGCCCATCAGCACCAACGCCAGACAGAGAGTTGAGGGGAACTTCCGTCAGGGGCTGTGCTGGAATTGAGTCGCTCAGAGTACGGTGCCTGACAAGCGAACCATCAGGAATTTCACGAGCATCATGTGTGGTTCCGCGATTCCCAAGCGCCTTGCCACGAGATGCCAATGCTCCGGTTGATCCTGCGACCACAGTTAGGAGATTCAGAAAATTTGGGAGGGCAATTAAAAAGAACTCAAAAACAGTGCATCCGTGACTAACGACCTGCTGCAAGGACTAGAGCTGGTTACAAGAAAGCTGGTTACACGTGAGGAAACCAAAAAAAAAAAAAGCCACAGATTATGCAAGCAGCATGAAGTCACCTGACAAAATCAGCGCGCAGAGGATCAGTGCAGTCGGCCCGGTAAGCGATTTTAGCGACGCCATTTTCGTCAGGATAGATCTTTGGCACAACACTCAGACTTGAAAAACTTTGCTCTGCTGACTTCAAGCTACGAGCCCTTGTCTTTATACCAGCGGAAGGCACTGAACCATCCGGGTTGAAGGATGGACTTCACCGAGGCGGATTCTGCTTGACTTCTGTCACGTCTACCTGTCGAGACGGCCGTCGTCGCGACAGGCAACCCGGCCGAGGAAGGCCATCCGATTGAATTTTGCATATCGGCAGGGGTGTCACGTCAACCCGAGCTGATACCCCCTTCGCGTTCAAGAGGTTTGCCTGAAATAGGTTACGGGACATCACTACTTTGAGACGCCTTACTGCTTTCACGTGACACGAACCGCATCATGATAGCGAACCTATCTATCAAGAGTTTGCACAGGATAGTGCTACATCACGAGATTTTTTCCATTGGAGAGAAAGAAACTCGAATCGGCTCAATAAACTCGTGCAAGCAGTCCAGAAGGCAAGATGGCATATCGCTTGATCGCAACATTCTCTTGCTTGCGAACCAGTTCTCGGCTTGACTCGAAAGTGAGTGGTTCCAAGGCTCGAACTTGGAAATTCCACTCTCTGCACGCAAGCAACAGTTGCATCCAGAATCGCTAGGCTGTTTCCTCACGAGACCATCCAGCTAACAGGTCCATGGACCACGCTTGCTTGCTTGTGGCTGGGGCCCGAGCGCTGATGGAGTCCCCAACCCCAACGCGGAGCTGCAAGCACACATCTAACCTTGGGAACAGACGAGACAGGACAGGAGTAAATGCTCGGTTCGGTTCGGTTGTGCAAGATGGTAAGTAGGGCTTGGGGCACTTGATTTGCGTGCAGTGAGTTATATTACGGTGCAGGGCGATGACTGTTCGAGCTGATATCAGAAGTTCAGACATTCTGCGATTTGTTCGAATCCTGAGTGCTACTACACGAACAATGCTACATCATATCATACAACACTTACCATTTCTTTGCTGTGAGCTACTAGGACCTGGACTATGGTAACATGTTTCTAGAATCTAGATATGGGGGGCAAGGGCCCCTTGAAAGCAGGGAATGCATCCTGACGTGTCTAGACACACACAATGGCCACATGTCAGGCAAGACACGGCTGCAAGTCAAATATTGGAGATAATAGTGAAAATAGCACGTAGTCAAACCAGTTAGGAGAAAAGAGCTGCCAAAAGCTCCATAGCCTGTAAAATCAACACGAGCCAGAAAGCAGGCACAGTAACAAACAGACGCCACACCATCCCAAGAAGGAACATTGCAGCCTCGGTCAGCAATAACACAACCAAGAAAGAAACATACCAGCAAAAACACACTAGAATTTGAAAGCCACAAGCAACAATCAAAAGCAAGCAACTACTCACAGCCACACGCACCTTTGGATGGAGAGTGGGTGGGCCCGATCGCAACACATTCCGCAAGTACCGCATGCCTCCGCTGTTCCGAATATTGCTTCTGTGCGTCGGGCTGTGCTTCGCCAGCTGCAGCAGCGCCTCCACCGCGTCCCTCACCGCCGCAGGATAATCCAGCCGTAACACGGTTACCAGCGACGGGATCGCCTCGCCCATCGCCTCCCTCCCGTCCGGCACCGTCGCCAGCCGTGACAGCGCTTGACACGTGGCGACCACTGTTTCGTTGTTCAGATTCGCCTGCAGCGCCACCGCCAGGGCAGGAATCACCCCTTCCCCCACTAGCTTACTCCGCTGCGACTCGCACTGAGCGAGACACGCGACAGCCTCTGCTGCAGCTTGCCTAGACGGTGTATCATACCCCGGATGCATCCCTTCGTGGTTCGATCCGGTGAGCTGCTTCACGAGGGGTGGGACTGCTCCTGCATCGATAACCAACCCCCGGGCGCGGTCCGAAAAGGATGCGGCACATTTCATGACATTCGCTGCAGATGAGCCGGCTGCAGGGGAGAAATCGGCGCGTTTGAGCGCCTGAATCAGCAGCGGGAGGTGCGTGAGCAGCTCCTGTTTCCCCATCTCATCTGACGAGAGGTTTAGCAGCGCAGCAAGCGCGGATTCGGCTCCCTTTGGATCCCTCGGCCCTCCCACAGCCAGCGGCAGCAGAGCATCTACAGCACCAGCTTCTCGAAACGTCGATCGGTTCGCAGCTGAGATGGACGCGTACCAGCCAACGAGCCCCGCCGCCCGGCCCTTCTCCTCCGCCGACCCAAACAGCAGATTCTGCACGATCTGCTGCGGAGCCTCGGGATCGTATGCCGCCAGGTCAGCTTCAGGATCGGAGCATTCCGCACCTGTCCCGCCGCCGCCCCCCTCCCCACCAAACTCCCCTCCCATTCCCCCCATATCCCCGTTCCCTCCGGGTTTATCCACACTGCTAGTACGTCCAGTCTTGGATCGGCTCCGTGACCCGCCACTGACGCTGCTAGCAGAGCTGCCTCCACTGCCCGTCTTCCCCATCTTATCCTTCTCTCTCCCACTCGAACTACCAGTGCGAGCCCTCGTCGGGTCATCCATATACTCCAAATCGTCGCCGCCCTTCCGGCCGCCCATGTCAAACGGTGACTTGGAGCGGGCGTCGCCTGCGCCTGCCCCCCCAGTGCTTTTCGAACCTGGCATACCAGTGCCGGAAGCGGGCTCGTCTTTGCCTCGGTCCCTCCGCTCGGTGCTCCTCCGGTGCTCTCTCTCCCCTCGCACTGCTCTGTTCCGGTCCTTGTGCCGATCGTCATCCGTCCGCCCGCCTCCATCCCCCTCCCCATCCCTAAACCGCGAATGCTGCTGCTGCTGTTGCTGGGTCTGCGCATCGTACCTATCATGCGCCTCCCCACCGCCCTCCGCACCTGACCGCCTGCTTCGGCGCTCCCGACCGGCCAACCCGCTGCCACCACTCCCAGTGAGCGACAACCCAGCAGCGTCCCCAGTCATATCATCCATAGCGTTCGCAAGCAGCATCATGCGGCGGCGGGTGGGACTGAGGAGCTCTTTGGGCGACTTGGGCACGGAGGAGGTGCCTGAGAGGCCGCTGCTGCCGCGCTGCCCGCCGCCTGAGCTGGCTGCTGCTGCTGCGGAGGCTCTTTCGCGGGCCAGCTTTGCCTGGGACTCTTTAAAGGCGGGGAGCTCGCGCTCCATGCGCATCAGAATGGTGATCAGCTGAAAGAGGAGTAGAGTGGTATGGGGACAGGGGCGGGGGTTGGGAGGGGTGAAAACAGGGCAAGAGTGGCAATGTAGGCGGGCTTCGCCTGGGACTCCTTGAAGGCCGGGAGCTCGCATCCATGCGCATCAGGATGGTGATCAGCTGGGGTGGTGGTGTGGGGAGGGAAGGGGGCAAGGGAATAAGATGGTGAGACTGTGAGGGCGAGCTTCGTCTGGGACTCCTTGAAGGCGGGGAGTTCCCGCTCCATGCACATCAGGATGGTGATCAGCTGGGGTGGTGGTGTGGGGAGGGAAGGGGGCAAGGGAATAAGACGGTGAGACTGTGAGGGCGAGCTTCGTCTGGGACTCCTTGAAGGCGGGGAGTTCCCGCTCCATGCACATCAGGATGGTGATAAGCTGGTGGGGGGGTGGGGGATGGGGGTGCGGGTGGGGGTGAAGGCACAGGGGAGAGAATGTGTCAAGGTGGGGTTGTGAAGGAGCTTTGCCTGGGACTCCTTGAGGGCGGGGAGCTCTCGTTCCATGCGCATCAGAATGGTGATTAGCCAGTGAGAGAGTGTACAACGGTATGGTATGGATGGGTGGGGTTGGGGGTGCGGGTGGGGTGTGGAAGAGGATGAGAGGCAGCTTCGCCTGGGACTCCCAAAAAGCAGGCAACTCGCGCAGGATGGTTACCAGCTGGTGGGGTGTAGGATGGTTACCATCTAGTAGGGCGCAGGATGGTTACCAGATGGTGGGGCGCAGGATGGTTACCAGATGGTGGGGCGCAGGATGGTTACCAGATGGTGGGGCGCAGGTTGGTTACCAGCTGGTGGGGTGTAGGTTATGGTGAGGGTTTGGGTGGGGAAGGTGGGGATGGGGGATTGAAGGGTGTGAGGGAGCTTCTTCTACCTCTCCTTCCCCGCACCTCCACCCGATTTCCCCCTGTCACCCTTTCCCATCGCATTGACCTGATCCCTACACACCTTCTGCACATTGTCACTGCTCTCCACAGATTTCCTTTCAGCCTCCCAAATCCCTTCCTCCCCCCACTTCCACCTTCCCATTTCCACCGCCCCAGTTACCAGTTCCCCACACTGACCTGATTCGTCAGCGCCTCCTGCACATTGTCGCTGCTCTCGATGGTTTTGCGCTTCTCCAGCGCCAGCGCCAATTCACCCACCTTTTCCCCCTTTTCCCCCTTTTCCCCGTTTCCCCCCCACTGACCTGATCCATAAGCGCTTCCTGCGCCTTGTCCCTGCTCTCCGCAACTTTACGCTTCTCCAGCGCCAGCATCAATGCTAACCCTTCCCCACCCAGTCTCCACTCAACTTCCCCTTTTATACTTTCCCCTCCTCCACTGACCTGATCCATGAGCGCTTCTTGCACCTTATCCCTGCTCTCCGCGGCTTTGCGCTTCTCCAGCGCGAGCACCAATCCCCCTACGTTTCCTCCCCTTACCCCCATTTTTAGCCCATTCCCCCTTCCCTCGCCCACTGACCTGATCCATGAGCGCTTCCTGCGCCTTGTCCCTGCTCTCCGCGGCTTTGCGCTTCTCCAGCGCCAGCGCCTCCTGCTCCTTGCGGAACGCGCCCCCGCCGTCCATGCCCAGCGCGTCCGCGAGCTGCCCCGCGGGGAACTGGCTCTGCGTGTAGGGGGTCCCCAGGCTGCTGCTGCACCCAAACAGCTCCCCCTACCCATTTCCCCCCCTCCCCTCCCTTGCCCTACCCCCTCCTTCTCACCTTCCCTTCCCCCCCATTCTCCACCCAACCAGCCAAAAGGTGAAGGATCAGGAGGGAAAGAGAACGTGAGCGCGCACCTGATCCATGAGAGCCTCTTGCGCCTTGTCCCTGCTCTCCGCGGCTTTGCGCTTCTCCAGCGCGAGCGCCTCCTGCTCCTTGCGGAACGCGCCCCCGCCGTCCATGCCCAGCGCGTCCGCCAGCTGCCCCGCGGGGAACTGGCTCTGCGTGTACGGGGTCCCCAGGCTGCTGCTGCGCCGCACGCCCGCGCCCCCGCTCCCCCCGCCGTCCTGCTGCAGCGCCTGCAGCTGTTGCTTCATGTCGGCCGTGAATAGGTCTTCAAAGGACGCGTCGTGAATCTGCTTGAGCGTGGCTTGGATCTGGGCCGGACAAGGGAGAAACAAGAAGGTAGCAGGGGGGACGAACGTGATGAGTCGACTCAAACGTCATGGGAAAAAGAGGAGTACAGGTAAACGAGAGGCAACATCGGTCGGCTCTTCTCATTTTCCCCCCTTCTCTTCATCGGCTCACTATCAACGCACACCGGTTTCGCGAGCTTAGGACGCGTTAAATGTGGCGACTGATGTGGACATTCAGACAACGTGGACCGGACTTTGACAATACGTCGCGCGAAAAAATAACGGATAACAATGACGGACGAAATGCATGAATCGGCTTACATTTAACGGCGCCATTACGCGCTTACGAAAACGCGAACGCGGCTAGGGGGAGGATCGGAACAATGTGGAAAGTCGCAGGTTGAATATAAAATTGGCTGCTTTTACGATGGGACTTAGTGTTGACTAAAAGCCTCCAGCTACAACTACACAACTACCTAGCTTCCTCAACGATCTATCGTTCCGACTTACGCGCAGCTTCACCATATACAGACAAGTTACCAGGTTTGTAAGACCCCATCGCGTACCTGCGCTACGAGGCTTGTAAGACCCCAACGCGTACCTGCGCTACGAGGCGAAATAGACATCACCTTCATAAGGCTTGTAGCCCCTTTCACGTACCTGCACTACAAGGTCATCAGGAATGGCTTCCGTGGGGATGGCGAGCAGGCAAGATTCCAGCTGATGGTGGAGGCGGCTATATAAACACCTTCGTAATTTTTGCAACACCCTATCGCGTACCTGCGCTACGAGGTCGTCGGGCATGACGTCGGTGGGGATGGCGAGCAGGCAGGCTTCCAGCTCTTTTTCAAGGCGACTTAAAAAGTTATATCTGTAAGGTTTGCGACGCTCTATCGCGTACCTGCGCTACGAGGTCATCCGGCATGGCGTCCGTGGGGATGGCGAGCAGGCACGCTTCCAGCTCAGCATGCATGCTGACGAAATCATCGAGCTTGATCGTCGTCTCTGAGACCAGCTGTGCGCATGGAAAGCAAATCGAGGGGGAAAGTTGGATATTACGGCTTTCAGGATGAGTCACCAAGGATGCACGATTTACATTGTGACCTTGATGACTTGTTAAGACACTTAATTCTGTGGAAGTTTTTAGAGACAATTCATAACTCAAGTACAGGGATGCAAGGTTCGCAATGTGTCTCTCATGGCATACCAGGCCCCATAAAAGTTGTAGGAGGAGCAGGTAACGCCAATAGCGCAATCTCACGACTTTTAGGGACGAAAGACATACTCTGACGTACTCTGACAACGTTCTATATTGGCTAGGAATTTTGCACGGTGTGAACAGAAGAAACCTTTACCAAGCATTCTATGAGTCAACGCATTTGAATGGACGCAATAGCTAAATAAATGAATAGATAAATAAACAAAGAATCGAGTAAATAAATTACAACACGAACCTGCAGAAGCTTGCTCCGCGCGCTGATGCAGCGCTGCAGCAGGCCCGTGCACTTCCTCAGAAGATCCTCGAGCTTCTGAAACGCCTTCTTCGCCGCGTCCGTCGTCGCTCCCCAGTTCTTAAATTTCTTGCAGTTTTCGAGCAGCGAGTGGATACTGGCGACGGAGTCTAGAACCAGGGTAAAGTTCTTGTAGTATGCACACGTGGACATGTTCTCCTTGAGCTGTAACGCGAACTGCGTTAAAGTCATGCAGCTCGCTATAAGGAGGGTCAACACCATGTCCATCATCTTGGCGGCCTTTTTATGATCGTCCGAAATAAGAGGACGAGGCAGAAATAGGCTGAAGGTAGTTAAACCCTCCGATAATCTTACGCCTCAACCACCTAACGCCTAGAAACTTCGAACTCGACAGAGCGTACGAACGGAAACCTTTACCACAGGCAGGTATCGCTGTCCTCTCTGGGACTGGCAATGTAGTACAGGACTAGGCAGCAGTCTCAATGTCAGAATCTCCGCTATCAGAATGAACAGAGCTGGAGCGAAGGACAATGTCTTAGCTCAAGGCCAACCAGCCAGCCAATCTCATGTTATCTCTCCCTCTTGTATTGTTCAATTGTTCGTTCATTTGAACCCACAGTTCTGCTCTTTGGTGCGTTACGGTTGAAAGAGGTTGAGATTAGGAACCAGGACAAACCGTGCAGATTCCTACTGAACCGCAGTGAAAGCCCTGCAAACAAACGCCAGAGATGCAGCTTGGGTGAACCCTGCAAACAACTCCCAGGAGCGGCCAGTCATCCAGGTTGTTCGGAGATGAGGGCAGCGATAGGGTAACCGGGGCAACTCCCGTCAGCTTGACCACGGAGTTGCAGCAGCTCAATAAAAATCCCTCTCTCTTCAAAATAGACTCCACAATAAATATATCACGGACACAAGTGACCTAGCCAGGATGTTTAGAAGAAGCTGCCTGGTAATCAACCAGACCAGATGGACTATTTCCAACCCGCTTTCTCGCAAGCAGGAAACTTTATACACTCGGGTAGAAAGTAGACACACGCATTGTAGTGCGTTCGCCAATCAGGAAGTACTGTACCTTTTTGCGCCCACCAGCTTCCAATCATTTCAGCCAAAACCAGTGTGCCAGACCACCCGTTCCGAGCCTACTCTTCCCTATCGCCGCAACTGCCAGACGCAGGAAACGCTGCTTTGGGGGGCCAACATCATAGACATGCAATATAGTATGGTAACCCTATTCGATTGTATGCAAAACCGTCGATACCCCAGTTCTGCTGCGCAAGTTTGTCTGGTTCCGCCACTCAAAACACTGTGTAACAGCAGACCCAGGACAATAAAGAAAAATATCGGTTGCGTTGACGATTTCGTATCTTCGTGGTTCTTACCGCGCCCCGTTCGGCGCCTAACAAGGCTACTATTTTCCGCTAAACGCGCACGATACATTTTACGAAAAATCCATTGGAATGAAACTACACGGGGTCCATTTTGAAAGAATATATTGCACCCAATAAATTGCTACCTGCATTTGTTAGGGCAGGGCTGAAAAACAATAAAACCCCTAGCGACCTGGACGCATTTCTGGGAGGGATCAACCCTAAACACGGGAAAGGACATAGTTTTAGGGTTGATGCCTCCCTGACGCATCCTTTCCGATTGGGTTTTATTATTTTCTTGGCCCGAAAAAATCACGTTTTAGTGCAAAGTCAAACGCGGTAGTCATAAGCTAAAAATTAAAAACGAACGCGCTATTAAGACAGCTTGTCAATAACTCCAAAACTGAGGTAAGACGGTTTTGCATACCATTGCATAGGGTTACCAGACTAAGTTGCATGTCTATGATGTTGGCCCCTGCTTTGGGGCTTGCACGTCCGCTAGCCGTCAGAACAAGCTGCCGAGCGCGCAAGCAGACGGTTTGGTGCTTTCTTTCTGCGGTTGCTCCGACCCCTCGTCAGATTCAAAAACCAGGCGGGGATCTTGCGCCATCCTTGTTTGAAGCCTCAGCTCCGTCCACAAGAAAAATTCCATTCATTATATTTGAGTTCACTAACATTTCTCAAGAACACTAGTTTCACTAGCGTATCAAGCACCAGACCTACTTGAAACCTCTACAGGAAATGGAGCATCCTTCAGGACCAAGAGATCGGCATTCCCATCTGCTAGCAGCCATTTAATCAAGGCCTCGCGATTTGCAACGAGCCGGCCTCTATTCCATGGCGCTGGAGCGAAGGGGAGTTGAAGTGATTGAATGGCTTGCACCATGGCTTTATTCACAGGCGCTGCTTCGGCCTCATCCTTGTTGGGACTCTCATCTCCCCACCTGAGGCAATACAATGATCGGGCACAGAAACGCGCAATTACAAATATGAACACCTCTAAACGGATACACTGGAGGAACATTGAAGACTGCGTCGATAGTTACTGAGTATCACAATACCTGACGATATTGAAACCGGCTACACTTGGAATGAAGCTATATACTCTCACCTTGTGACTATACTGAAGAGAGGGGGAAGCTCTGCTGGTTCCAGCACAGCTGTCTCGTGCACTTGAGAGAGCCAGTGGTGCAGGAACACACATGCCGCCCCTTGTGACATGCTGCGTGAGTGTGAAGGAGATTGGAGATTGGATTGCATGCGAAATGAGGTCAGGAGAATGGGAAATGAATACCGTAAACAAAACAGAACAAAACCAAAAACAATGAGAGGGAAGAGAGAAAAGTTGTTTGCAGAGCAGCCCTGGAAAGGGCAAAAGGGACGTTGGCTGCTCGCACAGACACTCAGCAGAAGTGAGGTTGGATTGCATGCGAAGTGAGGTCAGGGAGCATGGGAAATGAATAAAAAACAAAGCAAAGCAAAACAGAACAAAACCAAAAACAATGAGAGGGAAGGGGAAAAGGTGTTTGCAGAGCAGCCCTGGTAAGGGCACAAGGGACGTTGGCTGCTCACGCAGACACTCAGCAGAAGAAGAGCTGAACTGACCGGTGCACGTCCAGGGACCAGAGGGTCGGCGAGCGGTAGGAAGCTTCCGGGAAGACGACGAGGCTGGTTGCTGGTGCGTGCAGCTTGAGTGCTGAGGCCCGCCTGCCCGCCCACCAGAGAGCATCCATGAGCGCGTTGAGAAAGACCCGGTTGACTGCCACTCCCTCCCTCTGTGTGGAGAGGATGAAGGGGCACACACCGCACACAGGAGAGGAAAGGAGAGGAGAGGAGAGGAGAAGCAGGTGGACAGCTGAGTGCAGCTTGAGTGCTGTGGCCCGCCTGCCCCGCCAGCCCACCAGAGGAGAGGAGAGGAGAGGAGAGGAGAGGAGAGGAGAGGAGAGGAGAGGAGAGGAGAGGAGAGGAGAGGAGAGGCATGCTTGTCAGTTGAGTGCAGCTTGAGTGCTGTGGTCCGTCTTTCAACCCACCAGCGGGCGTCCATGAGCGCATTCAGAAACACCCGGTTCACCGCCACTCCCTCGCTTTGGGTACTTCAAAAGCATGCTCAATAGTTGGGTGTAGTGTGCATGCATCTAGAGTGGGAGTATCACCACTCCAGCATGTATGATATACACGGTATGAACCTCCTTGACACGTAAGAGATCGAAGTTATGCTGTCGAATTGTCTCAGCCCCCCCGTTCAAGCATACATGTGTTGTGTTGTGTGATGTAATGAGGCGATGAACTCAGCTCACCTTGAGTCGCCCAAAGAAGTCCTCTGCAATGGGCCAGAACTCCTCTGATTCATACCGCCCCACCAGCAGCCCTCTCACCACCCGGTGCTCCTCCCCTGTTCCTCCCCCCTCCATCTCCGCTATAAGCCGCCGCATGTCCTGCCACCTGACAAGAGAGGAATAAGAGAATGGTAAGAGGATGAGAAGGGTATGAGGCGAGGGGAAAGGCACATGCCGACTCGTATCGCCTCATCAGCACCCCCTCACCACCCGGTGCTCCTCCTCCGTTCCTCCCCTTTCCATCTCCGCTATCAGCCGCCGCATGTCCTGTCACCTGCGAGAATTGAGAGAGGAGTAACAAACAAGGAAAAACAGGTGGAAAGCGGTACTAAGGCTCCTCCCCCCGTTCCTCCCCCTTCCATTACCGCAATCAGCCGCCGCATGTCCTGCCACCTGCGAGAGAGGGGGGTCGGGAGTGCAGTGGCAAAAGGATGGGAAGAGCATAAAGAGGGAAAGGCAGTAGCTAGCAGCAGGAGGCACCATGCCCTCCTCTCTGATCTCCGTCGTCATCTGAGCATAAGCCGCTTCAAACGTGCCATCTCATTCCCCTTGTCCTATCTTTCCCCGTCTCCCTCTTTTCCCCACCCACATTTCCTCTCACCTTCCCCTCCTAGCACACAGCGCAAGAAGGTGACAGTAGCCAGCAGCAGGCGACACCATGCCCTCCTCCCGGATCTCCGTCATCTGAGCATACGCCGCCTCAAACGTGCCATCTCATTCCGCTTGCCCCTCTCCTACCCTTTCTCCTTCTCACCTTCCGCGTCTGGCACACAGGGCCAGCAAATGACAGTAGCTTGCAGCAGGCGGCACCATACCCTCCTCCCTTATCTCCGTCGTCTGTGCATAAGCCGCTTCAAACGTGCCTGCGGCGCTGTAAGCTGCAACCATGGCTGCATGGGTTGCCAGGGAGGGGCGGCAGTTGGCCTGCTCCATGTCCTGTTGGGGGTGAGGGGGAGTTCGAAGGGGTGAGGGGGGGTGCGAAGGGGTGAAAGGGAGGGAGGGAGACGAGCAGGAAAGCAGCCAGACCGCTGCTGCCTGCGGCGCTGTATGCTGCAACCATGGCTGCATGGGTTGCCAGGGATGGCCGGCAGTTGGCCTGCTCCATGTCCTGTTGGGGGTGAGGGGGAGTTCGAAGGGGTGAGGGGGGGTGCGAAGGGGTGAAAGGGAGGGAGGGAGACGAGCAGGAGAGCAGCCAGCCCGCTGCTGCCTGCGGCACTGTATGCTGCAACCATGGCTGCATGGGTTGCCAGGGATGGCCGGCAGTTGGCCTGCTCCATGTCCTGTGAGGGGTGAGGGGGAGCTCCAATGGGTAACGGGGAGTTCCAATGGGTAAAGGGGAGTTCCAATGGGTGAATGTGAGTTCCAATAGGTGAATGGAAGAAAGGGAGACTAGCATTGGAATAGCCAAACCATGCTGCATGCGGTGCTATATGCTGCAACCATGGCTGCATGCGTTGCCAGGGATAGGCAACAGTTAGCCTGCTCCATATCCCATTACACTCAATCCCTATTACACTCACATTTCGTTACACTCACCTCGCTGACTTTAATCGCTTCATCATACAGCCCCCCTTTAGTGAACGCCTCAATAAGAGCATTGAAGGTCCTCAGAGATGCATCAGCAGGGTATGGATCAGATGAGGAGGCGGAGGAAGAGGAGGAGGGAGAGGAGGTGAGGGCGGGGGAAGAAAGTGAGACAGCTGCTCCT
The DNA here is from genome assembly GCA_947470075.1 of Closterium sp. Yama58-4. Lineage (NCBI taxonomy): Eukaryota > Viridiplantae > Streptophyta > Zygnematophyceae > Desmidiales > Closteriaceae > Closterium > Closterium sp. Yama58-4. Next base: position 74,309 of record CANIUD010000278.1, on the reverse strand, counting down.
GCAGTAGCTGTGTCTCCTGACAAAAACCCCCCTCCTGATGTTCCTCCTGCTGCTCCTGCTGCTCCTGCTGCTGCTCTCCCCCCATCGGATTGCATCATGAGAGCAAAGACAAACGCTGCGTCGTCGTGCATGCCCCCTGCTGCATACGCCTCCATGAGGGCGAGGAAGGGACCCTGTGGGAGGGGGGAGGGGGGGAGGGGGGGAGGGGCCGGGTGGTAGAGGGTATGGAAGATATCACTGCCACAGTCTGCATCGTCGTGCGTGCATGCCCCCTGCTGCATCTGCCTCCATGAGGGCGAGAAAGGGACCCTGTGGGAGCCAGGGGCGGAAGAGGGAATGGCAGGTATTACTGTCACTGCCACAGCACCACTACTACGCTGCGTCGTGGGTGCATGCCCCCTGCTGCATATGCCTCCATGAGGGCGAGAAAGGGACCGTGCGAGTGGGGTGGGAGGGGATAGAGGGTCTGGAGAATGTTACTGTCACAGTCTGCGTCGGCGTGCCGTGCATGCCCCCTGCCTGCTGCATATGCCTCTGCGAGAACGAACCTGGCAAGGCTGTCAGTGCAGCAGGTGCTCTGCTTTGAACGCCAGTGCTCCTATACACCGCCCTGCACCCTGTTCAACCGCCACTGACTCACCGGCTGGTCAGTAACTGAGTAACCCCCATCTCCATGCTCTCATGTAAGGCCGTGAGTGCATGGTCGTACATGCCCGCCTGCCTGCACGCCTACCTGCCTGGGTGCCCTTTATTCTCCCCAAATGAACCACTCACCGGCTGGTCTGACAGTCCCATCTCCATGCTCTCATGTAAGGCCGTGAGTGCATGGTCGTACATGCCCGCTTGCCCATACGTGCTTGGTTCGTAGCATATCATATCACACCACTGCTTGCTTCAACAACTCACCGGCTGGTCTGACAGTCCCATCTCCATGCTCTCATGTAAGGCCGTGAGTGCATGGTCGTACATGCCCGCTTGCCCATACGTGCTTGGTTCGTAGCATATCATATCACACCACTGCTTGCTTCAACAACTCACCGGCTGGTCTGACAGTCCCATCTCCATGCTCTCATGTAAGGCCGTCAGCGCATGGTCATACATGCCTGCCTGCCCATACGCGCTTATCAGGGCCTCCATTAACGAGGCTGACGGTTGCACCTGTGATCGCTCCCGCATGAACCTGATTGAAGGTGGGGGAGAGAGGAAGGAGCAAAGGGGAGAGTGGGGGGGAACTCTAAAACACTGCCTGCCCATACGCGCTTATCAGGACCTCCATTAACAAGGCTGATGGGTGCACCTGTGACCGCTCCCCCATGAACCTGACGAATTGAGGGAACACAGAGGGGGGGAAGGGACAGATGCAGGACAGAGGAAGGAAGCGATGGATGGAGGAGAGGGAGAGTGCATGACTCAGCTCAGTTACTTGACATTTGAGAATTGCTCAATACTTGTTACCTGTGCCTGCCGACACGCCACCAGCAGCGACGTGAACGCCCCTTCATCCACCTCCACCCCATCCTACTCCATGTGAACCCGTACCTGTATATCTCCGTTGCTTCAGTTGTGAGGCCCCCTAATCCACATGCCACCAGCAGCGAAGTAAAAGCCCCCTCGTCCACCTCCACGCCATCTTCCTCCATGTCCCAGAACAGCCGCGAAGCCTCCCTAAAGAACCCTCCCGAGATAAACACGTCCAGCAGAGTCCGGTACGTGGCCAGGTCAGGTTTCCTCCCAGAGGCCTTCATCTGCGTGAAGACGGACCGCACATGGTGGTAGCTGCCATTCGACCCGAGGGCTTTAAGCAGGGCAGTATAGGTGGCGACGTTGGGGATACAGCCCGCTTGCTGCATCTCGTTAAACACCTGATGGAAGGGGAAAGGAGAGGCGGGGGAAGGAGGGAAGTCGCCTCAAAACTCGCGTCAAGAAGCGTTCGGTGCGTGGCGAGGTCGGGTTTCCTCCCAGAGGCCTTCATCTGCGTGAAGACGGACCGCACGTGGTGGTAGCTGCCGTTCGACCCGAGGGCTTTAAGCAGGGCAGTATAGGTGGCGACGTTGGGGATGCATCCTGCTTGCTGCATTTCATTGAACACCTGGTTGTTGGTGGGGGGAGAGATATGAGCAGGGAACGAGGAGGAGAGAGGGGAGGTGAAGACGGATCGCACGTGGTGGTAGCTGCCGTTGGACCCGAGGGCTTTCAGGAGTGCTGTGTATGTTGCGACATTCGAGATGCAGCCCGCCTGCTGCATTTCATTAAAGACCTGTGTGGGGGGGGGGAAGGAGTGCGGGAGGGGCAGAGGCTTTCATCTGCGTGAAGACGGATCGCACGTGGTGGTAGCTGCCGTTGGACCCGAGGGCTTTCAGGAGTGCTGTGTATGTTGCGACATTCGAGATGCAGCCCGCCTGCTGCATTTCATTAAAGACCTGTGTGGGGGGGGGGAAGGAGTGCGGGAGGGGCAGAGGCTTTCATCTGCGTGAAGAAGGATCGCACGTGGTGGTAGCTGCCGTTGGACCCGAGGGCTTTGAGAAGAGCGGTATAAGTTGCCACGTTGGGGATGCAGCCGGCTTGCTGCATTTCATTGAACACCTGATTTGTGGGACAAATCGCACGTGGTTGGGGTTGAGAGCCTCGTGATTGAGCCTCGTGATTGAGCCTCGTGATTGAGCCTCGTGATTGAGCCTCGTGATTGAGCCTCGTGATTGAGCCTCGTGATTGAGCCTCGTGATTGAGCCTCGTGATTGAGCCTCGTGATTGAGCCTCGTGATTGAGCCTCGTGATTGAGCCTCGTGATTGAGCCTCGTGATTGAACCTCGTGATTGAGCCTCGTGATTGAGCCTCGTGATTGAGCCTCGTGACTGCGCCTCGTGACTGAGCCTCGTGACTGAGCCTCGTGATTGAGCCTCGTGATTGAGCCTCGTGATTGAGCCTCGTGATTGAGTCTCGTGTTTGAGCCTCGTGATTGAGCCTCGTGATTGAGCCTCGTGATTGAGCCTCGTGATTGAGCCTCGTGATTGAGCCTCGTGATTGAGCCTCGTGATTGAGCCTCGTGACTGAGCCTCGTGACTGAGCCTCGTGACTGAGCCTCGTGACTGAGCCTCGTGATTGAGCCTCGTGATTGAGCCTCGTGATTGAGCCTCGTGATTGAGCCTCGTGATTGAGCCTCGTGATTGAGCCTCGTGATTGAGCCTCGTGATTGAGCCTCGTGACTGAGCCTCGTGATTGAGCCTCGTGATTGAGCCTCGTGATTGAGCCTCGTGACTGAGCCTCGTGACTGAGCCTCGTGACTGAGCCTCGTGATTGAGCCTCGTGATTGAGCCTCGTGATTGAGCCTCGTGATTGAGCCTCGTGATTGAGCCTCGTGATTGAGCCTCGTGATTGAGCCTCGTGATTGAGCCTCGTGACTGAGCCTCGTGATTGAGCCTCGTGATTGAGCCTCGTGATTGAGCCTCGTGATTGAGCCTCGTGATTGAGCCTCGTGATTGAGCCTCGTGTCTGAGCCTCGTGATTCAGCCTCGTGACTGAGCCTCGTGACTGAGCCTCGTGACTGAGCCTCGTGAATGAGCCTCCTGACTGAGCCTCGTGACTGAGCCTCGTGATTGAGCCTCGTGATTGAGCCTCGTGATTGAGCCTCGTGATTGAGCCTCGTGATTGAGCCTCGTGATTGAGCCTCGTGATTGAGCCTCGTGATTGAGCCTCGTGATTGAGCCTCGTGATTGAGCCTCGTGATTGAGCCTCGTGATTGAGCCTCGTGATTGAGCCTCGTGATTGAGCCTCGTGACTGAGCCTCGTGACTGAGCCTCGTGATGAGCCTCGTGACTGAGCCTCGTGACTGAGCCTCGTGACTGAGCCTCGTGACTGAGCCTCGTGACTGAGCCTCGTGATTGAGCCTCGTGATTGAGCCTCGTGATTGAGCCTCGTGATTGAGCCTCGTGATTGAGCCTCGTGATTGAGCCTCGTGATTGAGCCTCGTGATTGAGCCTCGTGATTGAGCCTCGTGATTGAGCCTCGTGATTGAGCCTCGTGATTGAGCCTCGTGACTGAGCCTCGTGACTGAGCCTCGTGACTGAGCCTCGTGACTGAGCCTCGTGACTGAGCCTCGTGACTGAGCCTCGTGACTGAGCCTCGTGATTGAGCCTCGTGATTGAGCCTCGTGATTGAGCCTCGTGATTGAGCCTCGTGATTGAGCCTCGTGACTGAGCCTCGTGATTGAGCCTCGTGATTGAGCCTCGTGACTGAGCCTCGTGACTGAGCCTCGTGACTGAGCCTCGTGACTGAGCCTCGTGACTGAGCCTCGTGACTGAGCCTCGTGACTGAGCCTCGTGACTGAGCCTCGTGATTGAGCCTCGTGATTGAGCCTCGTGATTGAGCCTCGTGATTGAGCCTCGTGATTGAGCCTCGTGATTGAGCCTCGTGATTGAGCCTCGTGATTGAGCCTCGTGACTGAGCCTCGTGACTGAGCCTCGTGATTGAGCCTCGTGATTGAGCCTCGTGATTGAGCCTCGTGATTGAGCCTCGTGATTGAGCCTCGTGATTGAGCCTCGTGATTGAGCCTCGTGACTGAGCCTCGTGACTGAGCCTCGTGACTGAGCCTCGTGATTGAGCCTCGTGATTGAGCCTCGTGACTGAGCCTCGTGACTGAGCCTCGTGACTGAGCCTCGTGACTGAGCCTCGTGATTGAGCCTCGTGATTGAGCCTCGTGATTGAGCCTCGTGATTGAGCCTCGTGATTGAGCCTCGTGATTGAGCCTCGTGATTGAGCCTCGTGATTGAGCCTCGTGATTGAGCCTCGTGATTGAGCCTCGTGATTGAGCCTCGTGATTGAGCCTCGTGATTGAGCCTCGTGATTGAGCCTCGTGATTGAGCCTCGTGATTGAGCCTCGTGATTGAGCCTCGTGATTGAGCCTCGTGATTGAGCCTCGTGATTGAGCCTCGTGATTGAGCCTCGTGACTGAGCCTCGTGATTGAGCCTCGTGATTGAGCCTCGTGATTGAGCCTCGTGATTGAGCCTCGTGATTGAGCCTCGTGTCTGAGCCTCGTGTCTGAGCCTCGTGACTGAGCCTCGTGACTGAGCCTCGTGACTGAGCCTCGTGACTGAGCCTCGTGAATGAGCCTCGTGAATGAGCCTCGTGACTGAGCCTCGTGATTGAGCCTCGTGATTGAGCCTCGTGATTGAGCCTCGTGATTGAGCCTCGTGATTGAGCCTCGTGATTGAGCCTCGTGATTGAGCCTCGTGATTGAGCCTCGTGATTGAGCCTCGTGATTGAGCCTCGTGATTGAGCCTCGTGATTGAGCCTCGTGATTGAGCCTCGTGATTGAGCCTCGTGATTGAGCCTCGTGATTGAGCCTCGTGATTGAGCCTCGTGATTGAGCCTCGTGACTGAGCCTCGTGACTGAGCCTCGTGACTGAGCCTCGTGACTGAGCCTCGTGATTGAGCCTCGTGATTGAGCCTCGTGATTGAGCCTCGTGATTGAGCCTCGTGATTGAGCCTCGTGATTGAGCCTCGTGATTGAGCCTCGTGATTGAGCCTCGTGATTGAGCCTCGTGATTGAGCCTCGTGATTGAGCCTCGTGATTGAGCCTCGTGATTGAGCCTCGTGATTGAGCCTCGTGATTGAGCCTCGTGACTGAGCCTCGTGATTGAGCCTCGTGATTGAGCCTCGTGACTGAGCCTCGTGACTGAGCCTCGTGACTGAGCCTCGTGACTGAGCCTCGTGACTGAGCCTCGTGACTGAGCCTCGTGACTGAGCCTCGTGACTGAGCCTCGTGATTGAGCCTCGTGATTGAGCCTCGTGATTGAGCCTCGTGATTGAGCCTCGTGATTGAGCCTCGTGATTGAGCCTCGTGATTGAGCCTCGTGATTGAGCCTCGTGATTGAGCCTCGTGATTGAGCCTCGTGATTGAGCCTCGTGATTGAGCCTCGTGATTGAGCCTCGTGATTGAGCCTCGTGATTGAGCCTCGTGACTGAGCCTCGTGACTGAGCCTCGTGACTGAGCCTCGTGACTGAGCCTCGTGACTGAGCCTCGTGACTGAGCCTCGTGACTGAGCCTCGTGACTGAGCCTCGTGATTGAGCCTCGTGATTGAGCCTCGTGATTGAGCCTCGTGATTGAGCCTCGTGATTGAGCCTCGTGATTGAGCCTCGTGATTGAGCCTCGTGATTGAGCCTCGTGATTGAGCCTCGTGATTGAGCCTCGTGATTGAGCCTCGTGATTGAGCCTCGTGACTGAGCCTCGTGACTGAGCCTCGTGACTGAGCCTCGTGACTGAGCCTCGTGACTGAGCCTCGTGATTGAGCCTCGTGATTGAGCCTCGTGATTGAGCCTCGTGTTTGAGCCTCGTGATTGAGCCTCGTGATTGAGCCTCGTGATTGAGCCTCGTGATTGAGCCTCGTGATTGAGCCTCGTGACTGAGCCTCGTGACTGAGCCTCGTGACTGAGCCTCGTGACTGAGCCTCGTGACTGAGCCTCGTGACTGAGCCTCGTGACTGAGCCTCGTGATTGAGCCTCGTGATTGAGCCTCGTGATTGAGCCTCGTGATTGAGCCTCGTGATTGAGCCTCGTGATTGAGCCTCGTGATTGAGCCTCGTGATTGAGCCTCGTGATTGAGCCTCGTGATTGAGCCTCGTGACTGAGCCTCGTGACTGAGCCTCGTGACTGAGCCTCGTGACTGAGCCTCGTGACTGAGCCTCGTGATTGAGCCTCGTGATTGAGCCTCGTGATTGAGCCTCGTGATTGAGCCTCGTGATTGAGCCTCGTGATTGAGCCTCGTGATTGAGCCTCGTGATTGAGCCTCGTGATTGAGCCTCGTGATTGAGCCTCGTGATTGAGCCTCGTGATTGAGCCTCGTGATTGAGCCTCGTGATTGAGCCTCGTGATTGAGCCTCGTGATTGAGCCTCGTGACTGAGCCTCGTGACTGAGCCTCGTGACTGAGCCTCGTGATTGAGCCTCGTGATTGAGCCTCGTGATTGAGCCTCGTGATTGAGCCTCGTGATTGAGCCTCGTGATTGAGCCTCGTGATTGAGCCTCGTGATTGAGCCTCGTGATTGAGCCTCGTGACTGAGCCTCGTGATTGAGCCTCGTGATTGAGCCTCGTGATTGAGCCTCGTGATTGAGCCTCGTGATTGAGCCTCGTGATTGAGCCTCGTGATTGAGCCTCGTGATTGAGCCTCGTGATTGAGCCTCGTGATTGAGCCTCGTGATTGAGCCTCGTGATTGAGCCTCGTGATTGAGCCTCGTGATTGAGCCTCGTGATTGAGCCTCGTGACTGAGCCTCGTGACTGAGCCTCGTGACTGAGCCTCGTGATTGAGCCTCGTGATTGAGCCTCGTGACTGAGCCTCGTGACTGAGCCTCGTGACTGAGCCTCGTGATTGAGCCTCGTGATTGAGCCTCGTGATTGAGCCTCGTGATTGAGCCTCGTGATTGAGCCTCGTGATTGAGCCTCGTGATTGAGCCTCGTGACTGAGCCTCGTGATTGAGCCTCGTGATTGAGCCTCGTGACTGAGCCTCGTGACTGAGCCTCGTGACTGAGCCTCGTGACTGAGCCTCGTGACTGAGCCTCGTGACTGAGCCTCGTGATTGAGCCTCGTGATTGAGCCTCGTGATTGAGCCTCGTGATTGAGCCTCGTGATTGAGCCTCGTGATTGAGCCTCGTGATTGAGCCTCGTGATTGAGCCTCGTGATTGAGCCTCGTGACTGAGCCTCGTGATTGAGCCTCGTGATTGAGCCTCGTGATTGAGCCTCGTGATTGAGCCTCGTGATTGAGCCTCGTGATTGAGCCTCGTGTCTGAGCCTCGTGATTCAGCCTCGTGACTGAGCCTCGTGACTGAGCCTCGTGACTGAGCCTCGTGAATGAGCCTCCTGACTGAGCCTCGTGACTGAGCCTCGTGATTGAGCCTCGTGATTGAGCCTCGTGATTGAGCCTCGTGATTGAGCCTCGTGATTGAGCCTCGTGATTGAGCCTCGTGATTGAGCCTCGTGATTGAGCCTCGTGATTGAGCCTCGTGATTGAGCCTCGTGATTGAGCCTCGTGATTGAGCCTCGTGATTGAGCCTCGTGATTGAGCCTCGTGACTGAGCCTCGTGACTGAGCCTCGTGATGAGCCTCGTGACTGAGCCTCGTGACTGAGCCTCGTGACTGAGCCCCGTGACTGAGCCTCGTGACTGAGCCTCGTGATTGAGCCTCGTGATTGAGCCTCGTGATTGAGCCTCGTGATTGAGCCTCGTGATTGAGCCTCGTGATTGAGCCTCGTGATTGAGCCTCGTGATTGAGCCTCGTGATTGAGCCTCGTGATTGAGCCTCGTGATTGAGCCTCGTGATTGAGCCTCGTGATTGAGCCTCGTGATTGAGCCTCGTGATTGAGCCTCGTGATTGAGCCTCGTGACTGAGCCTCGTGACTGAGCCTCGTGACTGAGCCTCGTGACTGAGCCTCGTGATTGAGCCTCGTGATTGAGCCTCGTGATTGAGCCTCGTGATTGAGCCTCGTGATTGAGCCTCGTGATTGAGCCTCGTGATTGAGCCTCGTGATTGAGCCTCGTGATTGAGCCTCGTGATTGAGCCTCGTGATTGAGCCTCGTGATTGAGCCTCGTGATTGAGCCTCGTGATTGAGCCTCGTGACTGAGCCTCGTGATTGAGCCTCGTGATTGAGCCTCGTGACTGAGCCTCGTGACTGAGCCTCGTGACTGAGCCTCGTGACTGAGCCTCGTGACTGAGCCTCGTGACTGAGCCTCGTGACTGAGCCTCGTGACTGAGCCTCGTGATTGAGCCTCGTGATTGAGCCTCGTGATTGAGCCTCGTGATTGAGCCTCGTGATTGAGCCTCGTGATTGAGCCTCGTGATTGAGCCTCGTGATTGAGCCTCGTGATTGAGCCTCGTGATTGAGCCTCGTGATTGAGCCTCGTGATTGAGCCTCGTGATTGAGCCTCGTGATTGAGCCTCGTGATTGAGCCTCGTGACTGAGCCTCGTGACTGAGCCTCGTGACTGAGCCTCGTGACTGAGCCTCGTGACTGAGCCTCGTGATTGAGCCTCGTGATTGAGCCTCGTGATTGAGCCTCGTGATTGAGCCTCGTGATTGAGCCTCGTGATTGAGCCTCGTGATTGAGCCTCGTGATTGAGCCTCGTGATTGAGCCTCGTGATTGAGCCTCGTGATTGAGCCTCGTGACTGAGCCTCGTGACTGAGCCTCGTGACTGAGCCTCGTGACTGAGCCTCGTGATTGAGCCTCGTGATTGAGCCTCGTGATTGAGCCTCGTGATTGAGCCTCGTGATTGAGCCTCGTGATTGAGCCTCGTGATTGAGCCTCGTGATTGAGCCTCGTGACTGAGCCTCGTGATTGAGCCTCGTGATTGAGCCTCGTGATTGAGCCTCGTGATTGAGCCTCGTGATTGAGCCTCGTGATTGAGCCTCGTGATTGAGCCTCGTGATTGAGCCTCGTGATTGAGCCTCGTGATTGAGCCTCGTGATTGAGCCTCGTGATTGAGCCTCGTGATTGAGCCTCGTGATTGAGCCTCGTGATTGAGCCTCGTGATTGAGCCTCGTGATTGAGCCTCGTGATTGAGCCTCGTGACTGAGCCTCGTGATTGAGCCTCGTGATTGAGCCTCGTGATTGAGCCTCGTGATTGAGCCTCGTGATTGAGCCTCGTGATTGAGCCTCGTGACTGAGCCTCGTGATTGAGCCTCGTGACTGAGCCTCGTGACTGAGCCTCGTGACTGAGCCTCGTGATTGAGCCTCGTGATTGAGCCTCGTGATTGAGCCTCGTGATTGAGCCTCGTGATTGAGCCTCGTGATTGAGCCTCGTGATTGAGCCTCGTGATTGAGCCGCGTGATTGAGCCGCGTGATTGAGCCTCGTGATTGAGCCTCGTGACTGAGCCTCGTGATTGAGCCTCGTGATTGAGCCTCGTGATTGAGCCTCGTGATCGAGCCTCGTGATCGAGCCTCGTGATCGAGCCTCGTGATCGAGCCTCGTGATCGAGCCTCGTGATCGAGCCTCGTGATCGAGCCTCGTGATCGAGCCTCGTGATCGAGCCTCGTGATCGAGCCTCGTGATTGAGCCTCGTGATTGAGCCTCGTGATTGAGCCTCGTGATTGAGCCTCGTGATTGAGCCTCGTGATTGAGCCTCGTGACTGAGCCTCGTGACTGAGCCTCGTGATTGAGCCTCGTGATTGAGCCTCGTGATTGAGCCTCGTGATTGAGCCTCGTGATTGAGCCTCGTGATTGAGCCTCGTGATTGAGCCTCGTGATTGAGCCTCGTGACTGAGCCTCGTGATTGAGCCTCGTGATTGAGCCTCGTGATTGAGCCTCGTGACTGAGCCTCGTGATTGAGCCTCGTGATTGAGCCTCGTGATTGAGCCTCGTGATGAGCCTCGTGATTGAGCCTCGTGATTGAGCCTCGTGATTGAGCCTCGTGATTGAGCCTCGTGATTGAGCCTCGATAATCTATCAGTCGTCTATTCTCACGCACCTCCTGTGCTGGCTCACTCCCCCCCCCCCCAATGCATAAGCATCGATCAGCATGTTGTATGCTGACACGTCAGCCACCACCCCCTCCTCCTCCGACATCTCGCCTTGAACTCTTGTGCTGTACAGAAACAGTTTCCCCAAGCTTACCTCCTGTGCTGCTTGATATTCCCCACCCCACGCATAAGCGTCTATCAGCATGTTGTAAGCTGACACGTCAGCCACCACCCCCTCCTCCTCCGACATCTCCTGGAACAGACGACGCACGCCCTGAGCACCTTGCATGCATGTGCTTACCTCTTGAGCCGCTTGGTACTCTCCCCCCCACGCATAGGCATCAATCAACATGTTGTATGCTGACACGTCAGCCACCACCCCTTCTTCCTCGGACATCTCCTGGAACAGCCCACCCCTTCGGCACATGTGTGCTTATTCTCACTTCCTGAGCAGCTTGGTACTCTCCCATTCTCACCTCCTGAGCTGCTTGGTACTCTCCCCCCCACGCGTAAGCATCAATGAGCATGTTGTAAGCTGACACGTCAGCCACCACCCCTTCCTCCTCCGACATCTCCTGGAACAGATGACGCACGCCACCCAGCTGCCCGCCCCGGCGGTGCGTGTCCACCAACGAGGCGTAGGAGAGGGCGTTGGGTGGCACCTGGGAGGGAATGAAGATTGGAAGTGTAGGATAGGTGGGTTGGAGGATTAAAAGGCAGGTGCGCCCCTCCTGTGCGTGACGACCAATGAGGCGTAGGAGAGGGCGTTGGGTGGCACCTGGTAGGGAGGAATTGGAGGGAATGGAGGGAGGGATTGAAGAGCTGGAGTGTCAGTGTTGGGGGATTTTGAGGCAAGCATAGAACAGCTGCCCGCCCTCCCCTCATTTCCTCCCAAGTGAGGAGGGGGAGGGTGTGAAGAGCGTGAGAGTAGGATAGGAGGGTTGGACGGATAAAAGGCAAGCATAGAACAGCTACCCGCCCCGGCGGTGTGTGAAGGCCAGTGAGGCGTAGGAGAGGGCGTTGGGCGGCACCTGGGAGGGAATGGGACGGAGGATGTGAAGAGCGGGAGTTCAGGAGGGTTGGTTGGAGGATGAAAAGGTAAGCATAGGGGTTGGTTGGTGAAGTAGTGTGTGTGAAGTGGATGGAAACGAGGCAGGTGATACGCTTACAAAGAGATACACACATGCATGCAAACGGAACGCATGCACAGACACATGCAAACAACCCACACACACAGATACCTGTGAGGTCACCATAGAGCGGAAAACAATGGCCGACTGTTCCACTAGCGCAGAGACAGACACGCACATGCATGCACACAGGCACACACACACACTTGGACACGCACGCACGCACAAACACCCACACACACAGATACCTGTGATGCAACCATGGAGCGGAAAACCATGGCTGATTGTTCCACTAGCGAGCGCGCATTGCAGGCTGCTAGCAGCGTGTTGAATGTGACTATATCGGGCTGAATGGGAGGGGTGCGGGAGGGGAAGGAGAGTGGGAAAGGGGGGGTGAGGAGGGGAGAGACAGAGGAACGAGCATTGCAGGCTGCTAGCAGCGTGTTGAACGTGACTATGTTGGGCTGGAGGGAGGAGAGGAGGGAGGAGTGAGAAGGGGGAGTGAGAAGGGGGAGTGAGAAGGGGGAGTGAGAAGGGGGAGTGAGAAGGGGGAGTGCGAAGGGGGAGTGAGAAGGGGGAGTGAGAGGGGAGGGAATGGGGAAGATGAGCAAGGAACATCGCAGGCTGCTAGCACCATGTTGAGCGTGACTACGTCCCATTCCCACTTCCCTTACCACCATTGCACTTCCCCTCTCACCTGCACGCCCTCCTGTCTCATCTTGGCGAAGATATCAACGAGCCCATTCCAGGGGGTGCCCCCCTTGGCACATGCATGCAGCACTGTCACACTCCCACACACACCCTCCTCCTATCAGTTCACCCTCCTCCTCCGTTCCCCTCCCTCTCACCTGCACGCCCTCCTGCCTCATCTTGGCGAAGATATCAACAAGACCATCCCAGGGAATGGCGCCCTTGGCACATGCGTGCAGCACGGTGTTGTATGTGATGCTGTTCGCTGCTACTCCCTCGCGCTTCATCCTCGCAAGCAGGTCTAATGATCTCTCGAACTGATGGGGAACAGGGTGGGAGGCGTGGGTGGGGTGGGAGTAGGAACGGGTGGGGGTGGGGAAGAGCAGGCGCCCTTGGCACATGCGTGCAGCACGGTGTTGTATGTGATGCTGTTCGCTGCTACTCCCTCCCTCCAACAAGCGCTCCCATCTCTCACCATGCCATTCCGCCCGTAAGCATTGACGAGTGCAGTGAAGGAATAGACGTTCCACTCCGTTCGGTTCAACTAGTGAGGCGCCTCAAACGTTGAGGTTTTCAGCACAGCAATAGTGATTTCTCACCATGCCGTTCCTCCTATAAGCACTAAAGAGCGCAGTGAAGGAATCCACTCCACGCCATGCTCCGTTCAGTTTGTGAAACGCACCAGAAGTCGTTTCTCACCAGGCGCATTAAAAGCCGGAAATGAGGTGCATCAGCAGCCGTCTCTCACCATGCCGTTTCTCCCGTAAGCATTGATGAGGGCGGTAAACGAGTAAACATTCCACTCAACCCCATGCTCCGGCATCTCCTCAAACAGCTCCTGTGCGCGGTCCAACATGCCCTCTCGTCCTGAAAGGGGGAAGACGGGAAGAAGGTGGGAGAGGATGGGAAGAAGGGGAAAGAAAGAGAGACAAGAAGCACAAGTCACACTCCACCTCATGCTCCGGCATTTCTTCAAATAACTCCTGTGCGCGATCTAACATGCCCTCTCGACCTGGTTGGAGGGGAAGGGAGAGAGGGACGAACATAGAAGTGAGGGTAAAGCTGAAGATGGTAAAACAACCAATGTGGGTTGGAGAAAACTGCATGAATGTTGGTGGGCGTGCGAGAGGGCATGTGTGTATGTGTGTGCATGCAAGGGATACGCATCGATGATGCTGTGATCACAATGGTGTGCATGTATAAATATGTGATTTATGGATGTATGCACGTGTTTATGTGTTTGTATGCCTGCCCGTGGGTGACATATGTGCAAGGCATATGCTACGCACCCATGATGCCAATCATAATCGTGAAGATGTACTCGTTGGGCACACAAATGAGGGTGCACCGTGCACATTTCTGTGGAGCATGCATGCATGCATGCATGCTGATGGGTGCGCATGTGTGCATGCGGACAGGGCATGGTACGCACCCATAATGCCGATCATTATCGTGTAGATGTACTCATTGGGCGCGCACCATTGCTGGCGCTGCACGCACACACGGACAGCACAGGCATCATGGGCACAAGGATTTCTTAGGCGCCATAAAAAACGTTGGGAGCACAGGAAGCACACCATCGTTCAACACACCCACACCGCCGAAAACCCACTAACACCCCTGAGCACCCACCTGCATGTACTTGAACAGGCAAATGACGCGGATCCAGTCAACCCCTGAGCACACCTCAACCCACTCCCACCTCCTCTTACTCCTCCCCACCCCCCACAAGCCCCCCACCCACATGCATGTACCTAAACAGCCGCATGGCGCTGCTATGTGCATCCCTCAACCCACCACACTCCCATGTCTCCACTGGCACCCACTTCCCTCACAACGCACACCCACCTGCACCGCATCCCACCCACCTGCATGTACTTGAACAGGCGCATGGCGCGGATCCAATCGCCCCTCTGCCCTGTAGAGTGCGTTCATCTCTCAACCGAACCCAACCCACTCGCATCTCCCTGTACTCCCCCCTCCCTTTCCCCCACCTGCATGTACTTGAACAGGCGCATTGCGCGGATCCAATCGCCCCTCTGCGCGAACTCCTTGAAAATCAGCGCAAAGTCCTGGGGCGGGGGGTGGGGTGGGCGGGGGAGGGGAGGGGATAGGAGCGGAACGGGAAGGCGGGGGGGAAGAGGGAGAGAGGAGAGCGGGGGGATGGCGAATACGAGTAACACGCGGGGAGATATCATGGCGTGTCACTGCGAGTGGCAGGCGCTGTCAGCTTTCCCTCACTACCGCGGGTGGCCGAAACTTTAATTACTGGACATGTCTCTCCTCAAAATCTGACTATTGCCGCTGAAACCCTAAATCGCTGCACACGGCCCCAAACCCTACCTACAGCGACGGCTTTCCCTTGAACGTCTCCAGACAAAAACCGGCTAAAAGTTCCCCTCATTATCGCGGGTGGCTGAAACCCTAATTACTGTAGATGGCTCCCACCAAACCCTGATCATTATAGATAATCCTCTCTAACCCTACCGACAACGACAGCTTCCCCTTGAACGTCTCCATGCATCGCGAGATGCTGCCACGTGGCGCCAGCGACACGAGGTTGCTGATCACCGCCTCCAGCTCGTAAGGAATCTTTCCGCCGCCCGACCTCCCCGCGCCCCCCGCGCGCCCGCTCGGCGGAGCGAGCTTCTGCTTCCGATCCCGCTGCGGCGCGCGGGTTCCGCCTTCCGCCGCCGCCACAACGTCCGCGCGAGCCAGCGCACTCAGGAGGCGGAAACGCTCCCAGTTTCCCCTGTTTCCGCCAGGCACGGGTCTAGTCCTGCGGAACGCATTTTCGCCGCCTATTCGTTCTGCTGGTGACGAGAGTTGCAGGCCCGTGAAACGCGGAAGCACGGCGGAACGATGGTGGCCCGACGAGTGACAACGGACGGTTGGAGATGAACGAAAGACGCGCGGTAGCGACAGCTGCGCGGCCGCGGACGCCATTGTTGCGGACAAGCAGTTCTCGGCAATGGAGCAAATGATGTTATTTACAATGAGAGGAAAATGTTTGTTGTCTGTTCTGTTCCTATGCGAAATACTGATGCGCTGTAGTTGGCACTGGAATGTCCTCGCTGTAATTTCTCCATCTGCAATCTGAAGGCGTGTTTCCGTATTGATGCTTGAGCCCATCCCGGGGATGTCGGTGTTTGTCACGGGTGACGAGACTCGCGAATGCGAAGTGGCGACCTCCCGAAATTTCTAGGCTAGCGAATTCATGTGCGAGCTGCTCCGCGAGTCTTACACGAAAGTAACCCATCTGTCGTACTCGCATCGTCAATCTTTAGGCTCATCCACAACCAACTATTGGCAGCGTCATCGGCTTATCACCAAACCACCACCTCTTCTCACCCTACGATATTCACGGCACTTTCGTTAATCACCATCTGCACCGTTCAAAATGTTATACAAACCGTTCAGCGCCTGCCCTCTGCTAGTGCACTTTTCAATACCCCCTCCCCCACCAATCCCCCGTAGCAAGGGTAACTAGCTGTTAGGGCGTGTAACCATTTTGCCCTGACGGTTCGTTAGACGGATGGTCCGTTGTAAACGCTGTGTGATTGGTCGTCACTGCCCTCGCGAAGAAAATTACAATGTTACGGTTATTTGGGGGACCAATTACATTCCTATGCTAACTTGTAGGAGCAGGAGACTAACGACCGTTAGGACTACAGGCAGGCTAACGACAACCCAGCGCTGGGTTGTCGCAGTATGCGAACCATGCAGCAGCGTGCGACGATGTTTTCCCGTCGCACGTGCGACCTTCCACGCGGACGACAGTCGCTGACTGCTATACGACCCAGTGCACTTAACCATTCCTAAATAAACAAGCAAACTCGACTATTTGCGCGAGTAGCGAAATGGCTCCAAGGCGAATATTCTCGGAACGCCCCTGGCGCCGCTATTCCGCCGCTTCTTCAGCGTTCCCCGGCGCCGCCTCTCCAGTGCCACCTGCCTTACGCTCCTACCCAGCTCTCGTGTCGGGAACGAGCGCCGTTCTGGAAACTTGGAAACAGCTTACCTTTCAACCACCCTGCTCTTCACTCGGGAGATTGTTCTGCTTGCGTTCACTCTTCCTTGTCGCATGCCTGGCGTCGCACGCGTCGTCAGCTGTCGCCGCGCGACCGACCTTGGGTAAGTACGACATCACGCTTCTGTCGAGTGCCAGCGCGCTTCGTCGCCCTCTTCTCACCTCTCCCGACTCACTATTCCCCACCTCACCCCTCCCTTCTTCCCCTGCCTCTCCCTTCCTCACCAAGTTTCTCACCCCTTTCCCTCCCACCCCCCCTCCAGTCCTCCACCTCTCATGCTCAACGCCTCATCTCATGGCATCCCGTCCCCTATTGCCCCATTTTTGGCCTCATACTAAAAAATACAACCTTCCCAGTCCTCCACCTCTCATGCTCCACGCCTCATCTCTTGAGTCGACTCAAAGTTCACCTCGTTGAGTCGACTAGAAGATACAACCCTCCGAGTCCTCCATTCTTCATGCTCCACGCCTCATATCAGTTCCCGCATCCATTGCCTCCCAGTCCCCGATTGCCCCCCTTCCTCTCCCCTCCTACATCAGTTCCCGTATCCACCCCACATTAACACCAGTTCCCATCCGTATTGACTGTGGAAGCAAAGTCGCAAACAACTTTCAACGGGAAGCATCGCTTCTAACTCCTCATCTCATCTCATCTCACCCCGTCCCCCGTTATCCCCCCGCCCTCTCCCCACACCAACACCAGTTCCCATCCGTATCGATTGTGGAAGCACAGTCGGCACAACCATTAACAGTATTCATCATTACACCCCTACACCTCATCTCTTTGTTTCCTGTCCCGCATTGCCCCCTTCCCTCTCCCCTCCTACCTCCCTTCCCTCTTTCCCAACCATCACCAGTTCCCATCCGTATTGACTGTGGAAGCAAAGTCGTAAACAACTATTAACGGGAAGCATCGCTTCTAACTCCTCATCTCATCTCATCTCATCCCTCTTCCCCCAACATCATCAGTTCCCATCCGTATCGACTGTGGAAGCACAGTCGGCACAACTATAAACGGGATCCAATGGCAAGCAGACCAATACTTCGATATAAGCACATCTGGTAACCAGCGCACGGACCCCGCCGACAACCGTAACGGGTTACCAGTTTCGCTCGCCCAGAACGTCGCCCTGGGCAACCTTTTATCCTCGGTAGAAGCATCTCTGCGTTATTTCCCAACGCTTGGGGGCTGCTACAGGGTTCCTGTGTTTCCCGGGCGATACTTAGTGCGAGTAGGGTTTGCATATTATGATTATGACAACCAAAGCGCGCCGCCGTTTTTCTTAGTTAAACTGCAGAATACTGTAGTGGAAGCAGTTGATATGGGTGTAGTGGAGCAGAGGCTTGTATCAGGAGCGTACTATTCTGACTATATGGCGTATGCCCCCCCTGGGGGAGGGGCAACCCCAGTGGGGGGTACAGACGAGCAAGGGGGAAGCAGAGGCGGAAATGGGATGCCAGTAGGAGGGGCGACAGGGGGAGGAGGGGCAGGAGCAGGAGGAGGAGCAGGAGCAGGAGCAGGAGCAGGAGGAGCAGGAGCAGTGGGCTCAGGCGGAAAGGGACAGAAAATGGGGAAAGAGGGAAATTTCTCCCAGGGAGCAGCAGGGGGCAGCAACGGAACAGAAAGGAGCAGTAGCAGCAATGGAACCATTTCCATCTGTTTCCTCACACAAAACCCATCACATGCCCCTCCTATCATCAACTCCCTAGAGATTCTCCCCGTTCACTCAGAAGCTTACGACTCTGCCACCCTCGGCCCAGATATTATCCTCTCGTCTTATCTCCGGATCAACATGGGCGGCGGGCAGGTTGGGCCTGAGCCTCAGGACCCGGGGTTCCGAACCTGGATTGCGGATGTGGTTTGGGAGAAGGAAATGGCTCGGCTTGGGAGGGCGGGGCCGGGGAGGAGAGGGTGGGCGAGAGGGAGGGGGGTTGCGGGGACGAGAAAAGCACCTGAGTTTCTACCTGGGATGATATTTGAGGATTGGAGGTCGGCTGGGGGGTTGCAATTGCAATCAGTGGACGGGAAGGGACAGGGGCAGGTGCCGGGGCAGGGGCCGGGAGGACAAGGGCAGGGGCAACAAGGACAAGGGCAGAGGCAGGTGAATTCCCGCAGACGACTGAGTTTGCGGGACCATCGCTCCCATGACACGCTGTGCACCAAGTGCGCTGCCCTGCTTCACCAGATGCTCTCAGAACCCTCTGGATGTCATCATAGTCATGGCTACGACATGGCGCTAAGTCAGGAGCAGCACAGGCGAGTGCTCGTTGGTCCGGATCCTCAAGGCACAGCAGGGACATCAGGGACGTCCCCCGCTTCCTCAGGCGCGCAGATCACGGGGTTCCGGATGGCTCTGATACCAGCGCACGCGTCGAACCTCTGGTACATGCGCTTCTATTTTGCGGAGATGAACGTGAGTGCGCGGGTGGGTGACAGGCGGTTTGATGTCCTGCTGGGGAGTGGGAGTCGGGTGGTGGCTCTGGGGAATAGAATCGGGCTATTGGGTGGGGGAGCGAGAGGAGGTGCTGGTGCTGGTGCTGTTGGTGCTGCTGGTGGTGCTGCTAACTCGGCAGCAGAAGCAGCAGTAGGAGCGACATCAGGAGCAGCAGCAGCGGCAGCGGAAGCATCTACTGATTTTGACATTCTCTCGCACGTGCCGCCCCGCACGGCCCTCATAGTGCCCCTCCTCTTCAACTTCTCCCGCTTCTCCCTCGGTCGCTCAGAGGACCTGGAGGTGGGTGCTGCTGTGTGTGTCTGCTGTTTGTTTCATCATTACTAGCTTGTTATCCTTTGGACTTGGGTTATCTATTTATGCACATGGCCATCATCATAAGAGCATTAGTTCGAAAGTGGGTGCTTCTTGTTGAGTCAATACGTCGGCATATAGGCACCTCAGTTCCTAGACTTGAAGCTTCTGATCACCATCTGAAGTCCCCATCCCCAACCCTCCTTCGTTCTCGCTTCGCCTCGCTTTTCCCTTGTACCCTGACCAGGTAGGCGTGCGCACAGCAGCCAATAGCACGCTGCCAGCTGTCATAAGTGCTGTGGAGCTGTTTGAAGTGGTGCCATTGTCCCTGGAGAAAGAGGAGGAGGAGGGAGAGGAGGGGGGAGAGGAGGTGAATGTGGTACAAGGTGAGGGAGGCGGAACTGCAGCAGCAGCAGGATCAGCAGCAGCAGTGAGTGCAGCAGAAGCAACGCCACCGGTCGGAATAAGCAATGGTGAGTGCACTGCCAGTTGAGGGGGAGGTCAGTGGATTGATGACTTGCGGAAATTGAATGTTTGTCGTTTTTTTACCATGATGTTTTTCATGGCAGTGTATTTTCCATTCGAGATTCGATGCACTGCATGTGCTTCTTTGTGCCTGCCGCTTGTTTCCGTGTCCCCCTTACAGGAACGCCCATTTGGTTGATAGTGGTCATTGTGGTGGCGAGTGTGCTTGTGGTGCTTCTCGTGATACTTGCCTGCTGGTGGTGTTTTCGTGGCAATCATAGATTCAAACGCCTAGGTAAGTGTCGTGCAGTGCGTCAAGCTCACATTTGTGTGTTCGTGTCGCATTATCCTGTTTCAACAATTGCTAATGTGTCGTGCTTGTTTGCGGTGTTTTTTGTATGTGATTACGTTGCAGAAGATGAGGCTTGATGGTACACGGTTTCTACATGTTATGTCATTATAATGAATGTGCGGGTTCTGGTTTTTGTTCTTATAGACATAAATGCTGTGGGAGAACAAGTTTCATTCTAGAGTTCGCTAGTTCTGAAGGAATGCGACAACAATATCCTATAACGGAAAGGTTATTGAGCTGTACCTTCTAAGCTTTATGAACCGTTCACTTTGCTGAGCTGGCCATTTTGGTGTGCTTGGTATTTGGCGGGAAACCTTCCGAACGCGTCGCGTCGTGGCAAGCCGTGTCGGCCAAGGCCTGACAAGAGCAAGGTGTACCTGACGGCTTGGCGAAGTTACGTGGCGGACGTGAAAATAGTGCCCTGTCGCTGCATCAAAGGGGGACACTCGTGACAGCCACGAGTGTCGGCAAACAATCGCAACTTGACATTCCCATTTCGCTGCAGCCCACTTTGTCCCGCAACAGTCCTTCGCGACAAAATTCTACCGTCGATCTTTGATATCTAGCCGTCAAATATGACCAGGACTTCGCGCCTAGCCTTCGTCACTCGTCCAATCTCCGCCACCTTTCGCAAGAGCCGCCTTCCCCACTTCCGTTAGGTCTATCTGCTTTCGCGTTTTCTTTCACTAGCCTTGTCCTCCTCGGACCGTGCCTGAAATTATTGGGAAGGAAACATGCAGCATTCACAAAAAGCCATGCCTCCCTGCAACTAGTGTTCGTCTCCTTTCTCCTTTCTCGAATTGCGGCTCTGGTTGTCCTATGTCTTTAGTATCTTTCCTAATTCCGCTGATGTGTGCGGGGTTCCTAAGCGGTTCTTGCACGGAGTAGCAACATGCTGGCGTAGCGCGCCTAACGAAACGGTTGTTACGGCATTAGTAAGAATAAGTACTCCTAGGAGAATGTTCATCGTAGCTGATAGGAGAGGCGGTCTGACTAAAGAGCAGACGCTAGAGACGATATTCGATTTTGTTCCAGGAAGTTCAGTAGGGGGAGCAGGAGCACCGCGAGCAACAGCAGCACCAAGGAGGCAAACAACTGGCCATGGCTCTTCCTCCTCTTTGTCATTCTCCGCGCCACCCACCAGCGTTCCTCATTCCGCCTCCCGCGCGGTCTCCCTTCCCCAGCTCTCCAACACCACCTTAGTTTCACCTCCTGCTTCCTCGACGGATTTCGCTCCCACTGTCGAAAAGCCCGTTCAGGCTTTGACGGATTTCGTTGCCACTTCAACAGATTCCGTTATCGCGTGCACAGACTCCGTTCGCACCTCGTTTGATTCATTTCTCTTGCATGCATCCTACCCTGAATCAGCAGTACAAGCAGATTTCCCTCAGAATGGAACACCCGAGTCGCAGCAGCAACGAGCTTCCTCATCTCCCGACTCAGCCGATTCCGGCTCGTTCCGATTCGCCATTTCGCCAGCGCTCGCCAATCTAAGCCATCCGTTATCCCCTTCTCTCAGCTCACCAGCGGCCGAGATTATCCCGTCACCCGCTCCCTTCGGTCCCGCCGTTTCTGATACATACGGCCCATACCTTCCGCCTCCCGTCGAGCTAGGCCCTGCCGTAACCACCACCCTAGGCTTTTCTAGGTCTCACTCTTCCCCAGCCAAGTGCGAACTTAGCGAAGACATTCGCGAAGCGGTTGCGACAGCTGACGAAAATGGCGATTCGTTCGTTGAGCCGCGTCAGGTTACAGAACCTCAGGTCCCTGGTAACAACCCGAGCGACCAATCAAAGGGAGTTTCCCAGCTTTCAGGAGGTTCGTCGCTCGTCGTAGTAGAGTCCGTTGACGGGTCGTCCCAGTCGTCGCAGTCGTCGCAGACGTCACAGCTGTCGCAGTCGTCGCAGTCGGATGGTCAAGACGGTCCAGACGGTCAAGTTATTCAAGCTGGTCAAACCGGTTCAGCCGGCCATGCCTCTCACATCTCCTCTCCACCGCAATTAGCGCCGCAGATTTCGGTGGTCCCTGATATCGAGAGCCCTTGCACGGGAACAACCAGCATTTCGTCGTCCTCGTTACAGCATGCTTCGGTTGAAGCGCCAGCCCCTTCGCCTTCTTGCGGTTGTTGCGGAGGGTTAGGCTTGGGGGAAGCGGAGTCGGGAATGAGTGACGGGGGGGATGCGGGGAGGGGGAGAGCTGGTCGGCGGTGCTGCGCCGCGGCAAGGCGGAGACTGGACTGGGGGGAAGCGGCGGACGACCGTTCCGCCAGTGGAGGGGGAGCGGGCGGAAAGTCTGCTGGCGGAACGGGGGAGGACCATGGGGAGGCGCGGACGGCGGAGCGACCGGCGGAAGGATCGGAAAAAGGCCAGGAGACGGCGCCGGAAGTCGCGGTTTTAGTGCGGAGCAAGAAGCGGAGATCGGTACACGTGGCAGCTCGGGAGGGGGACGTGGAGGCGCTGCGGGATGCGCTTGCTGTCAGGCCTGGTGCTATCAACGAGAGGCAACTGCCGGTGAGCAGAAGGAAAGGAAGTTGGTTTTGCGGCGGACCTGAAGTAATAAAACCTGTCATCAGGCTGCCTCGCTGCGCACATGTAAAACCTGTGTCTCACCCTCCCCACGTCACGCCTTCCCCACGTCACGCCCTCCCATCTCCATTCCTCTCCACCCCTCTCCACTCCTCGTCACCCAGGTGTGTCAGACGCCTCTCCATTTCGCCGTGGCGGAGGGGCACCTCGAGGCTCTCCGCTTTCTGCTGGAGTGGAGGGGGCAGTGCGGCGGAGCAGAAGTGAAAGCAGACGTGGAAGCGCGGAACATGGTGAGACGAGTAGAAGTGTATGACGAGGTTCAAAGGCATTTGCTGTGAGGGCAGATGCTCTCTGCTTTCCTTTGGTCTGTATGGGCTGCTGAGGTTGAGCTTGGCGGAAGAGCAGCAACGCGGACGCCATTCAGCTGCTCCCGTTCTCTTCGCGGACACCCCTCTTCTCATTTCCCCCCTCCCTCCCTCTCTTCTCCCTCCATCTATTCACAGTTCGGCGAGACCCCAGTGCACGTGGCGGCCAAGAGCAGCAACGCGGACGCCATTCAGCTGCTGATACAAGCAGGCGCACGGGCGGACGTTGCTGCCACAGTAAGCCTCCTTTCCGCTCATCCTCATCGCAACTTTGTAACCTCAACCTTCATGTCACCTTTTGCATGCCCTTACGCTTGCTGCAGCATTCATCCCTCTGTCTATAGTACTCTATTTTGTCCCTCCGCCCCATTTCTGTTCAAACAACTCTCTCATTCCATCTCCCCATTTCTTCCGCCCCCACTTGCGCATTTTCTTCCTCTTTCTTCAGAACGGCATGACTCCTCTCCATCTCGCCGTGTGGGCTGCTGTGCAATCCGCGAGCTGCAACACTGGCAGCACCGCCAGCAGCAGCCTTGCCGCCCATCCACCAAGCAAGCCGGCAGCAACAGCAGCATCAGCACCTGAAGCAACACCAGGATCAGAAAAAGCACCTGAACGGGTACCTGGATCACCAGCAGAAGCAGCAGCAGCAGCAGCACTTGATGCATCATGCGGACCCAGCAGTATCTCCCTCCAAACCAGCTCCACTGCTCCACGCTCAACGGGAGCTCTCCCCCCAACCACTCTCTCCAGGGGAGCTCTCCCCCCAACCACTCTCCCCCTGCTCCCCTCGTCCGCTCTCCCCCCAGCCCCTCTCCCCTCGACTGCTTTCCCCCAGCCTCTGTGGTTCTGCCTTTCCCACCTGCCCGCCACCCACACCCGCGTCGCCCACCAGTTTCGATTCTCTGCCTGCTGCTGCTGCTGGTGCTGCTGCTGGTGCTGCTGCAGGCGGTGGTGTTAGTGTTGGTGTTGGTGCTATTGCCGCTGGTGCCGCTTCTGCTGGTGGTGTTGATGCTGCTCGTGCAACGAGGGATGGGGATATCAGGGAGTGTCGTGAGGGAGTGGTGGCAGCGGTGGCGGTGCTTCTGCTAGAAGCCAATGCAGACCCGTGTGGTGTGGATAAGGTACGGTTCAGTGCGATACAAAGGGGTCAAGAACGGTTCAGGATGGTAGCACACTTATGGCGCTGCTTTCCAGGTGATCCATGCGGTGCTCCTAGTGTCGGTAGGGTACAGATGCTGCTGCAGATGCACATTCGTGTGCTCTCCTTTCTTCTCCTCTCCTCTCTTGTCCTCGCCTCTCGTCTCCTCGCCTCCCTTTTCTTCGCCTCACTTCTCCTCGCCTCCCTTTTCTTCGCCTCACTTCTCCTCGTCTCCCTTTGCCTCCCCCCATTTTCGTCCCTCCTCTCCACGCCAACAGGAAGTTCTTTCGCTCATTTTCGTCCCTCCTCTCCACGCCAACAGGAAGTTCTTTCGCTCATTTTCGTCCCTCCTCACGTATCTTTCGCTCATGTCTCGTCTCCTCGTGCTGCCCCCCCCAATGCCCATCAGGACAGCAATACGCCCATGGAGCTGCTTCCCAGCCGAGCCGCGCGGTGCTCTGTGTGTCGTGAGGTGCAGGCTCTGCTGCAGCGACACACTCATGTGCTCATACCTCTTCCCTCCCCTCACCCCCTTGGCCCCCCCCATACCAATGCCCATCAGGACGGCAACACTCCAATGGCGCTGCTTCCCAGCAGAGCCGCGCGGTGCTCTGTGTGTCGGGAGGTGCAGGCTCTGCTGCAGCGACACATCAGCAGGCGAACAAGGCTGCAGGTATGGTGGGCATGTCTGGATAAGGTTTGTTCGTGTTACATGGAACATACTTCTGGGCTATTGCAACAATTAAATGTTCTCTCTTTATTTTTTCCGTGATTTCCTCCCACTCTTACAGGCTGAATTGGCCGTGCACGGAGCAAAGCTGGTAATGGATCAGCTTGAAAAGGAGCTATCCTCGTTAGTAGGCCTCCACTCGTTAAAGCAGCAGCTAAGGACATGGGGAAAGGGTCTCCTACTAGACCAAAGGCGCCGGGCACTTGGGCTGCCCGTGCCTCCCCGCCGCGCCCCACACATGGCTTTTTTGGGCAGCCCGGGCACCGGAAAAACAACCGTGGCGCGGGTGCTTGCCCGGATGCTGGCGCTGGTGGGTGTTTTACCCTTGAATAAGGTCATAGAGGTGCAAAGAACGGACCTGGTAGGGGAATATGTGGGGCATACGGGTCCGAAAACGAGGAGAAAGATTGAGGAAGCAGAGGGAGGGATATTGTTTGTAGATGAGGCTTATAGGCTCATGCCGTGTCAGAGGAGTGAGGAGAAGGATTATGGGATAGAGGCTTTGGAGGAGATTATGACTGTGATGGATTCGGGGAAACTGGTGGTGATTTTTGCGGGGTATGCCGAGCCGATGCAGCGGGTTTTCGAGGCTAATGAGGGGTTTAAGAGGAGGGTGACGAAGTGTTTTACTTTTGATGATTTGAGCCCGAGGGAGATTGCGAGGGTTATGCTGCTGAAGATGGGGTATGGTCAGAGGAGGGAGCAGGAGACGAGGGATGTTCAGAGGGAGGAGCAGGGGAGGTTGGGTGCTCAGGTCGGGGAGCAGGGGAGGTTGGGTGCTCAGGTCGGGGAGCAGGGGAGGTTGGGTGCTCAGGTCGGGGAGCAGGGGAGGTTGGGTGCTCAGGTCGGGGAGCAGGGGAGGTTGGGTGCTCAGGTCGGGGAGCAGGGGAGGTTGGGTGCTCAGGTCGGGGAGCAGGGGAGGTTGGGTGCTCAGGTCGGGGAGCAGGGGAGGTTGGGTGCTCAGGTCGGGGAGCAGGGGAGGTTGGGTGCTCAGGTCGGGGAGCAGGGGAGGTTGGGTGCTCAGGTCGGGGAGCAGGGGAGGTTGGGTGCTCAGGTCGGGGAGCAGGGGAGGCGGGATGGTGAGGAGAAAGCGCGTTTTGGGAATCTTCATACTGTGGAGGAGGACTCGGCACGAGGGAGGTTTGTTGGTGGGGCGGATGGAGCAGACGCATCAAGTAGTGAGGGTGCAACTGGAGGAACGAAGGGGGGAGGAGACGACACCGCAGGGAAAGCAGCAGGAAGGAGGGGCGGGTCAAAAGAAGGGGACAGGGCAGGACGAGGAGTGCAGTAGCCTGGGTAACCTCAGGAGCACGGCATGTGACTGTAACGAGCATGGCCACTGTGGTAACTGCAGCAGCTGTGCTGCTTCGGATGCTGGCGCTGGGAACAGTGGAGATGGGTTGAAAGGAGGAGGAGGGAGTGTATCCTGTGTAGGTGATGTGTTGGAAAAGCAGCTACAAGGAGTGGAAGCGGGGAGGCGGCCAGTTGAAGTGATAGTGGGCGGAAAAAGTGATAGTGGAGTGGGGTATGTAGATGGAAGCACTGGCAGTGGCATCGGCAGTGGGAGTGGGAGCAAGGAGGGAGTGAGTGAAGGTGGAGATGACACGGATATGTCTCCCCTCACTGGTTTCAGGTGAGCCCATCTGATTGGTTCAGGCTGCATCCGTCGTGTTCAAAAGAGGCATTGGCAGAGGCAATCATAGCGCACACGACAGCAAAGCAGGGGAGAGGAACGGCGGCATGGCTGTGCTGGTGCTGCTGGATGCACTGTGGTGCTAGCTTCTATGTATTCCACCCCTTTCCACGCCTTACCACTCCTTTCCATCCCTTTCCATCTCCCTGACATCCCTTCTCACGCCCCCTTTCTCCTCCAGGCTGCACCCATCATGCTCAGAAGTGGAGGCGTTGGCAGAGGCGATTATAGCACACATGACAGCGAAGCAGTGGCGGGAGAGGAATGGAGGCATGGCGGTGCCTGTGCTGCTGGATGCACAATGGTGGTGGCTTCTTTCATTCACCCCTTTCCATTCCTTCCAACCCCTTTTCTGTCCCCCAGGATGCACCCGTCATGTTCAGAGGAGGCGTTGGCAGAGGCAGTCAGAGGCACACACTACAGCAAAGCAGCGTAAAGAGAGGAACGGAGGCATGGCGGTGCCGGTGCTGCCGGACGGTCGGGGAATGGCGGTGGCTTCTTTCTTTCACCCCTTTTCACCCTTTTTCACTCCATTTCCCTCCTTTTTCTACTGCTTTCCATCCTCTCCATCAACCTCCCCCCACCCCTGCCCCACAGACTGCACCCGTCATGCTCAGAGGAGGCGTTGGCAGAAGCTATAATTGCACACACGACAGCAAAGCAGCGCAGGGAGAGAAACGGCGGCATGGCAGTGCCTGTGCTGCTGGACGCACAGGGGTGGTAGCTTCTATATAATCCACCCCTTTCCACCCGTTCTCTCCCCTTTTACTCACCACTTCCTTTCCTTTCCATACCCTTTCCACCCTGTCCCACCGCCCGTTTTCTCCCAGGCTGCACCCATCGTGTTCAGAGGAGGCGTTGGCAGAGGCGATCATAGCACACACGACAGCGAAGCAGCGCAGGGAGAGGAATGGAGGCATGGCGGTGCCGGTGCTGCTGGACGCCCGGGACCATCTGGACCTGCGGCTTCTTGAATCGCCCCATGCCACCTCTTTTCATCCCTTTCCATTCCTTCCACCCCTTTTATCCTCCTCCAGGCTGCACCCTTCGTGCTCGGAAGAAGCGTTGGCAGAGGCGATAATTGCACACACGACAGCGAAGCAGCGCAGGGAGAGAAACGGCGGCATGGCAGTGCCTGTGCTGCTGGATGCCCGGGACCATCTGGACTTGAGGCTTCCCCTCGACTGCTGCTGTGCAGAGGAGCTCATGACCATCCACATGCATGACATTGAAGCTGCATTAGGGATGCTGCCACCATGATAAGCATGAAAAGCGGGAGGGAGGGAGGGAGGAAGGAAGAGGCGACTGGTGGTGGCAGCTTGGTGCCTGTGCTGCTGGATGCCCGGGACCATCTGGACCTGCGGCTGCCTCTGGACTGCTGCTGTGAGGAGGAGCTAATGACCATCCACATGCACGACATTGAAGCTGCCTTAGAGATGTTACCGCCTTGATTGGGGAGATTGGGTGCTGGGAAAGGAGGAAGCAGGAGGAGCGGAGGCATGGCAGTGCCAGTGCTGCTGGACGCGTGGGACCATCTAGACTTGAGGCTTCCCCTCGACTGTTGCTGTGCGGAGGAGCTGATGACCATCCACATGCATGACATTGAAGCTGCCTTGGGGATGCTGCCACCGTGACAGACAGGTACGGAGGGGAATTGGAGGCATGGCGGTGCCGGTGCTGCTGGATGCCCGGGACCATCTGGACCTGCGGCTTCCCCTGGACTGCTGCTGTGCAGACGAGTTGATGACCATCCACATGCATGACATTGAGACTGCTCTGGGGATGCTGCCACCATGACAGGCGCGTGATAAGGGAATGTGGGGGAGGATGAGCGGCGGTGGTTGCAGTGCCAGTGCTGCTTTATGGACCTGCGGCTGCCTCTGGACTGCTGCTGTGAGGAGCAGCTCATGACCATCGACATGCACAATATTGAAGCTGCTCTGGGGATGCTGCCACCATGATGGGTGCGATAGGTGGCTGGTGGTTGTGTGAGTGGAGGAAGGTAGGGAGAGGGGAAAATACATGTGGAACGGTGCTGCTGGATCCTTGGAACCATCTGCACCTGCGGCTGCCCCTCGACTGCTGCTGTGAGGAGCAGCTCATGACCATCCACATGCATGACATTGAGGCTGCTTTAGGAATGCTGCCTCCGTGATAGGTGTGAAACGCGGGGGAAGGGCATGTTGCAGCGCTAGTGCTGCTCTGGACCTGAGGCTGCCACTGCACTCGCTGTTACGAGGAGTAGCTGACGACCATCCACAGGCACGATGTTGAAGAAAAGCAAGGAGGAGTAATATCGAGGCAGGAGACGGGCGTGGTGCTCTGGACAGGCTGACAAATATTCGATTCATTGGCTTAGCATCGCTCGATACGCAGCTATTTGGGTTTGGCTAAGGAAGACAAGAAGTACTTTAGTGCATAGTGCAACGTGTTGGGCTGTGATGTCGCAGAATATGAGTAGAGGATACGGGCTTCTCCGTAACAACCATATGATTTTAGCAAAGGTGGCATAGTTATAAGTTTTGACAATTTGGAAGGGATTTGCTCAGATTGGTAATAACAATGGTAAGTTATTGAGTTCTGTCCTGCAGCATTTAGCATTCCATTTTATATCGTGCGTGGCTAGTTTTACTTCTAAGGCTGTTCTAAATGGAAATTTTTGAATAAACATTTCATGGTTACGTACATGTTTCTTTCAAGTATGACTGAGTTGATAGCGAGTATGAATATCGAGTGGTTTTCCATGATACAGTTTGGTCATTCCCAACCCTCCGGCAGCCATAACCAAGGCTGGTCACATCACTCACAGACAAGTAGTCACCAGCTAGAAAGCAAGGCTAGAGAGAGGCGCTGATTAGAGACATGCAGAGCACACCATTAGAGCTGTTTTTCTCGATGCGACGTCTGCCATGTGGCTGATTTGAAGGACCCAGGCGGATGATGCCACGCCTCGTAGCGACCGATCGGATCTGGGTCACTGTCGGAATGTCTCTTTCCAGTTCGAAAGTAGTGCCTATTGTCCATGGGATCATCGTCTGCTTGTAACGCGTGCAAAGCACGACGACGAATCCGAGTCTGCCAGTCATAGCGTCGGGATCCACCATGGACCATCCGAAGCTGCGCTTTCGAAAAGATCTTTTCAAAGTTCGACCCTCCCACCCACCATGGAAGCTATCCTGCGCCTGCAGATTGTTTCTACCCATGGAGGGACGGCGGCTTTTGCGCGACTGTTGACGGGACAGATATGTGATTTTGAATTATGTGGACATTTCCGATGTGGATGTGGATGGGGATGCAGACGTGAAAACGGATGAGGATGATGTGGAAAGGTTTGGCTCTTCACCCACCTGTCAGTGTCTGTCACAGTTCGTGGGAACCAGTGCAGGTGGGCCTTCGAAAGGACAAACTTACTCCCAGAGTCTCATGTTCCTGTATCTTTCATATAAATGTGATCGGTGAATGAGACACACATGCGTCTTTCACATTTGCTACGGTATATTCACCGTGTTTGCTACTGCATTGTGCGGCCGTTGCAATTCAGCGAGCAATTGAGGAAACTGACATAAGTTCCTAAAGTGCTCACGTGGCCTCTTCGCCTGCTGCCAGAAACTGAGATGGCGTTGCTGATGCGCCTCTTCGCCTGCTGCATTCTGATCCTTCTTTCAGGTATGGGGACTCTCCTCAATCGTCTCTTGGTCTCATCTTTCCGATTCACTCGTCTCCTTCCGATTACTCATCTCTCATCCCCTTGTATTATTCCCCCCCTATTGGTTGTTGCACCAGCGTTAACCTGTCTCATAGACCGTTGTCTCACTTCTTCCCAACCCTTTTTTTCCATGTTTGCTATGCAGTGTCAAATGTTTCAGGTTGGAAAAACAGCGGTTCATTTGATTCCGTCGCTGAAACTGCTCAACAAGGTTACCAACAACAGCATCGCCGCGTGTTGAACAACAGAATTGCTACAACGTCCACTCCTCTGAACACTCCTTTATCCACCATTCCTGCCACCTCCACCGCCTCCTCCACCCCCACCTCCGCTGAAGCTGTTTATCAGCTCGCCCTGGAGCTGATAGCTGTTTTATTGAACGACCCAACATTGAGCAGCCTGATAAGCAGGGCTGGTGTTCGGTTCGGCAATGTGGATCTGCCTCAGATTGGGAACACGTTGGCGAGTGGCGGTGGTGCAGGTGTTGTGGTTGTGGGGGGCGGTTCAGGCTCTAGTGGTGAAAATGGGGGTGCAAGAGCTAGTGAGCATAGCAGGCAGAGTAGAGCCAGTCGGGCGAGTTTGAGTAGCCTAGCCAGCAGAAGGAGCCGTTCTCAGAAGGGGAATGCATCATAAGGTTGTTGATGAATGTGTAAAAAGTACCGTACTTGATTTCCTGCGCTAAAGCTGCAAACTGTTTCTGATGTTCATAATGCCATATCTGAAGTGGTAATTGCAACATTGGGGGGCTCTATAATTCTGATAGCATCTGCTTGTATGGATGCATGTATGCATGACATCAATCGTGTCTAGGCGAAATCTACAGTACTGAATTTAAGCTGTATTCACATTGACCATCATATAATTATGCTGAAATGATCCGAGATAAAAATTGTGGGAAACTCACATAACCGAGCTTTATTGAGAACCTTTTCTACGCATGTACGCAATCCACTGAAACGTGGCACCTAGATTCAAAGAGAGGACACAACAGTCGAGTTCCCCTGCCTGGTCGACCCGAACGGATCATCATGCCATGGCTCCCAATTCCTGTCACATCCTAGTACTCTCCCTCATAAGGCTTCTCTATCTATGAGTGTGCTGGATTATCCTTTATGCAGCTGCATGCTGACAATCTTTGTCGTCTTCTCTTCACGACAGTCGTTGTCGCGGCAAGTTCAAGACGTGACAAGCATCCTGAATCTGTGCTTGGCTGGACTGTCTTGCCGACTATTCCTAGGCACGACCAGAAAGGAGATCTGGAATGTCAATTTCTTGGTGGCTCGGATGGTGACGGCCCAGATGTCAGCTGCACGGTTGGAAGCCTCGCTGTTACAATCAGACGAATGTTTCGAACCAGAAATTTTCCGTCGTTGTCCAGCGAGCGACAGCAAATGACTTGTGCTCTGCCAATCAAGAACATGGATTCACGGCTCACGGTTTCGCATTCCGTCGTGCACAGTCGCAAGGGACACAGAAAGCGACCGAGGAGCCGTAGCTGTCAGGCTAACCCTAGGATAAGAAGTATCGACGTTTCGTGACAGGCAGTGACAGTGTCAGTGACAGTGACAGCGACCTGCTTCCTGGAGCTCCTGTTTCGAAAGTACAACCTACCGCTTCCGCGTTCATGTCCTTCCAGCCGTCAACAACCCTACTTATTTGCCATACTGGCTGTGCAGGTTCTATCGGCGTCAGCAGACGAACTCGCCTCTCCAATTGTTCAGTTACTTTTTTGGCATATTGAACAAGGACCAGGGATTGCAAGAGGCCCTCAGCATTCCTCTAAGCCCGCAGCACCTCCCAGCACCCCTGATTCTCTCAGGGAGCACTCCATTGACTATGGCTGGAAAAGGCTTCTTCAATACGCTTGTTGCCTGGCGAGCATTGATCCTTTGCGCTCTGCTGATAACACTGGCCAGTACGTATTTCACCCATAACTCCTCGTTTGCCTTTGGAAACGGACTGCTCCTGCCTTTGCTCCTCTTGTTTCCAGTTGCCTGCTGGCTCATCCCCTAATCATTTTATCCGTTCTGCCTCTCTGCAGGCTCTTGTGCAAACGCCTCAAACACGACACTAACTTCACCTCGCACTGTCTCACCTGCAGCAACAGCTTCCCTCCGATCAAACAGCCCCCTCACTCCCACAACTCCAACCTCCCTTCCTCGCACTGTCTCCTCTACTTTCCCCCAACTCTCGCCTTCTCTCCCTCCCGCCTCCCCCCCACCTCCTGCTGCCTATATCCAAAGCCAAATCGTGAACACGCTTGTTCAAGCTGCCACGTCAGCATCAGATCCGGCAGTCCCCATGCCAATCCAGCTGGGCAGTGGCACCCCCAGCAGCACCGGGGGAGGCTCTTCTGGGGGAGGGTTATCCCTTACCTCGTTTTTCGACCCAGATTTCCAATCGAGCCTGTTCTTTGCAACAATGACGCAGCTGCTGAATTTGTTGCGCGGAACCGGAGGGGTTACGGCAGCTACGGGGAGTGAAAGTGCAAATGGGAGCACGAGGAGTGCAAATGGAGCCAGTCAAGCAAATCAAGCTAGCCAAAGCAGTCAGTCTAGCAGCAACAGGAGGCAGCGGGCAAGTGGTTTTAGTGGAAATGGAGTCTAAAAACATAACCAGTAGCGCATGGGTAGAAAGATGTCCAAGTCAGTGCAGACTCATCCTGGCTGGAAAGGGCTGTATTTTCAGAAAATATTACTGTATTCCAGTATTATGGGTACACTCTTGTTCTGATTGCATCCTTAAGCCTGCTGCACACAACACAACAAGTCCCACACATCAGTAAAGCAGGCTTGCTTGCTGCTTCAAACGCTGTTTGAACCACCCAAATGCAGTGCAGATGAACCACTTTCGTCCATCACGCCACTCTTGTCCCCATGGCCTCCCTCAGCTTCCCCCAGAACCCATGCTTATCCGCAGGCACTTCAGTCCCGGCCAGCACATGCGCCTTTGCCGGCTTCCCAGCAGCTTCCTCTGCTGCCCGCACCACCCACACCTCTCTATCCTTCCGAATCTCCAAAACTTCTGCCTCTGCCCCTCCGCACCCCTCTGACATCCCCACATCCACTCTAATAGCCTTCCCTTTACAAGTAGCGTTGATCCCGCCCGGCTGCTGAATCGTGTGGCCCATAACCATTCGCATCGAGCCTGGGAGCATCTCGAGCGTCCGTTCCAGCAGCCTGCAATCGCAGATCGAAGGGTCGGTGTGTGAGTATTCTCGAACCCACACGACCGCGTTTTTCGTGTGGAAAAAATGTGGCCCGCGTTCGGGCAGCCCGTCCGGCCGCCGGGCAGGTGAAAGTATCCATTCCTGCCCCTCTCGATTGATCCGCTCCAGACCGTACTGCACGTGCTCGGGCAGCAGTCCCCCGTGCACAAAAACTGTGCTGCCCAGCCGGAGTACGCTCGG
Source organism: Closterium sp. Yama58-4 (assembly GCA_947470075.1). Lineage (NCBI taxonomy): Eukaryota > Viridiplantae > Streptophyta > Zygnematophyceae > Desmidiales > Closteriaceae > Closterium > Closterium sp. Yama58-4. Next base: position 40,879 of record CANIUD010000278.1, on the reverse strand, counting down.
GTTGCCCGCAAAAAAACGCTGCAGGAGTGGGCTGCCCGGAGATAATGCTGCCATACGTGCACGAAGCTCAGGCCGCACACGCTCAGAAACCGAAGCTAGAGGGTCGGGAGAAACCCTACCTCCCTCACAAGCTGCCCGCAAACCAACCCCCAGCCTCTCCCAGGCCGCCCATCTCTGAAAATCTTTCCTGCCCTCTCTGGTTGCATAACGAAACCAGCCCTCGAAATTTCCTGTCTCGTGGTTACCAAGTAACACGTGCACCGCGCCTCCAGCCTGCCTCGCTTCCCGCCTTAATTTCTCAAAAAGGTAGACAACGGCTAGTTCCTGCCCTCCCCGATCTAGAAGATCCCCAACCTGCACGAGAACCGTTGATTTGCCTGTCCAGCGATCCTGGCCGTCGATCAGCCCTGCCGTGCGAAGCGCCTGCCTCGCTTTGGCGATGTCGCCGTGAATATCGCCGATTGCCACCACGCGATCCGCGGCCGGAAGCACCGTCGCTAACGGAGGCGGCCCGTCGGTGTCCCCAGGACTGACGGATTCCGTCTGGTTGACGGAAATTGTCTCCTGGTCCCTGGTCCCAGACGCCTCCGAACCCTCAGGTTTCGCGGCTCTGTCGACATTTGAAGTTCCTGATTGGTCAGTGGCAGGATCGAAAGCTCCTGATTGCCGAGTCCACCGTGGCGAATCCTTCGCACGCCCCGCGAGCACGTGGCCGCCGACGGCGAAATCAACGAAAGCGTCGACGAAGCGAGACCAGATGTGCGGCACTGCCGCGCAATGCGGTGGCGACGTTGTAGCAAAATCGCGGTGCTCTGTAACGGGAATGCCCATGGTAAGGCGTGGAAAGTGGCGATAATTCCTGGCTTTGCCGCTAACAGAAATGGGGAACAATGGGTTCTCATCTCATAGCGAGGATACCGTATTTGCCGCGTGACTGGATTTCCGCACAGTGAAAGAAACACTCTTCATCACAACGTTCTCAAAATGAGGAAAATATTACTAATCACAAAATTCAATCCATAAGAACTCAGTCTATTAGGTGGCTAAACTTGATGAGGAAGTCACAAACATCAGAAAAACCATTTATATAGGTATATGTCTGTTGGCAATACCGGTATTAGGCAGCAATGATGCTGGACATTGTATGAAAGTCCGATGAGTCTAGTTCAAGACTGCATCTGGAGCGGCTACGAGAGTGACACGGGGAGGCTGAAAATGCAGTTGGAATCAGAGTGAGGGAGGAGCTGCGAGCAACCGACCTGGATTCCAGGGACGGGGAACTGTGATGTCTTGGGCGGATTGTGCTTGAAAGGAAGCCAACATCAGAAGCACAAGCAGCAAATTCGGCAGCACTTGCAGCAGCAGCAGCAGCAGCAGCAACAGCAGCGGCAGCAGCAGCAGCAGAATCAGCTGAAACAACCCTAGCAGCTCCAGGCACAGAAAGCCCAGCAGACCCCTTGGAGTTTGCATCAAGTAGATTCAAGCCGGGATTCCCAGAAATAGTCTCCTTCACATCTTTTTTATTCGCCGCTTCCTCTGCTTGATGCACACTCCTCTTTAGAGACGGCCCTTTCATTACAATCACATCGCGCATCAACTTCCCCCTTCCACTAACAAGAGTCTTCTCTGCAAGCATTTCGGAGGAGGGTGCTTCTGATTGCTCCAGTGATGCAGTATCAGGCAGACAATGCGAGGAGGTGTGCAAGTGGTGCAGATTGGACTTGGGCGGTTTTGGTGCTGCCTTCTTATCAAGTAGGGTTGACCTGGTGGCACCCTGTCTAGCACTGAGGATACCAGTAGGCGTGGCCGTGGATACAGCCTGGGCAAGGACTGGCAGGGCACTGGATGCACCAGAGGGGACCTGGGTGGATGTATGAGCCTTCCTGACTTCGCGAACGTCAGAGTTCAGAACCGTTTCAGAAGGAGGTCTAACAGAGGAGCTTCTGGCAGCTTCAACTGCAGAGCAATGAGCCAGTTCGGGTAACTTGGACGGCATACTCTCATCCATCTTCGCATCCATGGAGGATCTTTGAGACATCTCAGGAGTGGAGTTGGTGGGGAGCATTGGAGGGTCCTCTTGAGCTCTAGCTGCATCCGTGAAGAGCTTTTGAATCGACCCCAGTGTCGATTCCAGTCGCGGTTTCAGAGGGTCGGAGCGCGCCCTAGAGCCGTGGGGAATTCTTTCGACAGGCATGGAAGCTGACTTGCGGAAGGCTCTGGAAAGACGGCTACTCTGATGATGTTGCATGGCAGCCCTGTCGGAAGCAGATCTCAGGAATGGCCAATCGGGAGGGACTTCTGCTGCTGCTCCTGCTCCAGGTCCTGCTCTCGCTGCTGCTCTTGGCCCTGCCCTCCCTGCTGTTCCTGCTCCTGCTGCTGCTGTTCCTGTGCTTGCTCCTGCCCTCCCTGCAGCCCCTGCTCCTGCTCCTGCTGCTCCTGCCCTCTTTCCTGGCCATGCTCTTGCTCCTGCTCCTCCTGCTGCTCCTGCTCCTCCTCCTCCTCCTCCTCCTCCTCCTCCTCCTCCTCCTCCTCCTCCTCCTCCTCCTCCTCCTCCTCCTCCTCCTCCTCCTCCTCCTCCTCCTCCTCCTCCTCCTCCTCCTCCTCCTCCTCCTCCTCCTGCTGCTGCTGCTGCTCCTGCTCCTCCTGCTGCTGCTGCTGCTGCTGCTGCTGATGATGATGATTCTGCCCTCCATGTAGATGCTATTTCTGCTCCTGCCCTTTTAGGTATTTCAATACAGAATTCGGCTGTCGAATCAGGCTGTATATCAGCCTGTGCATTAGACTTTGGGCTCAGATTATCGTCTCCAGTGCAGTTTCCTTTATTCCACCCGCCTCGCTTATTTCCCCTTCCACTCTTTTTCCCTCCTCCTCCATTACAGCTTACCCCCCCTGGTTTCGGGTTGACTGATGGGTGGGGGGAGTTGACTGATGGGCGGGAGGTGTGGACTGAAGGGCGAGGGGAATTGACTGAGGGTCGGGGAGAGTTGACTGAGGCTCGGGAAGAGTTGACTGGGGCCTGAGGAGAGTTGACTGATGCCCGGGGAGCGTTGATCGAGGTGCGGGAAGAGTTGACTGAGGCCTGGGGAGAGGTGACTGAGTTCCGGGAAGAGTTGACCAAGGTCCGTGGAGAGTTGACTGAGGTCCGGGGAGAGTTGACTGAGGCTTGGGGAGAGTTGACCGAGGCTTGGGGAGAGTTGACTGAGGCTTGGGGAGAATTGACTGAGGGTCGGAAAGGGTTGACTGAAGGACGAGGAGAGTTGACCGAGGGACGAGGAGAGTTGACCGAGGGATGGGGGGCGTTGACAGAGGGATGGGAAAGATCAACTGGCCCCTGAACCTGATGACGTGGCTTGCTGAGGGGGTTCTGGTGTGGTAATGTGCACAACTGCAAATGTTGCGATTTCGCTGGCTTGTGGCTTGGCGAGATTACAGAATGCTGACGTGGCGAATCATGTGGCAAGTGGTGAGTGGTCAGCTGGATGGAGAGTGGTTTAGGAGGCTTGATGGAGGGTCTATGCGGAACAGGAACAACTGCTGCTGCTGCAGCAGCTGCTGCGGCTCCGTCTGCAGTTGCTGCCGCCGTCTTTGCTGAATGTGCTGCAGTTGAATGTGCTGCAGTTGAATGTGTTGCAGCTGATGTATACCTGACCACCCATGGGTGCCCTGGAGAGGAAGAATCATATGGCAGGGGCAAAAAGTAACAAGTCTGGTTAGGAGCTTTTGAAATGGGAGGGACAGAACAAACAGCTTACCAGGTGAACACTGACAAAAACGGATAATAAGATTTTTGTCTTACCGAGGATCTCAGATGGCCTTATCCGTTTTGAAGGATCTCTGTCCAGCAGCCTTGCCACAAGATTCTTCGCCTGCCCGGAAATCAATCTCCACGGACCATGCGACACGTCAGCATCCCCACCAGCCATCACCTTTTCAAAAATGACATCGGGTTCGTCGGCGTAAAAAGGCGGGTAACCGCACAGTAGCATGTACGCGACAATCCCTAGGCTCCAAACATCAGCTTCGGCTCCGTAGGAGTTTTCCAGAACTTCGGGAGCTACATAATATGGACTCCCTGTTACCGAATAAAGCTTTTCGCCAGGCTTAACGAACGCGGACACCCCAAAATCGCCAATGCGAACGCTGATAGGTGCTGCACTTCGCCGCCTCTCGCCGCTGGATGCCTCAACTATATTCGCAGCTGCGGATTTCGCAGGCATACCAAAGAACGGTCCAGTGAGGTCGGCAGGCGAAGAGTCGTTACCATTATTCGCGACGCCAGTCGTGCGACAGTAACAGCAACTGTCACAACTGCCGCCGTCACATGCGCTGAAGTTGCTATTAGTCGACGATTCATTTATTCGGAAGCTGCTGAGTTGAGCGTGATTAGCGGCGATTTTGCCGCCACCGCTGCTACCGCCACCGCCGCTGCTGCTGCTGCTGCTGCCGCTGCTGCCGAAGCTGCCGCTCCTATTGTTGTCATGTTTAGCAGTACGACTCGAGAATTGATTGTTGCGCATGCTAGGGCTTGCGCACAAGCTGCTGGAACCGCTGATATCAATAGCCAAGCCGCTGGCGGCAGCGCCAGTGCAGGCGCCTTTGGAATCGACACGTTTCGCGCCGTCTGAAGCGCTGTGTGTGTCAGCGGAAAGAACACACTGAGTAGCGTTGCCGTGAGAACCGTCGTCGCCAGATCTTTCGCCGCGGCTTTTCGCGGAGAATGTGATTCCTGTGCTAGCAATCTCAGAAACGAAGATGTTTTCGAGCTTCAAGTCTCTATGCACGAGACCGACGCGCTCGAAGGCAACGAGCGCCTCTGCGACCGTCTTAACCACGTGCGACACCGTGCGCTCCGGGAATCGGCCGTTGATTAGAAGGAGATTAAACAGGTCGCCTCCTTCGCATAGCTCCGTGATGACGTGGACGGCCTGCGACGTGGCGAATCCGCAGGGTTGAATGCCCCGCGGGAGGTGGGAGAGGGAAATTGAATCGGGGAAAAGGGAGAGTTTAGGCAAAAAAATCGCAAATAAACGTTGGCGATAAATATTATCGGCAAATAGCATTGGCGAAAAGCACCAGCCATACCTGCTCGTCCTCGATAATGTCGTGCAGTTGCACCACCTGCGGCGCGCCCTGTAGCACCTGCATTGCCGCCACTTCCCTCCGAACCGCCTCCACATCTTCCGGTTCTGCGAGCCGCGCTTTTTCGATCGACTTGCACGCGAACAGCTGCCCGTAATGCTGCCCGGGCCGCAAGCACTGGGTGAGGTACGTCGAGCCCGTCGCGCCGCAACCGAGCTGTGGCCCCAACTGATAGTGTTTTTTCAGCTGCCCGTACGTCCGACCCAAAATTTTGACGGTGTGCTGACGCTCCGCCAAGCGGCCGGAGCGGCGAAGGCGGAGATCGGAGCGGAGCGCGAGCCGCAAGTCGCCGCGAGACGGCTCCATGCATAGTACCGATCGACGGACGACCGACGGTTTCTGAGATCTGAGTTCTTGCGATGAACTGTACTACGCAGCATGTACTGGAGGTATCAGTACTTCAGCAGATTCATCACGGATACATTGAGCATTTACGATGGAATCTCAATCCAGGAACCGCGAATTCTGCTAACTTGTATCGAAAGGACGGGGAAGCAAACGCGACAAGAGCACGACGTCAGGTCAAAGTACGAGAAGCACCTGAGTACTATTACTGCTAGCATCGACGTCAGGTCAACCCTCCTCTGCGGTACCGCAGCGGATTCACTGGAGAATACTGCGAGGGGTGAATTCTGTCAAGCTATGTCGCGTGCTTTTCCTCGCTAAATAAAAAAGGCCTCTCATGCCCCTCGTCTCAAAAGACGGAATGCGTCGCGTGCTGCTTTGCTGTGCTGTCTACTGCCAGTCGGTGGCATGGATTGACCTGGCTAACGGGATCATTCTGATTGGTTGACTGCTACCGTAAAAATCAGCTCTCGCTGCGCATCACGTGTTTCCTAGGGTCAGGCAGACGGGAGGTGATTAGCGGCTGGTTCTGCTGCTGAGTGAAAGTTTTTTAGCGAATCCGATTCGAACCGAGCTACGTTGATGGGGCATCTGACAGGTGACTCCCGCATTCGCGCGGCGTTTGTTCTTCGCGCAATTCTCGCTGACTAAACGGTGAAGAGACGGCGGAGCAAGGACGAGCAAACAGTGGAGGAACAGTCTCACTAAAGATTTTGAAGATGACTCTCGTCTGCTGATCTTGATCTCGTGCTTGTCCGAGCGGCTAACCAGTGGCAGCTGTGATTGCCACAGGCAATCGCGCTGAGCCATTTCAAATGGTTTTGAAAAGTTTCCAGCTCCGTACATCCGCTGCTTCCGCTTCCAGCTCGACCAGAACTCATGCTAGGCTATGGATGCAACTGGCTCCGTCTTGTTGTGTTGTGACTCCTATTGTAACTCCTATTCCACACGAAAAGACCTGCAGTACAGTATCCTCTGGACTCAAGCGTGCCCCTGATGCGCAATGGACGGAGGGGTCAAGACGGAAGTGTCACTGCTTGCTGCCTGCTGGTTTTGCAAGTGGAATCTGGATATTGGAGGGGAAACAAGCCTCCTCTCGTGAAAAGCCCCCCCTCTTTCTTTTCATGGGAAGACTTGCTGAATCCTCCTGGGCACAACCATGCCCGATGCGTGCGTGAAAACGCATGTGCTGCCTGCGAGAGTGGGCAACTGGGCGGAATGAAATGGAATGCAAAGATGCGTGCGTGCAGATGGGAGCCAGACGAGGCGGAGAGCAAGGAGATCGGTTAGGATGGTTTTTCAAAGGTCTGTAAGGGTCGGTGGCAGTTACGTTGGGTGTGCAGTGCACATTGTGCGGCAGATGAGGAGGTGATGACGGTGGAGCACACGAGGAGGTTCAGAGTGCAAGTTGTGGGGGAGTGTGTGACGGGAGGATGTGATTCCTTGACTTGCGAAAGCAAGGATCTGTAATCTTGTGGAGGGGGATGATTCAGCGATGGGGTGGATATTTCGTCGTGACCGTTTTGCTTGCGTAGTTGGGGTGATCCAGTGACGAGATGGATATTTCGTGAGCGTTTTGCTAGCGTGGCTGGAATATCCAGGCTGCGGATGAACTGCCCCACTGGGACTCTAGAAGAAAGCAGAGAGTTGGTTATGGTGGTAGTTACATTACAGTGGCACTGCTTCTCGTCCACCTGCCCGCTGAAAATTGTGCACCTAGGGTCTGACCAGCCCCGCACAAGTTCCTCCACCTGCTTGGATGTTTCAAGCGCTTAGGGTTTTCCATTAGTTTTGTATTTCGGGAGGAAATGTTGGAATATGAATTTGGGCAAACCAGAGAGTGAAGTTATCACGTGCGTCCGTTACGTGATGAGCGATGGCCCACGTGGCACAGCACCCCGTTCCCCCAAATTTGCTGATGTGTGAATGCCATCAAGCCAAAGAAGACACCGTGTCTCTGAGCTGGGCATCAAGATCGAAAAACATTTGAAATCAAAGGGGTCTGGGCAAACTTCTGGTCAGCCGTGCTTGTGGGTCTCAACTTTTTCTGTTTTTTGACCAGAATTCTGACCAGAGCCCAGAATCCGCCCTAGGTTTGTTTATCGGCAAGCCACATGCGAACAATACGCTTCAGAACAAAGTGAGAAGTGTACACGTACAGCGGATATACTGCAGTGCGACTGATTGCAGCGAGGACTTACATCTGCTGCGTTCACAGATATGTGACGACCTCACTTTCCTAGGGTCCATTTTCCCGGGATGTGCGGGCTCGAATGCCATAGTCCGCCTGATATATCTCAATTCAACGTACAACCGAGTACGCTACGTGAATTCGAAGTTCGTTGTGTGACGTGAGCCCGAATCCTGCCTTAAAGCTCGAGCAAAAACGGAGCCGCAAGGAAACACGCGTGTAGGCGACACTTGTTTGAGATTAGGGCTATCGCAAAAAAGGGAGATTGTTGAGGGGGGGATTGTGACTGAAGCATGAGACATGGCAAATTTCGAGATGCACTCGCTGGGAGCAGCAGCGATAACGCGAGAGGCGCTTCGAGCAGCAGCAGCAGTCGGGAATTTGCAGCGCCTGCGAGGCAGAGAATGACGGCCGTTAGCCATTCAATTGGAATGGGAGGAGGTAAGGACCCAACGACTACTTTTTAATTACTGCACAGTTCGCCGATTAATCTGTTATATCCCTGGATCCAAATTATAAAGGTTCTTGCCATGTGATCCCTACCAGCTCCCTGAGCACTTTCGCTTGACCATTTGTTGTGTATGCTGTCGGATGCATACATGCATGGATGCATTGTGGGACTTTGAATGGAAAAAATGCATGAGTGCATGGATCATTGAATGGTGGGTTGATGTGTGCATCTAGGTACGACTGGGTGCACAATGGTTGGTTGCATGATCCATGGTTGCATGGTGAATGGTTGCATGATGGATGGTTGATTGCATGATGGTTGATTGCATGATGGTTGATTGCATGATGGTTGATTGCATGATGGTTGATTGCATGATGGTTGATTGCATGATGGTTGGTTGCATGATGGTTGGTTGCATGATGGATGGTTGGTTGCATGATGGATGGTTGGTTGCATGATGGATGGTTGTGTGATGGATGGTTGCATGGTGCATGCTGGATGGTTGCATGATGGATGGTTGCATGATGGATGGTTGGTTGCATGATAGATGGTTGGTTGCATGATGGATGGTTGGTTGCATGATGGATGGATGGTTGCATGATGGATGGTTGTGTGATGGATGGTTGCATGATGGATGGTTGCGTGATGGATGGTTACATGATGGATGATTGCATGAAGGTTGATTGCATGGTGCATGCTGGATGGTTGCATGATGAATGGATGGGTGCATGATGGGTGCATACAGTAATACCAGCCAGTGGCGACAGAGAGCCAATTCCCAAGGAGGATCGTCCCTTCCACAAGCTTATTCTCGCTGCTTCTCTTTCCCTACCTCCATGCACTCTCTCCCCTCTCCCATCCCACTCACTCATGAATGGCAGCCAATGACAACGGAGAGCCAATCACTGAGGAGGATCGTCCCTTCCACAAGCTCATTCTCGCAGCCTCGCTCCCGCTGCCTCCACGTCACACCCCTCTCTCTCCCACTCCTCTCGCACACCCTCACTCACCTGAAACCCTCGCATCGACTCTGCTTCAAGCTTCACCCGCCGCTGTGCCACCACCAGCAGCTAAAGAGCCCTTGTCTTGTTTAACGAAAAAATCGAAAGGGGTGTTTTGGAGCCGAGTGTTGGGAGGAGGGAGCTACGGGTTGGGGAGGAGAGGGGTTGGGAAGGGACGGTATGGAGGGGTGGGGGTGGCGCTGCCTGTTCTCTTCGCCTGCTGTGGCGCTCTCTCGTTTGGTTACCATGTCAGGTACTGTTTCATTGATTATTGTTCTCTCCTTAAAATAATCTTTTCCTTCTCTGCGCATAATGTTATTCATTTCGTGTCTAATGTGTATCCTCGTCATTCCAGTGTCCTTGTCGTTCCCACCACTCTGCACCTCTCTGTACCATACCCATTACCTGTTCCCTCATAACAATGCCATTTTCTATCCTGTTCCCTGCCATTGCGCCAGTGTCATTGTACCTTCTTGCCATCACATATCAAATGGTCATTATCCGTTGTGACCATCATATATCATACCACCGTATCCCGTGCAATCACCATTCCATCTCCTCCCTGCCGCACCCAGTATCATCAACGCGTCTCTGCCCTTCCGCCCCTCTACCACATACCACTGCATCCCATACCACCGTATTATATCCCATGCAAATCCCATTCCACCCCTCCCTTCCTCACCAGTATCATCAACGCGTCTCTGCCCTTCTTTCTTGCTGACCTGCACCAACCCGCAACCAGCATGGCAGCATGTAAGCTAGAAGTAGCTTTTGCGATTTGTGAGTAATTAGGATTCTGCTAGATACCTACCTACATAGCTTGCTGAGTTGACAGCTTTTCTGGCTGTTATTTTCTGTTCCTTCCTCTCATCCACCACCCTTCCATGCAGCACTGATTGCGAGCACTCCACTTCACTGGCGGTGGCAGCAGTGGGAGCGCCGCTGGGGGGAGGGCTTGCTGAGCCGACACCCTGATTCTTAAAACCTCCCTCCCACTTCCGCTCTCCATTCACCCGCTTGTACCCCACCACCCTTCCATGCAGCACTGATTGTGAGCATTCCACTGGCGGTGGCAGCAGCTGGGAGCGCTGCTGGGAGGGTGGCTTGCTGAGCCAGCCGCTCTCCTTCAACGCCTCAACTCTTTATATATACCCCCTTCTTACCCCTCGCCCCCACTCTCCCCCCACCACCATTCCATGCAGCCCTGATTGTGAGCATTCCACTGGCGGTGGCAGCGGTGGGGGCACCGCTGGGTGGCTGGCTTGCTGACGTGGCAGGGAGGAGGCGGGCGTTTCAGATCGCTGCCCTGCCGTTCATTGCAGGATCGCTGCTCAGGTGTGTGGTGGGTGGGGCACCTTCAGGTGCGGGGTGGTAAACTTTTTTACTTTTGACTCGACCCAAAAGGAGGCAGGCGTTTCAGATTGCATCCCTGCCGTTCATTGCTGGATCGCTGCTCAGGTGTGTGGTGGGGGACGTTCATGCGTGGTAAGTGGGTGGAAGGGGAGGAAGGAAAGGGTTGGGGTTGTTGGGAGAGGAATACATGGGTGGGAGGAAAACATGGGTGGGAGGAATACACGGGTGGGAGGAAAACATGGGTGGGAGGAAAACATGGGTGGGAGGAAAACATGGGTGGGAGGAAAACATGGTGGGAGGAAAACATGTGTGGGAGGAAAACATGGGTGGGAGGAATACACGGGTGGGAGGAAAACATGGGTGGGAGGAAAACATGGGTGGGAGGAAAACATGGGTGGGAGGAAAACATGGGTGGGAGGAAAACATGGGTGGGAGGAAAACATGGGTGGGAGGAAAACATGGGTGGGAGGAAAACATGGGTGGGAGGAAAACATGGGTGGGAGGAAAACATGGGTGGGAGGAAAACATGGGTGGGAAGAAAACATGGGTGGGAGGAAAACATGGGTGGGAGGAAAACATGGGTGGGAGGAAAACATGGGTGGGAGGAAAAAATGGGTGGGAGGAAAACATGGGTGGGAGGAAAACATGGGTGGGAGGAAAACATGGGTGGGAGGAAAACATGGGTGGGAGGAAAACATGGGTGGGAGGAAAACATGGGTGGGAGGAAAACATGGGTGGGAGGAAAACATGGGTGGGAGGAAAACATTCTGTTGTTATCACCTAACCCTGCTCCCTCTTGCGCTCCCTCCATTTTTGAGTCGACTCAAAAGCTTGCGCTCCCTCCATTCCCTGCTCTCATTAAACCCTCCGTTGCACTTAGTCCCACTCCTTATTTCTTTCTAGATGTTTACATCATAGCTCCTCTTCACACATCATTGTATTGCATCGAACCGCATTGAACCACACTATCTCAACGTACTACCTTCCACCCACCCACCCCTCTGCAGCGCAGTGCTGCAGCATCTGCCACGTGGCACATGGTGATTGGCCGAGCTCTGGTTGGGGTTGGCCTGGGAATCGTATCTGGCACTGTTCCTCTGTACATATCCGAGGTACAGTGGAGTTTCCCTGCTTTATTTCTACATAGCCGGTGTACTGATTGAGGCAGCCTTTCTTTATTCTACATAATCATTAAGTACACGCCCTCTTCCATGCACTACTCACTTCTCTTTTGCCTGCATCCGAGGTACTTTTCCAGTCTCCGCTGAGATAATTTGCGATTCTTTCCATTCATCCTTCTTACTCCACCCTCTTACTCCACCCACCCCCCACCTCTTCTTGCACCGTGTGGGATACATTCAAATCTCCTCGTCTCTTTCTCCCCCTTAACCCTACCGTCTTCCTCTTCCTCCCAACTTCTCCCCCCACCCGTTATCCCCACACTGCAGGTAGCCCCCACCTCCTCCCGAGGCACGTGGGGCACGTTGGCTCAGCTCTCCACCAGCACTGGGGTCTTCTCTGCGTTACTTGCGTCAGTGCCACCCCCTTGACTTGTTGCCCCGCACCCCACCGCTCCCACCACAGGTAACCCCCACATCATCTCGCGGCACGTGGGGCACGTTGGCTCAGCTCTCCACCAGCACTGGCGTCTTCTCTGCGCTGCTGGCTGGCTTGCCTCTGGAGCAACACCACACCTGGTGAGGCACAGATATTTGTGATCTCACCCACCCATGCCCTGCTTCCTTGCTCACAGCACCGCATTGCACCGCACCCAAGTCAGTCATCCACCAGCGCAGGTGTCCTCTCTGCGCTGCTGGCTGGCCTGCCTCTGGAGTAACACCACATCTCGTGAGGCATGGTCCGTGCACGAGGTGCATGATAGTTCGGCTCTCCATGTTCTGCCCTGCACTCCTGTTTCTGCACCTTTTTTTACAGGTGGCGGGGCATGTTTCTCCTGGGCGCTCTCCCTCCCTGCCTCTTGCTGCTGGGTATGGCACTGGCCGCACCAGAAACACCCCGCTGGCTGCTGCTGGTATGTGGAAAAATCCATTCAACCCTGCACACACCAACCTGTATCTGCTACTATTACTGTTGATTCCTGCAGTGGTGTCCGCACTTCTGCTTTAAATCTTACTCTCCTTCGCTCAGTGTGTCCTAACTCTGTGCATCCCCTCTTGCTCTCTGCCTCTCCCCTCCTTGCTCACCAGCACCACAGCATGCATGCAGCAGCGCGAGCAGCAGTGATTCTGAGAGGAACGGAGGGGGCGGAAGAAGTGTTACAGGAGCTCACGTCAGCACTTCCATCACTCACGTCAGCACACCCACCAAAAGAGCCAGCACACGTGGCACCACATGCAACACTGAAGCCATCCCACCCATACTCGTCAGCATCAGTGCTTGCATCAAAGCAGGCATCAGAAACACAGACATCATCACCAGCTGCTGCTGCTACTGCTGCTGCTGCTGCTGCTGCTGCGCATCATGCAACAGGCGTTTCCACCACCCTGCACACCCCTTTGCTTGACAGCAACGATCCGGCTTCCCCCCCTGCTGCCTCTCTCTTTCATCCAAGATACCGGCGAGGTGAGGCGGTGGGGGGGACGTGAGGGGGTTTGGAGGTGAGGAGGTGGGGGGAAAGTGAGAGGTTTGGGAGGAAGAGGTGAGGGGTGGGGAGGAAGGTTCCTTCTCACAGCCCTCCTTTTAAGCTCTCTCAAACCATTCCCTACTCTCCCTCCCTTTTCCTCCCCCTTAGCTCCTCCCTCCCGCTTCCCCCTTCCCTCCTCCTTCTCACCTCCAGTGCTGCTTCTAGGCACCATTCTCTTTGCCCTGCACCAGTTCTACTACTCCTCTCACGCACGTTTTAAGTTATCTTCGTACCATATCCTGGCCCTCTCCCCTCCCTCATGTGCTCGCCCTCTCACAGTGCTGCTGCTAGGCGCTGCCCTCTTCGCCCTGCAGCAGTTCTCAGGAATCAACGCTGTTGTCTACTTCTCCTCTCACGTCTTCCGCTCTGCTGGATTTTCCTCCGGAATCGCTGTCTCTGCCCTCATTGCACTCTTCAAGCTCTCAGGTAACACTATCTGCTAGCCACTTTGCTTTTAATCAACTCAAAAGCCTTGGCCTTCGGAATCGCTGTTCCTGCCTCTTTGGTTGTTCAGCCTCTTCGTCTCCCCTGTCTCTTTCAAACACTTCCTCTCGTTTGACACCGATCGTTCCTGTCGTTTCTCCAATTCCTCTCTGTTCTTTCCGTCCCCTCACCAGCTGTGCTGCTGGCAGCGCATCTGGTTGACTCTGCAGGGAGGAAGCCCCTTCTGCTGCTTTCCTTTTTTGGCATGGTATGGAAAAAACGTGTGGTTTGATTCAGTTCAGGGTGGTGCAATGCAGTGCAGTGAGGGGCAGTGCGGTACATTTCAGTTCAGTGCAGTGAGTGGCAATACAGTGCGGTTAAGTGCAGAGCAGTGCAATGCGGTGCAGAGCGGAGCCAGGTGGTGATAGTTTTTTTTGGATCGTGCGGGCGTGAAGTCCTCACTAGTAGCACCACCACCAGGTCAATCAAACCATGCCTCAGTTTTCAGTTGTGTGAACTTCAAACAGGTGCAGTGTGGTGCAGTGCATTGTAATGTGGTGCAGAGCAGAGCCAGGTCAACCAACCATGTGTAATGCAGTGCAGTGTAATGTAATGCCTCTCTCTCCCCTCCTTTCCCCTCACCTCTTCACCCTCCCTCACCTCCATGTGATGCTCTTATGGTGCATCAATGGGGATGCTTCAGGGATGCTCCATGCTCTTTCTCTCGGCGGTCCTGTCCTTGCCTCTCTTGCAGCCTCATGCTCCACTTCTCTCCCCTTCCTCTCCCCTCCCCTCCCCTCCCCTCCCCTGCCTGCTATGCCCCATTGAGCGCCCACCCAACCCATGAATGGGGATGCTTCAGGGATGCTCCATGCTGTTTCTCTCGGCGGTCCTCTCCTTGCCTCTCCTGCAACCCCATGCGCCACTTCTCTCCGTTATCGGAACAATCACGTATGATTCTTGCATTTGTTCTGCTAAATTTTGCAAAGGTGGGGGATACATGAATATAGTCTCTGATTGCTTGCACCATGGCATGTTCCCAATACTATCATGCCCCGTGACATGCCTCAACACATCACCAGGACCAATTTGATTCCGCCCTTCCACATTTTACCACTGTTTGCCACTTTCCAATCCTTCTGAAATAATAATTATGTCTTAGAGATTCTTTTTTTTTTCTACTATTACATAACTACAGGTATGACAGCATTCTCCTGTGGGGTGGGTCCCATCCCCAGCCTGTTAGTGTCTCATCATGCTCCCAGAGCAGATAATACCTCTCTCCCTTTTCCACCATTCATTATCCATCATGACATCACTACAGGTATGTGACAGCATTCTCCTGTGGGGTTGGCCCCATTCCCAGCCTGTTGCTGCCGGAGATATTCCCCCTGCAAGTGCGGGCTGCAGGAGTGGCATTCAGCATGGCCGTTAACTGGGTATGCATGTTGGCCTTTTCTTTGGTGGCGTTGCCTGGCTTCTTGTTGTTCTAACCGTTCTTGTTCTGCTTTGCCACACAGTTTTAAAGTTTTGTTTTTATTTGTTTGTTTGCTTATTTGTTTTGTTTTTCAGGTGTGCAACTTTTTCGTTGGATGCTTCTTTTTGCCTGCGACAGCTGTGGTTGGGGTCGGCGGGGTGTACCTTTTCTTTGGCGCGGTGTGCTTGATGTCCGTGGCGTTTATCTATTGTTGGGTAATTGAAACCAAGGGATTGTCATTGGAGGAGATAGGGGACATTTGAGGTGGCCCTGCAGTCGCAAAAGGAAAGCTTGATTACCATCCAAGTGATCAACACGTTTTCAATCTTGCCCTATCTACACTAAACCAGTTTTTTTAAATAGTGCCAGGTTTCCATCTTAAATGGAGTACGTAATTTCGATTTTCGTTCTGCGACCTCAGCCCGAGTCCGTGACAAGTAGGTCGTAACGGAGACACGTAGGCGACATTTGCTGTTTCTGATATTAGGGATCTCGCAGAAAAGGAGACCACTGATTGAGGATTGTAGCAGAAGCATGAAACATGGCAACCCGCGGAATGTACTCGCTGGGAGCAGCATCGATAAAGCAACAAGCGCTTCGAGCAGCAGCGGCAGTCGAGAATTTGCAGTGGCCGCCAGACAGAGAACGACAGCCATTAGCCATTCAATTAGAATGGAAGGCGGTACGAACCCAACGACTACTTCTTAGTCGCGGCAAAGTTCGCCGCTTAGTCTGCAGTTTCCCTGAATTCGGAATATATGACTTTCGGCCGTGTGATCCTTGCGAGTTGCATGAACATTCTTGCTTATCGAACTTCTATGTGTTGCATGCTGGGTGGGTGATGTGTGGTCTATGGGTGTTTCGATGGGCATGAATGGCAGCCAATGGCGATGAAGAGCCAATTCCCGAGGAGGATCGTCCGTTCCACAAGCTCATTCTCGCAGCCTCGCTCCCCCTATTTCCACGCACTCCTTCCCCTCCCCTCTCTCATCCCACTCACTCATGTTTGCCAGCCAATGGCGATGGAGGGCCAATTCCCGAGGAGGATCGTCCCTTCCACAAGCTCATTCTCGCAGCCTCACTCCCCTGGCTCCACGCAACGCCCTCCTCTCCCCGACCCTACTCGCACACCCTCACTCTCCTGAAACCCTCCCATTAACTCTGCTCCAAGAGTCGCCTGCTGCTGTTCCACCAGCAGCGGCTACAGAGCCGTTTTCTTGTCTAAGGAAAGAATCGAAAGGCGTGGTTTGGGGCCAAGCATTGGGAGGAGGGAGCTACGGGTTGGGGAGGAGAGCGGTGGGGAAGGGGAGATACGGAGGGGTGGGGGTGGCTCTGCCTGTTCTCTTCGCCTGCTGTGGGGGCCTCTCGTTTGGTTACCATGTCAGGTACTGTTTCGTTCCTTTTTCTTTCTTTCTTTCTTTCTTTCTTTCTTTCTTTCTTTCTTTTTCTTTCTTTCTTTTTCTTTCTTTCTTTCTTTCTTTCTTTCTTTCTTTCTTTCTTTCTTTCTTTCTTTCTTTCTTCCTTCTTTCTTTCTTTCTTTGTTTTGCCTTTTCCAACCAATGATTTATCCTTCTCCGTGCGTATTGTTCTATGTTGCATGTCTGATTCCCTTCTCTTCTCTGTGTCTGATGTTCATTTCAAGAGTTGGCTTCACATGGCTTACAACCCAACATTCCAGTCCAGTGCCCTTGTCATTTCCACCACTCTGCACCTCCCTGTACCGCACTTCTTTCCTGTACCGTCCCATGCAATTCCGACACTGCTCCTGCTCTGTCTCGTTTTCCTCCCCTCTCCTCATCACATTCCATTCCACAGTATCCATTCAATTACCATTCCATCCCATCCCTCCCTTACCCAGTGTCATCAATGCTTCGCTGCCTTTCCTACTTGCTGACCTACACCAACCCGCAACCAGCATGGCAGCATGTAAGCTAGTAATAGCTTTTGTGCAGAATGTGAGTAAGTAGGATGCTAGTAATAGCATCAACGCCTCTCTCCCCTTCCTACTTGCTGACCTGCACCAACCCGCAACCAGCATGGCAGCATGTAAGCTACTAGTTGCACTTACCAGTAAGTGAGTGAGTACAGCGCTGCTTGTGATGTGAGCATTCTGTTGGGGCCTGTTGTGGTGTGAGCTTACATGCCACTGGGAGAGTGGCTTGCTGTGCCCTGAAGAGAATCAGTCAACACCCTGATTCTCTTCCTCCCTCACTTCCCTGTCATCTTCCTGCGTTTCTTTTCCCTCTTTCTTTCCCCCTCTCTCTTCCCTCCCTTTCCCCCCACCATCCATCCATCCAGCACTGGTTGTGAGTATCCCATTGGCGCTCGCAGCAGTGGGGGCGCCGCTGGGGGGGTGGTTTTGCTGAGTTGACCACCCTCCTCCCCCACCTCTTCTCACCGCTTTCCACCTCCAGTCTTTATCCCCTCTTTGCCCCTGCTCTCCCCCCGCCATCTACCCATACCAGCACTAGTTGTGAGCATTCCATTGGCTCTTGCAGCAGTGGGGGCGCCGCTGGGTGGGTGGCTTGCTGCCGTGGCAGGGAGGAGGCGTGCGTTTCAGATTGCATCCCTGCCGTTCATCTGTGGATCGCTGCTCAGGTGTGTGGCGGGTGAACGCCCTTGCGCGGTTAATGCGCACAGAGGGAGGAGGGAAGGGGTTGGGGTTTCTGGGAGGGGAAAACATGTGCAAAGAGGAGGGAAAAGAGAGCGGGGAAAAGGGGGGGCATGAGTGGGAGGGGTGAAGGCAGGATTCCGGTTCATATTCATACAGTTGCTGCCCCGCTGTCTCAAACTAGATTCATCTGTTAAATATACTCGTTTCTTTCACTCCCTCCTTGTTGAGTATAATCGTATCTTTCACTCCCTCCCTGCGCTGCTCGTATTCCCTCCCATCCCATCCCATCCCATCCCATCCCACCCCATCCCATCCCATCCCATCCCATCCCATCCCATCCCATCATGTATTTCACTCGCTAGATCCATCCTATCCTTCTCTCTATTTTACTCTCTCATTTCACCTCGTTGCACCTCTCCATACGCCATTGTACCACACAGACCGCACTGATCTCAGCACACAAACTCTTTCCCACCCTCTGCAGTGCAGTGCTGCAGCATCTGCCACGTGGCACATGGTGATTGGCCGAGCGCTTGTTGGAATTGGGCTGGGAATCGTATCTGGCACTGTTCCTCTCTACATATCAGAGGTAATTACACTGTTCTGGTAATTTCTAGTCTACATTATCATAACATACACACCCACTTTCATGCGCTGCTCACATCTCTTCTGCCTGCATCCGACTTATTTACCCAGTTGCTCTTGAGTTAACCTGGGCTAATTCCCCATTGCCCCACGCTTTCTTCCTTCACGTTCTCGAGGGTGGAGCTTGTTAGCTCAGCTCTCCACAAGCGCTGGCGTCCTCTCTGCCCTGCTCCCTTTAAATCAGTGTCTCTATCAACCTAATATGGGGATCCTCTGTACCGCTCCTTCTCTTGTTGCCCCACACCCAACCGATCTCCACCGCAGGTAACCCCCACATCATCGCGCGGCACGTGGGGCACGTTGGCTCAGCTCTCCACTAGCGTTGGTGTCTTCTCCGCGCTGCTGGTCGGATTGCCTCTGGAGCAACACCACAGCTGGTGAGGCATCGATGCATGCAGAACCGCATTGCACTGCACCCAAGTCAGTCATTCCCAGTGCTTTCAACAAGCATCGGCGTCTTCTCTGCCCTGTTGGTCGGCTTGCCTCTGGAACAATATCACAGCTGGTGAGGCATCGGCGTCTGAAATTTTGACCATGTGTGCCCTGCTTTAAATTGTGGGCTGTCCCCCACCTGCCTTTCCCTCACAGAACCGCATCCCACCGTTTTGAACTCCTATTCATGCTCCTATTGTCGCAGGTGGCGTGGCATGTTTCTCCTGGGCGCTCTCCCTCCCTGCCTCTTGCTGCTCGGCTCCCCCCCTTCTCCCGGTGGCTGCTGCTCACTCACAGAACCACATTCCAACGCACTTCACCGCACCTGCTCCTATTGTCGCAGGTGGCGGGGCATGTTTCTCCTGGGCGCTCTCCCTCCCTGCCTCTTGCTGCTCGGCATGGCAGTGGCAGCACCAGAGACTCCCCGCTGGCTGATGCTGGTACGTTTGCTGCTGCAGGTAGGTATATTGGTACGTACATTGGTAGTTACATTGGCAAGGTACAAGCGCCCTATGCCCTGGCGTAAAGCTGATTCTGGGCCCTCCCTGTCTCCTGTTTTGTTCACAGTGTTCGGCTGTAACACCCTCTGTGTCAGCCTCCTTCTGGTAGAGTTAGCTGCTTGTATTGGCGCCGACACTTGTGTTCCAAATCTCACTGTCTCGTCTTCCCTCCCCTTGTCCTACCCTTCTATTCTCTGCTGTTCCCTCTTGCGCTCTGCCTGTCCTCCCCTCCCCACCCACCAGCACCACAGCATGCACACAGCAGCGCGAGCAGCAGTGATCCTGAGAGTAACGGAAGGGGCAGTAGAGGTTCTGCAGGAGCTCACGTCAGCATCAATCATTTTCAAACCTCGTTTCGCTCTCTGCCCATCCTCCCCTCTCTACCCACCAGCACCACAGCCTCCACGCAGCAGCGCGGGCAGCACAGAGGGGGCAGAAGAGGTGTTGCACCCACTTGTCACCTCTGCACCTATGTTGCAAAATACGCGTATGGCGTACGGAACGCGTACGAACTATACGGTATCGTACATACGCGATACGCAAATTTCCAGCGTACAAAAAACCTCGAAATACGGTGCGTCGGGCAGGTTGAAATTTTCTAGGGCAGGGAAAAAACATTTCAGTTGAGGTAGAATGCTTATAGGGAAAGAACTTCAGCAATACTTGATGCGGATAACTCCCGTGGGGTTTTTGCCAGTACGAAATTGTTGGCTAGAATCGTCCTAATATTGCGGTTGCTAAAATCTGCAAGTGACGCGACGCCGCTGCTAGCAATAGCAGTAAACTTGGCGTGAGCTTCGCTGTTGTACTCACGCCGACTGGCGAGCAGCTTGTAAGGGAAGGTTGGGTTTGGGAGGTGGTGTGAGGTGATGTGCGGTGGGGGGGAGGGGAGGGGGGCATTCGAGTTCGAATCTAAAATTAGGTTTCACAGAATTGCAGATCGCGGAATCAGCGGCAACAGATTTTTTTCTCTTTTTTTTTTCCCCTGCCCGGATTTACGTATCGCGTATTTGTCCCCGTTTCACGTTTTCACGTTTATACGTGAACGCATATACGTGAAACGTAAAATTTCCTAAGCGTATAGTGCAACATAGCTCTGCACTCACGTCCGCTGTCGCTGATGCACCCGATTGGAACTGGGGGGGCTGAAGAGGTGTTGCATTGCAGGAGCTCATGTCAGCATCAGTGACCCCATACCTTGTTCCACTCTCTCCCCATGCTCCCCTCCCCACCTACCAGCACCACAGCCTGCACGCAGCAGCGCGAGCAGCAGTGATCCTGAGAGGAACGGAGGGGGCAGAAGAGGTGTTGCAGGAGCTTATGTCGACACACCCACTTGCCGCCTCTGCACTCACGTCCGCTGCTGCTGATGCACCCAGCAGCACCGTGCTGCACCTCACGTCCACCGCTGCTGATGGGGCAGAAGAGGTGAATCTTACTTTTGAGAATTCTCAAAAGTAAGATTCACGTTGATGGGGCAGAAGAGGTGAATCTTACTTTTGAGAATTCTCAAAAGTAAGATTCACGTTGATGGGGCAGAAGAGGTGTTGCTGTAGCCCACGTCAGCATCAGTGATCTGCAAACCCCGTTTCAATCTTTGCCCATTGCTCTCCCTCCCTACTCACCACCAGCACCACAGCCTGCATGCAGCAGCGCGAGCAGCAGTGATCCTGAGAGGAACGGAGGGGGCAGAAGAGGTGTTGCAGGAGCTTATGTCGACACACCCACTTGTCACCTCTGCACTCACGTCCGCTGCTGCTGATGCACCCAGCAGTACCGCGCTGCACCTCACCAGCAGCTGCTCTGCTGTCGAGGTGCCGCGAAAGCATGCTGCTGCTGATGCACCCAGCAGCACCGCACTGCACTCCACCAGAAGCTGCTCCTCTGTTGAGGTGCTTCGAAAGCATGCTGCTCATGTTGCAACCAGCACCGCCCTGCACTCGCCTTTGCACACCAGCAGCCGCTCTGCTCTGTCTGCTCCGCCCCCTGCTGCCTCTCTCTTCCATCCAAGATACCGACGAGGTGAGCGGGTTGGGGGGAGGTCAGGCGTAGGTGGGAACGAGGTGAGGCGCGGAGGTGGTGACTCTTGAGTTGAGTCAAAAAACGCCTTTGCTCACCAGCAGCCGCTCTGCTCCGCCCCCTGCTGCCTCTCTCTTTCATCCAAAATACTGGCGAGGTGAGGTGGTTGGGGAAGATGTGAGGGGGGTTGGGGAAGAGGTCTCTTTCTGCATGTCTCGATTTCTGCCTCAGATCACTTCTTCCCTCCTCCGCCCTCTCACAGTGCTGCTGCTAGGCCCAGCGCTCTTCGCCCTGCAGCACTTCACAGGCATCAACGCTGTCGTCTACTTCCCTTCACACGTTCTCAAAGTATCTCCTCCTCTTCCACTTTCCCTCCACTTCCTTTCCCCCAATTCATTCATCCCAAACCCGTCAGTGCTCCTCCTAGGCCCGGCGTTCTTCGCACTGCAGCAGTTCGCAGGCATCAATGCAGTCGTCTACTTCTCCTTGCATGCTTGTCCTCAGCTGCCTACAACCATATCCCGCCCATCCCCTCTATCCAACCACCATCACCCCCCACCCAATGCAGTGCTGCTGCTAGGCCCAGCACTCTTCGCTCTGCAGCAGTTTGCAGGCATCAACGCTGTTGTCTACTTCTCCTCTCACGTCTTCCGCTCTGCCGGGTTTTCTTCCGGCATTGCCGCATCTGTCCTGATCGCCTCGTTCAAACTCGCAGGTCAGGTTTCCTCCTTTTCACTCACTTTCCTTCCCATGTCTCTCTTATGGCATTCCCGCCCATGTCTCTCCCATTTGCTTCTCCTCTCACGCCTTCCGTTCTGCTGGATTCTCCTCCGGCATTGCTGCCTCTGTCCTGATCGCCCCGTTCAAGCTAGCAGGTACGTGTGAGCCATCCCTGACATGCGATTTCTGAGTCAACTAAAAATATCCCCTCCCGTCCTGTGCGTGTCCTTCATTCCGATTTGCTGGCCTCTTTTCTGGTATTGCTGCCACTGCCCTCCTGTTCAAACTTCAAACTCGCTCTGGTCATAACGTTTCGAGGTATTTAGCCTCTTCATCTCGCATGTCTCTCCCATGTGCTCTCCTCCATCCTCTTGTTGCTCTCATTTCTCTTGTTGCTCTCATTTCTTTCGTTCCTCTTATTTCTTTCGTTTCTCTCGTTCCCTCCATCCCCCCAGCTGTACTGCTGGCAGCGCGTCTGGTTGACTCGGCAGGGAGAAAGCCCCTTTTGCTGCTCTCCTTCCTTGGCATGGTACAGGAAAACAGTGGGGTTTGTGTGCAGTTCAGAGCGGTGCAGTGGAGTGCAGAGTGCACAAATGCCTCAGTTGTTCTTTTCGATCACTATCTTTTAACGCTCCTCTTTTTGACAAATGCTGCTATTGCTCCACTAATCCGTTTCCAGAAGCTTGGGTCATGTGCACAAACTAAAGAGTCAAATCGTTTCTTTGACTTTAAAGTTGTCCCCCCTCTTCCTCCCCTCGACTCCCTCCTTTCCTCTCCCCCCTTCCTCTTCCTCCCTTGGTCTCCGTCGCATTCTCTCCGTGTTCTTTGCCCTTCAAATCCATCAATAGCAATGGTGTTGCTCCAGCGATGCTCTATGCTGTTCCTCTCGGCTGTCCTCTCCTTGCCTCTTCTGCAACCCCATGCTCCACTTCAGTTGCTTCCCCTCTCTTCCCTACCTGGCTTGCTCCTTTGAGCTCCCACCCAACCCATGAATGGCAATGGCGATGCTTCAGGGATGCTCCATGCTGTTTCTCTCGGCGGTCCTATCCTGGCCTCTCCTGCAACCCCATGCTCCACTTCTCTCCCCTCCCCTCCCTGCTATGCTCCATTGAGCTCCCACCCAACCCATGAATGGCAATGCCCCAGGGATGCTCAATGCTGTTCCTCTCGGCGGTCCTATCCTGGCCTCTCCTGCAACCCCATGCGCCACTTCTCTCTGTTGTTGGCACAATCACGTAAGATAAACGCATCGGTCTCTCTCTATCTTTTACTACCACACACTCACAAATGCTCCAGCATTTGTTACTATCCCATGTTGTCCATGTTGGTCCATTATTACACTACTACGAACAATACATATGCAACAACATTGTATTCAGCAGCATTTTGTCCACTAAAGAAAAGTGACAACACTTGTCTCTTGTCCTTGATTCATAATCCATCATTACATCTGTGCAGATATGTGACCGCATTCTGCTGTAGTCTTTCGGTCAACTCAAAAGACGTATCACTTGTCTCTTGTCCATGATTCATAATCCATCATTATTGTACATGTCTGCACTACTGGTATGTGACAGCATTCTCCTGTGGAGTGGGTCCCATTCCCAGCCTGTTGCTCCCCGAGATATTCCCCTGCAAGTGCGGGCTGCAGGGGTGGCCTGCAGCATGGCTGTTCACTGGGTATGTAGGCTTGTCTGCTGTGTCATTGTGTGCCCTTTTTCTGATGTCCCCCCTGTGACTGGTGTGTCTGCTCTGCCCCCTGTGTCTGCTCGGCCCCCTGTGTCTGCTGCTGCTGTGCCCCCGTGCCTGGTGTGCTTGGGATGTCTGGTACATTCTATTGCAAGCGCGAGCTGCAGGGTTGACCTGCAGCATGGCTGTTCACTGCGTATGTTTGCTCTTGCTCGCTGGCCGTGCCCGGCTGTTTGCTTGTTCTAGCCAAATTTGTTTAGAGGAGCCTTGCTTTGTCACGTTATCCCCTACATTCTTAATGTTTCTTCCCCTCTACCTTCCAGGTGTGCAACTTCTGTGTTGGGTGCTTCTTCCTTCCAGCTTCAACACTGGTTGGGGTCAGTGGGGTGTACCTTTCTTTGGCTGCGTGTGCATTATTTCCATGGCATTTGTATACTATTGTGTGGTTGAAACCAAGGGGTTGTCGCTGGAGGAGATAGGGGATATTCTCGAGGTGGCTTCAAGTTACAAAAGGAAAGCTTGACCATCCACAAGCGATCATGAGCATTTTTCCAAGCGTGTTCTGTCTAATACCACTATTATTGCCAATTCATCACAAGCAGAGTGTTAGATAGATACAACGCTGGAAATCAACCAAGTTCACACAGAGTCCTTGGCCCTGTTCTTCGTTACAAGCTGATGCACAAAGACGATCTCCATCACTCGATACCAGCATCTAAAGCCCCGCATAAATCTGTGCGGTCCTTTTATTCCTTCACGCCTCGAGTTTTCTCCTGCCCCCGCACGTTCCGCTGCCCCCTCGGAATTACTCACTGTACCACGGAATCAGTTTTCGCCCTTGCACGCCTTGTACGCCTTATAAGCCTCCTTATCACACTCGTCCTTCATGGGTTTCACCATGCACCACTGCACGGCACGCTTATACTCCTCCACGCATTTACTGAGATCCTTGCCGTTATTGCCACTGTGGCTGGAATCGCTGTGCTTGTCATGCCCATCCTCCTTGTCGCCCTCATGATCGTCGCCCTCATGATCGTCGCCCTCATGATCGTCATGGTCGTTATCGTTGTCATGCTTGTCGTTATCGCCATCATGCTTGTCTTTACTGTCGTTGTGGTGGTCGTGATCTTTGTCGTCATTGTCATGATGCTCGCCGTCATCGTCATCGTCATCGTCATCGTCATCATCATCGTCATCGTTGTCCTCATCAAGCAGCCGCCTCATTGCGCCGGTTGTCCGCGGGAACGTAGACTGAGTCAGCGTCTTCGCCACAGCACCTGCCAGGTGCACACAAAGCGGAGATTCAAATCACAATGTGAATGTTCCACATTGTACCAGCATCATGATATGCGACGAATTCCAACTGTAGTCAGAGAGGAAATCGCAGAAGCTTCATTCACTCATAAGCGATTGGCGGCTTTTACCTCTCAATGGAATATCCAGCCGGCAGTCTGCAGGCGAGCAATAGGAAAGCGCGAGGATGAAAGCCACGAGAGCCGCGAGAGTCAAGAACACAGAAAAGCGAGCCATGCTACTTCCTTTGTGCTCGAGCGAGATGCTTGGATGATAGTAAGATGTTCCCGCGAAAGCGACTGTGAACAAAGAATGAACCCGCTAACCTTGAATATCAATGAGACGCTGTGTATGGTGTCAAAGCGGATGCGACCTGGCTATTTTTTATCATTGGGATGAGAAGACACGAGGCGAGGGGAACGGAAGACGCGGCGCAATCATGGTGACGTCAATTCAGCGGCTTGGCAAGGCAGGAGTCAGTGCAATTATTGGTGTTGAGAATTGTGAGTGGAAAATTGTTTTTGGGAGAACCTCCCTGCTTGGGAGAATTTGCGGTGTTGTAGCTTGCGAAATTATTGGTGCTGTGTTGAGGTGGGTTGCCTTCGAGGCGCGACATTGGTTGCTGTGCAATGTGCATTCGCCACCAGCCCCCGAAAACCGCGTTTCGGATGTTGGGGCTCAAGAGCTTGCGACGTCGCAATGCAACCCTCGCGAAAGGGTTCCTATATTGTTACACATCTCCTGTGTGATCAGATTGTTCATCAACCAATATTTCACAACTTCAATATTGCAGGTTAAGATACCACAGTAGATCAGTGAGCACCAGGTGGGGCAGGATGCATTTCACTGGCATTAGGCAAACTACCTAAGTTACTGATAGGTGAATGAAGTGTGGACCGCAGGAGCGGAAAAGGGTTGCATGCAGAGTGGATGGAGGCTCATTGTTGAGCTTTTATTACCGGTACCAAAGTTATTGTCATTACCACAATGCAGGGTTAGCTGTCAAACCAGAAAGA
Source organism: Closterium sp. Yama58-4 (assembly GCA_947470075.1). NCBI lineage: Eukaryota > Viridiplantae > Streptophyta > Zygnematophyceae > Desmidiales > Closteriaceae > Closterium > Closterium sp. Yama58-4. Next base: position 14,927 of record CANIUD010000278.1, on the reverse strand, counting down.
TCCACATTGAAACCCTCTGTCCATGCCTCTGACCACAGAGAGGCAAACCGGCCTCCATTACCACCATGACCGCCACTGCCATCAGAACCACCGGCACCACTGCCTCCAGGACCACTGCCTCCAGCACAAGCCACGGATGCAGCAGTAGGTCCCATGCCTGAAGGAGTGGTTGGCTCGGCAGGAAAGAACCGGTCCCATTGGTTGGTACCCCAGCCTGTAGGTGTGGGGCATGGCAGCTCAGCTGTTGCTGCTATTGATGCAGCAACTGATGCTTCAGCTGGAGGTGTAACAACTGCTCCTGTTCCTCCTGCTGCTGTTACTTCTGTTACCGCTTCATCCGGAGAATAGGAGGAAACACCGCCTTCCGAGGTACACATTTCAGTGAAAGCAGCACATGCCACGTTGGCAACATCGACCAGCGGGGGAGGAGGAGGGGGCCTTTTCCGGCGAACATTTGGCGAAGCCGAGGTGCCTGCTTCTGGTGCTGGTAACGGTGTACAATGCGAAGGAACGCTGTGATTGGACACAAAGCCAACTTGACCGTCGCATTCCATACGCTCCGCCGTTTCCGCCTTCGCAGCTCCCGCTGCGCCACCTTCGTACTCGCCTGTGATTTGCCCCAGAAGCTCGTGAATGCACAGCTTATCTTCGTCGCGCACTTCTCCGCCCAACCCTTCCGCAACCGCGCGGGCTGGTTGCGCATCCCCGCACTGTGCTGCTCCCACCTCCCCCACACTATCACCCGCGCAAGCTGAGATTTTGCTGGAAGATTTCATACCCGAGGTCCCTTCAGATTGCTGCTTGACCCCCTTCGCAAAAACTTCCTCCTCCCAGTGCAGAATCTCGGGCAGGCTGAATTCTCGGCTGTGATTTCCCCCCGCTGGGCCCGCAGCAGAAGACGGTGGGTCTTCCGCGGGCAATGTCTGAGACGATTCCTGCGATTGCCCACAAAGCGCTTGCGACGGTTGCGAGATCTGCTTCCGCTGTTCTCCTGTCGCCGTGCTAGGTAGCGGAACTGGGGTTTTCTGCTGCTGATGTTGTCGCTCCTGCGACAATTTTTTTCGCAAAAGTCGCACAGCTTTCCCCAGCTCTGGCACCAGCGCGCGCCCTGGATCCATCAAGTCAGCCACCGAGCGCCCAGCTTTTTCGCCGCGCAATGACGACGCGAGCGCCGAGGGATTCACCCATCCCAAGCCCGAACCAAACAGACAGGTGCTGGTAACGTCGTTACACGAAGCAAACTCACGTTTCGCTCTGCTGTGTTGGAAAATGGCCTGGCCAGTCAGCTGATGCGACGACGACGTTTTCGGAAGCTCGCTGTCAGAAGCCAAAAGGGGCTCAGAGGAGGATGTAGCGAGTTCACCATTACGGTTCGGCAAAACTCGCGAAAGCGAGCTCCTTGCGGCGGCACGACACGTGGACGTTCGTAGCAGCGGCGGCTCGGCCAATCGAAGCGGGGAGACATCACGGAGTGCACTGCCACGGGACGGTTGTGCCGGAGTCGACATAGCGCGAAGGAGCGGAGGATCCGATTCAACTTCGAGCGTTTGAGAGGTTGTTTCACGATAGGAGCCGTGCGCAGGCGAGTCGATACGGAACGGCCCGCTCGGCATCACGAGCAGCTTCGTAGATGAAACGGAACACGACGGCGATGAAACGACTGGCACCGCGGCGTCGGGAGCCGAGAGAGACGCGAGATGCGGCGGCTCGTACGGTTCAAACGTGCACGGCTTCCGTTTCTTGACGGTCGGCGAAAAGGCAGGGTCCGTCAGTTCTGCCGGCCATTGGCGGCTCGGGAGCCAAGCTGACGGCGCATCCTTGGTCTTCGAGGCGACTCGGAGAGCGTCCATAAAGCTCATTCGGGAGAACGCCATGGCTAATCCAAGTCGGATTCGTCGCGAGCTATGGACCTGCCAGATTGATCGACGAGACACGAGAGGAACCTCCTCTGTTGGGAGAATTCGAAATGGACTGAAAAGGCGGAGAAAGAGTCCGGATTGCGTTTCCTGTTACGGTGGACGTTTATTGAAAAGAGCCACCCCCAGAACAAAATTGATTGCTCCAGCTGGGCAACACCAAGGTTGCCGTGGGAACAGGGCTTCTCGGGCCAAGCCACGCCGCTGCAAGCAATCTATCGTGAGCGAGATGCTTGGGTTTCCCTGAATGGGGTGAGACAAACCTAGGAGTTCCACCAATGCCACCAATGCCTCAACTTCTGCGTGGGTTGAACGAAAGTGGCTTTGGTTGGTAGGAATGAACGGAGGAGAAAGAGGCACGAAGGGAAAATGCAGCAAGCAAAATTGGACCTATCAGTTTGAGGTCCAGAAACGGCCGTGCTGCAAAAGCGCTGTTACGAATGGATGGTGCGACGTGATGGGAGCAGGGAGGGGGCACAGGCAGCAATGGAGCAATGTTGCCTTGCCAAGCAAGGGCGGCTAGGAGAGACGAGGCGAGAGACATTTGGCAACGACGAAGGGTGAACCTAGAAGCGAGGAGAGAAGACGCCAAGCTGAGCAACTGGGGGGCTTTTCCCTCCCTTTCTTCCCTCCCTCGTTCTAGGTGCTCCGATCTGACAGGTGTCTGGAGGTGAGAGGTGGTTGGATGGAGCTGGTAACCGGGCAGCAAATGGCAGGTGGGACGAATGGCATTCCGCTGCCGCGCTGAGCGTTTCACCATGACGGCGAGGCGAAGACGAGCCCACGAGGTGGGGGAAAGCCAAGCTTTTGGACACTGGTCAGGCTGGGTGGGTGGTGTGGTGGTGGACGCATGGGTTGCTGGTGGAAACGGTATGGGTTGAACTTCACGTGAATCCTGTTGTGCAACTAAGCGCTGAATTTTCTGGGTGTAAATTCTCGTTGGATCAAAACAAGTGTGGTCAAAATTGTATCTGAACTCGGTAGTTTATGTAACAGACTCGGGGTCTTCTCTAAAAGAGTCTTTCAGGACCCCTTATCCTGCTGAGGGCTGTCGCTCCAGCTCTTTGTGGCAATTGCGAAATCTAGCTGAAGATCCCAGCGGAATTCGGTCGACGGAGCCGGATTGCCAGGGTCGACGAGGGGGTCGACGGAAGGGGGCCCGACGAGGCGGGCGACTGACGCGCGTGCGGGCCCGCCAGCCTGGCCCGGGGCTGGGCCGAGCGCATGACCGCCGCCCCGCAAAACCCCCCCGGAAGTGAACAGCGACCCACGTTACCGGGTGGGGGCGGCGAGCTGGCGAGACCTCGCGCGAGGGAAAGTAACCCCGGCGCGAAGGCAGCCCACCCGTCCCTCCTGCCCGCGAGGTCCTAGTAACCCATCGCGGCCTGCCCGTACGGGCAGGCGAGGCCCGTGCGAAATTCGGGGGCTCCCCTCGGGACGATCGGCGATTTCGCGACCCGTTGCGGTGACGCCACGTGCCCGCCCGTCGTTTCGCATCGTTTTTTCTATGCATGCGACATTTCGTACCCGCCGAAAATCGAGCGAAGCCTTGGGTCTCTCGCACCAAGGCGCACGGTTTTCGCGACCCGCTGCGAAATCGACACGTGGTGCCGAAACGTCGCACCGCGTGCATGCGAATTTGCGTCCCCTGGCCGACCGAGGCCAGGGGACGTGACGTCGACCTGCTGGCTCGGCGGCGAGGGTGCACTTGTGCCACGCCACCCGTGCACGAGCCCTGCCGAGCCAGGGACCACGGCCCCCTGGGCGACGCTCAACCGGGCCTGCGAGGCTCCGCCTGGCTTTTCTTCGTTGGAGGTGGGCTGTCCCCTTCATTTTCGCGTTCTCGTTTCTCTTTCATGTTCTTTTCCCACCTCTGCGCCTTCCATTCTCCCACCGTTTCTTCCCTTAGCCCGTAGCATAGCATCCTCGCTCTCCCGCCATGGCGGCCGACCAGAAAGCCGACGAAGCGACGCCGACCTCGCGCGACTTCCCCCTGTATCTAAGCGTCGGTAGAGGACTCACATCCAAGTTCGAGGAACACGACTACGCCGTTCTGACAAACCCTATGCTAGAGTTTAACGCCCGTTGCTTGGGACTCGGCCTCAAGTGAGTGACGTATGGGGATGTCGGCGTCGTTATTTCATGCTGGTGATAGCCCTAGCGTGGTTTCATAATACCCGTCTTTTAGGTCGACGGACTCATGGGTTAGGGATTAGGGATGTCGATCACATCGGTGGCGCCGACGTAAGGTGTCTGGTCGGCGTAGGCGATGCGTTGTGCCATATTCATTCGGCTCTCGTCGAATCCCCGACCCGTCGTGTTATTGCCGCAACCGTAGTATCTGCCGGCGTCCCGACCACATCCTCACGCACTCCTCCTGATCATGCATGCGTGCAGGCACGCATGGTTGCGCGGAACGGAGGAGGACCAGCGGCTGTGGTCGATAGGAGTCGGCCGTCTTAGGGCGGCGATGGGTCAGAACGACCATACCGTCTTCGCGAAGGTTTTTGACGCCGACGTGGCGGTTATCCCACTGATATCGAGGTGAGGGTGTTCGGGGTCGTCGCGCGTGTGGTGCAACCTGCGTCGATTATGTGTTCTGATCTATGTCGACGTCCATTGTCTGTGCAGCATCGCACCGCTTCCGGGAACACATTGCAGCGTCATTATCATCCTGTGCCCCGGCGACTTGTTGAAGGCATCGGGCCAGTTGATCAGGACCTCGATCCGGCACGCCGACCCGCAGACTGTGAAGGAGTGGCACATCAAAGAGGCGAAACGCGTGCTGGAGTGAGCTCAATAGTGTAGTCGACGCCGCTTGCGTTGTCAATGCGGAGCGTGCACCGTGCTAACTGACCGTCTGTGCCATGCTTTGCAGGTTTTTCCGGGCGGCTGTAATGGCCGAGCTTCGGCGCGAAGGTAGGAAATGGGACTGGGCGAAGCCGTCCGAGGAGGAGGTGCATGCGAGGCTCGCCGACTGCGACGAACCCCTTCGAGATGTGAGTTTCGTACGTTTGGTGTCAATTCCTTGCGCGATGCAACTGCCGTTCGTCCTTGCGAGATGCGACTGCCGATCTCGGTGCTCATATCAGTGCTCATATCGGTGCTCATATCATATGCGACTGCCGATCTCCTGTGTTGTGTGCAGAAAGTGCCCGACACCGTCCGGGACGGGGACGCGGGCTCCGGCCTGCTAGCAATGAGCGCGTTGCTCTGGGCTGTGAGGCGGAAGGATCGGTTGGCCGGCGCCCTCCGTCGCAGTGCCACCAGCATGGACAAGGTCGCTGTTGCGGGGTTGAAGGGGCTGCGGACTGAGATGGTAGCCTTCATCAAGAAGCAGGTCGCGCTAATGCGGTCGGGCCGAAACGTAGTTGCGGCCGACGTCTGTGACGACGACGGCGAGGAGGTTCAGTCGGCGCCCCAAGCTGGCGGTGTCGCCCCTGCCGTCGCTGATGCGCGTGGCACCTCGGTCGGGAAGCCGGGTAGCGGCGTCGACGAGGCCGATGCGGCAGCAGGACATGGGGTGGCCGGGACCGAGGAGAAGCACCGGGACGAGGTTGTTCATGGGGATGATGATGGGGTCCAGGGTCGTGAGGCGGATCGTGAGGATGAGGGGGGCTCGGAGGAGTCGGAGTCGGTGTCGGAGTCGGTGGAGGAGCAGGAGCAGCAGGAGCAGAAGAAGCAGGAGCACGAGAGGCAGCACCATGAGCAGCAAGAGGAGGAACATGACGAAGAGGTGGACGTGGAAATGGCGGAGGGGAACGTTGCAGAAGGAGCGGCGGAAACGGGTGGGAGATCGGCGGAAATCGAAGGAGAGGGGAAGGGGGCGACAGCGGAACCCAGCAAGGAGGTCGGCGAGGAGGCGGCTCACGGGGGGAGTGGGATGGTCGTTGTCGGCGAAGGGAAGGAAGTTGTCGACCTCGAGGCCGACGAAGATGGGGATTTCGCCGCGGCGACGAAGCAGACGGGCGTGGAAATGCATTCCGATGCTACCGCAGAGAAGGCCGGGGGGGAGCGGTCCAGGAAAAAGAAGGCGGTGAGCGGTCATCCAAGTTCCACCGCAGTTGGTCGGCAGGCGATGCCGGACGTCGTCGAGCAGCTGCGTGCGGAGAACCGACAATTGCGTGCCGACAATGCACGCTTGCAACGGCAGCTCGGTGATCAGGCGGGGCGGGTCGACTGCTTGGCGGCGGCGGTAGCTGGGATCCTCGACAAGCTCACGGCATTGACCGCCCAGGTTGCGGACACCGACGGAAAGCGATCGGGCAAGAGGTTTGCCGAGCTAGCGAGGCAGATGCTGCTGGATATTGACGCCCCCAACGGACGAATGGCGGTCGCTCGAGCGACCGCGGTGGACCAATTGGCCGACCACGTGACGGGTGAGGTGGGTGAGGCGAGGAAGGCTTTGGAGGAGACGTTCATAAAATACATCGGCGCCGCGCAGACCAACATTGCAGCCGCCGTGTCTCCCCGCCTCGTCGTGCAGCCGCCGCCGCCGACCACCCCAGCGCAGGCCTTGCCGGAAGAGTTCCTGAATTCATTCAAGGAGGATCTGCTGAAGGCGGTGACGGAGGTCACGCAGCAGTCTTTCCTCGCCTCCGGTTTGAAGATAATGACCGAGATGGTCGGCACTGTGGCGACCCAAGCTCGGCGTGGGTCGTCGCCGTCGGCCAACGACGCCGGCCATGCGCAACCTATGGAGGCCACGAAGCAGGGTCTGAAGAGGGGGGCAGGCGGCGGGGGGGGCGACGGAGACGACGCGGGGAGCACGAAGCGGAGCAAGGGAGCGGGGGGTTCTCGCGTCGCCGGCGACGGTAGCAAGAAGGCCGGAGAAGAGGGGGGGGGGGGGGACGAAGACGATTCGGCGAGCGCGAGGCAGACCAAGGGAGCAGTTGGTTCTCGCGTCGCTGGCGATGGGAGCAAGGGAGCCGGGGAAGGCAGTTCGGGGAAGCAGTCGGGGAAGAGCGTGCTCGACATGCTCAAGAAGCACTGGGCTGGGGTTCGAGCGGCCAGCACTGATCAGGGTGGTGGGGGTCCCGCCGACGAGCATGCCACTGATGACGCACTGCCAAGGGCTCCGCCTTCGGTCGCCGATAAGCCACCACGACAGGGTAGCGGTGAAGAAGGGCTGCGCGACAAGGAGAAGGCGGCCGCAAAAACGGCCCCAGCTGGCCAGGGCCCGAAGACAGGGGTCGCGGTGGCGTCAGCGGTTCCTCACCAGCCCCCAGCTGGTGCACGCCCTCCGACCGGACCGTCTGCCGGGCGACCTGCCGACGTCCCGCGCTCTGCCGACGTCCCGGCTGCCGACAAGGCTGGCCGCGCGGGGAAAGGGGCGGCAGTTGCGGACGCGCTCAAGGAGCAGCTCAGGCGCCTAGCCGGCCACAAGGCTGTTCAACAGCCCCCCGCTGCTGTCGACGCCCCATCTGCCAGTGTCCCAAAGTCGCCGGTCGTCGCCGCCCGTGCTCCTGCAGACCCAAAGTCCGCGTTGCTGCGCGCCCAGCTGGGCGCACTAGCGTCGACTGCGCCAACTCAGCAGGCTTCTGGCTCCGGCGCTAAGACGTCGTCGGCAAAAGTCGCACCACCCACCCCTGTGGCAGCTGAGGTTGAGAAGGCGGCGGAGAAGGGCGTTCGTGCCGCCCTTGCCACCGGCGGCGGCCCCGTCGAGCAGGCGCCCCCCGATGCTGATATCGCTGCCATACAGGCCCACCTGGATGCTGCCAATCCCCGACCGCTGGCCATCTCCGACACGGCACATGTGGAGCCTTCGGCGGGTCTCGTCGGCAGTCCAGCAGAGCCGACTGCGACCGGTGATGCTGTCGGCGATGGAAAGGCGAAACGGAAGGGGAAGGCGGGCTCACAGAGGAAGACGCGGGAGAAGTCGGAGGCGAAGGCGGCGGATAGAGGGAAGGGGAAGGCGGCTGAGACGGCGGCTGACAAGGATGGAGGCGGCAATACGGGGGTGAAAGGGAAAGCGGGGGAGAATCAGAAGTCGCTCGGCGAGGGTACGTCGACGGGGAGGAAGGGGAAGGACAAGTCGGTAGGAGAAGGTGCGTCGACGGGGAGAAAGGGGAAGGAGAAGGCGGTCGGCGATGGTTCGTCGAAAGGGAGAAAGGGAAAGCGGAAGGCGGCGGAGGAGGATGTCGAGGAGGTGGAGGACGTCGAGCAGGAGGAAGAAGAAGAGGCGGAGGAGGAGGTGGAGGAGGCGGATGAGGACGATGAGGAGGAGGAGGTCGAGGTGGGGAGGAGGAGGAGGAGGAGGGGGGGAAGAGCAAGGAGAGGCGGGGTCATGGCATCCGACACGATACCTCGGGCGACAAGCTAGGATGGGTCGGCGAGATTAAGGTGCACGGCATCAATCGATACATCGGCAAGTCGCGTGAGAAGATGGAGCTCGCGTACGTGCACTCCATCGCGTTCGTCGTCTACGACGGTTTCGTGAGCAAGGTGCTCATGAACGAGCTCACCGTCCTGGACAGCGCCGAGTTGGAGAGGTGGAAGGAGGTGTGGGAGGAGGTCAGGATCTTGCCGACCGGGATGTGGACGGTGATGTGGGCCCGGGGAACGCTCCTTCCAAAGACACGGTAAGTCGGCAATCCTCCTACCCAAAGTCGATGTCGTTGTGGTGGTCACTAATGTTCGCCCTGTTTGTTGTGCTGGCGTGACAGGCTGAATGAGATCCTCGACAAGTATCGACATTACAAGACCACTGGCGATGCGCTGCACGCCGCGCTCCTGCCAGCGATATGGTACCCAGTCGATCCCGACACCGAGGAAGGCGAAGTCGGCGTCCATGCTGTCCGCGTTGATTGGCCGCGTGTCAATGTGCGCTGCGTATGGGAAGACCGCTGCGACAGCGGCGAGAAAGGAGGGAGACAGCGACGAGAAGACGGATATGGCGGCATGGGCGTTAGGAGCATCCGCATGCGCTGTGTGGTGCTTCGTCGAGAACGGCGATGCCCAGGTGGAGGATGCTGTGGAAGAAGGGAAGGCGGCGGCGCTTGTGGGCGGAGCGAGCCAGGCGACCGCCGATGTATTCGGCAAAGTCATGGAGGCGGTGCTGAACGCCGAGATCAACAGGGACCGCCCCCTGGGAGAGGTTGCTTACAACGTCGCGCCAGCACTCAAGAGGACCGCCCTTGACATGGCCTATCCGGGGGTGGATGCCGGAGTCGATGCCGACGTGATCGCAAGAGCGACGGTCGAGACGATGGCGTTCTGGGGAATGTGCCCCGTCGCCGGGCCGAAACTCAAAGCGAGGGGCATCGCGGTGCCGATTGACGCGCAGATGAAGGCCGATATCGACAACAGGGGGAGAAAGGGTCAGAGGGGCAAGAAGGCGACGAAGGCCAAGGGCGGCACGGAGAAGAAGGGGACGAAGGGCCAGAAGGCGAAGGAGTCGGCGTAGTCGGGGAGGGGCATATGTAGCGCTATGCCTACTGCTAGCTTGGATTCATTGTTGCTTGGATTTGATGCTGCTATGGTCGATCTCGTTTTGTGTGTTTCGGCTGTCGGACCCCTTTGATGCTGGTTTTTTGCGTTTCCTTGTGTGAGTGCATGTCGACTTTATGTAGGATGTGTAATGAACATTTGAACCAGTATCTTGTCACATCACGAAGGATACCAGGCCGACACGTGACTAACTATGTTAGAACTACCACATGAGCATTGTGAGAAACTCAAAGTCGACAACTGTATAAGTACGAAACACATGCATGCTGTAACAACATCATCTACAACATGCAACAGCCCACAATCGCATGTTGCTTGTGAGCATTCACGCGGTCTTCTTGCGCTTGGTCGACTTCTTGGTCGGAGGCAGCTTCCCGGCGTCGTTTTCGCGGGCCAGGTCGGCCAACGCCTTCTTCATCCCCTCCTCCCATGTGTCCGGGAAAAGGTCGGCGACAAACTTCTCCGGCTTGAACCCGCGCGCCACGAGCGCACTGGCGAGACGAAGCTTGGCAAATTCCGTCTTGCCGAGCCCCTTGACGCCCTTACCCTGCCCGGCATAGGTCGGTTTGTTGCCCGCGTTGAGCACCGTGAGGGCATCCGAGAAGGTCCCAATGCCAGGCGCCGCTATCGTGTTAAGCGCGTCGACGACGGCTTCGGTGTCGGCTTCGCCGTCGCTCTTGCGAAGCTGGCGCACGGCATCGATTACCTTCATCATGCGGCGCACCCTCGTCCCGTGTGCTCCCTGCGAGGCTCCGTCGAGGAGGGTGTGGCGGTCGACGAATCCCGGCTCGAAGAACCTGTCGCACAGACGACGGGTGTCGGCGCTGGTGCACGAGGTCCAGAGGCGCCACGCGTCCCTCACGGTCGTTGCATTCCGCCAAGGCTGAACCACGTTCAGCTCGTAGCTAGCCTCCTCGACCGTCTGTGGGGGTTTTTTGGGTTTCTTGGCTCCGTCACCCCTGCTTGCCGACTCCGCGGAGCCACCGTCGCTCGGCGATTGTTCGTTCGCAGCTGGCGGCGCCTCCGGCATCCTACGAGCTTCTGAAACGCGGAGAGCCTCGGTGAGGCGGGTTATCTCGTCCGTCATCGACGCGATGGTAGCGTCGCGCTGCTCGAGCTTCTCCTCGAGGTCGATCTTCTCGACCGCTGACCGCTCCCTCTCGAGCTTCAGCGTCGTTGTGAGGGAGACGACCGCGTACTGGGCGTCATGGCGGACCGATATCTCCTGCAATGTAGGCGAAAAACGGTGCAGGTGAGGTGTTGTCATCGGGCACAGTGCTCATGGCGATGTCGACATAAAGATGACTCACCTCTGGCTGGATGAGGGTTGGGTCTTGCCGCTTTTTGATGGTCTCGGTGTCGGTCTTCTCCACCCTCTTCGCCCAGTGCTGGAAGAGGGGAATCCGGCAGAGCTTGGAATACTGGACGTACGGGTGCCAAGGCGTGCGGACGAGTTTCACAGCGAGGTCCTCGGCGACAATGCGGCGGAACATCTGGAGGGTGCGCCAGAAATGCACGGCAGCAACGTCGGCGTCGGACCCCTTCTTCGCGAGTTCTTCCGCCTGCAATTAGACAACAGACGTGGGTAATTACCGTGGTTGAAAGTACAGTGCCATGCGATGCTTGGTCGGTACCGATCGACATACATTCTTAAGGAGCTCGTCGACGCCGGGGAAGATGTGCTCGGCGATGAGCTTGAGAAGCTCGTCCGACGGTTCCACCCTGCTGCGCCCCAAGAAGTAGTCCTGCGTGTAGCCCGAATAGCCGGCCTTCTTCATCACCACGCCGACGGGAATGGCTGTGATGTAGGCTCGAGTCATCTTGTCGAGAGCCCAGTGACCCAGCTCGGCTATCTCGGCGCGAGGCGTACCGTTGATGGCCAGCTCCTGCGCCCCGCCTGCCCGAGCGGCATGGACGTTCCGCTTGCAGTACACCCCGTTCGTCTTCCACATCTGCCTCGTCCATCGCTGGTGGCTGGCAGCGGAGAGTTCGCCCTGCTCGGGGTCGTTGCGGGCGAAGAACAGGTGCTTCTTGTACCAGCGCTCGCGTGTGCTGGTGTCGACCGGCGGAATGAGGTCGACGCCGTGAAACTGGCCGATCTGGTCGAGGATGAAGTGTAGCCACAGTCCGGTCTCGCCGACGGCGCACAATTCCGCTTCGAGGTGCCGCGCGGCGTAGCTCTGCTGAAGACGCGCATCCTTCGACGTCTTCGAGTTCCGCGCGGCGACCACCATGACGACCGGCTGGTTATCCGGGTTCACCGACGAGGTGCTCGCCAGTCGGTACAAGAAGATGTCGGGGAGCGTGATCTCGCGGATGCTTGCACCGCGCATGAGGCTGTGGTGGGAGAGCAGCGTGAGCACCTTGACGAGAAGAAACCTCCACAGCGTCTGCGAGGGAGTGGTGAAATGCGGGCTCCATGCCGACGCCGCCCAAGCCGGCAGCACCCTCGTCATGATCTGGCGGAACTGTTCGGCGGTGTATGTGTCGCCGATGGTGCCGCGTCGACGGTCGGCGCAATTACTGTCGACAGAACAATACGGCGGTAGGATTATTAGGGCGATGGGAACAAATCGTCACCGACTAGAAAACGGCGCTGGATGCCAACTTACTTGATGTCCCTCTGGTTTTTGGTGCGGACCATGACCCGCACCTCCGACCGGACAACCGAGATTTCTCGCATGATGCCCAACTCCTTCTCCTTGTACAGCGTCGCTTCCACCCTCGCCGCCATCTGGCATGCCTTGATGCGGCCGAGGATCATGTGCACCGTGTAGGACGGCACCGGCGCGTTCGTCTCGGCGTCGATCTTGAACTCCCGCCTCATGAACTTGACGTAGGCGCGCAGCCGCGTCGGAGTGACCTTGGGGCCGTGCAGCCAGATGTGCTTCCGTTTGACCACCTTCGGGTTGTCCCAATCCTTGCTCTTGTTGCAGTGGATCCAGTGCCCGATCTCGTCGACGTGCCTAGTTCGTTCCCCGATCGGCAGCTTGTCGCCTATCTCTTTGAGCATCTTCGCGGCCCACCTCTTGTAGTGGTAGATCCATGAGATGTAGGACTGGAGCGTGCTCTTAGCCTCGATGGTTTTCAGGTGGCGCAATGCCTCCATCACGAGCACGTCGACGCACGCGTACACCATATCTTCCTCTACGAAGTCGGCCGCCTTCCACTGTTCTCGAGGGACAGACGCGTTCAGCAGATCCTCTAGCTCGTCCTCGTCCAGAAGTTCCTCAATCAGCGCACGTTCCGACCTGAGCTTTTCTTCCAACGTCTTCGGACCTCTGCCACGTTGGGGCCGCGGGTCGGCGTCGTCGTCCTCGTCGCTCGCCGAGGAATAGTCTTCCATTCCCTCATCCTGGTCGCCCGCTCCGTCCGGCACCGACGACGGCCCGGCCTCCGCTGCATTCGTGGGTGCCGACGTGTCTTTGCGTGGTTTCGTGAACTCCCCTATGGGCGCGGGTGGAACGTCCTTGGTGAACTCTCCCTTCGGGATTTGGGCCAGGGCGTCGAGATCGTAAAGCAGGGGCAGCGTCGACGAGGGGTTACTGTTCGGTGTACGATCTACCGGGCGGACATCCTCACCCTGGCTAGCGGGGTTCGGAACGTCCGTCATGTCGACGTCGGCGGGTGGTGGCTGCGGTTGCGGCGGTGTCGAGCGAGGCTGTGCTCCGGCCATGATACCGCGACCTAGGGTCTCGCGATGGGAAGTCGGTGTGGTGAGGTCGGTGAAATGAAACATGGCGATTCTAAGTCGGCGGTATCTGACAGGTCGGCATCGCAGACAACACTACGAGACGGCGGCCCCGACGTCTGACTATTCTGACGACGCCGACGTTCCACGTCTGCCGACAATCTCCCGATGCAAAAAAAAACTAAGGGCGAGCCGTCAAGGGAACGGGGAAAAAATCTAAGTGCCAGCTAACGGATGAAAATCACACGAGAACGGCAGGCAGAATGAGCGACCTGCAATTGGACCCCAGATTGGTATGGTCGTGAGCGACTCCGCTCCACTTGGCGCTCCACGCAAACCCCTGTGCAGGACGCAGCTATGCATGTACGCTCGTGCGGCGGCGCCGTGACCGACGTGCCACCGGGCGTGCATGCTTGAAGCGCTTCGCTCATAATGCGCCTTTCATGGGTGTTACACGCTGGCTCTGTGGTGCGGTACGTGGCGTGGTCCCAGCGCGGTAGTTCGAGGGCGGGAGACACTGCCGCGTGGCACCACGATGAAGACCTTCTGGTCGACGCCGACATTCCCGCCAGTATCCACTGCACCTAGCCAGAGGTAGTGGACGGTCGGATTTCGCCTTGGGCATGTGGGCAACCGTTGGATGATGGCCGTGTGGTACGCACCGACCTGGCAACGCTTGGGCGCGAAGTTTTCCCACGCGAAGCACCCCCACCTTCCGTTGGCCCGTCGTGGCCACCCTGGCTGTCCACGATGGCCCCGCCATCCAGGGGTCGATCTCGGACGTCTCTTTTTTGGCCGCGTGGCGATCATCGCGGCCCCGCGTGCCGAGCTGGGATGACGTCACGCGGCTGAGACGACCTTCTCGGGATTGTCTCAGCGGAACCCAAGGTCGACAGGTCGTCGACAATCCCGAGGGGTCACCAGCACTGGGCCCAGCCAGCTCGCCTGGGCTTTCCACGCGGTGGTCGTCGTGGGGTCGACAACCCCGAGGAGGGGGGTTGTCCGTTCTGGCCCGCGAAAATGGGCGGCATTTTTCGTCCGCTGAGCTCTATTATGCTGAAGCCGTAGCCAGATCGGCGGCTTTCAAAAACCGGCATTTTCTGGTCAATTCGCGTGATTGGTCATTATGGGGCTACCCCGTCAGTAACCACTAACAGGAGTCCGCACACTTTTCCCCACCAAACCGTACATGTATCCTATCAGTTATTGAACATTGTGGCTAATGTTGCTTTGAATGTGTTCAGCTCAACTGCCCCAACGGCCCACGGGGCACGCAAAACCAAACATCCAAACTGAACTGACACACGTCCCCAACAAATGACACTGCCCCATCGGAACACGCTGCCTCGTCAGCATCACGACATGACATGACCCACGTGCAGTTCGAAAGGATTTTTTATGAGCGGCCCACGCATGACTAGGACTGGTGAGGCCGTTGAATATATTCCCTCTGGAGCCATAAAGTGGCAGCAAACGAATATTGCACCAAACGGGGTATTTCCCTTATTAAAGAAAGCTTATCACAATTATCTCAATATCAAAGTTGAAGTGGGTAACCCCTCTAGGATATAGTTATCAACCTTGGCAGTTCACCATGATGGTTGACTTCCCGCGTTTGTGCTAGAATGCTAAAAAAAACATATCGGTTATTGCAACCTCGGAAAACACGCCATAGGCTGCACAATGTAACAGTTGGTCACCGTTTCTGTTGTTGAATGAATCAGTAGGGAAGACAGTGTGATAGATCGTCCTGGTTCAGGCGAGGCGCTCCTGGTTGATGATGAAAGAACATATGCAGTGATATTACACCAGAGGAAACAAGATATGAGTTAGACTCAAATGAAATGGACGAGCATAATCAACAGAGCGAG